>JBAMNC010000378.1:0-625384 GCA_037902135.1 Cetoscarus ocellatus | reverse complement strand
CCTCTGCTGCAGGTCACACAGAGGTCAAAGGAGGAGCACACATGAAGTACGTTACAGTTTACAAGATGTAAAAAACGAAGGAATGATCATTTGATATTAAAAAAAAAAACAAAAAAAACCCGCACATTTTAGACAGATATTGCTAAAAGAAATAACATCCATAAATCAGAGTTAAATACAAGACAAAGAGCCAGTTTTTAGCTTCTCTGTCCTCTGAGTCTAGAGAGACTCTGGTGAGGGTCAGAGGGGCTGCGGGCTGCCAAACGGCGCAGTCTGTAAGGGCTCTGCGGACATCAGTGCTCATTGCTGCGTCCCCCACGTCCCACCCGGATACCGTTCTAACTCAGCACCCCCGCCGGTCGGACAGAGTGTCCGCCACGGCGTGCGCCATGACGGTGCCGTGCCCTTATCCCGGTGCAGAGACTCAAAGGCGCACGGACACACTTTGCTCAGTACCTGTGCGCTGGGACACGTCAATGGCGGATGTAGTAGAACCCAACAGTGTCCGCTTTAATACCGCACAAAATGACGGAAATATCAATGACACAGTTGCGCACACTCGCCAGTATGCGAGCTGTCCTCAGACTGTAAACGCCAAGCTAACTTTAACTTTAGGCCTGCTGACACTGTTCTGGGTGGACATTAGCTAATGTTAGCCATAAGCATCTGTAAACATCTGCACCAACTCTCACATTACACAGTAAAAAAGAAGCATCAACAAGTTCTTTCCAAGTGTTTGGGCATTAAAAGTTCCAACAAAGATAATTACACTAAAACAATTATTTTATATGCTTACCACTCCACTTGGAGTAAGTTTGCCTCTTGTTAAGGATCCACTCTGCCGCCGATGTCTGTACGTGTCCGCCAAGTGTAGAGAGCCGTTGACGCATCGTCAGACGCTGCGTCCTGACGAGACCGTGCAGCCCCGCCCCTTTCTTATAAAGCTAAACATTCTGAGTTATCTCTACTGAACAAGATTGGTGCAATGAATCTCTCCAGCTAAATAGTACAAACAACTAATGTTTAGTAATGAAAGCAGGTTTTTACAAAACATAAAACAATTAGAATCAGAATCAGAATCAGCTTTATTGGCCACGTATGTTAGACATACAAGGAATTTGTCACCTGTTCACTTCACTCTCCAAGTACAAAAATAAAAGAAAGAAAATAGGTACACACAGTGTACATCCTATATTATAAACAAGAAGTTTTAATTAGTAATGATTACTCGGAAGTTTAAGTAGAAACGTATGGGAGGCCGTTTAGGGCATAACACATAAAAAAAACTGCACACACACTTACAGTGTACTCACACACACACTGACAATTGGCACATATGCACCGAAACAGGGCAAAACACATCAAAAAATCTGTTCACACACACGCAGTTTACATACACTCATACTGATAGTGGGTACATACGCACTGTAAATAAAGGCTAAACACATTAAAAAGCTGCATACACGCACTAAAAATATGCACACACAACCATACACGCACACACTCACACACACTGAGTATTCACACACACTGTCAATGGGTAAATACACACTATGAAACACACACTGAAAACCTGTACACACACACATTGAGTATTCACATGGACCACCTTTCACACAAGGGGTAATAGCTTTCATTTCTGTGTGTAAACTTATACTATTCATCGTGAGTCTGGGAGTGTGTGTGTGTAGTTGTGTGTGTGTGTGTGTGTGTAAAATAAATTCAATGCACCCAGAAGCTCCGGTCAGTGTAACCGGAGGACACCTGAAACTGCTTGTTTACAGGAAGCCCGCCAATGGTTCAGCTACTTCCAATTTTGCTGCTTCAAAATATTTTTCTCTGTGTTATAAATTGTTTATAGGCTATACTATAGAAACTCCATACTTGAGGGACAAGGACTAATTGTTCATTATTCTGTGTAAATTTACAATCTATAAGAACAAACCACCTCACTCGCTTGATAAATTAGAGTTTTACCATGTTTGAGTGTATTTTATTCTGAAAGCTATGACAGGAAGTCATAGTAACTACTCCAGTGTTGGATGCACACTCTCGATTTCGATCATGACAGAGCAGGGAGGGGGGCTTAAATGGAGAGCACCAGTGGCCGAAGGTAGACAAGCTGAGGAGGCTATTGATATTTCAATTATTTTTCTCCAAAGCTAGAAACGATTTGTACATTGTATTGTCCTTAAAATATCATTGCACACGGCTGAAAAAATAAAACTCCAAATGCAAGTAGAATGAACTTCTGTGCCTCCATATTTTAAGGACTGTACTTACTCAGACTTCAGAAATATGGTGGTCGGCTCCCAATGAAGTAATGTGTTACTCACCTGGTCCTGTAAAACAATGGACGCCACCTCGCTCCACTCGAATTGAGGTCACCATGAAAACTGCTCCCCCTGATGACTGGCTCCAGTATAGGACAAAACTCCATCTCCACCAGTCATTCAGATGGGGCTGTGGGCAACTTTTTAAAAATAAATATACCTGGTAGAAACGTTTCTTTCATCCGTACTCTGGGGTGATATGAAAATATTACTGGGCTGCATTGTGTTCAAGTCTTCTTTTTACTGAAAAGTTTCTTTTTCATTAGTTATTAGAGGTAAAGAAAAAAAACGGGGTTTATGTCACATTTAGCAATGACTGACAGTTGTCGTTCTTAAATACTTTTTTTCGTGAAGAGTAAAATAAGTCAGGACGTAGAGCCAAGAAGAGATTAGACTTTTGAAAAAAAAAAAGAAATAAATATTTATTTTTTTTAACTCCACACAGATTCTCTACTGTGCAGACTCTGGCTGCACAATGGCGGCCGCTGTATGGGGGTATTTTGGCTTCAAAACCGTACAATGGTAAAAGGCAGAGCCACACTGTCCATTCTATATACAGTCTATGGCCCCAAAGGGTTGATGATGTCAAGAACAAGAAGGTTGCCCGCAAAAATGGTGTTTGCTACCCACAATGCATTCCGCGATCAATGTGGCCTTTCAAGCCCTATTCAAATCCACACAGGCAGCGGCCCCCCCAACGATTGTCTGCTCATTGTTTCCCATCATTTTACAGGTCATCCTTTCTTTTATATATATGTATGAATATATATGTATATGATCCAGATTTAAAGTTTTTTTTAAAATACTGGCCACTGTGTTTTCCTTCATGTCCTGTAAGGATTTCAGTTGTTAATCACACTGTATAACCTTTAAATTTACACGTGTTGTGTACTGTGTATGAAGTATAGGACTAACATAATGGTACCAATAGCTGACAGGGCAATTTACCCAGCCTGCCTGTCTCTGGTATGGAATACACACTGGCTGGCATATTCTTTGAATTTTAATGCAGGGCCTCTTTCTCAACTCTCCAGTCAATAGACTTTCAGATAGTGACCTGATCTGTCTAAATTGGTCTGCTTGAATATCTTTTTCTCTGTCCGTCCGTCCATTTTCTTCCACTTATCCAGTCCAGCTCTTCCAGGAGAACCATGAGGTGTTCTCAAGCCAGTCAAGAGATATAATTTCCCCAGTGTGTCCTGGGCCTGCCCTGAGGTCCTATGCCAGATGGACATCCCCGAAACACCCCCCCCAGGGAGGTGTCAGGAAGGCATCCTGACCCAAGCCACCTCAACTGACTCCTCTCGATGTGTAAAAACAGCGCCTCTACTCAGAGGTCATCCGGCATGTCTAAGCTCCTCACCCTATCTCTAAGGCTGAGCCCAGCCACCCTGAGAAGGAAGTTCAGTTCAGCTGCTTGTATTCAGGATCTTGTTCTTTTGGTCATGACCCGCAACCAATAAATTGAGAGTTTTCGCCCTCTCGCCAGCTCCCTCTTTACCACAGCGGACTGGTTGAGCGTCTGCATCACTGCAGCAGTTGCCCCCATTTTTCTCTATGATAGTCAATTGTTCACCAACTCATTCTGGTTGTCAATATGCCCAAATAGCTTCTCAGAATTCTATAGGATGTGGACGTTGTTTGACACTGGAATTCCAGAGTGCAGCCTGTTGGAATGCCTATTTTCAAAAAGTTCTGGTCGTCATTGCATTGGGCCAGACTGATGTCTTGATGTCAAATAAACTTTTATATTACGTTCATATTATGATCTGTCTCAGCGTCTGTTCTTGACTAGTTCTGGGTGTCTGTAGATGTCCAGAATTGAGCCAGGCTAAACAACATCCCTTAAAATGTTACAACTAAATATGAACATTGTATAGATGTTAAGATTACATTCTGGACAGACCAATGTAATAGCGACTTTTTTTGGACGTCCACGGAAGTCGTTTGCTCAGTGGGATCAGTTTTATTCAAAACCAGCATTTTTGATCAAATAAAAGCATATTTTGCTGAGATAACACCATTTTGATATATTATACTCTGAAATGCAGCAACAATTTGGATTTAGTGATGACAGCAAAACACTTGTCTCCAAAAATGTGGAAACCACTGGGCCAAAAACTGAAGGGCTGGGAAAATGTCAGATTTATTCAAAACCAGCATTTTTGATCAAATAAAAGCATATGCCGCTGAGATAGCTCGATTTTGATATTTTGTACTCTAAAAAGGACCAAAAATTTTAAATTGGTTATGAGAGACAAACACTTGTCTCAAAAATTGTGAAAATCGCTGGGCATAGAGCAAAAAACTGAAGAGCCAGGAAAATATCAGTTTTTATCAAAACCAGCATTTTTGATCAAATAAAAGCGTATTTTGCAAAGATAGCAACTGTTTGATATATTGTACTCTAATATGCAAAACCAATTTGGATTTGGTGATGACAGTGAAACACTCCAAAATGCAGCAAAAGTTTGAAAATAGTTTTGAGAGACAAACACTTGTCTCCAAAAATGTGTAAATCACTGGGACAAGATTTATTAAGGGCCAAAAACTGAAGTGCCAAGGAAAATATCATATTTTATCAAAACCAGAATTTGTATCAAATGTAAGTGTATTTCGCTGAGATCACACCTTTTTGATATATTGTACTCTAACTTGCAATAAAAAAAATTAAAATTGAATATGAGAAACAAACACTTGTCTCCAAAAATGCGTAAATCACTGGGAAAAGATCATTGAGGGCTAAAAACTGCAGTGCAAGGAAAATATCAGTTATGTTAAAGAACAGCATTTGTTGTCAAAATAAGCGTATATTGCTGAGAAAACACCATTTTAAGAATATGTACTCTAAAATTCTGAGAAAATTTGAAATAGGTTATGAGAGACAAACACTTGTCTCCAAAAATGCGGAAATCAATGGGAAAGCATCATTCATGGCTAACAACTGAAGTGCCAGGAAAATTTCAGTGTTGTTCAAGAAAAGCATTTTTGGTGAAAAAAAAAAAAAAAAAAAAAAAAAAAAAAAAAAAAAAAAAGCATACTTAGCAAAGATAACTCCATTTAGATGTTTTGTAATTTCAAATGCAGCAAAAATTTGGAATTGGTGATGACAGCAAAACACTTGTCTTCAAAAATGCGTAAATCACTGGAAAAACATCATCAAGAGCTAATAACTGAAGTGCCAGGAAAATATCAGTTTTCATTCATAACCAGTATTTTTGGTAAAAAATAAGCTTATTTAGCTAACATAACTCTATTTTGACAAAAGTTTGAAATTGGTTATGAGAGACAAATACTTGTCTCCAAAAATACGTAAATCACTGGGAAAAGATCATGAGCTAAAAACTGAAGTGCCAGGAAAATATCAGTTTTATTCAAAACTAGCATTTCTGGTCAAAAATAAGTGTATTTAGCTAAGACAGCACTATTTTGATATGTTGTACTCTAAAATGTAGCAAAAGTTAGAAATTGGTTAGGAGAGACAAACACTTGTCTCCAAAAATGTGTAAATCACTGGAAAAACATCAAGAGCTAAAAACTGAAGTGCCAAGAAAATATCAGTTTTACTCAAAACCAACATTTTTGATCAAAAATATTTGAAGTAGCTGTGACAGCCCCAATTCCAAAATTTTTAGTCTAATATGCTGCAAAGATTTGAAATTGGTTATGAGAGACAAACACTTGTCTCCAAAAATGCGTGAATCACTGGAAAAACATCAAGAGCTAAAAACTGAAGTGCCAGGAAAATATCAGTTTTATTCCAAACCAGCATTGTTGGTCAAAAATATGCGTATTTAGCTAAAGCAACTCCATTTTGATATTTTGTACCCTTAAATGCTGTAAAGATTTGAAATTGGTTATGAGAGACAAACACTTGTCTCCAAAAATGTGTAAATCACTGGGAACAGATCATTAGGAGCTAAAACTGAAGTGCGAGGAAAATATCAGTTTTATTCCAAACCAGCATTTTTGGTCAAAAATATGCGTATTTAGCTAAAGCAAATCCATTTTAATATTTTGTACTCTAAAATGCTGCAAAGATTTGAAATTGGTTATGAGAGACAAACACCTGTCTCCAAAAATGCGTAAATCACTGGGAAAACATCATAAAGAGCTAAAAACTGAAGTGCCAGGAAAATATCTTTTTTTTTTTTTTTTAAAACCAGCATTTTTGGTCAAAAATAAGCGTATTTTGCTAAGATAACTCCATTTTGATATTTTGTACTCTAAAATGCAGCAAAAGTTTGAAATTGGTTATGAGAGACAAACACTTGTTGGTTACACTTTATAATAAGTACACACTATTAAGCATTATTTAAGTTTTAATAAATACTAACTGATCCCATCTTCACATTAACTTTTTCACAAAGAAGTTCATCTGAATTTGAAGTTCACTTTTATTGTGAAAGCTGTTTAAAATACCTAGGCATCAGAGCTGACTGTCCATCTCTGTGCGACTCTTGTAACACACTATTTGATTCCAGTGCAAACCTGAAAAAAGGCTTCTATTTTCTTGTGTTGCCCCTGTATGCACAGATTAAGCAGCTTCTGCAAGAACATGGTGTTGGTCCTAATGAAAAAACTAGAACTTTTGGTGTTCTCTCTGACATACAATCTGGCGAAGAGTATCAAAAGTTATGTGACAGTGGAGTTCTTGGCAAGGATGACTTGATGCTAATTTGGAACTGTGATGGTGCTCCAGTGTTCAAAAGTTCTAAATACAGCATTTGGCCAATTCAGTGTCAGGTTATTGAACTGCCATCAGAAGTAAGGAAAAAAAACAATTTAATGACAGCGTTATGGTTTGGGCCAGGTAAGCCATCTATGTTTACATTGCTAACACCATTTGTCAAAGAAGCCTCTCTGTAAGAGACTGAAGGTGTTGATTGGCACGATGCACAGGGAGGCCGTCATGTCTCTGAAGTGTTTGTGCTTATTTGTAGCTCTGACTCAGTGGCTTGTCCATTGCTTCGTAACACAAAGCAGTTCAATGGATTTTATGGTTGTGATTTTTGTTATCACACAGGTGGTAAAACCTATCCATATGACAGACCTGAACCTCCACTGCGAAATGAGAGAGATCATTTGTCAGCTTCAGTTAATGAGCTAGTGTTTGTAGTCAAAGGGCCATCTCCTTTGATGAAGCTTGGTCACTTCCAAATGGTAAATGGTTTCATCCCTGAATATCAACACAATGTGTGCCTTGGTGTCACTCGACAACTGTCCACTTTGTGGTGTAGCGATTATTTTTCTGGATATTAATTAACATTAATTAAAGAAATTAATATTCCTTTTAATATCTCATTTGCTCTCGTTAGTTAAACGGGCACCATCCTTTTTATACAAAAAAAGCAAAATTTAATTAATTAATTGATTTGTTGTTCTAAATTAAAATCAGATAAATCAATTAAATCAAACTCTATCAATTTATCAATTTCGTCAGTCTCAAGTCTAAAGACAGAATTCTCATACAGTGATTGAATAGAATACCAACAGACAGAACTTTAAATTTAAGGGTGATTTATTAAAGTATATGATGAATATATAAGACAGAATAAAATAAAACAAAACACTTAAGAAGGAATGAATGTCAGAGTCATACTAATCAATGATGCTGTGAATAAAGAAAGAAGTTATGAACCCTCAAGAAACATTTGAGTATATTGAGTGGTTATAGAGGATTAATTTAACAAATTAATCTACTTTAGAAAGGTCAAATCAGGGGTAACTAATGGGGAATTTAACCAAGACACTCAAGCCCATCTGTGGGAGTTCAGAACCGCAGTCTTACTATGGCGCTGCTTCTGGTGTCGGATCTCAAACTGGTCCGGGAGTTACTGGAGAGCCTTGTAGGACTGTTCTGGTTTGGAGTCGTCCCAAAGGGAGGCTGAGAAGTCCACACTCAATCCAGTACCATGGATCCAAGTGAGATGGTGTTCCGACATGAGCTGGTCCCGTAGCTTTCACGGGAGAGATGTGCCGTCTTAGATTGGACTAGCAGGTTCTGTTAAAGGTGAAGTTGGAGCTGGAGCTTTGAGGTCTCGATTAAAAACGATTTGTAATTAATTAATTAATTATTCATTGGCCCGATGAAAATTATTCCGAAATTAATAACAAAAGTCCATTTACTATGAAACAAATCTTTGTAGTCTTATAGCTTACTGGCTTATCAAGAAAACCGGCGGGTGTGTTACGTTACTTAGACAAAACTTAGAAAAAGATACAGGAGAGGATATAGGAGAACTAGGAGAACTAGGAGAACATATTGGAGAACATATTGGAGAGCCCCGTTGATAAAAAGAAAAACGGATCAGACCGTCGAAGACGACGTAAAAACAAAGTGTAGGGATGAAAAGTCAAAGAAGAAGAGAGTGAGAGGAATGTGTCTCTCTGATTTTGCCTTCTAAGGAGGGTCTCACAGGAGGAGGGCCTTAGACGAGTAACAAAGACTTTATCAGCTTACATTTGGCCAAAATATTGAGTTGTACTTTGATAACCACCCAATATAAACACTCCAACTTAGTAGAAAATCTTACGATAATCGATTTGATACCAAATAGTCCATATCTAGAAGATAAGAAAGAATAAAACGTGAAATTCTTCTTAAAAATACAACCAAACAACATATATGTGGTTAAAACTTAGATATATAAGTTTGCATGTCTTTGAGATGTTATGCTACCAAAACTTGATGTATAGAAAATGTGTAATAAACATTTCATCAATAGAAACAGGCAATAATACAGCTATAGCAGATGCATTCCTGGATAAAGTTCTCTCCTCAGTCTTCCACTGAAGGGCGCTCTTGGTTCCTTAGAAGAGGCTTTAAGAAGGTTAATGCATTATATTCATAACTTGGGCATTTGTAAGGTTAGAAAAACAGAAGTCACATCATCAGAATGCATTTTTCATGACAGAATCAAATATCACATTGTTAGATGTGTCCATTGTTTCGTTAAAGAGTTTATAAGGTTGTGGTTTTCTGTTGGCTGAAAAACATCTGTTCTCTACTCTTGGGCAGCAATGAGGGGTCCACTACCCAGGAGGTCAAAAGTCATCTTAGGTGTCACAGAAGAATCTTCTGGGAGTAGAACAGAATTATATAAGTCTCTGGGAACGTAGTCTGTTCGAACACCTTATCAGGTCTCGGCCAATCATTGTTTAGGCCAGGAAGTCCAGGGCAATAAATACATCTTTAGTGTCAACAAAGTTGTCGGTTGGTCGTAGATGGCGGGAAATAAAGAGAGACTTTATGGCTCCACATGTCTCTAGTAAGTTACAACCAGGCCTTAGAGAGAGGAGAAAGGAATGAAAGCATTCTTGTCTTTTGGAGGAGTTTTGATCTTGCTACAGTGGTTTGAAATGACAAACAGTGAAGCCCCCTGGTGCATTGGCAAACCGATGGATGAGGTTGATTTGCAACTTGCAAAAATAAAACCTCCTGTTGAGATAACCAGGACACCAAGATCAGTGGGTGAAAAGAAGTTCTGGAAAGCTTCCGAATGGTGAGCCTTCCTTCTCTTCTATGCTCTGCCTGTGTTGAAAGGCATACTCCCTGCCAGATTTTGGAATCACATGTTCCTTTTGGTGTTTGGCATATATACATTACTGCAGGATAAGATTAAGACTAGCAGCATCTTGATGGCAGAACTGGCTCTTAAAAAATTTTTCATTGAGTTTCAAAGACTATATGGGAAAAACCACATGACTTTTAACATACACTTGCTCACACACATCGCACAAATTGTTAAACACTGGGGACCTTTATGGGCCACCTCAACCTTTGCATTTGAATTGAATATTGGCACTCTATTGAAGTATTTTCACGGAACACAGTATGTCCCATCACAAATAGCTAAAAAATTTCTGTTGTGGAGAGAGCTGCCAGAAAAGGCCAGGCATATAATCAGATCAGAAAATGCAAAAGTTCAATCCTTTTTTGAAGAACTTGATTTTAACAAAAGACGAACAGAAAAATGTGACATAATGAATGAGAGTGTCAAGGGTTTTTGGCATCCCCCATTGCAAGAAAATATCCCATCTTCTCATAGACTTGCCATTTCCAAGGTTATGTGGAAACACAAGTAACTGCTTCTGGTCTTACAGCCGTTTTTTGGTTGATGGAGTTCTGTATCATAGTCAAAAATATGACCGGTTATAAAAAAAAGATGCAACAGTGCTGTATACTTGAAAGATGGTAAAAACTGTTTCATTGATGAGTTGGTCATTTTTAAACAAAGGTGTGTGCATCAAAGCCCTACATATTGTGCCTGTACTAAACATTGCTGTGTGTTGGATGAGGCACTTGCTAAATCTAGCAGGCCTTTTTGTAAAGATTCACAGATGAATATACAAAGTACTTCCATACATGAAGTTAGGAAGACTGGAGATGTAAGCGCTATCTGGCCTAATATGATAACAATGAAATGTGTTGTTATCGAAACAGCTGACAAGTTGTACATCACCAAATCCAAATCCATATGAACGTGACTAATAAAGCAGTCGTGAGTTATATTAAGTTGTAGCTAATGATGAATTTTGGTAACAGCTCACGATAGCAGCCAGTGTGTGTCAAGTCTGTAACAACAATGTGACTTTGTATTAAAAATGTGAGATTTTTCTCAAATAAAATCAGGAAAAAATAATTTAACCTGTTTCTGTGTGGTTTGTTAACAATACATAAACGATTAAGTTCAGTCACAGCCATGTACCATCTATTATCAGCTGTTCTATTTTGCAGCTGACATGTATGAAGTTCACATATGCTTTAATGAAGCCAACATGCTTGGAAAAGAATATTTGAAAAGGCTACTATCAAAAGAATAAGTACAGCTACAATCCAAATTCACTTGAACGTTAGGCATGAAAGTTTGAGTACTTTACTATACTTTTTCTTTGTATATCTTGATCAAAAGTTTAAGTATAAGTATATGCCAAATATACAGACTTTTCTGTATACTTCTCAGTTTAAGCCAAGTATACCTAGACCTTTCTGTAGACTCTTAAAAGTCTAAGTATACTTATACTTATACTTTTAAATACACTTTTAAGTATAACCCAAGTATACTTATGCATTACTTTCTTAAGTATACCTCGGATAAGTACATAAAAAGTAAACTGAAAGTGTACTGTCTTGAAAATAAGTATACTTATAGCATACTTCAATAAACTTCTTTTTTGTAAGGGTCCAGGCGATTCTCTAAAGCTTCGAGCTCTTCTTCAGTATTTGCTGGCTTCACTTCATAACGTGTTCCAGCAGATGAGGTGGCAACATGAATTATATCCTTGATTTCGAGAAGGAGCTGAAGAACTCTCCTCTGGAGTTCTAGCCAAGAAAGAAATGACCAATTATTATTTTTATGACGTAGTGAGTACGCTCTACACCACAAAATCATTGTTTTTTCATTTGCCCAATAAAAACACACTGCAACAACTCAAAATCTTACCAAAAATATTTTGCTATATCTAGACAAAATATATGGGGCCAGTATTGTAGCAAAAGTATTTACAAATGTGTATTTCCACCTGTGTGTATTACCAGATCCACAAATGTGTAAAGAAAATCTCTCTGTGCGTAACTAGATCCATAAATGTGAAAACAAAAATCCGTATGTGTGTAAAATAATCTGTGTGTGTGTAACCAGATCCACAAATATGTAAAATAAACAGAAATGCGTGCAGTGATTTGTATGTGAGTGGACACTTGTCTGTGTGCCTCTGTAGCTATACAGCTTCACACCACCAGGGGGTGCAAGCACCAATGATACTGGTCACCACTACTGTATTAAGCTTGGCTGATCGATTGTATGGCTGGGAACAGATGATGATGCAATGGAGTCTGGATGGCGTGCAGTAAGTACATAACCTTTGTGTTGTTACAACTTCGGTTGTTATAAGCGGTATTTCCGAATAAATAACAATGTTAAAAAAATATCACAATCTCATAACAAGTTACGTATGCTTGTAAGAGACAGAAGAAAATATCTGAAGTCCAACAAATTAGCAGCTAGCCCTGGACCTGAGACACAGCACCTAAGTTATATCATCAAGAATTTAACTTTGACTCGTTCCATCTGACTATCTTGACCGGACTTTTCAGTATGTTTAAGGGACTGTGATGTGGTGGCAAGAAGCATTTCTAATGTGATAACTTCAACAGCTTTTTTTAAATTACCCAATTTCTTATCATTGCGCCGAATGCCAGTGAAGAATTTGAATAATAGTAAATATAGTTAGGTTAAAACTTGTTTTTCTGCAGGGTCAGGATGTTGGCTCACAGAGGACTGGAGTCTGTTGCAAGAAATCTGGTAACACTCATCCAACAAAATATGGATGCCCGTAGTTGTGAGGCAAGGTCATCCAGCAACCCCTCATCCAGCGCGTCCACCAACATCAGTCCTCCACCCAGAGCAATTCCTGTCCTCAACCCCTCATCAGGGACAGCAACCACCATGCAATCATCTTTCTCAGCAGAAATGCAAAGGTGTTTATATGTACTCAATGTGAAAACACACATACATTCACATGAGGAAAGGAAATCTTATATGATATATAGGGTTGGAGCAGCCTTGTAGAGTTATATAAGTGGACAGAACTGAATGAGAATACTGCTCATGGTAATTGTAGATATTGATTTGATACATTTTTGTCTGTTACAGATCTTTTCCAGGTCTTTTCTGGGGAAAGAGGAGGTTTACCCACCCATCACAGTCACTTGCAAAATGCAGTGTTTTCAATTCTTTGTCCTTCTTCACCTGAAAATCTGACTCCAAAAGGAGATGAGGAGTTAAAGCTTTTCCAGGCAGGGTTAGGCATGAAAACCATCTCATGATCAGGTAAGGTGCAAGAGTGTTTCATAGCAAACTATAGATATCCTGTAAATCAGCCAAAAGTCCAGATACAATTTTCCATACTGAGTGTATTTTAATTATATTTAAAAGATAGTAGATGGGTCACCAGATCAATTTATTATTTTTTTCTATGAGCCATTTACTTACACTCCGATTTTCATAATATTTTCTGTAACTCAGGGAACAAAATGACAAAAATAGACAAACAATAACAGTAATACAATATTAATAGAGTATAAATAATATGGCCAATATTTTATAAATATCTGCACAGCCACAAAAAGCCCTAAAACACAAGTGAAAGCAAGACAACTAACATTTGTGCCTCAAATGTGATGAATAATATGAAAATGGCCCAGTTGCTAGTCTTATAGTTTGGGAATGACTAGTTGTAATATACTAGATCCCACTGATGCACTGGAAACATTCATTTCGTGAAACTATGAGATTTAAACATACTTCAAAGAAAAAAGGAAGAAGAGTTAAAGATAAATATTTAAACATTTTTCATGAGACCAAGTGTCACATTAAATGTATTTTTTGTAATCATTAGTAACTTGATTATGAATGTTTAAAATGATACTGTCTTTCTCTAGATATCTGCAATACTAACCCAGGAGTAACACTGAACTTATGAACTTGAATGGCTCATGGATGTTTTACAAGGCTTCAGGTACAGAGTCATTTAATCAATTTATTGCAACTTGTTTTTTTTTTTGTTTTTTTTTTAGCTTTTAGGTAAATTATAGTCATACCTTGGTCCAGTGCTGCTGTTGGCATGGGAAACCTACATTTCTTAAAGTATAAAGTGTTGGTGGACCTGGCATCTATAGTATTTTCCCATTCTCTCAAGTTCATTTTACCTTTGTGTATGTCTTAAATGTTCTTTGATTTTAATTGACCTTATTTGGTTGTTTTTTCCTCTGTGTTTAAGCTCTTGTGCTTTGCTGACTTTATGTTCCTGTCTGCTGTCAAAGCATTTTGTAAACCGCTAACCCTAACCCTAACCCTTTTGAAAGTGCTAAAAAAAAAAAGTTTATTGTTATTATTATTATTATTATTATTATTATTTTTCTGCAGTTAGAATTTATGCATGCTGCACCCTATTCATATAATTTGTCAAAAACCTCCTCAGTACTGACTTCAGATTTCAATATTTCAGGGGGAGGTGGACGAAGGCGGCTTACAATTTTAAGCCCCCAGGTGTCAAGGCTACACCATCTCACAACTTAAGAGGGCATCAAATGGTGGAAAAAACACACTGTACATAGCCCCATTGCAGGGTGAATTAGATATTAGTCCTCTCCCCAAAAATGCCTCTGAATTTTCGAAGATGCCAAAGGCAGTTTGTGAAAATTGTCAGGGAGTGATGCATCTTTTGATACATCTTTTGGCCCTCCATGTTGACAGTTGCACCAAAAAGTGGAACACTGTGAGGTAAGTTGTTACTTCCTGTACATCTCATTGTCCCTCCTTGACAATATTAAGTTTTTTTGTTGTTGTTTTGCAACTAGGACTTAGATGAAGACTGCATCTCTGTGACTAATTTGGCAACAGAGGACACCGCTGCTATGTCCCCAAAAACTACATCCAACAAGGATGTAAGGTCATCTTGAATAAATTACCTTGAACATTTATCATTTTATTTTTCATATCTTTATCTTTACATCTGATATTCATATTTAGTTCGGATAAATGGACGTCCTGCAGCTGCATTGTCCTCCATGGCTTCCTGCCCTATTTGTAGCCAGCTTTATCCTACAGAAAGTCTGGAGATGCATGCAGCTTTCTGCGGAGAGAGGTAGTCAACTAAAATTTAATTACTAATTTTGTAAAATGAGTTTCCAAAAAAAGGTACAATGATGGCAAAGTCATCCAAAACTCACAACTTTCTTTGCAGCATTTCTTCTGTCCATAATGCTTCAGCACCACTTCCTCAATGGACAGCAGCAAGCACATCAGCCAGTATATTAGAAGGTAAGGTGCCCTTTTTTCTGTTCCAACCAGATGACCTGTAGTTTGCATTTATTGTGTTTTCTCTTCATGATTTGATACATAGCAAACTTTACATATTGCCTACTGAAAATATATTTGCCCTGTTAGACTGGAGGTCGGTGGAAGATCCAAAAAAAGCAATTTGGCTTTTCACCGATGAGATACTGCATTATAACAAAGGTTCTGAAGAGAATCGATTTGCAGTGGACTTGAGGAAAGAGCAGGAGGAACAGGACATGTCTTATGTGAGCTTCTACAAATGCGCCCATGTTGAGTGGGCGTCGCCACTGAGATGCAGACTTGAGGGTGAAATTTTCTGTTTTTTGATATGTCAGCATTTTCAAAGGAGAATATTGCAGTCTAATAAATGGACATGTACTCACCTGTCATCTTTTACCATAGGTGATGCTGCTGTTGGAGTCGGTGTTAACCAGCATGTTATGTCAACAATGATGATGAAGCTGAGAACTGGATTCCACCTAAATCTTGGTCAGTGATTGTACCACACTTGGTTCCTAACATTTTTATGAGCAGATATTCATAATTGGGCCTTAAATTAAATGCCATAAGTGTAAGCTATTGCAAATGTATTGTTTAATCAGGAAACGGTGCAATCACCAAGATTTTTGATGGTCAGTCAGCCCACTTGGTGCCTGCCAACTCTGCTGTGATGGTGGAGAGTGAGCTTTTCCTGATGGCAGGACAAATAATGGGGCATTGCTTTCTGTATGGTGGTCCTGGTTTCCCTGGCCTCAGCCCAGCCATCAAACATGTTCTGTGTGGTGGGACACTTGACACTGCCACTGTTACTATTGAAGACTGTCCTGATTTGGACATCCGTGAAACAATTCAGCTGGTTAGTCTAGCAATTGTTATTTTCCTACATATTCTTTGAATGTGTGATGTCAGTAAGGCTTGTGCAATTGGGAGATATTGGTGCATATTTGACTTGCATGAATCAAATTTTTCTTCCAACCCTTTTTTTCCTTGTCTCTTTCTTCGTTCCTCTCTATCTGAAGCTGGAAGAAAATTCTGAACTCCAAGGTGAGCAGCGTGACAGTGTTGTCAACCTTTGCATGGCATGGGACCTTCCGCTTCCAAAACCTAAACAACATGAAGTGGCTCCATGACAAGCTACTCCTACATGCGGTAAAACTGCAGTCCTTCCCCTCCATTAATGACTTGATTCAGTTGTACATAATTTGGTTATTTAAATACCAATGTTTTTGTTTATCCAGACTTCTAATGCTGTTTTACACAGGTTCTGGATCAATCAGCCAAACAAGTGAAGCAGTTGCGTAAGGGACTGAAGGAGACTGGAATTTGGCCTCTTCTCTGCAATAGAGCAGATGTAGTGAAACTCCTTTTCCCTTGTGAGAAAGATGCAGAGCTCACACCCCAGGTACATGAAATAAGTTTGAATATGAATCATCTATCCCCAGAAATATATTATATTCCCTTTTCAGAATATATATGAACTTGTTTTGAGGCTGGTCCCTGTTTTTACAGATGATTCTTGCACACATCACATGGCCCAAGCCAAAATCAGATTCTGACTCTGATGATGGTGAAGATGATGCCTCTTTCGAGGCTATCACATGGGTCACAGGTTACTTCAGGAGTTTTATTGAACAAGGTCTATTTTTTAAATTAACTCCCATAAATGCACTTTACTTTTTCCCGTTAAATGATATTCAGTTAATAAACTGTGAAAGTACAAATCTGAGGATTATTTAGGATGTATTTCACAGATCTTAACTGTCTTTTTAACAGCTTCCTCAGAACAACTGAAGAATCTTCTGCAGTTCTGGGTGGGTTGGGAGGTTCCACCCAAGGAACTGATTGTGAAGGTGTCAAGTGGCTTTCTCCCAAGGGCCCTGACATGTTTTGAAACTATCAAGTTGCCTGACCATCACACAACCTACAAAGATTTTGAGTCTGACTTTGTTGCTGCCTGCCACACAGGATTTAGTCTTGTGTAAAGATAACAGAAGACAGACATTTGACGCTGGGATTGGGATTTACTTTACACAGGATTAGAATGGTTCACATGAGGTAGTTATCCATTTAAAGTGTAGTTTCTTCCTGATGTCAGTTGATTTCATCATGGTTAACTTCCTGTCATATGACTGACTCAGGCAAAGGCGTAGGTTTGATTTTGACATTGGTGGGGACCAGTGGCGGCTTGTCAATAGGGGGCGCTGGGGCGCCGCCCCCTCCAAAATTCAACAGAGAAAGTCTACTTAAACACAACATAATTTGTCTTTAAATTATAAGAAATAACGGATAAAAACATTTATTTTTACCACATAGTAATAGTCTGTCAGTAGCACCTGTCACCATTCAATAAAAGGGGTTTCACAATGTTTTTACGTAGTAACTGTGTTGTGAATACATAGTTCACGTACGGAGGGGCGCCGGTCTAATGGGTGTCTATGGAAGTCCTTAAACTTTTGCTCAGCATGTGACCTGAGGCGTCTTTGGGATTGGCCGCTTCAACTTTGCCCCCGCAAACTCCCACTTGGACTGGCAGCAAATTAGTATTGTTTTGGTGTTTCTTTTCCTCATGTGACTGGACAACGAGCGCCGTCAATCATATCAACACGTCACCGCAGCAGATATGATTTACGCATGCGCAAGCATCTCACGTATCTTCACGCGTCCGACTGATGCTCCCATGCACCGAGGAGGCTTCGACCAGAGATCCGTCAGAAGAAAAAAGTAAGAGGCTGTGCTACACTGAAGATTAGATTAGGATGTGTCTTTCCTAGTAGACATAACATGATTCAGGGGCAAAGTTTTCCATTTTATGTCACACATAAACCATAGATCAGGAGCAACAAAATGAGTTTGCCAAGAAGATATAAATTCTTTGTTCAGTATAATGTTATCCTTTTGCAGACTTAAGTTCTAAAAAATCTATATAGTTTTTAATTCTTGCATATTTTTACAAAAACAACATACTTTTAGGAGGAATTGGGGCTTTTATTGGGTGGATAAGTTTGTTTTTACCCTACTAGAAGTATATTTTAAATTTGATTGATAAATTTGATACATTATTTTGATGAAATATTATATAAAGGGACCTATAAAAATATATTTATAAAAATCGTGGCAAAGCAGGAACAAGATAGGAGAAATTGTAATACACAAGTGCATGCAGATTATTGCTGAGGTTTATTGCACTGCTCATTAAATATTACTGTCACATTGTGTGAAAGCCTTTGAAAAATTACAAAAAGAAGAATTGATAATGCTATCAAGTTATGTGTTGCAGTTTACTGGTGAAAACAGTGGGGTTTTATTAGTCCCAAAAGTGTGAACAACACAAATTCTTTACCTCTTTGGTGTATGTCCATTACAGAATTATTTTTAATCTACTGGAGCTTTTAGATTTGACACTTAGCTTGTGCCTTTCCAGCTTGTACCATTGTGCACAGTTTAAAATCAATGAAAACAGACCAACAAAATGTATCATCTTGTCTTTAAATGTTGTAGTTTTATTATGGTAACTAAACATGTGATAAAAAATAATAAATATCAATATAAATATATATAGTATTGTCATTATATATAATTGTATACCATATGTTTAGTTGCTATAATAAAAGGTTCTATTTGGATACAAAAATTATACATTCTGTTGGTGTTTTTTGCTGACTGAATACTGCACATAACGGTACAGAGTTAAAGTATTCAAAAGCTCCAGCAGATGGAAACAGACTCCTGTAATGTAAAGTTTATTTTTTGGCTTTTTAAAATTTGAAGTAGTTTTGCTGAAAACCCTCTTGTGTTGCATGCTTGTATCTGATTTTTTTTTTAATTTGTTTTTTTGTTTGCTTTGTTTGTTCATACTTTTTACAGTTAGTCTATACCAAAAAACTGTATCACATAGTTTTACCTTTAGTTTTAAAGCATCAGTTTAGTGGTGCATAAGATTCTGTTTGTGTTTACAATCTTGAGCCATGAGACATCAGGTATAAAATAAGACACTGTTCAGGTGACACAAGAAATGTTCATAAAATAGTGAAAATGACATAAATTACAGCTTTATTTTCTAATAAAGCAGGTTAAACTTTGGCTGTCTTATTGATTTTTTTCAGTAAATACTGATGTTAACTTTTGGTAATAAAATGTGCTTTTCTATGTATTTCTTAATGACAGATTCACACAGTACCACACCATGTTTCCTGAAGATTCCCTCAGCAGCACCTTGAAGGCCGACCCAGTGCTCAACTAAAGCTGAAGACAGAGCTCAGTCTTAATCTACAGCAAGGAGGAGTTCAAGGCCTGCAGTGGTGCTGTGGACCTTATCCTGTTGTTGATTAAAAATAATCTTGGAGAGGTATTTTCAGAGACTGTCACTCTCCTAAAGATCCTCATCACCACACCCATGACCACTGCAGAAGCTGAGGTGCTTCTCAGAACTTTCCTCAGAAACACCATGAACCAGGACAGGCTGAATGCATTGTTCATGCTGTAATTGGAAGAGAGACTGGTGACAGAGATGATGGACTTCAGTCAGAGGGTCACTTAGAAATTTGCAGCCCAGAAGGAAAGGAGGGCAACATATCTGTTCAAATAGTGCATTGTTCAAAGAAGGTTGTATTGTGATTATGTTTTGTCTTTAGTTTCTTTTCACTGTACTATGGAGTGCTTCTTTGGTTTGTTTCCTCCAAAGCTGCGCCCCCCTTAAATTTTTGGCACCAGCCGCCACTGGTGGGGACATAAAAGTGCTCCAGAATTTCATTTTGGTATTTTGGCCCCCCCCCGGGCCCAACATACCATCACCAACTGATCAATTATTAACCACTCCTTTTTCAACAGAGATGAATGTATAAGCAGTTAACTAGACATACAATAAATGATAATGAGGGCTGTAGAGAATTTTAATCTCCAGTCAACATCTAGACAGAATTATCTCTTCTGTCTCATGATTGCATGAGACCCACTTATGGGCCTCCACCCACAGGTTGAGAACCGCGGCAGTAGTAGATTGTATTTGAAGCTTGATCCTTTAAAGACTGTTTTTATATCATGGACAATATGTGATGGAGGATACCTCAGGATGAATTTATCATTTAGTAAACAGTGAGTGAGTGAAAACAGCAGCTCAGAGCTGGACTGATGAAGAATGTTGAGTTTTGATTCAACAAAAGGCTGACTCACTTTTGTAAGTTTTTTTGTTCACTTAAACGGAGCGCTGAAACTGAGCTATCAAGACACCTTTTGAATTATAAAATCACACAATTTGACTGATGATCCCTCACTGTTCCTGCGATGTGCGTCTGTCTGCGTCTTTACGCTCAACAAGACGCAGAGCGATCCGGGAGGCATTTATATCAAATGCTCACATGTACATCGGCTGCACTGCAAAATGACATTACTGACAGACAACAACGATAACAGCCATTCTTTAAATGGGAAATATCAGGCCTGTTGTCCACAGACCGGATCGTGGCTGCATCAGACGGCAGAGAATGCATGCTCTTGCGCAAGATTGGGCCTTACGCACAACGCATGTTTTGCGTTGTGGGAGGGGTGGCGCTGGGTAGTGGCAAAATATTGATAGGGACGTGTCCCGAGCGTCCCTACCCAATTCTACGCCCCTGGACTCAGGTATAGTCACAGTATAATTGCTTGAAATGTTTAGCAGTACAGTTTTAGTTGTCTTCCCAGCAAAGTCAATGGTTTTTCACAAATTTAATTTAGATAAGGATTAGGTATTTGTGGTACTACTTGTAACTATGTTATTTGTATGTTGGTAGCTGTCCTGACCACCCTGGTGCAGTTATGTTTTTCCAGGACACTACCCTTCTTTGCTTGTGTAACCCAGCTAACAAGTGAATTCATATTTAATGTTGGCAATAAAGTAAGGGGCTGAAAAGGAAAACACTTCTTTTCTGTACATTTATTTAAGTTGCAACATTTTCTTGGCTTTAGTGGACTCAAACATTTACTGTATCAAGACAAGTACAAGGCCTACAAGGCTCATAGCATTTCACATGATGCACATGATCAGTTGGGTGTAAAGGCCTCTGATCATCAATAGCCAAAACTAACCCCTTATGGCTCACGATTAAGGAACAGAGAAACTTCATCTGGTGTTAATGATACCCTGCACACATTCAACTGTGTTGATGTAAATGTCCATTCCATGACAGTCAGAGGGGGCACAAGGATCTATTGATCTTTTGAGGTAGTCCATTTCTGGTTCATCCAGTGGACTCACAAGGACTGGCACCAGGTCTGCGGTCAGCTTCAATACCGCTGGACTCCCACGCGATCTCTGGTATGTACAGCTCCTATTGAAACAAAGAAATGTTGAGGTGACATAAGGATACAAAATGCTCTGCTTGTTATTCTTTACAGAATTTTCTATTTGAATTAAAATTTAATTTGCTTATGAATTGTAGTAATGTTAACATAATGCACCACTATTTTGACATGAAAGGTGAAATGTTTTGCAACTGGCTCAAGAAGGGATGGTTTTCATTTTAATTAAAAATGGGCAAAATATAACAATTTCTCAACTCCAAACAATATTTTCATGTTTGAAGCAAACAGCAATTATATTGACTGTAACACAGTTTGTCAAATGTTGGAACAGGTTATTCCAAACACCATCAAAATCACAATTTGGAATTAATCAAATTAAAGATAAATCATACATAATCCATGAACCCCTGTTCTGAATCTCAAATTCTGAAAGGCGCAGACTTTGGGAGACTTGACGGCTACTTTTTGGTGCAACACATTTGAGCAAAACATTATGACCCCTCAATGTTGACCTGAAGTTGGGGCCACTGATTATACATACATTTGGGACATCAGGGTCTGGTACTGGACACTGCAGTTGTCCAATTTCTCACAGTTGGTTTGGAGACATATTCTGCTCTGATTTCAATGAATGGTTGTCCCACCCATCATGGGACACATCAAGGGAGGCCTGGAGCCATGGAATGAAGACATAGTGGCAACAGAACAAGTGTAGTTCACTTGACAGATCAAGATGTCCTTCATCTTCTAAGGTGTGAAGAACATTGTAGAAGACATTTGTCACTGCCATGTACACAACTCTCCAAAGTCTCTCAATCCTGTAAAGTTAGCAGGGGTAGTGTTAGGGCTAGGGTATAACTCACAAACATTATATTATGGATGTGTCACATAAATTTAACATGCATATATTAGATAAGAGTTTGAGAAGCACAAGATTTAACACAAAAGATGCCAGAATGCAGGCTAACTACACCCTGTCTTAAGTCACCTGAGAAACCAAGCCAATACAGCAGTTCAGTGCCAAGTTTTTTGTTGGGTTACTGGAACTGCTGAATGTAGTTAATCCTTTTCAGTGAGGCTAATTCAAACTATGAAAATCACAGTGGAGGTATGTTAAGCTGCATTATGTAGTAACGCCCCATTATGTAATAATGTAATAAGTTTTCACTTTATGATGTAATAATGCCGCATTTTGAAATAAACTTTGCCGCATTTTGTAATAAGTTATTACATATTACGTCGGGTATTACATATTGCAGGTGTTGCCCTTTTTTGATAAGGAAAATGTAATATTGTGGTGCATTATGTAATAAACCACCAAAATAGATGTCTATATCATAAATCAGTTACTTGTTAATGCAGACTGTCTCACTCTCTCTCGCTCAAAATTATTGCAAATTGCACTCAGTTGGTGGTAACTGTGGAGCATAGCCTATATAACGGCTTTCATGCCAGGAGCATATTATTTAGAATTATTCCCAGTAACTTGTTTTAGTGAGGCATAACATTATTTCCTGCGACATAAAGTTGGCCTATCCTGTTTTAAAACATTATTTTAAGCTTTGTGCTCTACTTTCTGTTGTGCAAAGTTATTCCTACTTTGATTTGCTTGCTTGACTAAATAAGGGGATAAATCAGGACAGTTCTGCTCTAAAGTGAAAAGGTCAGTACACAATATTCAGGACCATGGACAGCTCTGAGTCGACTTGTTTATTTTTCACACATTCACACACAATGGGCTCTAATTTCCTGGCGCAACTCAGGGTGGCGCAGGGTGGTGCAGCCTGGCGCACCCCGCGCAGTGGTAGTTTCATCTGGCGCATGGCCATGCGCAGCCAGTTTGGCAATTTGGTAGACAGGCTGCGCCAAGATGGGTGTGATGGCGCACCAGGGGGAGGTGTCGACAGATTCAGCTTGGCGCAGTGACAATTTCGTGCCAAAAAAACGCGCGGAAGGTGCGCTGAAAGCTCGCCAGCTCCAACCTGGTCTATTCTCGGCACAGTAGAGGCGCACCCAGGGCAGTGGTAATTTGGCTGACAGGCGCACAGTGCGCACACGTCACCAAAACCTCACAGGCAGGTATCCACAGTGTCAGGCATTTCAATGCAATAAACAATCGAAGCAACCACTATTTCATGTAACTGTCTGAACCAGCATATACATTTGTATCTATATTAATTGTCCTGTCACATCTGATGTCAGATCAGAGACGTTTGTCATAACTAACGAGTTCACGTCTCTCAAGCCAACCACAAACAGCCACATCATTTGATACGGAGTATCCGGCTTCTGTCATCTCATGAAATTCAAAAGAAAAGAAAATAGAGAGAGACGCTCGCTGAATAAATGTAAGTCACTCAGTGTTTTTATAAGGATTTACCATATTTCCCTCCTTTAATCTTTATTCGTAACGTGATCTAAAAAGATGGAGTACATTATTGCAAGGAGGATGAGGAGGAGATATATTTTCACCAAAGGTTCTGCTATTTGGTGATGACAGACCAGGAATGCAAGTGGATCACAAGAATGATGAATGGATTAGCCTGCTGCTGTGTTTAAATGTAATTATCACTTCATTTTGTACTCCTATTATGACACAGGAACAGATGATATCTGTCCCGTGAGGTGGTCCACACGGTGACGCACGGAGGACATGATGCGCGGCCCAATGGCCCCTGCGCTCTCCCAGCTTCTGCAAGAGTGACAGCGGCTCTGACCTTCTTCTCCACCGAAATTGTCATTGCGCCTCGCCCGCGGCGCATTTAAAGGCGAGGAGAGGCGTTCATTTGATTGGTGAAGATCACACTCGGCTGTGTTAAACCCTACTCTCCTCCCTCTCTGCCATTTGCGCCAGTTGGAGAGACGGAGGCGTGGGTGCGCCTCCCTGCGCAAGACTGCGCCGTGAACGAAACTTGCAAAATGCCCTGGACACACCCCGTTGGCGCGGTGCAGGCGCAGCGCAGGGCAGGTGTGCCGCGCTGCGCCTGTGCCTGGTCTACAAAATTAGAGCCCAATAAATCAACATTTAAAGCCTTAAGCATTTCTGGAAATACACGAGTCTGAAAACGAGAACAATAAGTGAATGTCAAATAAGGTCATTATAGATATTTTCTTCTTTCCTGCCTCTTGAGTTTATATTGTTGTCTCTACACCTCGTCAGTGAGCACTTTGAGTTCTAGGTTTGTATATTTTTGTTTTCTTTTTCTGTCTGTCTCTGCCATTGTCGTGTCAACTGTGATCTTGGAGCAAAGCCACCTCTATACCCCGCGGCTTACTGCAATCAGCTGCGCAGACTGCGCTAAAGCCGAACTGTGTGGGCTTGTTAGTGCCAGCAAATGATTAGAGCAGTTTCCTCTCAGGATAAGGCGCTAAATCAGGGCAGATTGCGTGAGCTAATTTTGCGCAAATAATGGCGCTATTAGCAGGAGCAATCCATTCTTTGTGGATCTGGCCCTTAGTTTCTTATTGAATGCCTGAAATTGACCTGGATGCATCGTGTTTCTCTGCATAAGCAGCAGTGTGTCACGCAAATATACAGAACCTATTCTCTGCCTCTCTTGCAACTTTAAAGGGGCTGGAAAGTCGCAACAACGTCCAAAAGTTACACACGTGCCTAACGTCATCCACTGATGCGCTCCACACTCACACATACACGCACAACTACAGACAGGAATAATGGAAACAATCACAGAGTCCACGGTCCAGTCCATGTGCATATTCACCTGTATACTTGTGCGTATGACTATGTGTATAATTACATAGAAATTGGAAGGTATTTGTTAATGTGTAACCTATGTTATATTGTTCTGTATAGACCTGTAATTCCACACTGAGCCCTGGCAGAATTTATGCATGTACTACAATCAGCCACCAGGGGGAGATTCAAACATTTTGGCTTTGGTTTTGGGAAACGATTTCATCCTAAATAACACAACTGCAGCTAGAAAATCATCCAAAGGCAACATGATGAAAGGTATGAACAAAGAACAGATTCAGAAAATCTAGATTTTAGAATTTAGAATTTTATCTTGATTGTTTTAAAACTAATATGACTAATATGAAACTAATATGAAATAAAAGTAGGCCTACAAATAGTTAGGCTAACAGTGACCATCGATGTAAAGTAGCCTAGCAGATGCCAGACTGGTTTTAAAACGTTTCTGAGATGACAGCTTAACTATTAAATGTTATATAAATTAATTCACAGAGGAACAGGCCATACATTGTACAGATTTTCATATCTGTTAAGTATTGAGCAAAACTATGTGGTGCTACTGTATGCTTTAAAGCATTTTAGATTCTCATTGCTTTCATGCCTGTTTTGAAAATGTGTCATTCATCTAACCAAAGACTAAAATATTACATAGTGGCATAATACAACAACTCTATATACACAATTAATACAATTTTTTTTACCTATTTTTTGACAGCCCTACAGTTTACCATAATTGTGGCCAGTACCTGGATTGTTTGCATGGGATATGGCCAGCAACAATCAATGAGCAAGGATGCCTATGATGTTATAGTGAAAAAACTCAAAGGGGAGTTCAATGTTCCTGTTAATGAACGCACAAGACAGCAGCAAAATGCTCTGGTGAGGCTGTGGAGGAATAGACATCTCTACTCTCTGAGCCAGGATGGAGAGACCTTACTGTGTGCTGGGAAGCCAGTGCTTTTGCACTATACTACCAAAATAGATACAGACATCTATTATGGTGGTTTATTACATAATGCACCACATTATTACATTTTCCTTATAAAGAAAAGGGCGACACCCGCAACATGTAATACCCGACGTAATATGTAATAACTTATAACAAAATGCGGCAAAGTTTATTACATATTGCGTTCGAAATTTTTATTATAAAATGTGGCAGATTATTACAAAATGCGACATTATTACATCATAAAGTGAAAATTTATTACATTATTACATAATGGGGCGTTACTACATAATGCGGCTTAACAACATAAATGACAAGGGCTGCTGAATCGTTGTTTAGTCTGTTTAAAGGCCTTATGTTGATGTTGAACAAAGCAGGTCACTGCAAGAATATCACCAGTAGGTGCAATTGTTAGGCCTTTGTAGGTGGATAAAATGCTGTTATGCTTATTTAGGTTTACTCTATGGCAAAATACATGGCAACTGCTCAGTTGGTGGATGCAAAAGTAAACAGGGTGGTTTATAATACACTGGGAGATGGTTGTTCGTGTATTCTAGGTCATTGCAGAGCCCTGCCAGTTTATGGTTGATTGTAAATTGTATGGTTGAGCCTTGGACAAATGTTTTAATAAAGCATACCTTTGATTGTGTACACTTTTTCTGGCGATGAAACTCCCGGTTCCAGTGCCACGAACAGTGAACATGAGGCATGCAACATTGACATTCTCCCCTCCTTGATCAGCTCTTGTTCTGAAAAATGTACATGAAACATATGTTAAAATTTAGTGCAAAAAATCAAACAAAAAAAAACATGTCACTTTATGGAATAATGAATGCACAGCGCTTAAAAAACATAGGCAAAGAAACATAGCAGATAGAGCTGCACAACTCTTGTTGCTCTGCCCAGATTGAGTTAGCAACATTTACATCCATAGTACCTCAGTGGAAAGCCATATTTTGTGCCAGATTCTTGGAAGAATGCCAAGGTTGTGGAGGACAGATTGTTGTTTGAAGCCCCAAGGTACATTATCTGGAAGATTGAAAAAAAAACTTGTTTCATGCATTAGTACATGCCTACAAATGTTTTTTTCTGTTATTTTTCAAGCCTACATTGACCTAACACTGCTTTCTGTAATAATAATTTATTCTGCACTACAGAAATTTTTGTATCATTACAAGGTGGTGCGTTGCATTGTGAGATGTAACTGCCATAGACACTACAGCTATTTCCAAAATCATCTTGAACTTATTTAATAGGGCTTCTTTTTCCTGTCATTTTACTTTGTTGTGCACGAGAAATAAGTTCATCCACGATTGCAATGCAAAACAATCATAGCCCTATCTGTACAATGCAGTGATGAAGTAAAATGATAAGTGTACTAAAAAATGAACAGGAGAGTGGTTTCTGATGTGCTTTTGTTAGACATTGTAGATTGTAGAGTATACTACCCTATAAAAATCATGCAAAAGACATGGATTGAGACAGACTGAGAATATCTAATTCATAAAAAAAAAGTTCATGTTTTAGCGACATTTTCATTCACAAACCCACCTTCCTGGAATACCCATCTATTCCGCCAAAAATGACAATACTGTACCTATTGGGTGAAAAAAGATTAAAATTATTTAACAAAGGTCAAAATGGAGCATTGGGATGTATAAACTTTGCTCCTGTACTCGTCTCTGGCTCTTGTCTTTTAGGTGGCCTGGGATCCTCGGTGGAGACTGCGTCAGGGACAGAAGGCGAGGTCGACAACCAGGGATCAGACGAGCGGGTAAGTTCAGGACAGAAACAGGTCGATACCTTGTAATCTAGCCGAGGATCAGGCGATGCAGGCAGAAACAGGAACGGAACAGGTCGGCAACAGGTGATCAATCTGGATAGCAGGTCTGGTGTTCTTTGCATGAGAGCAAAGAGACGTTCTGACACTGAATGAGTGTGGAGCCGGGGTTTAAGTAGGCGGACTGATTGCAGGTGATGAGGTGCAGGTGTGAGCAGGCACGCAGGTGACAGGAGTTGAGCTGATTACGTGAGCGCTGGAGTGAGGCAGGCTGAGACTGAGACTGATGCTGTGACAGAACCCCCCCCTCAAGGGACGGCTCCCGACATCCCAACATCATCGACGGGCAGGGTGGGAGGGGAGAGGAACCTCAGTACTCCTCAGAGGCCGAATCATCGCGGATGTCAGGTACTGGAACAGGAGCCTCCTCCTCTTCAGCATCCGACTCCTCCTCAGACGTGGGGGAGTTAGCGGGATCGGTGACAGACGATAGTTGAGAGGGGCGTCCCCGCCTACCCAGGGACGGCTGCTCAGGGTGTCTCACGTGGAACTCTTTGATCATGTTCTTATCCAGGATGTTCCGACAAGGTACCCATGATCTTTCCTCAGGACCATAACCCTCCCAGTCCACAAGGTACTGCAGCCCTCTCCCTCGCCGCCGGGAACGGAGCAGACGGCGGATGGTGTAAGCGGGACCTCCATCCATGAGCCGTGGAGGAGGAGGAGGAGCTACATCCGGCGACAGACGACTCTCGTGGACAGGCTTGATCTTTGAGACGTGGAATGTGGGATGGACTCTCATGGAACGAGGAAGCGCCAACCTCACGGCCGTCGGACTGATGATTTTCTGGATGGAAAAAGGACCCACAAACTTAGGGGCAAGTTTTCTGCTCTCTACACGAAAAGGTAAGTCTTTTGAAGATAACCAAACTTTTTGACCCACCTGATATGTAGGAGCGGGGGTCCGGCGACGGTTGGCAGAGGTGGTATAGCGCTCCACAGACCTCAGGAGGGTAGCTCTGGCACGGGCCCAGGTCCGACGGCAACGGCGGGCGAAGGAGAGGGCAGAAGGGCAGGAGACCTCTTTGTCCAGGGCAGGAAACAGCGGAGGTTGGTAACCGTACACACACTGGAACGGGGATAGACCGGTGGATGAGCAGACCAGGGAGTTATGGGCGTACTCCACCCATAACAACTGCTGAGACCAAGAGGAGGGATTCTGGGAAACCATGCAACGAAGGGCCGTCTCCATCTCCTGATTCATCCGTTCTGACTGACCATTGGACTGGGGGTGAAACCCGGAGGATAAGCTGGCGGTGGCCCCAAGAAGGCTGCAAAACTCCTTTCAGAAGATGGATGAAAACTGGGGCCACGTCCACTGGAAGACCATGCAGACGGAAGACGTGGTTTAAGGTCAGCTGAGCAGTCTCTTTGGCCGATGGTAACTTGGCCAGAGGGATGAAGTGGGCCATCTTCGAGAACCTATCGACAATGGTGAGGATGGTTGTATGACCGTTTGAGGGAGGAAGTCCGGTGACAAAGTCCAAGGAGATATGGGACCAGGGCCGATGAGGGATAGGTAAAGGATGGAGGAGTCCGGCGGGAGCATGATGAGAAGGCTTGTGCTGGTTGCAGATGATACAGGCCCTAACAAAGTCTCTAGTGTCTTCCTCCAAGGTTGGCCACCAAAACCTCTGAAGCAGGACCTCCTGTGTGCGGCGAGAACCCGGATGGCAGGACAGGTTGGATGCATGGGCCCACTGAAGTACCTCCGACCGAAGAACCTCAGGAACGAAGAGGCAACGGGGTGGACAGGAGCTGGGACCAGGCAGATCTGATGTGGCGGCTTTAACTCGTTCCTCGATGTCCCAGGTGAGAGTGGCGATGACACAGGGAGGAGAGAGGATGGTAGCTGGTTCCTCCAACCTGTCGTCATCGCGGAGGAACTGGCGGGACAGGGCGTCAGGCTTAGTGTTGCGGGACCCAGGGCGGTAGGACAGAGAGAAGTTGAATCTTGTGAAGAACAGAGACCAGCGGGCTTGACGTGAGTTCAGTCTTCTTGCAGTTTTGATGTACTCCAGGTTTTTATGATCAGTCCAAACCAAGAACGGGTCTTTGGTCCCCTCAAGCAAGTGGCACCACTCCTCCAAGGCTAGTTTCACGGCCAGAAGCTCTCGATTGCCGATGTCATAATTCCTTTCTGCAGGGGTCAGGCGACGGGAAAAGAAGGCACAGGGATGGAGCTTGTGATCTGAGGGAGACCGCTGTGAAAGGACTCCCCCAACTCCCACATCAGAGGCCTCCACTTCCACGATGAACTGGAGTTCAGGGTCAGGCATCTGAAGGATGGGGGCAGACGTGAACCTCTCCTTCAGCGTCTGAAAGGCAGTGTCGGCGACAGGTGACCAGTGGAAGACCTTCTTAGAACTGGTAAGAGCAGTGAGCGGAGCAGCTACAGTGCTGTAGTTTCTGATGAAGCGTCTGTAGAAGTTTGCAAAACCCAGGAACCGTTGAAGCTGTTTGCGGGATTCAGGAACAGGCCATGAGGTGACTGCTGAGATTTTTGCAGGATCCATCTGGATATGACCGTTGGAGACGATGTAACCCAGGAAGGAGACAGACGGGACGTGGAACTCACATTTTTCGGCCTTCACGAAAAGGGAGTTCTCCAAGAGTCTCTGGAGGAGAGACTGAACGTGGTGGATGTGGTTGCTGTGGTTCCTGGAGAAGATGAGGATGTCGTCCAGATAGACAAAAACGTACTGGTTGAGCATGTCCCTGAGTACGTCGTTCACCAGCGCCTGGAAGACAGCAGGGGCGTTGGTGAGCCCGGATGGCATGACGAGATACTCATAGTGTCCGATGGGAGTGTTGAATGCCGTCTTCCATTCGTCTCCCTCCCGGATGCGGACCAGATGATAGGCGTTGCGTAGGTCCAGCTTGGTAAAGATTGTTGCTCCTTGTAACAGCTCAAACGCGGAGGAGATCAACGGCAGGGGATAACGGTTCTTGACAGTGATCTCATTAAGTCCTCGATAGTCGATACAGGGTCTCAGAGACTTGTCTTTCTTCTCCACGAAGAAGAATCCCGCTCCAGCAGGTGACGAGGAGGGACGGATGAGACCAGCAGCCAAGGAGTTGTTAATGTAATCCTCCATTGCCTTTCTCTCGGGAGCTGACAGGGAGTACAGTCGACCTTTGGGAGGTGTAGTGCCTGGAAGAAGGTCAATTGCACAGTCGTAAGGGCGATGAGGTGGTAGAGAAGTGGCCTTGGCTTTGCTGAAGACGGGACTGAAGTCAAGGTACTCTGGAGGCACACTGGAGACTTCTGGCGGAGATACGGTGCATACAGGCTGGAGTGGGGGCATGGCGTCTTTTAGGCAGGTAAGATGACAAGCGGTTCCCCAACCGCGGATGGTACTAGTGGACCAGTCTATTTGGGGATTATGACGGCGAAGCCATGGAAAGCCAAGGACCAGGGGTAAATCAGGATAGTCGAGGATGTGGAACTGGATGCTCTCCCTGTGGTTGCCGGACAGGAGCATGGAGACTGGTGTGGTCTGGTGAGTGATAACTCCCATCTCGTGACCGTCCAACGCTTTGGCAGGGATGGGACGATCAAGCAGAACTTGCCTCAGACCCAGTTGTTCAGCTACATCCTTGCTAATGAGACAGGAATCGGCACCAGAGTCTATAAGCGTGGCCAGGGTGTGAGGGCCACCAGGCAGGAGCAGACGGGCTTGGAGCAGAGGACGAAGAGTGTGAGAGGACTGAACAGAAGAGCTCACCCGTATCCCCTCCACTACGGATGAGCTCGCTCTTTTACTGGGCAAGCAGCAACGAAATGTCCTTGTCCACCACAGTACAAACACAGCTGAGCTGACAAATGGCGCCTTCGTTCCGCAGGAGTAAGGGAGGTGCGCCCCAACTGCATGGGTTCAGGCTCGACGGGATCTGGTGATGAACGTTGCCCTGCGGTATCCCCCTGGAGTGTCTTTTGCACCATCAGACGACTGGAACCCTGACGACGATCTCTTCTCCGCGCCTGGACTCTGAGATCAATCCTTATGGCCAGGTCGATGATCTCGTCCAGGGAAGGTGGGACCTCATGAGAGACTAGTTCGTCCTTGATGTAATTGGCTAGTCCATGCATGAAGGCGTCGATTTGAGCTGCAGGGTTCCATCCACTTTGACTAGCTCTGGTGCGGAAGTCAATGGCGAAGTCTGCCACAGATCGTTGTCCTTGTCTCAGACCTAGGAGCCCCGCCGCTACTTCAGATCTAGCAGGGCAGTGTCCAAAAACCTTGCGTAACTCAGCCACAAAAGCAAGGAAGCTCTGACAGGCAGGTGATTGACGGTCCCACTCCGCTGTTGCCCAAAGTCGTGCCCGACCAGTCAGTTGATTAATGGTGAATGCTACTTTTGCTAGCTCAGAAGTGAACGAGCGGGGCTGGAGGGCGAAGAACAGGGTACAGTTCGTGATGAATGGTGAGCAGTTCTCTGGGTTCCCATCATAGCGTTCTGGCGCCCCCACACGGGGCTCAGGAGAATCGGAGACCAGGGCAGGGGTTGGCGAAACAGCAGCAGGAGTGGAGGAAGCAGGTGGCGAAACAACTGAAGCTGGTTGTTGTAGCTGGGCGGCTAATGCAGTCACAGTCTGAGTCAACGCGTCCACAGCATGTTGGAGATGGTTAGCCGATGCAGTTATCAGATTCTCATGGTTAGCCAACACCCCTTCTATTCTCTCCAATCTGTCCAGTGGGGAGGGCTTACTGCTCGCTGGGTCCATTTTTCTGGTCAGAACGTACTGACATGGAGACAGGAAGGACCCAAATGCGAAACAGTACTCAGTTTTCAAGAAGCGTTTTATTTTACGAACACAGGAGTTGCATGTCTCTGGATCAGGAGTCGGTGACGCTGTCCTCTCAGCCACGCTGCAGCCACTCACACTTCACAGCCGCACAGAGTCTTTAAGGAGGAGCGTGCTCGGACTCACTGCTCTCTTGAACCAGGAAGTGACGAGGATAGTTGAGGACCAGACGATCACCACAGACCAGTATTCTCAGGCAGGTACTTGGCGTTGCAAACGGGAAACAGGAACGGGTCTCAGAGATCAGAGGACCACCACGGATCAGGACTCACAGGCAAACTCGGCGTCAGGGACAGAAGGCGAGGTCGACAACCAGGGATCAGACGAGCGGGTAAGTTCAGGACAGAAACAGGTCGATAACTTGTAATCTAGCCGAGGATCAGGCGATGCAGGCAGAAACAGGAACGGAACAGGTCGGCAACAGGTGATCAATCTGGATAGCAGGTCTGGTGTTCTTTGCATGAGAGCAAAGAGACGTTCTGACACTGAATGAGTGTGGAGCCGGGGTTTAAGTAGGCGGACTGATTGCAGGTGATGAGGTGCAGGTGTGAGCAGGCACGCAGGTGACAGGAGTTGAGCTGATTACGTGAGCGCTGGAGTGAGGCAGGCTGAGACTGAGACTGAGACTGATGCTGTGACACATTGCTGTTCTGTCTACATTTAGATTCAAATTTGATTTGATTGAACATATCCATTGTTCCTCAGGGTACAATCAAAAATGTTGTACCTAGTCAACTTGTGGTTGGTATCGATATGCACAAGGGATCTTGGGCAAGGGACTGAATATGTGCATCTCACAATACAGCCCATGGAGGTCAGTCTTGTTAACAACCCTAAGGTGTCAACTCGGTGCATGGAGACCCTCACACGTTCCCATTGAACAAGGCAGCCCCTGGATTTCAGAGCTCCCTTGACCAGTCGACACCCAGAGTGTGGCATTGTCTGCTTTATGTCTGCAACCATGGCATCCAATCAATCTTTATTTATCAATCAATCTTTATTTGTATAGCGCCAATTCATAACAAGTGTTATCTCAAGACACTTTACAATAGAGCACAAAGCTCTTCATATTATGGATACACATATATGCATAGATACATATATACATATATAAAATACACATATACATATATATACAAATATATACATCCAACACCCAACATGAATCCATATAGCCAATCATGAATCCCTCCATCATGGCGGCAAGAAAAAACCTTCTGTTAAGCAGCAAGAAATTTTGAATGTGGACCCCAGTCTCATGATGAACAGCAAATCCACACGATGCTGTGTTGGGTGTGTGGGCAAAGGAAGGGAGGTAAGTGGAGACAAGTGGACTAAAGTGAGAACTTAAGCTAGTGACAGATCCATGGACCAATCATAGACCTGTCGTCGTCAAATTTGTTTCTGCTGCAAACAAATTTATTAGAGGTTAGCCTCTTGAGATGCTACAACTTGTTTTCAGGAGGGTCCTCATGTCTGTGTGGTTGTGGTGATAATTTTATAGAACTATAATCAATAAAAGTCTTACTGAAAATAAGAATTTATGGTAGTGACGAATTCATTGGTGCCCAGGCCACAAGTGCATCCCTACCATATTTGTCTCTGTTAAGTATAAATGTATTAATGGTAGACCTCTTGAGATGTGACACATCATTTTCAAGAGGGATCTCATGTCCATGTGGAGCTAGAGATAGTTACTATAGATGTATCAACCATGGATAGAAAGATCATGCTAATATCTACATTAACAGCTATAATGATTACGAACTGGAATGAGATGGCCAAATATGTGTTATGTCTGTAATTGTAGTTATTAAGGCTTCGTGACTCCACAGCAGCAGGCAGTCTACACCAAGGATCCCAGGCCACCTAAAAGACAAGAGCCAGAGACGAGTACAGGAGCAAACAGAAAGGGGCAGAGGCAGATATGGAGAGAAAGTGTGACAGGGAGAGGGATAGAGCATCCAACTCTTCATCTGTCATTTGACTGTACAGAGAAGTAACTGACATATTTTTTCAGACAGTCTTCTGGGGATTGTATGTCTTGACACTCCCAACAAACTTGCAATGGTTGTGACAGACAAGGGGATTTCAAGAAGATGCTGAAGGTACCCGGGGCTGAAATAGAACTTTGGACGTCCTGTGTGCCCTTGAACTACTTGGATTTGAAAATTTGATTCCAAACCTTGGAAGTGTTCCCTTTCAACCCTGATCAGCCTAATCAGTTCAGATAGTGTGTCCATGATAGGGCTGAACGATATTGACAAAATTTCATATCTCGATATTCATGCCAGATATCTCGATATCGATACGATACAATACGATACGACTATGGGTTCGGCGAAAACCAAGCATTTTTTAGAAAAATAAAAAGATCATAATACAAAAGAATGTGGAAAGTGCAGTTTAGCGCGGGGGAAATCTATATTGTTTATATTGTTGCTTTTCGATATCAATATCTTGAATGTACATATCTCGATATTGATACGATAACGATATATTGTTCAGCCCTAGTCCATGATGCACACTGGAATGTTGAAGCCTCTTTAAATTGGCCCTAGCAAACACTAGAGGCTCTGATTTTGTAGACCAGGCACAGGCGGGGCGCACCTGCCCTGTGCCACGCAAACGGGGTGTGTCCAGGGCATTTTGCAAGTTTCGTGCACGGCGCAGTCTGGCGCAGGCAGGCGCAGGCAGGCGCACCCACGCCTCCATCCCTCCTACCGGCGCAAGTAGCAGAGAGGGAGGAGAGGAGGCGTGAGTGGGTTTAACACAGCCGAGTGTAATCTTCACCAATCAAATGAACGCCTCTCCTCGCCTTAAATGTGCCACGGGTGAGGCGCAGTGACAATTTCACCTCGGTGGCGAAGATGGTCAGAGCAGCTGTCGTTTTTGCAGCAACTGGAAGAGCGCAGGGGCCACCGGGCCGCGCATCAGAGGCCACAATGCGCGTCACTGTGTGGACCACCTCGTGGGACAGATGTAATCTGTTCCTGTGTCATAATAGGAGTACAAAATTAAGCGATAATTACATTTAAACACAGCAGCAGGATAATCCATTCACCATGCTTGTGATCCACCTGCATTCCTGGTCTGTCATCGCCAAATAGCAGCGCCTTAGGTGAAAATATATCTCCTCCTCATCCTCCTTGCAATAATGTACTCAATCTTTTTAGATCACGTTACGAATAAAGATTAAAAAAGAGAAATATGGGCAATCACAGGTAAATCCTTCAGACACCGAGTGATTTACATTTATTCAGCAAGCGTCTCTCTCTTTTTTCATTTCTTTTGAATTTCATGAGATGAGAGAAGCCGGATACTCCGTATCGGATGATGTGGCTGTGGTTGGCTGAGAGACGTGAACTCGTTAGTTATGACAAACATCTCTGATCTGACATCAGATGTGACGGGACAATTAATATAGATAAAAATGTATATGCGTGCTCAGACTGTTACATTAAATAGTGGTTGCTGTGATTGTTTATTGCATTGAAATGTGCCTGACACTGTGGATACCCGCCTGTGAGGTTTAGGTGACGTGTGCGCACTGTGCGCCTCTCAGCCAAATTACCACTGCACGGGGTGTGCCTCGCTTGTGCCGAGAATAGACCATGGTGGGCTTTCAGCGCACCTTCTGTGCATTTTTTTGGCACGAAATTGTCACTGCGCCAAGCTGAATCTGTCGACACCTCCCCCTGGTGCGCTGTCACACTCATCTCGGCGCAGCCTGTCGAACAAATTGCCAAATTGGCTGCCTATGGTGGTGCGCCAGACAAAATTACCACTGCGCGGGGTGCGCCAGGCTGCGCCTCCCTGAGTTGCGCAAGGAAATTAGAGCCCAAATTCCATGCAGTCCAAATCCAATGGCCTGTGGTCTAGAATATGTTGGAGCCGAGAATGTAGCTTCTCAACGATGCTGTGATGAAGCACAACCTATAAAACAAGCATAACTTGGCATTAGTTTAGGCAGACATTTCCTTTTGCATTATATCCTCATTTTGAACAGTTTGTCAGCAGACCTCACTCATACCGGGGCACTTTACACTGATGATGTAATGACAGTCACAATAAGGTTAATTCCCAGTCCAGGGAAAGAAGGTGTTACTACAAAATAATTCTGTTCTCCAATTAATGATTACTAAACAAAAAAAAAGGACCCATTATTTCATTTTTAAATTTTCTGCACAGTGTAACACAGACAAATGCACTGCATATGCAATATATGTTAGTTGGGAAACTCACTGGGATATGCAAAGTTTTATTTTTACTCTTTTTGTGTCTTGCCTCAGTCTCGAGTCCATGACAACCATATAGACACCATTAATTCAACAGTGCATCTAGTACCATGGGAGAAATGGTCAGAACTTGCCAACCATCAGTTAGCTTAGCTTAATCACTGGGAGTCAACGGGTATTGTTGGCCTCCTTTTATACAGTCATCAGATAAACTCTTCAGCAACTCTAAACGTTCCTGTATGCTTGTTGTGACTGGCTTTTTTACTGCATTATGTTATCTTCTACTATCATCATATTCTCTTCTTCTCCTAAACAGAGGCTTTGTTTTGTTGACCTACTTCCTTGATGTGACTTGTGCGAATGAGTCCAATCTTTTGAATGACTCTTTTAGGTGAACAATGAGGACGGAATCAAAGTGAGTGAGCCGTTCATATGTGAGCCATTCTTAAATGCAAATTGCCTAAAAAATGAATGGCTTACATATGAATGGCTCACTCACAACTGCTAATCGGTTCTCATTGTTCACTTAAAAGAGTTGTTCAAAAGCCTTGACTCATTTACAAACATCACATCTCTCCCACCGTGGAAGTAGGACAACAAAACAAAGCCTCTGTTTATGAGTAGAAGATAATACAATGATAGTAGAAGATAAGTAACAATCTATACTCCCAGTGTTTGAGCTGAGCTAATTAGTGGTGGGCGAGCTCTGCCCATCTCTTCCTTGTTTTGCACGCACAATCCAAATAATGGTGTCTGTCTTGCTTGTCATGGACTCTGAACTGAGGCAAGACACAAAAAGACAAAAAAAGTTGGCATATCCCTTTAAAAAGTTGAGTTGCATTACAGTTGTATTTACTGAATAAATGCATTTGTGACTAAGTTGTGATGTTTGACACATCATAACTTTCAGTCCGAGTGACCCATCTTCCCTGAGCAGCAGCACATCCTGGTGTGGATGGTGTGACCGCAGCAGAAGGACATACTGGTACATAAGCGGGTGTATTTTGTTTGATTGAAAACTAACTGACAGTGTTTGCTAAATGCAATAGAGGGAAGCATGCATTGCCCAGTGTGTTTGCTGAATATGATTTCTAAATAGCTGGTGGGTTGTGAGAAGCTTCCACCATTTTTTGGCAGCTTCAGTGAGGATATAGTACTATTTGTGTAAACATTTTCTTATTACCATCTTATTCTTGTTTTTAAATAAAATTAAAAGACGCAAGTGTAAGCGTTACTTACCCATGGGTCGGTAGAAGAACCATCCATGTTCCTGGTCTCCGAAACACCGAAATAAGGTGCCGCTTCGGCGTATACTTCGGCGACCCAGCCAAGCTTAAAACAGTAGTGGTGAACAGTATCATTGGTGCTTGCACCCCCTGGTGGTATGAAGCTGTATAGCGACAGAGGCACACAGACACGTCTCCACACACATACAAATCGCTGCACGCATTTCTGCTTGTTCTTTCAGGAGTGTAGCAAAAGTCACGTGTGAGAATACATCCAATGTAGTGGCCTGATATTTACAGACCACACACTACAGGTCGATGAATGTGTTTACTGATGTATCTACTCATACAGATCAGTGTACACAGCTGCAGATTTATTTTACATATTTGTGGATCTGGTTACACACACACAGATTATTTTACACACACACACAGATTTTTGTTTGCACATTTATGGATCTAGTTACGCAAAGAGAGATTTTCTTTAGACATTTGTGGATCTGATAACACACACAGGTTTTAATACACATTTGTAAATACTTTTGCTACAATAGTGGCCCCATAAAAATGTCTCCTTTCTAGTCAAAATAAATCTCATACTCTCAAAATATCAATTTTAAGTAGAAAAATCTGCCAGTGGAGCAAATTTTTTTTTGGCTTGTAATAAAAACAAAAGAAAAACCTTACATGTGTTAACATGTGCCCATGTAAAAAAATCAGGTTCATTTGAAGAATCAGCAAAGTGCCATATTGAACTGCTGAATCTGATTCAACTGAAACTTTTGGAACAGCTAGGGACACTGGAAGACTACTAATTATTTGTCAGCGAAAATAAGACAATAACATTACTTTTTTCGAACATTGGGAAGTCTTCCTTCCTCAATCTGTTCGAGTGTGCATGCGTGGACATTGCCTCTGCTGCATTTGGGGGATCCCTTTCAGCTCTCATAGACTTCTCAGGAGGCTGCCTGAGGCTCCGGTCGATAGTCGTTCTTGGGTTGTCACTGATGGAGAAAATGGGTTAGATACTATGCAACCCATAGCGATCATGTACAAGCATACAAGTATCTGTCTTGGGTGCCAGGACATGTTCCTCACAACACCCTCACCTCTTAGTGCTCCTTGTGGGTTCAGAAGCCTTCTGCAGCCGTGAGAAGGACTCTGAGGAACTCCGCCCACATTTCTGCAAAAGTGGCTTGAACCAACTCCTTCGGCTACAGCTAAATGATATGGTTAAAAATATATATAAATTAAAAATGAAATTGCTATGACCGTTACTGCAAATGAAGTCTAATTCTCAAATTAGTGGGCATGATCATTTTGCATTGCAGTTTTTACAAAATATATATATATGGACATTTGCTGAGGTCAGTATAACAAACATTTTCTTACATCTGGAAGATTTGTAGTTCAGACTCTGCAGCTTTACAATTCTTCATTTATACTGACAATATTGTAATTTTGCTCATATTTAAATTAAATACCTCCGTCCATGAGTGGAAGACCCTGAGGAACCGCCACACGGTCTCTGAGAAAGGGATTCGGACAGACTCTCTTGGCCAGAGCTGAATGATCTGCTTAAAAAATAAAGAAGGGAAATTGCTACAGCAGGTATTGCAAATGAAGTATAATTCAGATTAGTGGGAATGATCATTTTGTGTCGCAATTTGTATTTTTAGTACAAAAGTAATATCATGAACATGTGACATTTGCTGAGGTCAGTATAACAAACATTTTCTTACATCTTGAAGATTTGTAGTTTAGACTTTGCAGCTTTACAGTGTATTATTTTATTGTCTGTACTTTTTTAAAAGCCTCCTGTGGACAAGTGTTGATAATTAGCATGTATGCTAAAGCACTCAATCAGTGCATCTGGTTTGTCCAACGTAATTGTGATGTCCATACCAAATAAAATCTAATAATAACAAAAATAATAATAATAACAATAATAACAACAACAACAATAAGAATAATACTAGTGCTTCATTTGCACTGAAATATTGCACTGTTAATCATATTTCAATTAAATACCTTCGACCATTAGAAGGAGAGAGTCAAAGGGACTTCTTCTACCACTGTGTGCCAATTGGGGGCTTGAGGGGGTGTCCATCAGGGCTCTTTCTGCATTTTTAGAGGGTTTAGACACTGGGAAGGGTTAATATGTCAATAATTCAAAATTACTTTACACATATTTGGTTAGTCAACATAAGCAACATTAACATAAAAGAAAATTGAAATGAATATTTTGTGGCATTCAATACAAGTTGTAACCTTTCAGTTCTGGGATAGCATACTAAACTTTAAAATATTTGATACCCAGTCAAAAACAAAACTGGTTTCATACAACCACCTACCAAACTGTGCATCTGTTATTTTGGGAGGAGTCAGAAGAACAAAGTCATCTGTAATAAATAGGCGACAGTCATAAAAAAAAAAAAAAAGAAGTACTAATTGGCCCGATACTGACATAAACACGTGGTGGTTAAGATGCTACAATGGTGTGTTCTGGATGTGCACACCTTTTGTTATTCTTTTCTTGGCTTGACTGTCATTGCTTGTACTGGCAGGATGCAGGATGCTGCGTCTTTTCTTTGTGTTGGAAGTTTTGCACTACCAGACTGTGCATGGATCATTTTGGGAGGAGTTGGAAGAACAAAGTCATCTGTAATAAATAGGCGACAGTCATAAAAAAAGTACTTTCAAAACTGCAGTGACTAATTGGCCAGATAGCCACGGTGGTGATTTAAATGCTACTATGCCTACAAATCCTTACCCTTACCCTGTTATTCTTTCCTTAGCTTGATTCTCATTACTTGTATTTGCAGGATGTGGCTTCTTTTTAATATATTAGTAGTTGTGCAAAATTTACTGAAAAGTGTGACTTAGTTGTGAGTTTGCAGTAAGAACCATTACATCTCTCCTATGATTCAAACATACTAAGCCCAACCGTGTCTTCATATGACCTAATTGTGTGACATGACCCACCACCAAGGTGTCACTGCCCCCTTTAGGTGTGGCATACCCCAAAATGAACCACTGTTCAAAAACAAAAAGCACCCATTGTGGTTCCAACAAAGACTATTATGTTATTACAAACTCTGAAAATACTATGAAAGCAAAACTGCTAATTTGACCTCCGCACACTGAAAAACTTTCATGAATCTTTGATCTGAGAGAGCAACAATCAGAGGGAGCTACAGGCAAAACATGTTGCTTGCTCACAAAGATTCTGTAAAGTTTTTCAGCATGCGGTGGTCTATTTCACTGTTTTTCTTTAAATGTTCCTGCTACCAACCTGCACCTGATGATCACCCTGGCTGTGCACAAGGAGATCATTTTGTTGGTTTACTCTAGAAATACAATGTTATGTGTGAAAAATGTGATGTAGGCCTTGGGGCCATGTAGACATTGCCTTCAGTGCACTGGTTCCTGTAAATTAAGACATACCTTCACAAGGAATACATTTTCGAGACTTCTTGGTAGCCTCTTCACCTAAAATTGGTAATATGCATTATGTAAGACAGTAGTCATCTTTCAAACAATTAGACATACCTGTGTTGACTGTCTCAATTTGAATTGACAAAAAAGGTTAGAAAACCCTACTCCAACCACATTGCTGGGATAGAGGTATGAAAATAAATGTGAAAACCAAAAAATGTCATTTATTACATACCCGTACTCTTTATCATAAGACCTGGAGTAGATTCTTTTTGACTGTCTTCATTGACAGATTGTTCATCTAAAAAAAGGAAAGGGCAATAAATCTTTGATAGACAATTACAAATGTTTCAGTATTCTACAACATGGAAAATGTTACAAATGATCAGAGTAGTAAAAATGCACATTATACCCATTTGGTAGTCAGGAATAATATATATTTTTTTGGCCTCCTCTTCATTGGTAACTCCTCTTCTGAGCCACTCAATTCTGCAGTTGTTGTAACATCATACTTCTCACATTCATTCTTGTCATCTGAAAGTACATAAAGCAATGGTAAAATGCATACAAATGAGTAAGTCTTAATATATAACAGTAACTGGCTAAAAATGCAGGTTTGGCTATTATAAATTACTTGTTTCTTTTTTTATATAAGCGGATATGATCTTGCATGCCAACAGTCAGCAATAAACTGAGGCTATTGAATGACAATATTGTTTTTTTCATTGCATATGATATGATTTTGTGAGGAAGGGGCAGGACTAAATAAGCTTTTTGCTTCCTCCTGTTCTCTCTCAAGCATATTATTTTGTTGTTGTTGTTTTTTCTGGATGAGACTGTTTATTTGTGTTGTGCTTTAGTTATTTTTAATTTTATGGTGATTTGTTGTTATTGTTCAAGATAAAACCAAACAATTAAACAGTCTCTCCAAAATACACACACAAACAAAACTGACATTATAGCAGGCCAGAAATGACCAAACATACATAAGAGGCAGATAAATTATATTGTATGAAACACAAAGTCTATATTTGCGCATGTTTACAGACCAAAATCAAGAAGGTAGAATTGTGCTCAACTCATGAAATGTGACGCTGCTCTGCAAATAACTTAATTTTGAAAAACTATCACTGGAGTCTCAACTGAGTTCTTCAACAGAGCTCATGAACAGGGTTGTGTCTAGGCACAGATCTAGGCAAGGGCCACAAACAAAGTTAAATATATGTTGCTGATTACAGCTCGGAGTGACAATGAGGTCTTAAAATATTTTGAGTTGGTCTTTTAAAAAGTCTTAAGGTTTCAAACTTCAGGATTCCTGCATATACTCTGGTAATGTCTGATAAGAAAAAAGCAACTCAAAGTAGAAATGATAATTTCAGTTTCTCATGAATGTTTGTCTGTAAAATGCCAAAAGGTTTACACAGATTGTTTAACCACTGCCTGTTTTCTCCATAGATGGACAATCAGAGTTATTTAAGGAGGCCCAAGCAGCAAGTGAACAGACAGTTTGAAATGATCTGACAACAGTTTCTCACACACAGTATGTATAGCCCACATTGAATGTATCCTGACATAATTTCTATATTTGTTTCATTTGCAGGAAATAGTTACAAAGTTTAATGGCCATGATTTTAGTCCAAATGTTGGTAATTGTCTTCATAAGCTGTTCCTGTGCTTAAACTTCCTCAAATTACTCTCATTGCACATAACAGGCAATAAGTAGATTCTCATGTTACAAAATTCATGTCAGCTTTTAATTTCTCCACGGGGATACGTTGCTTTTTCACTCTATTGAAAAAGTAATCCATACATACACAATGTTTACTTCCCTTATAACAAATGTAGACATCCACTTTTGTCTTCTTTACGTTCAGTTGATTATGGTCTTCCACACAGCTTTACCCACCAGACATTTAGCTCTGTTTAGATTTGGTTTAGGAAATGGGATGTCAAGTGAAATCAAAACATCTCAATCGTCCCCTGTCGTCTCGCTGTAGTATGGGACATAAAGCCCACCCTCTCCATGTTGTCTGGTTAAACTTGGGCCAAACTAAGAAAAATTCATAGTACACAAAACTTATTTATTTTAAAGATGGTTTCTGTCATTATAGGTAGCTCTTATGGTGCTACTCATAGATGAAAATAGTTTGCAGTGGGATACTTTTAACAATTAAAGTCCGTGTAAAGCAAAAATTCAGCCATTTTCTTCTGTGTTTACATTAAATAGGTCATAAATGTATTTCCTTAAAACGTGAAAGCCATTCAACCATTCAGAATTTAATTGTGGAGCTAGGCTTCACAAGCTGTTTTTCAAAATTTCTGTTCAGGATTTAATGGGGGGGGGTCAGAAATCATGGCCGCGTTACATAATGGAGCCACCAGTAGTATAACCCCGCCCCTGCTGCTTCAGTGGTATAAATACATTCAGCACATTAGCTTCAGTGGTTTTCCCACTCCCAGTCTCAGATAGCATCTGTTATGATAGTTTGCAGCTAGCTAACCAGTCAACCAGTCAGCTAACCAGTCATGTCTCCTCCACGTCGCTCGTGCATCTTTCCTGGATGCCATGGCATGCAGGGTTAACATCTCCGTTAGCTTATTTAAGTTTCTTACTGATGAAGAAGTAAGGAAACGATGGATCAATTTTGTCCAGAGGAGCTACTGTGGAGAGTTCATCCTGCCAACAGTGTGCCTCCATCCCGGCCACCAGCATGATGTACCCACTGCCGACTTCTCCATCCCGCCGAGAGCAGGTGCTGTCATCTCCGCCACTTGCATTATGTACCCGCCAGAGAGTGGAAGTTTGTGCTTATATTATAAATATTGTGAATTCTGGCAATTAAATGCTTTTTGCTGTGATTTCACATCGAGCATCCTGCCATGCTCATGTAATGTTAGCACATGTTATTGCATGTAATCATGAAATGATTTGGCTTCATTCCCTGAGAGGAGTCCATATGAGAGTGCAATGATTAACCACAGGTATTTTTTATGTGCCACCAATATAGCTATGACAAGGAAATACATGTAGACTGGAGTTTTAAGGACCTTTCTGTTCTGTGAGTAAAACAAGTCTACAAAAGGTCTACTAGTGATGTCAGCTCACTAACAATGCCCTTTCCAGCTGATATAAAGAGGGTTTTACATTACAGTGCTAGCTTCCATTCTTACTGTAGGTTACGTCCTTGTACTGTAGACGGAGGCGGCTCCCCTCCCCTCTCGCATGTGGTTGTGGTTCCAGCACCTCTAACTGACACGCCCCCAGCGTTTCACAGCAAAGAGAAGTGCTTGTTTTTGCATGATTTTGAGACTTAATTTTATATACTTAAATTTTTTTTTATTCTTTCAAATTTGGCTCAGTGGTCAATGACACATGTTTCTGTGGTATGATAAACTTAAAACACAAACTTATTTTTGCTTTACACGGACTTTAATGTATATGGGAGTCTAGTCAATGTATCTTAGTTGTAAAGCACAGGAGCAACTGCTGAAGAAGCTGCTCAATATTTTGGACATTATGTACAGTACAACACAACAGTTATCAATATCACTTTAAAGGATACAATTGGTGCAGTGTTAACTTATTGTCAAAATGACCTGTGAAAAGAGCAAAATCTGCAATTCTTTTCTGTTAATAACAATGGACCAACTATCCAACTCCAGCCAGAAACATTTATGTTTATGTACCATATCATGTAAATCATATCATTTACTCCATGGTGTTCAAAAATGAAACAATTCTCATATTTGCAATTTTTCTTTGATCTCCATAGTTTTATTTATTTATTTATATTTATTTTTTTCAAACAATGCTTTTCAAGATAACAGACTGATTACAGTATGATTATCTTGGTCATGTCATGTTTTGAAAAAGATTCTTAGATTGTTTCTTATGTTGATGTTGATGCAGAATAGGAGAGGGCTTTCCAGTGTTTCTGGACAGTCAGAGCAGGGAGCCATGTGGTTTCCACTATTAGGCATCGTGACTGAAAACATGTTGTTTGGGCCAAGGGTTAGAAATATTGAAATATTCCTATTTCTTAGTTGTTTCAAAGTGTAATAAAGTACTATCCTTGTTTTTCGATCAAATGATCGTTTTTAACAACATTTGTTCAGTTTACTAAAATGACTGTTTAATATCTTAAATTTACAGATATTTATATATACCTTTTTTGTATGTATTTTGATGTACAGTGCTCCATCATCCAGTTCTTTAAAGTAACTAATACTGTAAATGTGCAGACTTTCCTTTTTGATTAAAGGTATATATTTTCTCTATACATTGTGTCATTGTATTTTTACTTGGGGAAACCACAATTACACAGCAAATCAGTATAGACAAAACTGTTTCATGAAATTAATACCGTTCATTTACAAGACTGGCCTTAAATAAAGCTACTTTTGATGTATATTTAATGTACTCTGCTTTTTTCCATTGTGTAATGAACATTTTAAAATCTCATAATTCTTTAAAATTGCAGATTAATACTGTAAATGGGCAGAGATTTCATTGACTTAATGTATATATATTGTATGTATATATATATTTGCCCACACACCCAACACAGCATCGTGTGGATTTGCTGTTCATCATGAGACTGGGGTCCACATTTAAGATTTCCTGCTGCTTAACAGAAGGTTTTTTCTTGCCGCCATGATGGAAGGATTCATGATTGGCTATATGGATTCATGTTGGGTGTTGGATGTATATATTTGTATATATATGTATATGTGTATTTTTATATGTATATATGTATCTATGCATACATGTGTATCCATAATATGAAGAGCTTTGTGCTCTATTGTAAAGTGTCTTGAGATAACACTTGTTATGAATTGGCGCTATACAAATAAAGATTGATTGATATAGCATTTTTATACATTATTTCTCAGTCATTGTACATGTAAAAAAAAGTATTTTGAAGTGAAATTACCGAAAACAGATTTAGCTGTTTTCCTAAAATAAATCATTTATACAATGAAATTACAGGCTATTCCATGGGAAAAAACTACTAAATTATTAATTTACAGAGTCTGGCCTTGAATGTATCTATTTCTGATGTATTTATAATGTAATTTTCCAGTGTCCAGTGGTTGTTTTTTAACCTACTAATTCTCTAAAAATTGCATATTAATACTGTAAATTTGCAGACATTTATCTTTAGTTTTGTGATCAGAGTTTGTTTTTATACATTATAACTTTGTTATTGTACATGGAAAAAATTGTATTTTAACATGAAATTACTGTAGATAGATTTGACTGCTTCCTAAAATAAATAATTTATACCGTGAAATTACAGAGCTTAACTTGAAAGGAATCTGATTTCAATGTGTTTCGACTGAATATATATGTTATTTTACAGTAAAATGGCATTTATTTACTATGAAACATTGTATTTTAATTAATTTTGACTGTAAAATCTAGTCCTGTATTTTTACAGTTATTTTACGTAGTTCTGTGTTACGGTGTTAGACTGTAATTTTACGGTATCCGTTTGGAAACTTTGCTGCCAGTGCTTTTACCTTTTTTTTACCGTTTTTTTTTTTTTTGTTTACAGTGATGGTAATATTGATGAAGTGTAAAAAGGGACTCTTATAGGAAAGTTGCCATAGTAACACTTGTGACCCTTTTAGGAAAGTTTAAATAGTAACACTAATGGAGTGTAATTTGTGACTCTTTTAGGAAAGTTGCCATAGTAACAATAATGAAATGTAATAGGTGACTCTTACAGGAAAGTGGCCATAGTAACACTAATGTAGTGTAATAAGTGACCCTTTAAGGAAAGTTGCCATCATAACACTAATGAACGGTAATGTGTGATTCTAAAGGAAAGTTGCCATAGTAACACCAATGAAGTGTAACAAGTGACTCTTATAGGAAAGTTGCCATGGTAACACTAATGAAGTGTAATTGGTGATTATTTAGGAAAGTTGCCATAGTAACACTAATGAAGTTTTATTTTTGACTCTTTTAGGAAAGTTGCAATAGTAACAATCATGAAGTTTAATAAGTGATTTAGGCTATTGAGTATTAGAAATAATTGATAATACTTTACATGAAGTAATCGGATTTAATTTAGATTAAATCTACCTCGAGGCACCACCCATGAAGGGAAATGATAGTTTATTAAGTCAGTCTCATAAAGGTCACTGACTATGAATTTGGAGCCATGATTTATAATTAAGTTAATAAAAATAACTAAAGTTACCCAATCAATTGTCAGTCAAAGTTTAAGGATTTGGAGTTCTGCAGAGAAGAGGTTGGCAAGAATTATTCTTATGCAAGAATAACAGACCAGCAACTGACTTTGTGTTCAAAATCATTTATTAACAAACATGAAAACATACAATATCTGACCTAACAAAGTCATATGTACGTGTGTGTGTGTGTGTGTGTGTGTGTGTGTGTGTGTGTGTGTGTGTAACAAAGGCAAGATGGCTGCCTCTAAAGGATGTCTTAAGACTGCGTGGCTCAAAGTATTTACAACCAGGACCACATGGGGAGTGGTGGAGGAAAATGGTCTCTTTGTGTAAGGTTGATGTCTCTACATGAAGTGGTAAAGTTAAAATATAGTTAGCAGCAGTTAGACATAGCTTAAAGCTTGAAGAACATCTTCAATAAAACAATGCAGCGATTGTGGAAATCGAAAAGTCCTGTGCTTAGCCGTGCTATGCTAAACTATGTAAGGCCCAGTTAGGTTACCAAGTCAGTGTATAAAGAGGTGTCCTTTCTGGTGATGCTCTGCAAAGTCCAGGGGCTCTAATTTCATAGACCAGGTGCAGGCGGGGTGCACCTGCCCTGCGCCGTGCCAATGGGGTGTGTCCAGGGCATTTTGCAAGTTTCGTTCACGGCGCAGTCTGGCACAGGGAGGCGCACCCACACCTCTGTCTCTCCCACCAGCGCAAATGGCAGAGAGGGAGGAGAGTAGGCGTGAGTGGGTTTAACACAGCCGAGTGTTATCTTCACCAATCAAATGAACGCCTCTCCTCACCTTTAAATGCGCCGTGGTCGAGGCACAGTGACAATTTCACCTCGGTGGCGAAGATGGTCAGAGCCACTGTCACTTTTACAGGAACTGGAAGAGTGCAGGGGCCACCGGGCCTCGCATCGGAGGCCACGATGCACCTCACCGTGTGGACCACCTCGCGGGACAGATGTAATCTGTTCCTGTGTCATAATAGGAGTACAAAATTAAGTGATAATTACATTTAAACACAGCAGGAGGCTAATCCATTCATCATGCTTCTGATCCACCTGCATTCCTGGTCTGTCATTGCCAAATAGCAGAACCTTAGGTGAAAATATATCTCCTCCTCATCCTCCTTGCAATAATGTACTCCATCTTTTTAGATCACGTTACGAATAAAGATTAAAAAAGAGAAATATGGGCAATCACAGGTAAATCCTTCAGACACCGAGTGATTTACATTTATTCAGCGAGCGTCACTCTCTTTTTTCTTTTCTTTTGAATTTCATGAGATGAGAGAAGCCGGATACTCTGTATCGGATGATGTGGCTGTTTGTGGTTGGCTTGAGAGATGTGAAATTGTTAGTTATGACAAATGTCTCTGATCTGACATCAGATGTGACGGGACAATTAATATAGATACAATGTATATGCTGGCTCAGACGCTTAAATTAAATAGTGGTTGCTGTGATTGTTTATTGCATTGAAATGTGCCTGACACTGTTGATACCTGCCTGTGAGGTTTTGGTGACATGTGTGCACTGTGCGCCTGTCAGCCAAATTACCACTGCCTGGGGTGTGCCTTGCCTGCACCGGGAATAGACCAGGTTGGAGCTGGCGAGCTTTCAGCGCACCTTCTGCTGTGTTTTTTGGCACGAAATTGTCACTGCGTCAAGCTGAATCTTTCGACACCTCCCCTTGGTGCGCCGTCACACCCATCTCGGCGCAGCCGGTCTACCAAATTGCCAAACTGGCTGAGCATGGCGGTGCGCCAGACAAAATTACCACTGCGCGGGGTGCGCCGGGCTGCGCCACCCTGAGTTGCACAAGGAAATTAGAACCTCAGATCTGCAAGTTTGGTGGTTTCCTCGTGGGTTCCAGGCTGGTCTGGCCCTTCAGCTTCTGGCTCTGAAGATCACTGGTTGCTTCTTTGTTCCTGGAGTTAGCAGCTTGATGCTAACTCTGTTGTGTTGTTTCTTGTTGTTTCGACTGGGAACTCATGTTCTTTAGGCAGGCTCTCGTGTCGCTGTTCTTAGGAGGATTGCGGTGCTATAGTCTGCATTGAGCAGGACTGTGGAAGAAGTCTTGAGTTGTATTCCTGAGAAGAGACTGGAGAGGTTCTTTGTCTCCGTCTACAGGCTGAGAAAGAGCTGAGAGAGGGAAGCTCTGTCTCCTTCTCCAAATCAATCAGAAAAACAGAAGGCTGCATAGCAGAGCAGTGTCTTATAGTCCTTATCACAGGGTTCACACCTACGTGTGAAGCCTGGGGAGGGGGTGAGATGGTCAGCCAACTTCTGCAGGGACATGTTCTTTTAAAAGCACATGGATCCCAACAGTTGCCATAGTAACACTATTGAAATGTAATAAATGACTCTAATAGGAAAGTTGCCATAGCAACTATAGTGACTTTTTTAGGAAAGTTGCCATCGTAATACTAATGAAGTGTAATTATTGACTCTTTGAGGAAAGTTGCCATTGTCACACTAGTGACTCTTTTAGGAAAGTTGCCCTAGTAACACTAACAAAGTGTAATTACTGACTCTTTTAGGAGAGTTGCCATAGTAACACTAATGAAGCGTAATTAGTGACTCTTTCAAGAAAGTTGCCATAGTAACACTCATGAAGTGTAATAACTGACTCTTTTAGAAAAGTTGGCATAGAAACAATCATGAAGTGTAATAAGTGACTGTGTTAGAAAAGTTGCCATAGTAACACTAATGAAGCGTAATTAGTGATTCTATCAGAAAGTAACCGTTGAAATACGAATGAAACGAAATTAATGACTCTTTTAGGAAAGTTTCCATAGTAACACTAATGAAGTGTAATAAGTGACTCCTTTAGGAGAGTTGCCATAGTAACACTAATGAAGCGTAATTAGTGACTCTTTTAGAAAAAATGGCATAGTAACTAATGAAACGTAAATAATGACTCTTTCAAAAACAGTTTCCATAGTAACACTAGTGACTCTTTTAGGAAAGTTGCCATAGTAACACTAATGAAGCGTAATTAGTGACTCTTTTAGGAAAAATGGCATAGTAATTAATGAAACGTAAATAATGACTCTTTCAAAAAAAGTTTCCATAGTAACACTAGTGACTCTTTTAGGAAAGTTGCCATAGTAACACTAATGAAGCGTAATTAGTGACTCTTTTAGGAAAGTTGCCATAGTAACACTAATGAAGTGTAAAAATTGACTCTTTTAGAAAAGTTGCCATAGAAACAATCATGAAGTGTAATAAGTGACTGTTTTAGGAAAGCTGTCATTGTAACACTAATGAAACATGATTAGTGACTCTTTAAGAAAAATTGCCATAGGAACATTACTGAAGTGTAATAATTGACTCTTTTAGAAAAGTTGGCATAGAAACACTGTAGTGTCTCATTTTCTCAGTAAATGCCGAATAAGCTGGCTCGTAACTTCTGCGCAGGAATGGCAGCTAAGATGAAGAACAGATGTAAAAATTTGTCCTCTCGCTGTTCAAAGAAGCACAAACGCAGGCAAAGTCCACTTTCAAGAAACTCGTTTATTACTGTCACAAGGTGAAAAATGACAAACAGGAGATGATTTGTGTCACGACACCCCAAAACAACTGAAGCTTGAGTTATGGTATGCACATTATATAGCCGATGGGAGGGACTCCTCCCTCCTCCCTCTCTCCTTTTAACATTCACTTTCTTTAATTTTTAATTATAATTGTGTAATTTCTCTTCCCATAGGCCTTTATACAATCCCATGGAGTCCAGAAGTTATTTATTTTTAGCTATAAGGCACAACCAGGCATATTTCTTCCTTAATTCTATGGTTTTACACAAAATGGCTGACATGCTCCAAGATGGCTTCCCACTTAGTTCCAAATATGGTCGTGCTTTTCCTGCTCCTGGCTTTGGAACAGAATGTTCTGTACATGACATTCTTTCTTTGAACACTTGTCCTGAGTTTAATATTTGCAACTTTGAACAATGGACTCCATCAGGTATGTATTCAGGCTCTATGGTGTAGAAAATAAACTTTTAATTATGGTGGTGAGATCCTTATATTTACTCACATATATAAAAAATTACCTTAATATGACCAAAAAACCTTTACAGGCATTATATTCCGTGTGATACTTCTAACTATATTGTGAGATTATGATATATTATTAAAACAATCTTGAAACATACATTCTGTGGTCATTTCTAACTATTGTAAGACCCTGAATTATCAATACATTCTGAACCCATTTCTACATTCAGTAAGGACCTCTGCTTACTGAAATACTGGTGATTGACGTGTATATGTGACCAAATATTCCAGAGAATATATAAACATTATAAAATGTAAATGTAGGAATATTATAATAATATTATCTTGGATGATATAAAATCATGCATAAAAGGCTTAGGTGTCGTACAGGCCCAGTATATAAGGTAACCTGTCCTTGAATACAAAACCCAACATAAGGCAAAATATGTGCCTGGTAAAATCAACAATGTTACATACACTGTATTTGTATGATACTATATAACTACTACTACCAGCTAATGCTAAAAAAAGAAAGTTACTTGAGTTACTGAAGTGACCAACATACCAACATTCAACATTAAAAGTATGAGTAAAGTAAAACTCATTAATTAACAGTGATACCAACAAGACATTGTACGATAATTTTCCACCACATTCTCGCCCCTTTGTGACTATCGAAGTCACACCAACAAAGCCATTCAATTCACAAACATTTCATGAATGACTTGAACAACAACAGGATTGATCAAGACATTAATAAGAAAACTACCAAAAATCACAGTTGATTATGCACTCATTGATGTGAGACTTAGTGAGGTGACTGTCGTATTACAGTAACCAATCATCAAGGTTGTATATAATGAAAACCAGTCACTCACGCCAGGTCGTCCTCTGAAGGTTGGCTAACTGCTTCTCCAGGTCCCTGACCCACCTCATCCCTCGACGAAGCTTTCTTGAGGGACAGTCTCGTGGGTCCCTTCTACGCTGTAGGCGCCTCCACTGACGTATCCTAGCAGTGACACGGGATGGTACTATGTCCATGTGGTCCTGGTATCTTCGGCTGACATGTCGTTCACACGGGCATACAAACCGTCCTATATCCATCTATCTGCAGCAGACGGCGTGTTCTGCTCCTTTTCTTGTCGATCAGACTCAGAGTCACCATTTAGTCCACTTTCACTGACTTCCTGTTCTCTTTCTGAGTCCAGTATAACCTCTGAGTCCTCCCGTTTTACCTAAGATTCTACTTCAGGCATTTGGTTCAGTTCTGGGTCAGTCGGATCTGGTTCTCTTGAAAAGTTGAGAGCGTCGCTGGATCATGCCGTGTCCTCCTCTGACATGCTGATTTTTTCCTTGGTTTCTGCTGCTGCTATAAGGTTCTCCAGCCTCTGTTCGCCGTGTTGCAAGCTACTGGTGCTAGCACATTGCACATCACTGGTGCTAGCATGTACCTCGGTGCTGGGTGCGTCTTCTGACTCTAAGAACCTGCAAGCTGTCACAGGTTCTTGGTTATCTATGTACTCTGCTGTTGGCTGGAATGGTGCCACCATCGCCACTTGGATCGGTTGTCACTGAGGACTGGGAGGTGCTCCCCTTGGGTCTCTTATCCACCATCTGCCTGTTGGAAGAGATACCCTTGCCTGCCGATAGAAGGCTAGATCATCTATACAGGGGCTATTCTTTAATGGACCATTGTGGGGTCCTGGATTTGGGTATATACGGCCATAGCTATTTGGGAGGGGCTCGATGGTTTGGCCATTTTGATCTCTTCTAGGCCCTAGTCTTATTTGGAAGGAGTGTTCTCTCTGTGAATTATCCCTTCTTTCTGACATGTTTTATCTATCAATGGGACAAATAAATAAATTAAATTACTTAGGGCACATGTAATTTCTTTAATTTCAACTATATTGTTTTTAGACAGGCAATTGTCAGGATATGTTAGAAAATAAACAAAAAACAAGGAGGAGGACCCAGAATTAAAGATTAACAAAAAAAGGCTTTATAATAAACTAAAAAGGGGAAAAAACATGGATTTATAAAAATGCATTTTTCTTTACTCACTTTGTGTCCCCCTTTTGCAAGTGCCTGCAGGACTTCAATGGGGTCACAAATGCACTGTTGTTTAGTGTCTGAGGCTATCAGGAGATCATCCCCATGTTGACATGAAGTTTAGATGATGTCAATATGCTCCAGAGCCTGTGCCAGCACTCTGTTAAAAGAATAAAGGACTGTAACAGTATCCATGAGGCAGCCCAGTGTATGTGTGATTCTTACCACCATAGGCAAACGCAAACAATGGTTGCAATTCTGGATATATCGGCACACTGAAAAAAGCAGATCACAGATCAATCACAGCATACCATTAAGCATCTAGTGGAATATTTGTGTGATTGTGATTTGTGATAGAAATTTGTGTGGATTGGATGCAATTGGAGTCTCCCCTTCCACCAATACATTTATAGCTCTTAGATCATGTACCAACCTATAATCAATTTATGTTGGCTTTAATAAACTTTCAGTTGTGGGTTTACTCCCTTCCATGGCGTGTGGCCTGAGTGGATACTGGCATATGGGGGGTAAGTTTACCTCTGGTTTTAGTTTTATTTTTATTTTCATTGGTGGTTCCGTCTTAACCAGGCCCACATCTATTTTGTGTTTGGACCATACTTCTCATGTTATATCTTTCAAATAAGCTTCTTCGTCTTAAGTACACTGTAAATAATTACCAGGATTTCACAATATTCAACTGTACTTGTTCACAGTAAATTGCTGTATTATCACTTTACAGGATTTAACTTTAATGTTCACAATATAAGACTGTAATTTCAAAATTTACTATAAAAACAGTGCCATTACAGTAAACTGCTGTGATATTTGCCGTTTCAATTATTACCAGGATTTCACTGCATTTTATTGCATTATTTCACCGCGAAATACTGCATAAAGACTATCCACCGCAAAAACACAGCAAATTCCATGAACCGTGCTGAATTGTGGGACCTGTCGCGGATTTTCAAGATTTTAACGGTTGATGCCACCAAGAAAAAGAAGTTGGTTCTACATATTCTGTCAAGGTAATTTACCCTCGTTTTACACCTTTGCTTTCACTACATATTTTCATTTTGAACGAGTGTGATGTTTGCCATATTAATTCGACGCTTTTTATTTTAACACAGTCCATGCTCTTCCTGTGGATAGCATTGTGACGCCCATCTCACCGAAGGCTGCGAGTAACGGCAACCACACCGAGGATTAACCTTAACACGGTTAGTTGGTTAGATTAACTGTTTCTGTGAGCTATAAACCAGTGACGTTTTGCATCATGGTAAGTGAATCTTTGCTCCACATTTGATTTGAGACTGGCTGTGGTAGTAGGTACCGTAATTTCTTAGATATATTATAACACGCGCCCCATTTTTTCATGCTTTTTTTTCCCCAGGAAAACGCTGTTCTCAAATAACACGCACCCACATTTTGTTTAAACCTTACTCTCTCAGACAACTCAAAATTACTCAAAAATACAGAACAACTTGTTCTTTGTGCCGACATTTTCAACGGCACTTTACTGTAGCACAATTATTGTCTCCCAGAACACATCTGCTGATGATATTACGGTACTGGAAGCAATGATTTTACGTCTTGTCCCAGCACGCTTTGTCATAGTGTACTAACCAATCAGAGACGGCTATCAACGTGCCTTTCTTGACAACATGGCAGCGCCCAGTGTTAACACATGAGTGTTACCGTAACACGAGAATTAAATAATTGATTATTACTATATACGAGACATTACAGTAGTTGGTTTGATACTGTGCAAACACCATGCTAGCTGACGTTTCTCTTGCATCTTGCGTGTATAATTCTTTGTACAGCAGCACCTAATATAAGGTCAGGTGATTTTAAGCCCATTTCACATATCTATCAACGGCTTGTAACCATGGTCTTTGTCTTTTAAGCAACTTTTTAAAAGCCACCAAATGATGGAATAAAAAGGTGATACTGTAGCTTAGGTCATTAACCTGCTGCATATGCTCTAGTTTATATAGTTAGATTTGCATTTCCATTTTCCTCTTTACATAACCACCCGCAACATATATTGTTATTATTGTTTTTGCCTGTTATTTCCTCTTCTAGTTTATTAATTCTATTGTTTTGGTGAATAATGTTCCACTGTAAATTTAGTGGGTGTGTTTATGAGTCTGAGAGTGTTAGTCACTTTATTAAGCACATAAAGCTGCACAGCAACACTCCCAATTATCACTATCAGTGTGGTGTACCTGACTGCACAGTGATGTACTGCAAAGCCACTGTTCTACAAACGCATATGTATAGAGAGCACAAAGCAGTTAGATGCATTGCAAGCAAGTGGACACAGCCTTAAAGTGCATGGCTCAGTCTTGTGCATTCAAGAGTGATACTGTAACCTCTCTTATAAAGCATTTGAAAACACACACAAAAGATGGATTAGAAATCAAATGTCCATTCAGAGGCTGTGACTGCAGCTTCACAGTTTCGTCAAGTTTTGACTCACACATTTCCAGGAAACATAGAGGTAGACATGTAGAGGATCTAATTGATTCGGTTCTACACAAGTCTGTACCCACAGAGCCTTTGAGTGAGCCTGAACCGGGGCCCTCATGTTCAGACATTTCTGATGAACAACATGAACCAGAAGTGCCATTTGCTGTGGATGAAGCCCTATTTTTACATAATCTTACACTTCTCTACTTGAAATTACAGGCTAAGTTATTGCTACCAGTAAGTACCATTCAAGCAATCATTGAGAACTTTCAAAATGCCCATGAAATTTGCCTGTCACACATGTTTAACATTCTGAGTGAAAAATTGAAGGTTCTTGGAATTCCTGAGACCACAATAAGCAACATTATTGATGAAATTAACAGTGAGGATCTACTCAAGCTCTATAACACAGGAGCTCTGAGCACAGATTTTAAGAGGAAGAATGCTTTTAAAAAGAGTTTCCACTATGTTGAGCCTGTGCCTGTATTCTTGGGAAATGATGAAAATGGTAAGGAGTGTTTTGCTCAATATGTACCTGTACAGGAGACATTGGCTGCACTGTTCCAAAGTGAGTCTGTGCGAGAACAGTATGCCACAATGCGTGTGCAACCCTCCACAGTTAATGTCTATCAGGATGTTAGGGATGGAGAGGTAGTTAAAAGTAATCTTCAGTTAAAAGCTGAGCCGTCCTCAGTCGGCGTGATACTATACCAAGATGCATTTGAGGTTGTTAACCCGCTTGGTTCAGGAAAAAAAAACACAAAGTGTCGGCTGTGTACTCAACTCTGACTGACATTTTGCCTCACAACAGATCCACTATAAATCAAATGCAACTTGTCCTCCTATGTAGGGAGCAGGACTTTAAGTACTTTGGGATGAACAAAGTTTTGGAACCTCTTATCAAGGACCTTAAAGTCCTGGAAGAGAGAGGTATTGTGACAAGTGACAGTAGTGTAAAAGGTACATTGGTTGCCATTTCAGGAGATAACTTGGGATCCCATTCTGTTGGGGGCTTTTTAGAAAATTTCAGCCGGGCTGACCATTTCTGTCACTTCTGTGAGGTAGACAGAGCAATATTTTTGAACGAACCTCTGTTGTGCAGTACCCCCAGAACAGCACAATCTTACCAAAGTCACTTGCAACATCTAATAACTACTGTCACTGACTCGGTATGTGGCATAAAGTGTGACTCTCCTTTTAACCAGCTGGCTCATTTCCATGTCTGTCAACCTGGCCTTCCACCATGCTTAGGTCATGACTTGTTCGAGGGCATTGTCTCTTATGACCTTGCATTGTTCATCAGCAATTTAGTCAAGCAGAAGCATTTTACTTACCTGCAATTGAATCGGTGCAAGAACTAATTCAAATACCAAGGAAATGATGGCTTTGACAAACCAGCAGATGTCCTCCCTGGAAGTGAGAGATTAAGTGGGCATGCAGTTCAAAACTGGTGCCTTCTCAGATTGCTACCTCTCTTGGTGGGAGACAGGATTAAGGATCCTTGTAACAACGAGGTTTGGCAGCTTATTTTGCAGTTAAGGGAGATAGTGGAACTTGTCTGTGCACCAGCCATTACAGCAGGTCAAGTAGCCTATCTGAAAGTCATCACTGAAGAATACACATACCACAGGAAAACGCTCTTCCCTGGTCATTCCCTGAAGCCTAAGCACCATTATTTGTGCCACTATCCAGAGCTGATCATACACTTTGGCCCACTAATTCGCCTGTGGACTCTCAGGTTTGAAAGCAAACACACATTTTTCAAACAATGTGCCAGAAAATTACAGAACTTCAAAAGTATTTGCAAAACTCTGGCCGAGAGACACCAACTTCTGGAAGCCTATTTGAGTGCAGGCAACCTTTTTCCTACACCTATACAAGTAGAAAAGGGTACAGAGTTTTATGTAAATGATTACAATGACAAGATCAGGGCATCTGTTGCCAGTTACGAGTTCGAGTCACAGACTGCTGTGGCTTGTAACAGTGTTAAAGGCACTCTTTACAAAAAAGGAATGTTTGTTTTGCTTGGAAACAGTGATGAAGAACTTTATGCTGGGGAAATATACCTAGTCATTATTTGCCATGACTGTGTGCACTTTGTGACAGAGAAACACACCTATGTAAAGTTGAGTGACATGGGCATCTACTGTGAGCTAGGCACAGCCCAAGAGCATTATGTTTGCATCAAGCATGATGATTTGATCGACTACTATCCTCTTCCAGCTTACAAAGTGTTTGACCTCTCACTAATTGCTCTTCACCATTCTTTTTCAGAGGCAGTTTAAACAGGCAGGTGACGAAAGCAGACAGGACACCTCAACAATGGAGCAAGCTGTTGAGGTAAAAATAACTTTAGGTTGAAAGAAAAAAAGTGCATGGTGTATAATTTGATGAGGCATTTGGTGGAGTATCAAACTACATTATTCTGTTATATTCATAAATTACCACAAAGTTGCTGTCTATTTCATATAACTTGTACCTCAACATTATTGGAATGCACTCAGCAGCTATATTTTATACTTGTAAAGTATATTTTGTTGAGCTGTAGTTCAGAGTGTCTATCTTACAATTGGAGTCAAATCCAGAGTGCATACAGTGTGTTTAGAGTCTAAAAGTTATGGGAGTGGAACGAACATATGCTTTATTTTCTATTTTCATAGTACAGTTTAAACTCGATAAATTGGCAAATTTATGTTAACTTATTGAGATGGCTCCTACCCTTAATTAATGAACAGAGGTATTGCAATTGGAAACAAACTAACATGGGAATACTTTGTCTTAGTGATAGAACTCTTAGGGTCTTGACTGTTATAATAAATAAAGCTCCATTGAGTGAAGACTGTACATTGCTGTAATCAATTTGTCTGTCACTCTCTCTGGTCTTAAAGAACATGAATCGTGAAGAGATAGAGGAAGCAATCTCAACACATCTACCTGGCCTGACTGTTCAAACTCTTACTTCCCTGCTGGAGGTGTTGGAAGAGCTTGGTGTTGAGAGTAGAGCAGACCTTGTTTTAGTTCAAGAGAATGATCTGGTGAAATGCCTTCAACCAGTCCAGTGCCATAAGCTGCTGAATGGCCTTAAGAATGAAGGTAAATACACATTTAGAAACTGTCGTAAGAACATTGACCAAATGCACCACCAATATCAAATTACAGTTTAAGCTTTTGGATAATTTTTATTTTAATTAGAGCATGAGTGGGTCATGATGAACATTTGGCCTATGATATCAGCAAAATAGCACAAATTGCATAATGTATTTAGTTTATTAATTTACTCTTTTTTTAGCAATATATTTATCTCATGCCTTACATTTACTTGTTGATATTTTTTTGTCCTCCAACTTCTAGCACTTTCAGTAGTTGAGATCGAATATGCTGCTGTCCCCTCTTCACCTCTCATAAGTACTCCTGATCCCCCATCCTCGAGTTCGGCAAGAAGTTCAAGCCCCTCTGTGCCTTCATCTCCACTGGCTGGCAGGCCATGGTATATAGACTTTCGGTTCAGATGGGACAGGATGACAGCATCAATTCAAAAAGCACTGACAAATCAAGCAAGACCATCACCAGGGGACAGAAAAGACATGGTGAGGGCAGTTGTTGACCAGATGTTTGAGCATGATCTCAACCCAACAAGAGCAATATGTCACAGCATTGCCCGGAGCATTGTACGGGACTACCCTAAATGTTTTGCTGATGTCGGGAAGAAAGGTGATATTGTTGGAGATGGCAGTCACTCTCTTCTCCAACAAATTAAAGCTAGAGTGGAATACAAGAACAGAAAAAATACCCTTGCACGGCATCGCAGAGAAAAAAGGCAGCGCACTGCAGTGGTATAGGGGGGCAGACTAATGGCAAGAGGCCCTGTGGATCAGTACGGCTGTGTAAGGTGGAGTCCCACAGAACTCCCATCTGGAGAAACTATGGAGAGCTTGTATGAAATCAAAAAGCAACTGTCCAACATCTACTCGGAGAAAGGAATGGGTGGGGCAGAGACAGCAGAGGCTCTGATGGAGAAGACATATGTTATCCAACGCCAGTACCTTAACAGTGTCCCTGCACCAACGGTTGCAGAGATTCAGGAGGAGTGGCCTTTTCTGTTTTCGCAGAGAGGCCTTTACACCCACTTCGGCCTACTGACAGATGTCGCCATCCTTGATAAAATGCAAGAGGCCATAAACAACAAAGGCAGTACCATCATTCGGTTCTGCCAGGAACTCAGCTGTCATTCCTCAATTGAGAAAATCCTGGCTGATTACGAGCCAGAGACATCAGACAAGGCTGCGTGTGTCCTTCTGCTCCTGATGGCATACTTCAAAGAGCCCAAAACCACCATCATGCTTGAGACTGATGTAAGTTGTTAAAAAGATAAGTAGGCATGTTTTGATTACATTAGTAATCAGTACTGGTATCTTTAAGATTTGCATGCATTTAACCTTTGTGCACCCTGTAATTTTTGATAACACATATGAGCAGTGTTTCTTAACCTTTTTTGGTTTCTGTACCCTCTTTTGTCTGATTTCTTAGTCCAAGTACCCTGAGGCTGTAGGCAAATATTTCACGGGGGGCCCTCCAACTTTTGGCAAAGTTAGTCTTATTTTGAGTCATTATGGCACATAATGTTCTGACTGATGAATCTCTAAATCAGTGAGGCCAGTGAACTGACAACTGTGCACTGTGCACAAACTTTGGTGCAACAGATGTATGATTCAGTTATCTTATTTTACAGCCATGTGCCACTGCTGCTGATGTGCAAAGGACGCAGGTGCTGCCAAACACCCCCTGCTTGATTGTACAAGGTACTGTTATTTGGATTTTATCTTGATATTTGTAGGAAATATGTTAAAACTGAATATTTTATGAATGATTAAAAATGTGTTACATAAGTTTACAGACTGTAACTTGCTGACTGGTGTTTTGAGCATGTTTTTGCTCAATTTTGTATCTTATGTCCATCTCTTATGAGTCTGATCTTTTCTGATTATTTTTTCTTTCATCATTCAATGTTGCTAATCATCTAAATGAAATATTCAGCATTCCACATCCTTATGACAGTACATATCTGTTCATTTCAGGTGACCTGATGAAGCCAAGGGCGTGGATGCTGTCCATTGAGGAACAAGTAGTGATGGGACCACACAGCAACATCTTGAGCAGGTTGGCTGTGCTTTTTGCCAGCTTCTACAATCTTAATCTCCAGTACCCTGAGAACAGTTCATGCACTTTGGAGTTTATTCAGAGGTATGTTGATTTTAAAATTAGCATTTTATTGGCTCCTCTGTTCACACCCTTGCTTAAGGGGAAATTTCACTCAAAAATGAGAATCTAACACATACACACACACTAATGCACACTATGGGACAAAAAAGGCCTACTAAGGGTATAAATGTGAGTTTTTTTTTGTTTTGTTTTGTTTTTTTTAAACTGAAACTACAAAAAAAACTATTAATGCATCAAAATCAGTTTTGTTACTAATCTTGGACATATCCAAGGGTCTGATACCACATAAAAACATCTCTCGTCTCCGATCACTTTTATATATAAAAATCAGCCATTTTCGGTCATTTTCAACATCTTACACAGATATAAACACCAGATTATAGATCCTTTAAGGGTATAAATGAATGCATTTTTTTGAAAAAAATTCAAAACCAAGCTTTGACAAGTTACATAAAATTAAGCATCCCAGCCAAAAGTCATACAGTGAAAGTTATGGCCAAAAAATAAGTGAAAATTTCCCTCAACGGACAAAAAGTCCAGAGGGTTAATAAAACATAAAAGATCACCTGATATTAATCCTTTATTGATTATTTGATTTACAGATGCTTCTTGAGTATCAACCTAGAAACGGGCTCCAAGGCAAAGAGGAGGCGTGGAGGCATCAACCCACATGTGAGCACATTGATGAGGAAACTTGTGGACTTTGAGTGGCAGGCAATGTAAACAGAATGATTTTTTTTTCTTCTCACAACTTAAGGGTGTCCCTTTTCGTTTGTCATGACCCCTGGATTCCGTTTGGCAGCCATTTTGATTTCATGTACATTTGAATAGCAAAAAACACCAATTTTCACTATTCCTGATCCAGACAACAAGTTTATTACTTTATTGTTTAAACACTGGAAAACACCTGTTATGGTCTTCAACCTGATTCAACCACGCTGATATCTGTTAACTTTGTCAGCATGAAAACATCTTAAAAGGACATCTTCAGACCACCACATTACAAATAAGAGCCAACAGGATCTATTTCTCCTGTCTGACTTTGAGTGGTTTTACTGTTGCACATTTTTGCTGTTGCACATTTTATATTGAAGCATTTTTAAAAGTGTTTGTTGAGATGTTTACATTTTGTTCAGAATATGTAGGTATGTTTGCCAAGGGAACCTATGTCTCCTACTTGTTTTATTTTAAAATTGTTTTGGGCATGGGTTCTCAAAGTGTGGCCCGCGGCCTGATGAGGGCCATTGGAGGCGTTTTCTGGCAGCTCATTAGGAGCCAAGGCAGTGGTTCTCAAATAGTCCAGTCCTAGTACACAAATTCAAAGTGGCATCCCAAAAAAATTGAAATTAATTTCACAAAAAAAGATGTGATGTGCAGTAATACACAGTCCCTTTAAGCACAAATGAAAAGTGCTTTAAAAAATTGAGAACAATCACAATAATGTTTTAAAAAAATATGAGAAAATGTAGTCCTTGTATTGTTATTTTAATACAAAATTAGATGCTACTATAGCACATTTTTGCCTTTTTTTAAGGACTATTTTTCCCACAGACTTCTTCACTGAAAACTTAGTCTTCATATTTCATACAAAGTTAGGCACAATTTTGCCTCTTTTTTAAACAAAACTTTATGTAATATAAGAACTACCTTTTCCAACCAAAACTTTATGTAATATAAGAACTACCTTTTCCATGGACTTACTATGACAATGTGACATGTGAGTTTTTTTTCTTTGTTGGCCCTCAATCTAATGTTGGGTCCCTAAACTGGAATGACTCATTCAAACTTTGAGAACCCTGTTAAAATGTTTATAACGCTGTCGGTGTTTATATTTTCAATATAATGCAGTGAAATGTAACATGTATTCTATTGTTCACATCTTTTTCATAATGGCTTGACCAAAAAAGGGATGTCTGCCATGTTCCTGTTAAATGTAATTGCACTTTGCACTTACTGTAAGCAGTTAGATTAAAAGGTAAAAAAAAAAAGAAATTATCATGTTTTTCTGTTTTCTTCTTTTATTGAGCATATGGTTGGAGCATGGTTGTGTAGGTGCGGTAAAATCACACTTAACAAGTGAATTTTACAATATCTTACAGTGTGAGTTAAATTGTAAATTTACAGTAAATTATTGGTTAATAATTGCATTAATTTTATAGTAATTCATCGTAAATATTTTCACAGCAATTTACTGTATTTATTTCACAGTATTTTACAGTAAGTCCACAGCTAAATACTGCTGTTTTACAGTAATACCTTGGGCATGGCAACCGTGAATTTACAATAAAGTGTTGTTTTTTTATTGTAAATTACTGTGAAACAATTACAGTAAACTACTGTGAATTAATTACAGTAAATTGCTGTGAAAATATTTACAGCGACTTGCTGTAAAAGTAATGCAATTATTAACCAGTAATTTACTGTAATTTTACAGTGAAAATTCTTACAGTGTACTGTAGTCTCTTGTTGATAATTTGTCTCAACATTGTTCATAATCTGTTTGGATTTGTTGTTTGTCATATAAGAGAGTATAATGTCACTGTAATTTAGGCATTGTGACATCCCCTATCTGAGCTGTCACCCATGGTCCCCATTATTTCCATTTAAACTTTATTTCAGACTGAAGATTTAGTCTAATTCAATACACCATGGGGTTTTCTTTCTTTACTGGAGGTGTTGGAATGGTCTCAAGCATTTGCATTGCCAGCTTATCCGGAAAATGTATTGTCTGTCTCTTTGGGGTACACATGACCTTTGCCCCCAGTGCGCATAAAATGTGTCTTCCGTAAGACTAACTGGTGTGTCCACTCAATAAATGAGTGGAGCAAATGTAGTCTCTTGTCCCACTTGTAAAAGTTATTCCATCCATGTGCAGAATGGATTAGTGTTTGTATTCTGTCCTGGATTAAAAGCTGTGGTCCTGGATGTCCAATGTTGACATTTGGGCCTCTCTGGTTGTTTTGGTCTGGTGGTGAAGTGTCCCAGAAATTTATGAGGCACTCTCTTCTGCAATGTCCTGGTTGATCACATCCTCCCTTGTTGCTTGTTCATGTTTGGGCCTGATTGGGCCCATTTGAATGATTTGTTCATTGCTCCTCTCCATCCTCCTGCGCCACGCTGACCTCTTTGTCTTGACCTTCCTCTCGCTCCTCTGGGCTGATTCATGGTCACTAGGACTGTTGGCAAGCCTGCAGCTCCTGTCTGAGTCTGCTGGGTTGCTTGACTTGGGCCAGCTGTGGACTGAACAGAGGCTGAAGTAGGTGTTGAGGCTTGTTCTGGGGTGTGTGGTCCCTGTTGGTGATGCTTGGTGTCGTTCTGCAGTGGCCAGCGGTGCCAGGGGAGCATTTTCTGTGCCCCTGCTCGGGTCCGCCTTTAACCAACCTGCCACTCCTTAAGCGAATATGTGGCAGGTGGTGAGATGTCCTTCTTGTCTCGTCATCCAGTCTCCATGCCACCAGATCTTCCTCTGTCTGAGCCTCTTCCACCCTGGGCTCTAACGTTCCTGTCAGCTGCATCTCCAAGGATGGCTGTGGGGTGGAGTTCACTGCTGGATCTCCTTGATGCAGGTGTTGTTCCAAATTATCTAACAGGGTTTTCATCTTTTCCAATTTTTTCAGACTTTTTTCTGATGTTATCTTGAATTCATGTAACATCTGTTGACTACGCAGGTCTTGCACCAGGGTCTTTGGGGGTGCGTGTCCTTCCTCTCTTTGTTTTTGTCTCAGCTGGTCTAATTCCACTGCCTTTTTCATCCTGTTTAAGTCCATCTGTTCTTCATCAGTCAAGTCTTCCACACTGTGGGCTCGACTAGATTTACTGCAGGCTCCAAAGTGAGCCTCTGAGAGCCCCCCTTGAGGAGACTCCTCTTCACGGGAAGACAGAGATTCTTCACTTGCAGCTCCGGACAGACTTGATGGTGGGCTGTTTTGGGCTCCGTCCTTCTTCTGCACCGATAGTGTGAACTTCCCCTGTTACTCGAGCTCCTCCGTTCACAAATCTGACCTTAACGGATATTGCCCTGCATGTTTGACCTTGTTCTCTCCACTATACAGTGGAGGGGGGGGCAATAGTCACCTGTTTCTCTGCTGGCCATCTAGGTGCAGTGGGTCGAGGTCTCCCAGCCCAAGGTCTGTTGTCCTTTTTTTCCTCATTCCTCATTTCCTCACACTGTCTTTTCCTTTTTTCCTGGTCCATCTTCTCTTCAGCCTGCAGCTGTCTGCCGAGACTTTCCCGCTTAAATCATTCCAGCACCTCCTTCTCTCTTGCTCTTTTCCCTTCTCTTGTAAATCTGACATCATTTGCTTTATGGTATTTGATGCTTGTTTCCACCTCACTGCAACACGCCATATTAAAGGACCCCACTAGAGGTCATTTAAACTGACCTGTAGTTCTGTCTTGCCATTTATGCATACATTTTTGGATGAATTTCTTTTGCTTTGGGTGGCGTGTAATTACTGGCATCACAGGTGTCTGCCTTAATCCCATTGCCTTCATTTTGTTCATTGTGGTCCCCTTGTAGCCCTGCTGTGCACTGCTTATGGCACTTCAAAAATATTTCTGGCTCTTTGGTTCTGGAATACAATAATCTTGTTAGCTGTTAGGCCTATTTTGGATTTGCTTCAACTCTATTCACTCCTACCACAGTGGGTTCTAATAATGGGTCTAAGGTTACTGTGGCATCGGCTGTTTGATGAGTGCAGAGGTGTTCTAGCAGTAGGCCTTGAATGAATGGAGTTCAAAAGTATACCAAAGTTAGCTCTAGTTAACAGTTTGGAAATCTCTCACAACCTGCCTTAAATTGACAAATTTAGTGATTTTCCTGAGCTTCAGTCCAATTATCTGGTTGTCCTGTGATTTTCCTATGCCTTTTTTAGTCAAAACATGTTCTTTTTAGTCCAAAAATGAGTTCCAATTCCTTGGAGCTAAAACCTCTTGCTTTCAGGTATTGTCCTGTTAGACACTACAACAAAAAAGAACTCACTAGTAAGCAATTACCTGTATTTAAATGGTAAATGGTAAATGGACTTGAGCTTATATAGTGCCTTTCTAGTCTTATGACTACTCAAAGCTGCTTTACACCGCAGATCACACTTACCCCTTCACACCCATTCGCTCTCACATTCACTCACTGATGGTTCAGAGTTTCTATGTTAGTTATCCATCAGTATCAGCTAACACTTTCACGCCCTTTCATGCCCATTTACACGCCACTGACGCAGCAGTGGGAGCAACTTGGGGTTAAGTGTCTTGCCCAAGGACGCATCGCCATGTGTCACCCGGAGCTGGGCTTGACCCTGCAACCTCCCAATCACTGACCAAGCGCACTATCCAGCTGCGCCACGACAGCTTTAATATCTCAATTTCCGACTGTAATACTTCAAACATGTACCTAATCACTACAAATACCACTTATATATATTTTTTTTTTTATTTTATCTTCATTCTTAAGTTCCTTGTCTTTATATATTTCCTTTATATATATTGTTTTATGAACTTTGTTCTGTATTATATCATATTATACATATATTCTTTATTTATTTATATATTAAGTTTCTATTTATTTCTACTTTGTATTTTACAGCTGCTGTAAACTTAGAATTTCCCCCTAAGGGACTAATAAAGGAATATCTTATCTTATCTTATCTTATCTTATCTTTCCTACAACATTTATCTTAGAAACATTTCCAACAAAAAAAAAAAACACATAAATAAAACACAGAACTGTTGTAAAGTCCAATGGATGTCACAGCCCTATCCACACCTATCACTTTTCCTCACCAAGTGATTTTTCTTACTGACACACCCCTATCCTGGTGTTGTCTTCTCTCTAATACACTTTTCAGAATTACATGCCTCTATCAGCACTCCTTCAGTGCAATATTTCTTTATCTTACCACTTTTCTCTAAATTACACAACCTACCTGGACTTTCCCAATGTCCAGCTTCTTATTCTGTGATTTTCCTTAAATCACAACACTCTTATCAGCACCATCTATGCTTTTATTCGGTGATATCCTTTTATCACCTTACCCTAACAGCCCCTTCCTGGGGCTTTACTTCTATTCGGTGATCCACCTTAGATCACACAAACCTATTTAGTGATTTACCTCTAATCACAAAATCCACACAACCCTAATTACAAGCACTTTTCTTTATGCTTTTCCTTATATCACAGTGATTAAACCTTGAACCAATCTAAAACATACATCACTACTAAGCATTGCCTTAATGCTCTATATCTGTGATTTATCCTAAATCACCTGAAACACACAGCCCTACTAAGCATTGCCTTAATGCTCTCTATCTGTGATTTATCCTAAATCACCTGAAACAGACAACACTACAAAGCATATTCTTCGATGCTTTACTCAGTGACTAACCTTAGTCACTTAAGACACAATGTTAACAAGCAATTTTCCAGCACTTTCCTAGTGCTACTTTTGTGTCTATATATCCCTAGTCTAGTCAACACTTACATGTGGCCCACTCCTGGAGCCTTTCTATTCTCTTCCCACTTTTTCTGCGTATCCACTGTTCCTCAGTGTTTTACTTCAAACTTTTATTCCCATTAAATAAGTTATATTCTATATCTCCCTTTCTATGCTTCCAAAGAGGAGGCGTTTTTTTTTTTTTTTTTTTTCCTTCTCCTCCCCCAGCTCCTTTTCTGCACAGCTGACCATCGCTCTTCAAAATTGGAACTGTGGGCTTCTCATCTAAAAACTCAACACACACAAAGCCTAATTAAAACAGAAAAGACACCTTTTCCCCTTTCCTTATCACTTAAGACACAGTATAACTGAGCATTCCTTTAAAGTTTTTGTTTTTGTAATTTTCCTAATCAATAATAATTATAATTTCCTAATTGTTTATTTTTATATATATTCATTTATATATATTTTTAGATCCATCTTTATATATATATCTTGATATATTATTATTATTCTATCTTTGTAATTTATAATAATAATTTTTAATTTATATTTTTTTATTATTATATCTTTTCTTTCTTTATATATTATTATTATATTATCTTTATATACATATATATCTTTTATCTGTAATAATTTATTGTCACTGAAATCCTGATTTCCCTGAAGGAGTTTTCCCAAAGGGATTGATAAAGTACTATCTAATCTATTCTAATCTAATCTGATCACTTCAATGTCCCGTTCTACGTCTATTTCTATCACTTTATTAATACAAACTCCCCACGTAGCCTCTTCTTTGCCGCTTTCCTCTGTTCGTGAGTGCTGTAAATTACCCACCCCTACTTCTTTGACGCCATTAATTGCTGTCCGCGTTTCACGTCTAACTTCACCCGTGTCGGACAAAATACAATCGGTAACACTTTTTATGAAGGTCTAGTTTATAATGCATTAGAAGCACATGCATAAGACGTTATAATGCATGTATAATGCTTCATAAGTGTCATTATAATGGTGTATAACCATGTATAAGAACTTGTACCAAGGTTTATAAAGTATTACAAGTGTGGACATAATGTATTATAAATCAAGCCTTTATAATGTTTTATACCTGCATACTCAAGTGACAAGTGTTTTGAATTATGAATCTGAAGTCCTGGGTCACATTATAACCACCCTTACTCTATCCAGTAGTAAAGACACACATAGAACTGCTCAACATAGAACAGACACTAAATTCTCGGTTACCGAAAAGGCATAATGCCTTATAAATATCAATAATATGTTATAGGATGACTTCAAGAGCTTTTAGTAAAGTGACAACACTGTATAAAGTTGTTAGCAATTGCATAACAAAATTAGAATCACTTAGGAGCAGTATTTTTGCTGGCTGGAAGTAAAATGTAAGTTAAAAATTAAACACCATAATGATCTTTAAAACAACTTTATTTTGCAAAAACAAAATATAAAGAATGTTGCATGTTATTCTCTACATATCAATACAATTGAAATCTGTAAAAAAAAAAAAAAAAGCTTGCATATCTCACAAATTAAAATTCTTGCACCTGAGAGGACTGAAGAATGCAATTTATAACAAATTAAAAATTGGAACAGACTAGCTTTTTTGCACATTTGATGTGAACACTGAACACTGTATAAAGTTATTAGCAATTGTATGACATTATAACACAATTATAATTACTTAGGAGCAGTATTTTGCTGGCTGTAAGTAAAGTGTAAGTCAACCATAATGATGTTTAAAGCAACTCTTTATTTTGCAGAAACAAAATGGTTTATTGACCTATGGAGAGAATATAGGTCAATAAAAAACAAGTCTCTTACCAAACCAATAGATGCATATTACTTTGTTCATCTTTAAAAGAAAAAAAAACTTGCATAACTGACAAATTAAAGTTCTTGCACCTGAGAGACTAAAGAATGAAATTTATAACATAACAAATTCAAACTTGGAACAGACTAACTTTTGCACATTTAATGTGCAATGGGTATCAAAGTACCATGATCTTTCATTTTGCTTATGCGCTCCTTAATCTCAGCTGTAATAGCTGCACGACATCTGTCCACAAAGGCGGAGAGCTTTTCAGATTTCTCATTCCACTGGCCTAGAGCTCTGAAAGCTTCAGGGGCTGCGAGGCTAAGCTCTGCGATGACTGCCGTTCTGGCGATTGTGTTGCGGTCAACACCAACTTCTTCAAAGGCAGATTTCATGGACCCCCCCCTCACTGTAGCTCTTCAGCACTGCCTTGTACCTTTTAATGATCTCTCTGCAGTTTTTCACTGAAAGAAAAAAATAGTTCAACTGTCACTGTGAAGACAATGCATTAACTCGTATGTGCAGTATATGAAAGGAGAGTACATAATGTTGTGTATATATAGTTAAAGGTAGACTATGTGACTTTTTGGTCGGTAGGTGTCACGCTAGAGCATCTGAGCAAAATCAAAACAAAGGGGCTGTTCAGTGTATAATGAGAGGCTGTTAGCCACACCTCCCCTCCAACCCCCAGCATAACAACAACATGAAGAAGAACGAGACATGACTTCAAACAGGATGATGCTGTTCACAAACATGTCTAACAGAGAGGTAAGTTTACAGAGCATGTCCTGTTAAACCGTGTGACTATTGTGTCTCTGATAAAAGTTTACCTTTTTATCGCGAGTGGTATTTGTGGTCTTTGTTAATGAGTTAAAACTCTGGTAGAACAGCTACAGCTACTTAGCTAACACTTCAGTAAGTTATAGCCTGGGTGGTGTGATACAGAGCAGAGAGCAGACACAGAGCTGCAGTCTTTACCGTGATCTGCCTGAATTAACGCCAAAGAAGCCGAGCTGAAGGCTGCAGACGCCGCTGCAGACGCTGCTGAGCGACGATACACACAGACGGACGAGCTAACTAGCAGTTAATAGCTAATAGCTGCTATCATTGTTGTTATATATGTGACATATCTAAAGAGTCGTCTCAGTAATGTTTGTTTAGAGTAAATATGTTTATATGTCACCCGCTGAGTCAGCAGAGCTATATACATTTCCTTGTGGGCTCTTATGCTAATGTCAGCTGGCAAAGTAAATAACAACAAAATCATGTCAGAGGTCCATAATGGTGTAAAGTCAGTGATCTTGACAGTCTTGAAACTTAATTAATCCGCCGGCTCTCATCTCTTTCCCGGTTCACGACAGGCCCTCACAGAGTGGCTCTGACCCACTGATGAGGCCGGGGAAGGGGCTACCAGAGCTGGGACGGAGGGACTGAGGAGGGGACCCTCTGTACAGACAGGTAATCACTCAGTGCTCTGAGGACATCACACTTCATACAGCGAAAACATGACTAAATGTGTGTGACTAAATAAAGCACATGCACACAAATGAGCTACTCAATCACAGGAACCTAAGTTAATGCAGCTATTTATTATTTCATATTCATAAATATATTTCACCTAACCATCAGACATTTGTTGTGTTCATGTTTTTCAGGTGCTGCTACATGAGATGACCAAAGAACTGAGAGGGATCAATGGCTGCTCTGAACCCGCAGCCAGGCCTGGAGTCTGATGGCCTGATGATGCAGCAGCAGAGAAATAAAAACAGAGGGCTGCCCAGTAAAATAATGTTTTTAGGAATTACAAGACAAGAACTGTCTGCACATAGATACTTTAACTACTTTTGACATCAATTTTCTTATTCTAGTATACAACATGTTTCAAGTATTGATAGTAAAATTTTAAGCTTCCTGGCATTTTGAAATACCAGAAAGTAGATTTACAGATACTGTATATATTGTGTGCCATAAAGTCATGACAGTTAGGCACTTTGTGTGCAGGATAATAATAACAAACTAGAAAAATTGCATTTCCTTGCAGCAAATGCGTTGAAATGCTGAGTCTGAATGCTGGAACTATGAAATGAAATGGCTAAAAGCAATGCAAACAAAGCTGAAAATGTAAAATGTGACATAAAATAGTTGGAAGCAGTGAAGCACAGCTGCAAATGTGGGAAATGTGTAATAAAAATGGTTACAGTTGTGAAAGAAAGCTGAAAATGAATGAATGTGAAAGGAAATTGCAGAAAGCTGTAGAAATGTTTGGCCACCATGAAGAAGTTGTAAACTATGATTAAAAGAGTAAAATTTGTTAGGGCTAAAATGACAAAGACTGTAATCAGTAGCAGAAGTGTGAAATATGTGATCAAATTTGCATTGTAAAGACAGGAAAAGAATAAAGTTGTATGGAAGTGAAAGGTTGAATCACTGACAGCCTGTGACATCCAGACTGAGAGGACAGCAGCCACATGCATACATCAAGGAGCTGTAGTAATCAGCAGTCTGTATTGGACACACAGTTGAAAAGTACAACTGCCTTTGCCAGAATTTGAACCCGGGTCCCCGGAGGGAGAGTCAGCAACTTTGCAGCTAAAAATTCATATATGATAAATGTTATGGAAATTGTGATTTTGTTGGATTTCAGTAGGAAGTGAAATAAACATTTCAGCTCCAAAAAAAATGTATGTTCTGGCTATTATTTGTGCATTCAGGCTTTGAAGGGTTTAATTATGAAGTGCAATTGAATATGCATAATTAGCCTAGATTACATTTTCCTTTCGTAACTGAAAAATGTTTTGGCATCAATTTGTAGGCTACAAGTCCACAACACTATGAACTATCCAGTATAAAAGCATCTGACTTGAACATTAATGTAAACAGAGGTGATTTTCATTGGAGGACAATAAGGAGTGGACATTAACGGTCAGAATGTCATTCGAAACTGGATCAAGTTAACATCTAAGTCAAAGTTGTCACTACTTAATTTTTAAATCAACAAATCTATACTCGAACATCAAACTCAAAGTAATAATAGCCTACATACATGAATTTGTAAATCTGGACAGGAATATCTGAGTCGAGAAATGTAAAACAGTGTAATATTTGTGTGTAGTGTGGTTTATTCTAGTGGGTATAATCTGACATACTCTGATGATGTTTGTCCTCTTAGGGCCTCCATACACTGAAGACATTTTTGCCACAATTTGACCAGATTAATACACCGTCCACTGAAAACAGCTCTGAGACCCACAATGGGCCTCCACCTACAGGTTGGGAACCGCTCCACTAGTAGACTGTATTTGAAGCTTGATCCTTCAAAGATTGTTCTGATATCATGGAGAATAAGTGATGGAGGATCCCTCAGGATGAATTTATTATTTAGAAAAGAGTGAGTGAGTGAAAACAAGAGCTGGACTGATGAAGAATGTAGAGTTTTGATTAATGAAAGGCTGACTCGTTAGTTTTTGAAGTCTTTGTGTTCACTTAAACCAGGCACATGAGCTGTCAAGACACCGTGTGAATGGTAAAATCACACAGAGTGACTGATGATCCCTCACTGTCCCTGCGATGTGCGTCTATCTGCGTCTTTACGCCCACCGGCAGACGGAGGAGCGCACACACACACACGCTGAGAGAAAGTGAAAGTCACACAAGCATGCTGCTAGACCTATCCTTGCGCATTTTGTCGTGGTTATATGGTATTTCGGGGCGTTTTCTAGTGGGTATATGGCGTATACCTGCGTATGCACCCAGAGTCTGACGGACTGTAGAGCAGAGTCCACGCAGAATGTCCGCGGGCGTCAGAGCTGTCAGAGTTGAGCGCACTGCCGCGTAGTATTTTCTTGTGAAATGAATGTGAAAGCCTACATTTCCCACTAACCTTGCGCATTGTTTTCCATTTCTCTGTCATGACGCTGTACATTGTGGACTAGGAAGAGGAGCTGCTCTGCCTGCTGACTTTGCAAAGCACCAACATGAAGAGGCGGAGGCAGTATGACATTTAATGTGGGTCGATGATAAAGCTGAGGACTTCCAGGTATACGACCTAATGCTGTGCCAAAACCGTGATAGCTATCAAAAAAAGGACTGCACCGTGAGCATCACAAGAATCAGCTGAAACGATTGATGTAAGCTTCGTGTCTGTACTGTAGAAAATGTTGACACGAGAGGAGTTTAAAAGCGGGCTTGAAAGTGAAGCTGTCGGCGTACACCAGCCTACATTTCCCACAATGCTTTGCGCATGTCTGTGTCATTAGGCTGTACAGCGAGGACGAGGGTCAGCTGACTTTGCAAAGCAGTAACACGAAGAAACGGAGCTCGTGTCACATTTAATGTCGATGTGAAAATATATGGCGAGCAGTGTTTTGTGTGACAGCAGTGCTTGGAGCGGACTCGGCGCTGTCGTATGGTGTCGGCGTATATCCGCCTACATTTCCCAGAATCCTTTTCGCATGTCTGTGTCATGACGCTGTACACTGAGAAGATGAGCAGAGGAAGGTGGTGATACGCCAATGAAATGTGTGGGTCTGACGAGCAATGCGTGACAGCTGGCAGGCGTGAATTTTTTAGGGCTAAAATGGCAAAGAATGTAATGAGTAGCATGCGTGTTTACGTATGTGTTGAAATATGCATGATAGTATAAAACAGTCTATACCAGGAATCGAACCCCAGTCTCCGGATAAAATGACTAATGTGCTAACCGCTAAGCCAACAGATCAGTTGAAGCTACCATGACACACCCGCCCATACAGCAGCAGACTATGTAATGATGCTGTAAGCTTGCACAGAACGTTGAAGTTAAGCTGGGTACTTCCGGGTATACGGGCTAATGCTGTGCCAAAACCGTGATAGCTATCAAAAAAAGGACTGCACCGTGAGCATCACAAGTATCTCCTGAAAAGATTGATGTAAGTTTCATGTCTGTACTGTGGAAAATGTTGACACGAGAGCAGTTTAAAAACTGCCTTCAAAGTGAAGCGATCAGCTCTCTGGGGAAGAGAATTTCAATCGGAGTAGACGGAGGACTTTGCGGGATACCCGTGGCTCTGAAGTTCACTGAGACAAAACGATGTCAATGTCGAGGTTGAAACGAATTTCAGCTGAAAGAGGAGAAGTGTAGCTTCATTTTGATGTATAAATCATATCTGTGGGACAAAGTTTGAACCTTTTATTGCAGTTTATCCGCTAGAAATTTTGGAATTTTTAGGCGAAGCTCACGCTCTAACAGGTCACGTGACAGGCTCTAAGAACAGAGAAATCCTCCAAACTTAGTGTTGCTTAAAAGGTGATATACTGTAGAAGACAGCAAAAAGCTGAACACATGTTAAAATAGTTGACAAGTCAGTGAATCTGTCAAAGCAAGAATGAAGTCTGTAGGTGGAAGTATGCCGAAGCTGTACAGCCTGAAAGTTCAAGCACTTTTCAGCAGAACTGCAAAAATCTCCCATTGACTTCAGTGCAAAAAATCTGCAGAAAATGATTTTTACTGTAAAAACTTTAACAGTTAAACATGTGAAAAATACAAGCCCACCTCTCCTGAACATTCTGCACTGCTCAATTTTTTTCTGTGAAAATCTGTGCAAATTTGAAAGCTGTGAAAAGGTCCAAATAGTTGAGGGAAGAATAAGATGAAGAAGAAGAATAAAGTCGGATAACAATATGTTGAAATGCTGACTCAGCATTTCAACATAATAATCAACTTATGTAAAAAGTTAGACCCATTTGGAGAAAAAAGCTAATTGAAGTGGTTCTTTCTCAAAATCATGTTGAGCAAATCACTGAAGTTATAACTGAATATCACCATACATAAGGCACAACAAATGGGAATCCAGCCAAATAAAACTTTCTGCAGTGTAAGCAAATTATATATGTATATATACCACAGTATTTCAAAGTGATATTTGGATGTCTTGTAAAATACAACATTCACAGAAATGTACTTTTCACTCCTTATGTTTATTTTGATAATAGTTTTTTTACTTGCTCTGAGACATGTAACTAAATATGACTGAAAGATGCTGAACAGCGGATACACACTGTCAGCTTCCTCTTTTCACCTCTGTCAACCCCCCTCCCTCCCTCCACACATGAAGACACACAAGAGCTGTGTTCAAAATCGTTCCCTATCATTGATATAGTGCACTATATAGTGTGTTCGCCATTTTGTAGTGTTGTTCGAATTCTCAGGGGTGAATTTCATTCACTATATAGTGCACTATAAAATACCCACAATGCACAGCAAATTTGAAAATGTCAGTGTAGTGTCTGAAATCTCGTTTGGTCATTCCCTATGTAGTTCACTATTTCATTAACACTGCATAGGGAATTGTGCATGAGTGAATGAGTGGACAGTTTAGAACACAGCTAAGAAGAGTGTGTTTCATGGTGAGAGAGGTATTAGATTGTTTTGGAGTCTCCGGTTGCTATGAAAACGGTACGTCGTCTGTGGGTGCATTTATAGATACTTTGTGTGTGTGTGGGGCACTTGGCAGAGGTTCATAAAGAGACCTAAAGGAGTATTGTCTTAAAATTTCTGAACCAAGTGCGGAGTTTAGTTTCACTTTCATCAACTTACCAACTGGAGCATTAATGACATACTGTCAAAAATTCACTTTTTGGTAAAATATAGTCAGTTCTATCATTTTATTCATCTTTATTAGTTGTTAGTTTATATAGTTTCTATTGTTTATTTATGCAAGGAGTTAAAAAACACAATTAAAACAGTCAATTTCACTCATTGCTCATATATAAAACAATCTTACCTCGAACACGACTGGTTTCTGGTTTGGGGCTTCCACTCAACTTTTGGAATCTCTTCTTCAGCCTTTTCTTCTTCTTGGACTCATCTTCCAAGGACGAATCAGACAATGGGGAGTCAATGGCTAAGGTTGAAGCAACTTCAGATTCTTCATCAGAGATGAAAACTCTTTTCACCTTACTGTTGGAAGACTCTGCAATAAAACAAACACACACACAATTCTAAAACATTAATTCATATTTTTTCTTCTTGTTGTTTCTAGTTCTAACAAACATTGTAGAACAATTCAAGATGGTGGATGTCAAAATTCAAATGTGTGAAAATTCATGTGATAACCCAGGAGCAACACATCCTGGCAAATAATTGATCACCTGAACTAGATGATGGCTCCAACGATCTGTTCCCAGATTTGACTAGTTCCCTCATTAATTCAGCTTTGCTGGTCAGTTCACGCTGAAGGTAGTCTTTATCTGACTTCAGCATTTCAATGGTTTCTTCTCTGAGTCTCCCGTGCTCTCTCTCTGCCTCCAGCTGAAGTTTGATCATGGCCAACTCATGCTTCATTGTCAGAGCTGCACAAAACACATGGAGCAAGGATCACAAAAAAGAAAATATTAAATTAAATTATTTTGGCTAAAAGCTATGACAGGGATGCTATGCCAAGTTTGAAACACAATCTATAACCTTTTTAAGCCTATGCTGGATGTCTGTATAGATTCTCATTCATCCAGGTAATGGTCATTCTGAAGATTCAAAAGCAAGGCAACTGGACTGTGTAGAGTTTGTTGGGAAGACGTTTCACTTCTCATCCAAGAAGCTTCTTCGGTTCCAAATGGCTGGTGATGGAAGCAGATATTTATCTTGCTAGAGGAAAAAACAACGACAAAGGAAGGGAGGAGTTGGAGAACGACTCATAGAAACTTATCCCAGGGTGATGTAACCCCTGAGAGTCGTTACCCTGAATGGGTCATTAACTCCCCCTGTCATGTGAGGTGTTATGGTCACATGTGCCCAGGTGTGAGTGTTTGGAGAGCTTTCTGGGGAGAGAGCTTAGCACTGCATTATATGTAGGTGAGAGGTTGTGTCTGAGTCCACCACCTCTGTTAAGAGAAGGCTTCTCCAGTCTGGTGAAGATGGCTTCTTTAACTCCTCTTTCAAACCATCTATCTTCTCTCGCCAACACCTGTACATTGCTGTCCTCAAAAGAGTGTCCCGTGTCCTTTAAGTGAAGGTGGACTGCTGAGTCCTGACCTGAGGACGTGGCTCTCCTGTGTTGAGCCATACGCTTGTGAAGCGGTTGTTTAGTTTCCCCAATGTACAGGTCTGAGCATTCCTCACTGCACTGGACTGCATACACCACATTGTTCTGTTTATGTCTTGGTGTTTTGTCCTTGAGATGGACCAACTTCTGCCTTAATGTGTTTCCAGGCTTGAAGTGAACAGGAATGTGGTGTTTGTCAAAGATTCTCTTGAGTTTTTCAGATAAACCTGCAACATACGGAATCACAATGTTCTTGCGTCTCTCTTCCCTTTCCTGCTCCATCTCCTTTCTTTTCTTGTTCTTCAAAAAGGCCCACTTTGGGTATCCACAGGTTTTCAGGCCTTCTCTAATGTGTTTCTGTTCCTTTTCCTTTCCTTCCTTCCTTGTAGGAACACTCTATGCTACCCTATGCTGGATATGACTCAACCAGGAATCTTCTAACTTAAAAATTTTCAAATGTATTAAATGGTTTGAATATGACAACAAGTTTCAGCTCCAACTTATGAGCTTCAATATTATGGACAAAGCCCATATTTAATAATGCATTTTGGACAATCTACAGTAAAAGAAACAACCTAAAATGGCAATATATACCCATTTTCTCTTCATCCACAGCAGGAGTGGAAGCCCTGTTGTCTTTTGGTGGCGGAGGATTCACAGCTCCCCTTCTCGTGGACATGGCTATTCATAAAACATCATTCACCGAGGGTTAGCGTTTGAAGCATTATGCTTTGGCTGTTGTTAGTTTGAATTTGATTCAAACGTTACAGCAAAACGCTCCCACATTAACACTAACGTTATGCTCTAATGTTTGCTTTTTCAACATTTTGGCTGGATTAGCTTACTCACGTGGCCTGGATGCTAACGTTTAAGTTTGGCCGACAAAACTTAAGCCAAAAGCTCCAAAAATAACTAAATGCATTTTGTCCATGTTTTACAGTCTTTGTTGAAAAATATTACCTTAAAGTTTGGTTTCGTTGCCTTTTACGGACCGTAACCATCCACCGCCTTTCTTTACAAACCTGCAGTCAAGTCAAGTGCGTCTTCCCTCTGTCGTCTTCGTGGTCCCCTGTGCTACGTTCAGGACTAATCAGAACTCAGAGATTCTGGCTTCTGACAATCAATAAATTTCGTTCATGCTGTAAATAAGTTCAATTGCTTGATTTCAGTTCACTTGCATAACCTCTCAGCTAATGTTACCTGCCAACACAGGCTAACTAATTTAGTAAATACAACAGCAATTAACCTTCACATATTGCTGTAATCATAGTGTAAGATAAACTAAGCAACCATTATAATGTATAATCACAAATAAAATGTACGTTGAAATGTCAGCAAAAAAATAGCTCTGAAAAGACAGCAGAATTTTAGACTTTAAAGCAAAGAATTACAAGTTGGGGAAACATTTTATTTATTTTTAACAATTCGAAATTCCCTTTTCCCAGCGATCCAATTTGCGTGAACGCAGCAGTCCCAGAAGGCAATTTTGGATGCAAGCGGGAGATCGCATGAATCCATGGGAGATCGTCGCTGCCCGCTCTTCAGGTGAAGGATGCCAACATGGCAAATTTATTGAGTGATGAAATTCGTTGATTAATACGACAAGAGGACACGATACGCAGCCGGAGAAAAATAGTTGTATGGATGCAAAGAAGAGGAATCCTAAAACGTTGCATGATCTGTTCCACCTGCAAAAGGCCCATGCACATTAACGTTGTCTCCAAAGCTGATGGATATGTATGGTAAGAAACATTGCTACATTAATTTTATGCTCAGACATGTCCTCTTTTCACATCCTGTGAATGACTTCGGAGGAGGGAGGGGGAGAAATGAATTCGTAAGTATGTACAGGGTGAGCTACAGTGACTCTTAACAGGAGAGAGAGCGGTGCGCTGCGCTGTTCATTCATAAACTCAACTGTCTCTGCTGTGAAGGTAATCAACAATCAAGTCAGGCAGGAGTTTTTAGTTCCACCTTCCCATTGTCTACATTTTCTACAAGTTCTAGTTTCGATAAATGTATTTGCAGGTATAAAATAAGATAATGATCTGCTTTCCAACCGACTTGGAACAACTACAATAGTATGACGTGCGGCGTCAAATAATGGCCCATTGTGATAAATGATTAAAAAAGTTAAGAAAATATATGTTCTTTACTGGGATATAATACTACAGTGCAGTTGTGATGTATCTGATAAATCTGATCGGATGCAGCATCAAATCAGTAACTGACATCCAATAAGGATATTATACATATTTTTTTGTTTTTGATTAAGCTGATCACCTGCTGTAATATGTAACTTAAAATAAAAGTCTGTAATAAAAGTCTTACATTTAGAAGTCCATGAATAAATAAGATTTATACATGTAAACATAAAAAAAAAGGCGGGGGAGGTGGTGTCTGTAATGTGTCTGCATACCCCTCAGAAAGTAGGTAGTTGCACCCCTGGATCAAATTCTTCCCTTGGCTAGAGTTTGAGGACAACCTTACATTGTTTGAATGTTAATAATAAAATTATGCTATTTAAGAACATTCATGCTCCTATTTTTTTCTTTTAGGAGCACCTGTGCTCCTAGTGAAAAAGCTAACCATACAGCCCTGCACAGATGTAATATTTTGTAATTATCAGTTACAGTGTTAGTTAAATCTATTGCCAATTAATAATTATTAACATTACTTTACTTACTCACCTATTAGGTCCTGTGGCAGGAAAGGCCATAGCCAGAAGAGGAGGTCTGTCAGAAGTGGATCCATCTTCTTCAACTCTCGTCGGCCTCTCCAAAGCCATTGGAGTTCATCTATAGGTTGGTGTTTTATTTGTTAACATTACCCATTTTAATACCGCATACAAATGCTGAGGTCCAAATTACTCATAGATTTGTGATTGCCTGTACATGATTTATGTTTTAATTTTTTAATTTACTAAGATCAGCCATTTCTGTCGAAGGTATTCTCAGGGACTGAGGCTGAGACAGATGGATATGATGGAGGATGGCATTGCCAGCAGCAGTCGCACTTTGACGAAGATGGCTTCCACTTTGAGAAAGGTGTTGTATCAATGATATGAAAGGGATTTTAAGCTATAGTGCATAGGTTTTTGAGGTCATAACTTTGCCTCTCCATTATATGTGTGCTGCATTCAAGTGTTGTCAGAAAAACAAGTTGTCAACCATTTATTTTGCCCCTGTTTGAGTCTCAACTTGTTTGCTACCCAACAGTATTTCTTAAATCAGGAATAGTGCATAATTGGAGATCACAACATACATTTGACATGTATGTGTGAAAGAGTAGACTACTATATGTCTGAAGCTGAAAAAGGTCTGCAGTAGTTATCTAGATTTATTTTAAATCAGTAGAATATATTTTGTTGGAGAAGAACATAACATTTGGAACAATTTACCTGACTGAACAAACTCTAATATTGAACTTCCATCTCTCAAGGTCTGCATTACAGCCATTGACAAACTGAGACACCAGAGGAAATTGAAGATTGGTGGACATCATTGTTTTGTGATGTTAGATGAAAGCAAATTCTCTCACAAGAGGAAAGTAAGTAGTGAGTAATAGTTATTTCTTTTGTAAACTATCCATTTGTTGTTTGTTTTTGCAGAGTGATTTTTAAAAAGTAATGAGAAAAGTTTGAAAAGTAGCTTCCAAGAAAGCTTTTGTACTCCATCTGAAAATATTTGGTTTTGCAGTATAACAGATGACGCTTTGGACCTGCCTGGCGCCACACAAAAAAGTGGGTTTTGGGCTTACTTGAAGTTGGGCAAACATCAAGAAGACCCATACTGAAGGTGGTGAGAGGCCGTTCAAGAGAAGATCTCCTGCCAACCATAATATGCCATGTGAGAAGAGGCTCACAGATTGTGTCCGATGAATGGCGAGCTTACCAGCGGGCACTTGGAGATTTGGGATTTAATCATCACACAGTATGCCATAAAAGGCATTTTGTTGACCCAAACACTGGAGCCCACACTCAGCATTTGGAACGTGCATGGCAGACATTCAAGGTCGAAGTGTGGAGGCACCGTGGAAACCGTACCACTAAACTTTTGCAAGAACATTTAAAAGTGATTGAGTCGGAATACTGGCTGGGCAGAATTCATAGATTTCATATCATTGGCCGGCTCCTGCATGACATTCGTAAATATGCAATTCGTAACTGTTGAAAAATGAGGTATATCAGCTGATAAGAGTACCAAAATATTGTGCCTCTACCTACCTGTTTTATTTTGTGTTTAAAACTTGTAGAGTTGTAACAGTACTTCCTAAAGATGAACAAAGTAATATGCATCTATTGGTTTGGTAAGAGACTTGTTTTTTATTGACCTATATTCTCTCCATAGGTCAATAAACCATTTTGTTTCTGCAAAATAAAGAGTTGCTTTAAACATCATTATGGTTGACTTACACTTTACTTACAGCCAGCAAAATACTCCTCCTAAGTAATTATAATTGTGTTATAATGTCATACAATTGCTAATAACTTTATACAGTGTTCAGTGTTCACATTAAATGTGCAAAAAAGCTAGTCTGTTCCAATTTTTAATTTGTTATAAATTGCATTCTTCAGTCCTCTCAGGTGCAAGAATTTTAATTTGTGAGATATGCAAGCTTTTTTTTTTTTTTTTTACAGATTTCAATTGTATTGATATGTAGAGAATAACATGCAACATTCTTTATATTTTGTTTTTGCAAAATAAAGTTGTTTTAAAGATCATTATGGTGTTTAATTTTTAACTTACATTTTACTTCCAGCCAGCAAAAATACTGCTCCTAAGTGATTCTAATTTTGTTATGCAATTGCTAACAACTTTATACAGTGTTGTCACTTTACTAAAAGCTCTAAAAGTCATCCTATAACATATTATTGATATTTATAAGACATTATGCCTTTTCTGTAACCGAGAATTTAGTGTCTGTTCTATGTTGAGCAGTTCTATGTGTGTCTTTACTACTGGCTAGAGTAAGGGTGGTTATAATGTGACCCAGGACTTCAGATTCATAATTCAAAACACTTGTCACTTGAGTATGCAGGTATAAAACATTATAAGGGCTTGATTTATAATACATTATGCCCACACTTTGTAATACTTTATAAACCTTGGTACAAGTTCTTATACATGATTATACAGCATTATAATGACACTTATGAAGCATTATACATGCATTATAACGTCTTATGCATGTGCTTCTAATGCATTATAAACTAGACCTTCATAGAAAGTGTTACCATGTAATCTTTTGTGTGACCCCACACACTTTTCCTCTTAAATATACTCCCTACACTGAAGAGAAAGAGAATTCTTTCTCTTCACGAAGATTTATGAGGCTGTAGCTGCAGTCCCTGGCTCCTCAGAGTCTTAAATATTCCTAAAAACTCAGCCTTATCATGCTGTAAACAAATACAACACATCCCAACCCCCAGATTACGATACAAGAATTAAATATACATGCATCTACTCAATATGCTAAGATTAAATCTACAGTAGAAGTGGAGTCTGCCGGCATTTACACCAGAAACACGGAAGTTCATTACAAGTAACTCTTTGTGTAGCACAACTCATTCCGTTATAGGCCCCTTTAGGGAGGGATTGTCTCGTCCCTGACCCAAAGGTTGGACCTCTATATCTCAAATACACTCCTAACACTGAAGAACAAACAAAGATCCTCTTACCTTAAAAGATTGTGGCCACATAAGCGTTTGAAATATAGTAGTCTCCCACAGCTCAGCGGATGAGAGATCTAAAGGTCTCTGGTTCGATCTCGGGATTCGGCACCAATATGTAGTGTCTCCTTTTCTCAGTAAATACCGAATAAGCTGGCTCGTAACTTCTGCGCAGAAATGGCAGCTAAGATGAAAACAGATGTAAAAATTTGTCCTCTCGCTGTTCAAAGAAGCACAAACGCAGGCAAAGTCCACTTTCAAGAAACTCGTTTATTACTGTCACAAGGTGAAAAATAACAAACGGGAGATGATTTGTGTCTCAACACCCCAAAACAACTGAAGCTTGAGTTATGGTATGCACGTTATATAGCCGATGGGAGGGACTCCTCCCTCCTCCCTCTCTCCTTTTAACATTCCCTTTTTTAATTCTTAATTATAATTGTGTACTTTCTCCTCCCATAGGCCTTTATACAATCCCATGGAGTCCAGAAGTTATTTATTTTTAGCTATAAGACACAACCAGGCATATTTCTTCCTTAATTCTATGGTTTTACACAAAATGGCTGACATGCTCCAAGATGGCTTCCCACTTAGTTCCAAATATGGTCGTGCTTTTCCTGCTCCTGGCTTTGGAACAGAATGTTCTGTACATGACGTTCTTTCTTTGAACACTTGTCCTGAGTTTAATATTTGCAACTTTGAACAATGGACTCCATCAGGTATGTATTCAGGCTCTATGGTGTAGAAAATAAACTTTTAATTATGGTGGTGAGATCCTTATATTTACTCACATATATAAAAAATTACCTTAATATGACCAAAAAACCTTTACAGGCATGATATTCTGTGTGATACTTCTAACTACATTGTGAGATTATGATATATTATTAAAACAATCTTGAAACATACATTCTGTGGTCATTTCTAACTATTGTAAGACCCTGAATTATCAATACATTCTGAACCCATTTCTACATTCAGTAAGGACCTCTGCTTACTGAAATGCTGGTGATTGACGTGTATATGTGACCAAATATTCCAGAGAATATATAAACATTATAAAATATAAATGTAGGAATATTATAATAATATTATTTTGGCTGATATAAAATCATGCATAAAAGGCTTAGGTGTTGTACAGGCCAAGTATATAAGGTAACCTGTCCTTGAATACAAAACCCAACATAAGGCAAAATATATGCCTGGTAAAATCAAAAATGTTACATACACTGTATTTGTATGATACTATATAACTACTACTACCAGCTAATGCTAAAAAAAGAAAGTTACTTGAGTTACTGAAATGACCAACATACCAACATTCAACATTAAAAGTATGAGTAAAGTAAAACTCATTAATTAACAGTGATACCAACAAGTCATTGTACGATAATTTTCCACCACAACACTAATGATGCGTTATTAGTGATTCCTTCGGAAAGTTACCATTTAAAAACGAATGAAACGAAACTAGTGACCCTTTTAGGAAAGTTGCCATAGTAACACTAATGAAGTGTAATAAGTGACTCCTTTGGAAAGTTGCCATAGTAACACTAATTTCGCTTCATTAGTGGCTCTTTTAGGAAAGTTTGCATAGTAACACTAGTGACACTTTTAGGAAAGCTGCCATAGTAACTCCAATGAAGTGGAATTAGTGACTCTTTTATTAAAGTTGCCATAGTAACACTAATGAAGTGTAATAATTGATTCTTTTAGAAAAGTTGCCATAGATACAATCATGAAGTGTAATAAGTGACTGTTTTAGGAAAGTTGCCATAGTAACCAGACAATTGCCCAAGTCCCTCCGATTGGAGTCCCAAGTCGAGTCGAGTCATTTGGGTCCAAGTCTCAAGCAAGTTCTACGTTTTTTCTGCTGTGGGCAAGCTAAGTCAAGTCAAGTCACAGGTTATGTCGAGTCAAGTCGAGTTGAGTCACAGGTTATGTCAAGTCAAGTCGAGTCAAGTCACAGGTTATGTCGAGAAGAGTTGCTCACCATTGTTCCCCAGCCCACCTAAAAAAGCACTCAGGTTTATATCTTGAAGAGAGAAACCTTGTCTTCCTGAGGTCAAGGTCAAAAACAGCATGCATGGATTAAACCAGCTGTTCATCTATCCATTACAACATTACATGTTGTATGATCACTTAGGGGCATCGGTGGCGCAGCTGGATAGTGCGCTTGGTCAGTGATCGGGAGGTTACAGGTTCAAGCCCAGCTCCGGGCGACACATGGCAATGTGTCCTTGGGCAAGACACTTAACCCCAAGTTGCTCCCACTGCTGCATCAGTGGCGTGTAAATGGGCATGAAAGGGTGTGAAAGTGTTAGCTGATACTGATGGATAACTAACATAGAAACTCTGGAACATCAGTGAGTGAATATGAGAGCGAATGGGTGTGAATGGGTAAGTGTGACCTGCGGTGTAAAGCAGCTTTGAGTAGTCAAAAGACTAGAAAGGCGCTATGTAAGCTCAAGTCCATTTACCATTTACCATTTAGACCAAGGTAGATGGGAAAAGCTACACTTCATGAAAGAAAGGGCATGTTTGACACAAAAAAATAAGTTTATTTGGAACATTTTGCAATATTTAAATTGCAGGCTCAAACTGCCTTTCTGACATTTTTTAAAGTGTATTTTTTTAGATGTAGCTACCTTAAACAAAGGCAAACAAAGTTACCGTATGAATGAACAGTGCAAAGTGCTTCTGTATTTGCAGCAAATACTTCTATAAAAATGACATTTAACTTAAGAGATATCAGAATATTTTAAAAATAAGCACTCTAAAAGGAAATAAGAGCTGGGAAATGCAACCTTTCCCAAGTAAAATCAGTGTTTCCTCCAGCTTTGATGCTTTGGGTTGGGGGGTGGGGTTGGGGCATTGTCCGTCGATCAGGATCATCTATATTAATCACTTTGTTTGTTCATTCACTCATCTTTCAATCTATATTAATAATTTTTCATTTATTCATTCATCCATCTATCTTTCTATATATTCATCTTTTTCTGTTCATTTTTTTTCATTCAACTATCTATCTATCTATCTATCTATCTATCTATCTATCTATCTATCTATCTATCCAGTGATGTAGTCTGGTTTATAGTAAATAAAAATCAAAATGTGACTCTTTTAGGACAGTTGCCAGAGTAACACCAATAAAGCGTAACTAATGCCTCTTTCAGGAAAGTTGCAATAGTAACACTAAAAAAGCGTAATTAGAGACTCTTTTAGGAAAGTTGCCGTAGTCACACTAGTGACTCTTTTAGGAAAGTTGCCATAGAAACACTAATGAAGCATAATTAGTGATTCTTTTAGAAAAGTGGCAATAGGAACACTAGCAACTCTTTTAGGAAAGTTGCCATAGTACCAAAAATGAAGCGTCATTAGTGTCTCTTTTAGGAAAGTTGCCATAGTAACACAAATGAGGCGTAATTAGTGACTCTTTTAGGAAAGTTGCCATAGTAACAATAATGAAGCAAAATTGATGACTCTTTTAGGACAGTTACCATAGTAACACTAAGGAAGTGGAATTAAAGATTCTTTAGGAAAGTTGCCATAGTAACACTAGTGACTCTTTTAGGAAAGTTGCCATAGTAACACAAATGAAGTGTAATAAGTGACTCTTTTAGAAAGTTGCCATAGTAACACTAATAAAGCGTAATTCGTGACTTTTTGAGGAAAGTTGCCATAGGAACACAAGTGACTCTTTTAGGAAAGTTGCCATAGTAACACTAATGAAGTGTATTAAGCGACTGTTCTAAAAAAGTCACCAGAGTAACACAAATGAAGTGTAATAAGTGACTCTTATAGGAAAGTTGCCATAGTAACACTAGTGACTCTTTGAGGAAAGTTGCCATAGTAACACTAATGAAGTGTAATTAGTGACTCTTTTAGGAAAGTTGCCATAGGAACACTAATAAAGCGTAATTAGTGACTTTTTGAGGAAAGTTGCCAAAGGAACACAAGCGACTCTTTTAGGAAAGTTGCCATAGTATCACTAATGAAGTGTATTAAGCAACTGTTCTAAAAAAGTTGCCATAGTAACACAAATGAAGTGTAATAAGTGACTCTTTTAGGAAAGTTGCCATAGTAACACTAATGAAGTGTAATTAGTGTCTCATTTAGGAAAGTTGCTATAGTGACACTAAGGAAGTGTATTAATTGACTCTGTCAGTGAAGTTGCCATAGTAACAATCATGAAGTGTAATTAATGACGCTTTTAGGAAAAATGGCATAGTAACACCAGCGTCGTGTAAAAAGTGACTCTTCTAGAGAAGTTGCAATAGTAACACTTGTGACTCTTTTAGGACAGTTGCCATAGTAACACTAATGAAGCGTAATTTGTGACTCTTTTAGGAAAGTTGCCATAGTAACACTAATAAAGTGGAATAAAAGATTCTTTAGGAAAGTTGCTAAAGTAACACTAGTGACTCTTTAAGTACAGTTGCCATAGTAACACTAATGAAGTGAAATTAGTGATTCTTTAGGAAAGTTGCTATAGTAACAATAATGAAGCAAAATTGGTGACTCTTTTAGGAAAGCTGCCATAGTAACACTAATGAAGTGAAGTTAGTGATTCTTTTAGGAAAGATGCCATAGTAACACTAATAGAGCGTAATTTGTGACTCTTTTAGGAAAGTTGCCATAGTAACACTAATGAAGTGGAATTAAAGATTCTTTAGGAAAGTTGCCATAGTACCACTAGTGACTCTTTCAGGAAAGTTGCCATAGTAACACTAATGAAGTGTTATTAGTGACACTTTCAGGAAAGTTGCCTCAGGAACACTAATAAAGCGTAATTAGTGACTTGTTTAGGAAAGTTGCCATAGTAACACTAATAAAGCTTAATTAGTGACTCTTTTAGGAAAGTTGCCATAGGAACACTAGCAACTCTTTTAGGAAAGTTGCCATAGTAACATTAATGAAGCGCAATTTGTGACTCTTTTAGGAAAGTTACCATAGTAACACAAATGAAGTGTATTAAGTGACTCTCATAGGAAAGTTGCCATAGTAACACAAATGAAGCGTAATCAGTGATTCTTTCGGAAAGGTACCATCGAAACACTAATGAAACGAAGTTAATGACTCTTTTAGGAAAGTTGCCATCGTAACACAAATGAGGTTTAATAATTGACTCTTTTAGGAAAGTTGCCATAGTAACACTAATGAAGCTTAATTAGTGTCTCCTTTAGGAAAGTTGTTATAGGAACACTAATGAAGTGTAATAATTGACTCTTTTAGTGATGTTGCCATAGTAACAATCATGAAGTGTAATTAGTGACTCTTTCAGGAAAGTTGCCATAGTAACACTAATGAAGCAAAATTTATGACTCTTTTAGGAAAAATGGCATAGTAACACCAGTGACGTGTAATAAGTGACTCTTCTAAAAAATCAGAATCAGAATCAGAATCATCTTTATTGGCCAAGTATGTTTGTAACATACAAGGAATTTGGTTTCAGCAGGTGGTATCGCTCACGGAATAACAGCAGCAAATATAAACATAAACATAATAGAAAAATATATGTTTATATATATATATATATATATATATATATATCAAACCTAATTTGAATAGAAGAAAAATATGTACACTTAGTAGAATATGGATATGTACACTTAGTAGAAAAAGAGAAAAATATGTGTATATACTATATTTATGTACACTTGTGCAGAGAAATAAATATATATACAACTGGTGCAGAGTACACGTTGTAGTGCAATTGGATCAGTTCCCAGTAAAGGTGAGTATATGACGATTTAGCAGTGCAATAGGTACAACATTCAGCTATTTAGAAGAGTTATGGCAGTAGGGAAGAAACTGTTTTTGAGTCTAGAGGTCCTTGTGCGCAGGGCTCTGTATCACCTGCCAGAGGGGAGGAGGGAGAACAGGTTATGTCCAGGGTGAGTGGGGTCTCTGATGATGTTCCCTGCCCTCTTGCTGGTTCTGGAGGAGTACAGTTCCTGGATGGAGGGCAGGGGGGTCCAGTGATTTTTTCAGCAGTCCTAACTGCGCTGTAGTCTGCGTCTGTCCTGCTGTGTGGCCACTTCAAACCACACGGTGATGGAGGTGCACAGGACTGACTCAATGACAGCAGTGTAGAACTGGATGAGCAGCTCCTGAGGCAGGCCGTGTCTCTTCAGCTGACGAAGGAAGTGCTGAGCCTTTTTCAGGATGCAGTGGATGTTCATCTCCCACTTCAGGTCCTGAGAGATCGTAGTTCCCAGAAACTTGAAGGACTTGACGGATGACACAGGGCTGTTGCTGATGGTGAGGGGGAGCAGTGACGAAGGCTGTCTCCTGAAGTCCACTGTCATCTCCACAGTTTTGAGCGTGTTCAGCTCCAAGTTGTTCTGGCTGCACCAAAACACCAGCCGCTCTACCTCCAGCTGGTATGCAGATTTGTCTCCATCCTGGATCAGGCCAATGATGGTAGTGTCGTCTGCAAACTAATTTGTTACTCTTTTAGGAAAGTTGCCATAGTAACACTAGCGACTCTTTTAGGAACGTTGCCATAGTAACACTAATAAAGTGTAATCAATGACTCCTTTACGAAAGTTGCTATTGTAACACTAAAGAAGTGTAATAAGTGACTGTTTTAGAAAAGTTACCATAGTAAAACTAATGAAGGATAATTAGTGACTCTTTCAGGAAAGTTGCCATAGTAACACTAGTGACTCTTTTAGGAAAGTTGCCATAGTAGCACTAATGAAGCATAATCAGTGAATCTTTTAGGACAGTTGCCATGGTAACAGTCATGAAGTGTAATAAGTGACTCTTTCGGAAAGTTGCCATACAAACACTAATGAAGCGAAATCAGTGACTCTTTTATGAAAGTCTTCATAATAACAATCATGCAGTGTAATAAGTGACTGTTTCAGAAAGTTTGCCATAATAACAGTAATGAAGCATAAGTAGGGATTCTTTTAGGAAAGTTGCCATAGTAACATTAACAACTCTTCTAGGAAAGTTGCCATAGTAACACTAATGAAGCCTAATTGGTGACTCTTTTAGGAACATTGCCATAGTAGCACTAGCGATTTTTTTTAGGAAACTTGCCATAGTAACAGTCATGAAGTGTAATAAGTGACTCTTAGTTTATTAGTGATATTTAGTTTATTAGTGATACTTTAGGACAGTTGCCATCTTAGTACTAATGAAGCGCAATTAATGACTCTTTTAGGAAACTTGCCATAGAAACATTAATGAAGTGTAAACGTGACTCTTATAGGAACGTTGCCATCGTAATTCTCGTGACCCTTTTAGGAACGTTGCCATAGTAACACTAATGAAATGTAATTGGTGGCTTTGATCAGAAAATTGCCATAGTAACACTAACGAAGTGTAATAAGTGAGTCAAAGTAACAATAAGGGCTTATAAGACACTAAAGGACAAATAACAGATTAAAGGGCTTATAACACACTAAAGGACATATAATACACTATAGGGCTTATAACACACTAATGTGCCTATAACACACTAAAGGGCATATGACACACTAAAGAGCATATAACACACTAAAAGCCTTTTAATAAACTAATGGTCATTTAACACACTACAGTGCCTATAACACACTAAGGGGCATACAACACCCTAAAGGGCTTGTATCACAGTAAAGGGCGTATTGGACACTAAAGGGCATATAACACACTAAAGGGCATATAATACACTAAAGGGCTTATAACACACTAAAGGGCCTATAACACACTAAGAGGCCTATGACACACTAATGGTCATATAATACACTACAGGGCTTATAACAGACTCAAGGACATATCACACTATAGGGTTTATAACACATAAAAGGGCATATAACACACTAAAGGGCTTATAACACACTAAAGTTCATAGACCACACTGAAGGGCATATATCACCAAAGGGCTTATAACACACTAATGGAAATACAACACACTAAAGGGCTTATAACACAATAAAGGGCACATGACACACTAAAGAGCATATAACACACTAAAGGTAATATAATACACTACAGGGCTTAAAACAGACTCAAGAACATATCACACTATAGGGCTTATAACACATAAAAGGTCTTATAACACACTTAAGGACTTATAAGACACTAAAGGGCATATAACACACTAAAGAGCTTATAACACACTAAAGTTCATACACCACACTAAAGGGCATGTAACACTTAAGGGCTTTTGACACACTAAAGGGCATACAACACACTCAAGGACATCACACCATAGGGCTTATAACACATAAAAGGGCTTATAACACACTAAAGTACGTATAACACAATAAAGGGCATATAAATCAGGAAAGGGCTTTAAACACGCTAAAGGGCATTTAACACACTAAAGGGCCTGTCCCACTCTAAAGGGCTTTTAACACATTAAAGGACAAATAACGCACTAACGGGCCTAAAACACATTAAGGGCTTATAATACACTAAAGGGCTTATAACACACTAAAGGGCCTATAACACACTAAAGGACATATAACACACTAAAAGAATTATAACACACTAAAGTACATATAACACACTAACTTGCTTATAACAGACTACAGGACACATACCACAGTTATGGACATATAACACACTAACTTGCTTATAACAGACTACAGGACATATACCACACTAACGGACATATAACACACTAAAGGGCTCATAACACAATAAAGGTCATATAACACACTAATCCGCTTTGACACACTACAGGACATTTAACACACTAAAGAGCATGAAACACTAAAGAGCTTAGAACACACTAAAGGACTTATAACACACAAAAGGGCATATAACACACTAAACGGCCTATAACACACTAAGTGAAATAAAACACACGAAAGGCTTATAGCACACTAAAAGGCCTATAACACACTAAAGGACAGAGAACACACTACAGGACATATACCACACTAAAGAGCTTAAAACACAAAACAGGACATATACCACTCTAAAGGGCAAAGAGCACACTAAAGCGCGTATAACACACTAAAGGGCATAAAAAACACACCAAAGTGCTTATAACACTAAAGAGCTTATAACACACGAAAGGGCATATAACACACTAAACACATCCATCTGATGGATCAAGATGGCGCCACGGACGGTGTCTTGTTTTGTTCGATCCTGATTGCGTTTTTGCCACGCAATCAGGAGCTCTTTCACCAGAGATGAACTCCTGAACATCAGGGCTGCAACTCCAGAGGATCTAATTCCCACATCCATGGCATCATCTGTGGACTTATTGGACATTTTGGTCAAAGGTGCGCTCACCTTTGCCAACACACTATGCAGGAAGCGTGCAGCTTGTGCGCCTCCGCTGACGCGGACATCGCACTCCCCTACCAGGAATATTTCTCTCCAATGTGCGTTCTCTGTGCAATAAAATGGACGAACTTCAATTACGGTTGGGAAAAAACAGAGACCTCTCTTCTTCATCTGTCCTCTGCTTCACGGAGACCTGGCTGTGTGGGAATACTCTGGACTCTGTGCTGCAGCCGGCGGGGGTTCCAACTTTTCAGAGCGGACCGGCAAGCCGAACTCTCTGGCAAGAAGAAAGGTGGAGGTATCTGCTTTTACATTAACTGTAGATGGAGTAACGATGTGACTGTGATCCAGAAACACTGTGCGGCCGACCTGGAATCTCTCTTCATTAACTGTAAACCATTTTACTCGCCCCGTGAGTTCACTTCATTCATTCCTGCGCACAGGAGGTGCAGCGGGCTCTGGCCGATAAGATACAATGTGTGGAGCGGAAAAAAACCCGGAATCTCTGATTATTGTCCTCGTGACTTTAATAAGGGAAATCTCACTCACAAACTCTTTTTACTATCTTTTTACTTATTGTCTGTATGTACTTTGCACCAACAGCACCAGAGCAAATTCCTTGTAAGTGTAAAAACCTACTTGGCAATAAATCTCATTCTGATTCTGATTCTGATTCTGATAAAGGGCTTATAACACACTAAAGGACATATAATACACTATAGGGCTTATAACACACTAATGTGCCTATAACACACTAAAGAGCATATGACACACTAAAGAGCATATAACACACTAAAAGCCTTTTAATAAACTAATGGTCATTTAACACACTACAGTGCCTATAACACACTAAGGGGCATACAACACCCTAAAGGGCTTGTATCACAGTAAAGGGCGTATTGGACACTAAAGGGCATATAACACACTAAAGGGCATATAATACACTAAAGGGCTTATAACACACTAAAGGGCCTTTAACACACTAAGAGGCCTATGACACACTAATGGTCATATAATACACTACAGGGCTTATAACAGACTCAAGGACATATCACACTATAGGGTTTATAACACATAAAAGGGCATATAACACACTAAAGGGCTTATAACACACTAAAGTTCATAGACCACACTGAAGGGCATATATCACCAAAGGGCTTATAACACACTAATGGAAATACAACACACTAAAGGGCTTATAACACAATAAAGGGCACATGACACACTAAAGAGCATATAACACACTAAAGGTAATATAATACACTACAGGGCTTAAAACAGACTCAAGAACATATCACACTATAGGGCTTATAACACATAAAAGGTCTTATAACACACTTAAGGACTTATAAGACACTAAAGGGCATATAACACACTAAAGAGCTTATAACACACTAAAGTTCATACACCACACTAAAGGGCATGTAACACTTAAGGGCTTTTGACACACTAAAGGGCATACAACACACTCAAGGACATCACACCATAGGGCTTATAACACATAAAAGGGCTTATAACACACTAAAGTACATATAACACAATAAAGGGCATATAAATCAGGAAAGGGCTTTAAACACGCTAAAGGGCTTTAAACACGCTAAAGGGCCTGTCCCACTCTAAAGGGCTTTTAACACATTAAAGGACAAATAACGCACTAACGGGCCTAAAACACATTAAGGGCTTATAATACACTAAAGGGCTTATAACACACTAAAGGGCCTATAACACACTAAAGGACATATAACACACTAAAAGAATTATAACACACTAAAGTACATATAACACACTAACTTGCTTATAACAGACTACAGGACACATACCACAGTTATGGACATATAACACACTAACTTGCTTATAACAGACTACAGGACATATACCACACTAACGGACATGTAACACACTAAAGGGCTCATAACACAATAAAGGTCATATAACACACTAATCCGCTTTGACACACTACAGGACATTTAACACACTAAAGAGCATGAAACACTAAAGAGCTTAGAACACACTAAAGGACTTATAACACACAAAAGGGCATATAACACACTAAACGGCCTATAACACACTAAGTGAAATAAAACACACGAAAGGCTTATAGCACACTAAAAGGCCTATAACACACTAAAGGACAGAGAACACACTACAGGACATATACCACACTAAAGAGCTTAAAACACAAAACAGGACATATACCACTCTAAAGGGCAAAGAGCACACTAAAGCGCGTATAACACACTAAAGGGCATAAAAAACACACCAAAGTGCTTATAACACTAAAGAGCTTATAACACACGAAAGGGCATATAACACACTAAACACATCCATCTGATGGATCAAGATGGCGCCACGGACGGTGTCTTGTTTTGTTCGATCCTGATTGCGTTTTTGCCACGCAATCAGGAGCTCTTTCACCAGAGATGAACTCCTGAACATCAGGGCTGCAACTCCAGAGGATCTAATTCCCACATCCATGGCATCATCTGTGGACTTATTGGACATTTTGGTCAAAGGTGCGCTCACCTTTGCCAACACACTATGCAGGAAGCGTGCAGCTTGTGCGCCTCCGCTGACGCGGACATCGCACTCCCCTACCAGGAATATTTCTCTCCAATGTGCGTTCTCTGTGCAATAAAATGGACGAACTTCAATTACGGTTGGGAAAAAACAGAGACCTCTCTTCTTCATCTGTCCTCTGCTTCACGGAGACCTGGCTGTGTGGGAATACTCTGGACTCTGTGCTGCAGCCGGCGGGGTTCCAACTTTTCAGAGCGGACCGGCAAGCCGAACTCTCTGGCAAGAAGAAAGGTGGAGGTATCTGCTTTTACATTAACTGTAGATGGAGTAACGATGTGACTGTGATCCAGAAACACTGTGCGGCCGACCTGGAATCTCTCTTCATTAACTGTAAACCATTTTACTCGCCCCGTGAGTTCACTTCATTCATTCCTGCGCACAGGAGGTGCAGCGGGCTCTGGCCGATAAGATACAATGTGTGGAGCGGAAAAAAACCCGGAATCTCTGATTATTGTCCTCGTGACTTTAATAAGGGAAATCTCACTCACAAACTCTTTTTACTATCTTTTTACTTATTGTCTGTTTGTACTTTGCACCAACAGCACCAGAGCAAATTCCTTGTAAGTGTAAAAACCTACTTGGCAATAAATCTCATTCTGATTCTGATTCTGATTCTGATAAAGGGCTTATAACACACTCAGGGGCTTATAACACACTTAAGGGCCTATAACACAATCAAGGACTTATCACACTATAGGGCTTATAACACATAAAAGGGATTATAACAAACTAAAGGACTTATAACACACTAAAGGGCTTATTACACACTAAAAGGCCTATAACACACTAAAGGGCCTATAACACACTAAAGGTCATATAATACACTACAGGGCCTATAACAGATTCAAGAACATATCACACTATAGGGCTTATAACACAAAAAAGGACTTATAACACACTAAAGGACTTATAACACACAAAAGGGACTATAACACACTAAAGGTCATATAATACACTACAGGGCCTATAACACACTAAAGGGCGTACAACACACTAACGGGCTTTTAACACGCTTAAGGTCATACAACACACTAAATAACATATAACTCACTAAAAGGCCTATACCACCCTAAAGGGCTTATAACACACTAAAGGGCCTATCACACACTAATGAACATACAATGCACTTAAGGGTCTATAACACACTAAAGGGCATATAAAACACACTCAATGGCTTATTACTCACCACAGGGCATATACCACACGAAAGGGCATATATCACACTAAAGGGCTTATAACACACTAAGATGCATCAAACATACTAAAGGGCTTATAACATACTACAGGACATATACCACACTAAAGTGCTTATTACACACTACAGGGCATTTAAGACACTAAAGGGCATAGATCTCACTAAAGGGCCTACAACACACTACAGTACATCTAACACACTGAAGGGCATATAACACACTAAAGGGCATATAACCCACTGAAGGTCCTATAACACACTAAATGTAATCCAACATACTGAAGGGCTTATAACACACTAAAGGGTATATAACACACTAAAGGGCACATACCACACCAAAGTGCTATAACACACTTCAGAACATATTCCAAACGTAAAGGCCTATAACACGCTATAGGGCCTTTAACACACTAAAGGGCAAATAAAACACTAAAGGGCTTTCAAAACACTGAAGGTCATATAACACACTAAAGAACATATAACACACTAAAGGACATATAACACACTGAAGGGCCTATACCTCCCTAAAGGGCTTACAACACACTAAATGACGTATAACACACTAAGGACATATATCAAACTAAAGGGCATATAACACACTAAAGGACACATAACAAACTAAAGAGCCTATACCACCCTAAAGGGCTAATAACACACTAAAGGGCCTAAAACACACGAAAGGCCACATAACACACTAATGTGCCTATAACACACTAAAGGGCATATAATACACTAAACATCTTATAAGACAGTAAAGGGCCTATACCAGCCTAAAGGGCTTACAACACACTACAGGACATATAACACACTAAAGGGCCTATCACACTAAAGGACGTATAACGCACTCAAGGGCTTATAACACAATACAGGACATACAACACACTAAAGCGCATAAAACGCTAAAGTGCTATTAACACACTAAAGGATTTATAACACACTAAATGGCCTATAACACACTTAAGGACATATAATACATCAAAGGGCCTATAAAACACTAAAGGACATATAACACACTAAAAGGCAAAAAACGCTAAAGGGCTATTAACATACTAAAGGATTTATAACCCACAAAAAGCCTATAACACACTACAGGACATATAACACACTACAGGACATATCCCACACTAAAGGGCAAATAACACACTAAAGGGCTTATGACACACTACAGGACATATAACAGACAAAAGCGCATGAAACGCTAAAGGGCTTATAACACACTAAAGGGCATATAACACACTCAAGGGCTTATAACACACTAATTACATATAACACCCTAAAGGGCTTATAACACACTAAAGGGCTTTTAACACACTAAAGTTCATATAACACACTAAAGGGCCACACTAAAGGGTGGAAATTTTACTGTGGTGCTGGCTTACACGTCACATTTGAGTTACACTTTACATTTCTGTCTCACCACACATATATGAGCTCTCGTCTTTAATAAAGACCTTCACTTTACTTCATCAGCATTTGAACGGTCTATGTTATTTCATGACGTCTTCCTTACAGGAGCAGAGTCTCACACATATATGAGATTAATAACATACACACAGATTAGCTGAGCAGCGCATAGATGTCCTTGTTTGGTCCACACACATAGTTCCAACTAAGATATCAGCTGTTTGTGTCTAATAATTTAGAGACGGCACTGGACGGCGTCTTTGGATTTACACATACACACGTACCTCTACATGCACACACTCCCACATTCACAAACACACATACACAAATACCAAAGACACATATCCTTGAATTGCTATGCTTTAAATGTGTACTCTTCTTCTTATGTCTTCAAACATTCTCTGCAGATGATGGACTGCCAATCTCTGTTCCTTTGATTGTCTCCAGAATTGCAATCCTGTATCTTACTTTTTGTAAAAAAAAAAAATCACAACGGCAGCATTTGGTTCAAGATCCTTCATTTTTCATCGTTTTCCATTCTTGTGGGGAAATATACAAATTTGCCATTACAAGTGTTACTATGGCAACTTTCCTAAAAGAGTCACTTGTTACACTTCATTAATGTTACTTTGGCAACGTTCCTAAAGAATTACCAAACAACTTTCCTAAAAGAGTGACTAATTACGCTTCATTAGTGTTACTATGGCAATTTTCCTAAAAGAGCAACTGATTTCGCTACATTAGTGTTACTATGGCAACTTTCCTATAAGAGTCACTTATGACACTTCTTTTGTGTTACTATTACCGCTTTCACACTAAAATCCGCGGGTCAACGCTGGTTTATTCAACGCTGGTTAACCCGCGAGGGACTCCTTTACCACTACCAGCAGACCTGGGTCCAGTCAGCAGCAGACGACCTGCATGGCTGTTTTTTTTCCTCTGGTGCATCAAGCTGATGTCATCACGTTGATGACGTCATCGGCGTGACAAAACACGACCACGTAAACAATGGAAAAGAGCATGGACGCCATGGACACGGTTTTCTGTACTTTGTACTTCTGTCCCTCTTTAAAAATGCACAAACTTGGCGCTGATGATACAAAGGCGGATGGAATTTGTTGCTGAGATGGGAAAGAGTCACGTAAGTTACAGACAGAGGGGACGGGCGCGATGTTATGCCGTGAGCATGTAACGCCGATGTTAAGAATAATTTGATCTTTGTATATATTGTATATATTGTATATAGTGTTCTCATGTATTTGAACATCTCCATCCTGATGCTTGTATAACTTTTCTTCAGCAACTGCATTCTTTAACACACACAGACACGACACAACCTTGCACAGATCATTCCTTACTGCTTCTTATCACCCTTAATTACGACTCAGCGTATCTTCGAGACCAGCTTGAACTGGCACAAGAAGAGGATCAAAGCCTGAGTCAAGGACACTCCACTTCTCCCCCCTTTCACTCCCTCTTACATGATACACACACACATCCCTATAAAGAGAGAAGACTTTTGTATTAGCTTCAGATCAACACCTCAGACTGCTTGACACTCTGTATTGTTGTTCTCCTTGCTGCAAGTAAAACTTCGCTTGATTGCATCCAGCTGTTCTCTGCATCTTTTATTCTGAATTATGTCAGGTGTTGGTAAGAACCATAAAAGGCGCCACTGAGCAATCTTAGGACTGTGAAGGAAAAATCTTGACAGCCGACGTCATCCGTAACTTAGCAGCTTGACCAGGGTGTGATGTTCTCACTGAAGCCGGTCGGAGACGAGCCGATAAAAACCCATGTCGCTTGCAGGGTAAGTCGACCCAGGTCGAAATGCAGAGTAGACCCTTTAAAACTGCGAACAGGAGCTATTTGTTGGAGGATTTACACAGGTTTTTTGGCCAGTCTGAAAGGGGTATATGGCAACTTTCCTAAAAGTGTCACTTATTACATTTCATTTGTGTAAGTATGGCAACTGTCCTGTAAGAGTCACTTGTTACACTTCATTAATGTTACTTTGGCAACTTCCCTAAAAGAGTCACTAATTACGCTTCAATAGTGTTACTATGGCAACTTTCCGAAAAGAGTCACTAATTACACTTCATTAGTGTTACTATGGCAACTTTCCTAAAAGAGTCACTAATTACTCTTCATCAGTGTTACTATGGCAATTTTCCTTAAAGACTGACTTGTTACACTTCATTAATGTTACTTTGGCAACTTTCCTAGAGAATCACTAAGCAACTTTCCGAAAAGAGTCACTAATTACGCTTCATTAGTGTTAGTATGGCAACTTACCTAAAAGAGTCACTAGTGTTTCTATGGCAACTTTACTAAAAGACCCACTAATTTCGCTTCATTAGTGTTTCTATGGCAACTTTCCTTTTTTTTTTTTTTTTTTTTTTTTTTTTTTATTAAGTGAAGCAAAGCAATTCTTGACAAGCAGGACAATGGACACAAGATACACACAGACAAGGGGGAAGAAAAAAGAAAAAAAAGAGAAAGAAATAATAATTGTAATAATAAAATAATACCAAAATTTACAATAACAACAACAATAATAATAAAACAAACAAACAACAGCAAAGAATCGACTAAAACAACAGCAAATCAGGAACTCATTAACTCTTTAGATATTCTGTTTGTAGGTAAATGGTAAATGGTAAATGGACTTGAGCTTATATAGTGCCTTTCTAGTCTTTTGCCTACTACTTTACACACACTTACCCATTCACACCCATTCGCTCTCACATTCACTCACTGATGTTTCAGAGTTTCTATTTTAGTTATCCATCAGTATCAGCTAACACTTTCACGCCCTTCCATGCCCATTCACACGCCACTGACACAGCAGTGGGAGCTATTTGGGGTTAAGTGTCTTGCCCAAGGACACATCGCCATGTGTCCCCTGGAGCTGGGCTTGAACCTGCAACCACCCGATCACTGACCAAGCGCACTATCCAGCTGCGCCACCGACGCACCAAACAACTTTCCTAAAAGTGTCGCTAATTTCACTTCATTAGTGTTACTATGGCAACTGTCCTAAAAGAGTCACTTATTACACTTTATTAGTGTTACTATGGCAACTTTCCTTAAAGGGTCACTAGTGTTTCTGTTGCAATTTTCCTAAAATAGTCACTAATTACACTTCATTAGTGTTACTATGGCATCTCTCCTATAAGGGTCAATAGTGTTTCTATGGCAACTTTCCTAAAAGGTCACTCATTGCAGTTCATTAGTGTTACTATAGCAACTGTCCTAAAAGAGTCACTTATTACACTTCATTAGTGTCACTATGGCAACTGTCCTAAAAGAGTCACTTATTACACTTCATTAGTGTTGCTATAGCAACTGTCCTAAAAGAGTCACTTATTACACTTCATTAGTGTTGCTTCACTCAACTCCAATGTATCACCACTAATGAGTGTTATACTGTCAACTCTAGGTAGTGTAGAATATTGTGGCCTGAACTCCCCCCATCACCACCACCACCAGCGCACAAACACACTCCACCGCACACACATACTGAACAAAAAATACAAGACATGAAATCTTGAACAACAACAATGTATTTAAAATACACCACACTTCAAAACTGACATGTTCAGCATGAAGTCATACAAAAGTGCAGTATGGGACAATGTACACTTGGTTCTCAGTGTTTTCATATGAGTACTTCCAATCATAGGGTCTGCAGCACACCAGGTCATCTACACAAACCAATGTGAAGACATTTATTTTCCTCAGTACAAAATGCATTGAAGTGATCATCAAAATACACTGTTGAGACTTTACAAGTCAGAAGATAACTGTTGTCATCTCAAACAATTATACTGACAATCCTGTTAAGTACAGGCATCTCGGAGCATTTCTTAGGAGGAACCACGACTGTACAGCATTAAGACCAAGATCTTTGCTAGTGTCATCCAGTTTCAGTCCACTTGGCCTGTTTTTTTCTGTGTGTATAGGCATAAGTAAAGCTCATGATTCTCTCAGACAATGTGCTCACAGATATTGAGTTTTTGAGCAGGTGCTGAAACACCAGCTTTAACTCATACTGCACCAGTCCTTCCAGTAGTTCATGCATTATGTCTACAGCGTAGTTTTCTGATATATGGAACAACTGCAGAGAATTAAGCAGGCAGGTTCTCTTAACACCAAATACTGAGGCCAAAGCAGGATTTTGATGAATGACATCACAGTGTGTTGAATGAAGGTCTTTTGAACGCAGAGTTAAACTCGGATGATCTTCACTAAAAACTGACGGCAGTTCAGTTTTATCAGTTAAACAAAATCGACAGCAGTAATTTGCCCTAAATGACTCAACAAAGCCAAAAAGACCATGTAGAGCCAGATTGTCACCAGAAACCTGAAAAACTGAACCCTTCAGAGGTGTGTCTGAAAAAGGGACCTGCATTCCTTCAGTCTCTAGAACCTTTAGATCATCAACAAGAGGCTTCAGGATGGGGTCCAACCCATACTTTTTCAAGTCTTCTGAGTGAAAAAGGGAAACAAGATGAATGTTCATTAACACAGAATTAAGTTTTGGAGGCCAATTTCTCAAGATAAAATATATGCAACCAAGTTTGTGCACTCCCTTTTTGGAACCTAATGGATTAGCAGTTTTGAAATCATCATGATAGAGCTTGATCTGAAGAGCATGTTCTTATTTTGAGAATAAAGTGTGATTCCTAAAGTATGAGCCATCATTTACATTAGCGTAAAAACCTTCCTGGTGTTTTTTTGCTTTCTGAAAAGCTTCACAAACTTCCCTGTTCCTAAACATAGATGAAAGAGATCCCATTATGGGTACATACATAAATTTATCATTAACAGGAACTTGCCTGTAAGTACCTGTTGTTCTATCTCTGCGTATATCAAAACGCACACCTAGACCATACTCTACAGGCTCTACTATTTTCCATTTTTCCTCAAAATGCCTCATCCTTTTAGATTCTGAGTTAAGATGCGAGAATGGGTTTTCAAGCTGTTCAAAACATTCCTCTACTTTTTCTAGGGTTTCTCTGGATGCATCAGGTGACAAACACTCAACAACTGCTTCTTTTGCATTAGCTTGGATGTCATTAACAAGTTTTTCCATTGAACCAACTAGACATTGCACAGTACTCTCAGGAACGCCTGTGGCTTGAATTTGAGCAATGACAGAGCTACACATATCAAGTATTTGCCTTTTTTCAATTGGCATGTGTGAGGTGACAGTCTCTGAAGGATCTACACCTGCTGGCTGTGAAACAGAAGCTCCAATGTTAGCCGCAGTTTCCAGTTCAATATTACTGATGACATCTGAATCGACACAGTCTTTGTGTACTCGAGATAAGTGCCGCTTGTAACCACAGTACGTGCAGAAAACAAACGAACATCCAGATTCTCCACACTTCATACGCAAAGTCCTTCCTGGGTAACAAACCATGCTGAAACTTCAAATGTTGAAATAGTGAGGAACAACTTGTGTGGTGTACCTTGCAAACATAACAAGTGAACATTTTCTGTCCGTAAGCAACTGTTCCTCTTCAAACTGTGCTTTGGAGGATGCTTGATCTGATTTCCTTGACCTGCGGACTCTCCTTCACACCCCCGACATCGATGCCATACACAGTGGTCTGGATGAATGTGTAGAAGTTGCAAAATGCCTCGTCGTAGGACACAGCAAATGCAAAATGTGCCTTGAAGAGCTCGTCAAATGCAGCTACTCCGGTCTGTGTTGTACATGGACCTGGACATGGACATGACCTTTTGATCAAGGACGATGAAGAAATCCTGGATTCTGTTCTTTCTTTCCCCAAGACATAGGAGAAAGGGCTGGGCAGGGCTGGTTTCCTTGAGGAAGATGTCCATGCTTTGTCCCACCTGAAAGAAAATAATTGGAAATATATTGCATATTGAGATAGCTACTCAATGTATTTTATCGTTATATCTGTTATGAAAAAAAAAATCCAATTATTCAATAAATTACTTTCATAGCACAAAATCATAACATGTTACCTCAAGATGCTTTTCAAAAGAGCACGAAGTGATCATGAAGTGGGTAGTATGAGTAATTTGCTAGATCTAACATGTTTTAATAGTCTGATATACTGTATTTGCAATTGTAGTAATAAAACATTCAGATGCATCACAACTGGTTTTGTTGTCCTGTCAATACTTAGCAAGCCCTTTAACACCTCAAATTAATGGACAACAGGGTGGCACACTTTCCATGTCTTTGAGCATACCTTCATGAACTTCATCAAGTGGTCAGCAGCATCCGATGCACCAACTTTTGTTGACTTGGTTGTTGGAAATAACAGGTGAAGAAGCAAAAGGATAGCAGCAACCTCATGATCCCATACTGCAATGACAGTACAATTACTTTAACAAAATAATCAATGCTTGTATATACCATATAAAGATAAGTTGTCAAAAAACTGCATTTATACAACTTCTGAGTCTTTGAGAGGCATCTGTTATAAACCATACTAAAGTTGTGCTAAAGTTTTTTAACACTGACTTCAGAGGGAATGTTGGGAAAGGCACGTGATTAAAGATTCAGTATAAACTTACCACCATCATCAGACTCCAGTCGTGCATCCCTAAGTAGCTTGTCCACAAGTGCACTCTGAGGCAGATTCTTGCAGTCCGCGATGACCCTTGGTTTGAAGAATGTCGGCCATTTTGCAAGAAATCTACCAGACACTTCTTCACCAAAGAGCATTACAAAATCTTGATTGATCTTAACCATAACATTTGGAGCAAAAAAGGAAATAAAAGAAAGACATTAGAGAGCAAACAAACACATTAAAAAAAAGAAAGAAGCTTTTTACTATGAATTACAATTCTTACCAAGCCAGGTGTATCCAGAAACTGTAGGAAGAGGTCTAGAACAGTGGCAGCTGTGGCTGGATCTTGGACAACCTTCTGTCTGTGCTGAAATGTGGCCTTCATTTTGTCTTTGACAAGGGTCACATCTGTTGAGTGCTTCATCATTGACATAGCTTCCTTGCATTCATCACCTGAATGGCGCTGGTAATGGCGACAGGCAGCAGCAGTTGTGTGCAGTGCGTTGTGTGTGGTAGTCTCTAACCAGTGTGTAGTAGTTTCTAACCAGTGTTTATTGTCGTATTTTTTTTTTTCACTGATCTGTGCGTAATGGAAGCAACTTTGACTCACCCAAGATTGAGGGACTTATTCGTGATCCTACTGCTTCTTTGATCCTACTGCTTCTTTGCCACCTTCTGTGAACCCTGGAGGCCTTTCCAGTATGGCCGGGAGTTCCTCCTGCTTCTCCGCGACTCTGGTTTGGGCACCGTGGATCCCTTGGCAGCCTTCCCCACGGAGATCATCCGGTCTGATACTTCGGCGGGTGTTCGGAGCTGGACATCCAAGCCGACGGGGGTGAGGAAGAGGGGGAGACGTGGTGGTGTGCGGCAGCGGCTGAAGAGACAGGGGCACCGGAGGATGCCTCTTCGTACGATGATGCTTGCCAATGTCCAGTCTCTCCGTAATAAGATCGATGAGCTTCGGGCAAACTCCCGGTTCCTGACGGAGTATAACAGTGCTTGCCTCCTTGCTCTAACGGAAACGTGGCTTAAAGATGCAGATCTTCCGTCCGACTTGGAAGTCGAGGGCTTTGGAGCTCCTTATCACCTCAACAGAGACCCCGTGGTGACCGGCAAGTCACTTGGTGGAGGTTTGTGCCCCCAGTATGTCACTTGTCTGACACGTCTGGCGAAGTGTCTTGACCTTTGCTTTGGATCCGTGAAGGGGGCTTATAAATCCCTCCACAGAGCTCCACTCGGCATGTCGGACCATAATGTAGTTTATTTAGTTCTGTCATACAAACCGGTCCTGAAGAGGAACAAGCCGGAGCGAAGATTGGTTCCGGTTTGGTCGGAGGACTCCATTCAGTGTCTGCAGGACTGTTACGACTGTGCGGACTGGGACATGTTTAAAGAAGCCTGTGTGGATTTGGATGAATTGGCTGAGACTGTTTCTGCATATGTTACTTTCTATGAAAGCTTGATCATTCCATGGAAATTAATTTCTATATTTCCAAATAATAAGCCGTGGATCTCTAAATCTCTGAAAAACTCCATCACACGGCGTTATATATGTTTTAACCAGGGTGACATGACCCGACATAGGGAGCTTCAGATACAAGTGAGGAAAGACTTGAAGGTTGCAAAGTTCTCCTACAAGGATCAAGTGGAGAGCCTGGGAGGGGGTCAAATCCATGATGGGGATGCCACTTAAAAAGCGTCATCTCCCAGAAAGACAATTCTGATCTTAAGCTGGCAAATGAACTGAACATTTTTTATAACCGTTTTAATATCCATGATTTTAGCAAGGAGTTGTCAGATTTTAAAAATACCTCTGAACAGACCACTGTGCAGGTGGGCAGGGATCAGGTCATGAAACTTTTTAGAGAGGAAAAACCCTAGCCCTGATGGTATTGGGGGTCGTATTCTCAAAAATTGTGCTGACCAGTTGGCAGACATTTTCTTTTATTTTCAAGCTGTCTCTCCGACTTCAAAAGGTTCTTTGTGTTTGGAAAGATTCTATTATTGTTCCTGTTCCAAAAAAGAATTGTCCGAAGGCTCTTAATGATTATAGACCTGTGGCTCTCACTTCGTTGGTGATGAAAACATTTGAGAAAATTGTGAAGGGGAGCTTTTGAATGCTGTTCAGGCAAATCTGGATCCATTCCAGTTTGCTTATAGGTCTGGCAGGGGGGTTGATGATGCGACAGGTACCCTGCTTCATCTGATCCTGACACATCTGGAAGGTGCGATGACTTTTGTGCGCCTAGTTTTTATTGACTTCTCCTCAGCTTTTAACTGCTTCCAACTGCATATTTTAGCAGAAAGATTGAAGAGCATCCACAGCATCGAGCCTGGCCTCATATCCTGGTTGATGGACATTTTGTCTGAGCGGACCCAACGTGTGAGAGTAAACAGTGTTTTATCTAGTGTTCTTTTATCCTACACTGGGTCACCATAGGGGTGCGTCCTCTCTCCTCTTTTATTTGTGTTGTATACTAATGAGTGCCAAACTCAAAAGAGTTTGCAGATGACTCTGTGATTGTGTCTCTTCTCAGGGATGATGACCCTGATCATGGCCCTGTAGTGTCTGAGTTCATTGACTGGTGTAACACATCCTTTTTAAACATGAACGTGTCCAAAACCAAGGAGATTTTAGGAAGAATCCCAGTCTCCTCTCCCGTCGTCATTAATGACCAGTCTGTTGAGGTGGTTCAGCAGTATAAATATCTTGGAGCGGTGCTGGACCACAGGCTAACGTTCGAGTCTCGGGGGATGCTATATGTAAGAAAGCTCATCAGAGGATGTATTTTTACCGTAAGCTTTGCAGTTTTAAAGTGGATAACACTTTTATGAAAATGTTTTATTCATGTTTTATTGAGTCTGTGCTGACCTTTTCTTTTATCAGCTGGTATGGGCTGCTTACCGTCAAAAACAGAAACAGGTTGCAGGGCATCACTAAAGTGTGTAGCAGAATTGCTGGCACCACACTTAATGACCTGACTATGTTGTACCAGAGGCGGACTCTGAAGAAGGCCCAGTCAGTCCTTGATGATTGCAGTCATCCCCTGCATGATGAATTCAGGTTGTTTCCATCAGGTCGCAGATACAGTGTTCCTAAATGCAAAACCAATAGGATGAGGAATTCTTTGGTTCCGGCAGCTATTGTTCTGCTGAATAACTCTCTGTAATGTTGGTGTTTTATTTACTGCCTTTAATGGATTATTTATTGTATTTATTGTTGGTTTGTTGTCTGTGTGATACTGCTGGCTGCAGAACAAATTGCCCCTCAGGGATAATAAAGTTTACCTTGAACTTGACGTTGACCAGTTGTTGCACACTTGAACAGATGCTGCGATGAGTCTTGGGGCCATTTTGGAAAGTGAATTTGGATATCTTGACTTCTTGAGAAATGCTGCGTTGGACCGTTTTTAACCTCCAAGCGAGGTAACCAGAACCACTCTGGAGATCATAGAAATGTTCCTGGGGGATTAAAATAAAACAAAGTGGAAAGAGGAAAACAATGGGTTATTTGGCAACATCTGTAATAACTGAAAACACTACTAACTACCATAAATGTTGTCTAAGCCTGTGCACTGTGTTACTAATCTAAAGCTAGGTAGCAGTTACTTGTCACAAATACTGCAATTTTTTTGTTGGAAGAAAATCTGAATGAGTTGAGAGCAACTGCAGGAGCAGTCCATATGGGATGCATCATGAGAAACAAAATGTGTGTGTTTATATATATATATATACATATATATATACACACACACACATATATGTGAATATATATATATATATATATATATATATATATATATATATATATATATATATATATATATATGTATAGACACATTTTGCCTGAATAGTTTGGCGGAATAAGCCAAACAGTATTATCCCTTTCACCTTGCCATTAGACAGACATAATTATTGACTGTGATTTAGAAAATACTGCCACCAAAAATTTATTTTTTATGTCATTACTTACATAACCGGCCTTTGAATCCGGATCCTTCAAACTTGGGAACAGGATGATAATGCCGAGTGCATATGTAATGCAGACATTTACAGAAGGGATCCTCCTGATAGAAAAACATGTATAGATTAAGTAAACAAAACTACTTTTATGTAAATTATTAACTTAAACATACCCAACGGCCTGAATAATTGGATGTCAAATTTAATGTCACCATTATTTAAAAAAAAAAAAAACTGTAAATCTTCAGGTATTTCTGCAACATAATCCAGGTTTTTATTATCAAGTTGAATTATCTGCGCATTGCACTTGTTTGTTCTTTAAAAAAATGTTGGAATGAACAATCCAAATTTGAACCACCTGAAGTAACTTTAAATCTATGAGAGAATCCTGAAATAATTTCATATGCCTCTTTTTAGAATTTTCTTTTGTTGAGGATGTGAACTGGATACATGAGCACAAAGCTGCATATCAGAAAACTTAGACTTTGCTGCCTAAGTACTTTAAGAATGTGTCACTTGTGCTTTCTTTTTCTTCTCTGATGCTGCAAGTCATTTTTTATGAAAAGTACTGAAACCTGCATTTGAAAAGAAGGCCTGATTATTTCAATCCTATTGGAGAATACAACATATCTATTTCATATATACAATTAGGTACCTATTAGTTATGATATCTGTATGACAAAAATGTATTTTAGGGCACATGGACTCACCCATGACTCTCCACCATGTCTCCCACGAGCATGTTCACCATCTTTCTTCTTGTGCTATCAGAGAGGCAGTTGTTTTGTTCATACTCTTTAAAGACCTGGTCACCACCTGGCTTTGAGTACAGGGCTACTTTGACAGTCTGAAAGAGCAATTACAATTATACTTAACAAGATTAAATCAGACAAAGTTAAACAATCAGGCTGAGCAATACACTGTACCTGCAATACTGAAGTAATAACCCTGAAACAAAGCCATTTCTTATCTTTGCTTAACTGAAGGTGAGACTGATATCAGTTGATTGGGTTTTGTCTTTAAATGATTCTGACCACTCAATTTCTTCACATTTGGACTACTGTAATGCACTTCGTATGAACATAAATCAGACTTTCATTGCAAGTCTGCAATTATTACAAAATGTTGCTACTGGCCTTTTAACAGGCACTATAAAGCATGTCAACCCCATCCTGCCTCTTTCCATTGACTCCCTGTTCACTTGAGAATCAATTTTAAGATTTTATTGCATGTATTTAAATCTTTAAGTGGATGTGCACCGCACCACATCTATGTTCGTTTAAAAGTCTACAAAGTTTAGTATTGCTTTATTTTAACAAATTGTCTCATGTTTATATGTCTTAATGAAGTGATAATTCTACTGTGTTTTTATCATTAGTTTAATTTTATTTCTATTCCATTCTATTTTATTTGATTATTACTTGGTAGTCACTGTGTAGCACTTTGGCAAAAATTTTGTTCTTGGAGAGTTGCTTATCAGGTCTTGTGTTAATGTTGAGCATATTTGGTATTTTTGAGTACACAACTTGCCTCAAAAGCTGATTGCCCCTTATGCAAGAACATGCATTTTCCCAAAAACATGCATAGTTTTGAGTAACTCTATGGTTTGTCAGCTGAAATTCAAGACTTCCAAATAATTACACTTACAATGACAATGAATACTTTATCACAGAACTATTACTTTTAAGCTCTTTTGATGGTCTTAAATGTAATACTCAAAGAAAAGATATTGTGAAATTCCAATGGTAACCTGTTATTGCATTTTTGTTTTTTTGATGGCAAACAAAACTGTTATTGGTTTGTGTAAACCACATCAGAGCCCTTAAAAATAATCGATAACTTTGCATGGGTTCCTAGACAACTTCCTTTTCTTGTCACACGCCACTCACTAGTAAACTTACATCTTTTGCGATGTTGTTGTCTGGGGGTCCTTCAATCAGCTTCTTCTTCCGAGCTTTGGTTGACTCAAGTATCACCGTTGAGTCTGAATTTGAAGATGAACCTTGTGACACATGGCCAGGTGACCACTCTGATTAAGACGAGCCTTCAGAAGATGTGTCCAGCACTCTGCTGTCCACAAGCACAAATAACTTCAGTACACTTAAACACACACAGCTTTAGTGTGTGTGTGTGTGTGTGTCTATCTATCTATCTATCTATCTATCTATGATGATTTCAGAAGTTCATCAAATATGTCTGCGTCCACTTCCACTCCAGCAGAATCTTTCAAGACCAAAGAAGTTGAGCCCAGCAAATTGAACTTTGCCAGAACTAAAAAAAAGAGAGAGAACTTGTCTGAGGATCAAAACAAAAGAATTCAAGTTCAATTATACCTGTTATATTCCCTTAAAGCGGTGGTTTTTAAAAGAATTTGTTAAAGGAACACCTAAGATCACAGTAAAATATCAAGGCACGCTACTTAATGAAAACAGCCTCTAAACAAGTGTTCTTGTACCTTTCAGTTGATTAAAAAGCTGATTTATCTTTACACATCAATATCTAGAAACATAAGTTTAGATGTTAAAAATGTAGAAGAAAAAAGGTAATTTTATTAAAGGGATACAAAAAGTTATTCCTTCCGTCTGCTACAATCCTATTAACTGCATCAGCCTTAAATATTTTCTTTAATAACAGAAATTGCAGCTTACTCATCTATGTATGCAGATAAGTGACATGAAAAATGTATGATTACACTTCATTAGTGTTACGATGGCAACTTTTCTAAAAAAGCCACTAATTTCACTTCAATAGTGTTACTATGGCAACTATCTAAAAGGGTCACTAGTGTTTCTATGGCAACTTTCCTAAAAGAGTAACTCATTACACTTCATTAGTGTTACTATGGCAACTTTCCTAAAAGAGTAACTTATTACACTTCATTAGTGTTGCTAAAGCAACTTTCCCGAAAGAGACACTAATTACACTTCTTTAGTGTTACTATGGCAACTTTCCTAAAAGAGTAACTTATTACACTTCATTAGTGTTGCTATCGCAACTTTCCTGAAAGAGTCACTAATTACACTTCTTTAGTGTTACTATGGCAACGTTCCTGAAAGAGTCACCAATTACACTTCATTAGTGTTGCTATGGCAACTTTCCTAAAAGAATTGCTCGTGTTACTATGGCAACATTCCTAAAAAATCATCAAAAACACTTCCTTAGTGTGCTGTGATAATAGTTTGATCTTTATGGACATTAATTATAAAAATTAATATTCATATTTTCTTAAAGTTTCTCATAGAATTAGAATTGGGGCTCCACCGAGCTTTGACCTCAGAAAAATTTCATGAGATCTATTAACAGATCTATTATTCATTATTAGCATTTATCACGTTCGTGAGAGCTAAGATTTAAAGTGAATCAATCTCATCAACCTGAGTGAAAGTTTTCTTTACAGGGATGTCAAACCTTCCAAACAGACCCCAATAGACAGAACTTTAAATTTAGGGAGAATTTATTGACAGGATAAATGATAAAACACAATTTATAAGAAATGAGTGACGTATTAAATGGATATACAGGACATGAATTGAGAAAGAGATTAACTGAAGAGCATTTAAAATCTTGTTTGATAACACTAGTATATATGGACGTAAATGTATATAAATAAACTGGTTATACTGAGTGATAAAGAGATGGTTTGCGCGATGGGTATCTAAAGGTTTAGATGAAAAGGGAGATTAATTGATTGAACGATCGAGGTACACCACCCCTCTGAAAGAGAGTGTCCAGGAGAGCTCTTACTTTGACGAGCGGGGATCTCTCGCAAGTCCGAAGTCACCAGGGAAGGTTGGCTTGGGTCAGGGGCCTTGTGAAGGTGGAGATGGTTTTGGTGCTTTTTGTGGATCTCAAAAAGCTTCGTAGCCAGACGATGCTAATTCCGAAGTTACAAAAACACTCGAGTGGTTGCGGATAATAAAAAAAAAACAAAATCTTTTGATCACTTGTCAATCAAAAAGAAATCGTCAGGGCAGCATTAACTTTAACAGACTAAGACACGGGACAAAAGAAAAGGGCGTGTCGACAACGGAGACAGGGACGCAGAATAGGAGACGTCTTCAAGAAAAAGGTAAAATGAAAAAGAGAGAAGAAGAGGACGAACTGGAACTTTGTCTCCAGTTTTAAACTCATTGAAGTGGGCGTGCCTTACTGCGCAGTGGGAAGGTCCGTGTAATACTTTAACAAAACTTACATCAACTTAAGTTTTGCTGATAGTAAGTTGTATAATGTGAATCACTCAATACAACCGACATAAAGAAAAAGGTTATCTCACTGTGAACATTTCAATACCAAACACATATGGTTAAAAATATAAAGAAAGCATTAAACCGTTATATTGTTCCAAAACACAAATAAACAAGCAATATATATGATTAAACTTAAAATGCATAGGCTTCTTTATCATTATAGGTTATACTGTCAAGCTTAGGGTATAAAGATCTTATTCTAAACATGAAATAAAACAAAAGCATTTAATATATACCAGCGTTACATATATATTTCTGAGAAGCAACTGTCACAAGTTATTACACACGAGGGCGCTGTGGACCATGAAAAGAGTGAGCATTAAAAGTTGTAAGTTGCCTTCAGGCAAGGTCAGCAGGTCAACCTGGGCGACTGGTTTGAGGAGATTAGTGGGTGAAGCATTTCCTGCCACAAATGACTTTAATGGAGTCATTTGGTTAATAAATCATGATTTCAGTCAAACAGTGTTCTGTTTTAGGGTTCTCCCAAAGAATAAAAGTCTTAAAGAAATGGCCTTTGTCCCTGGCTCTTCTTGTCTCTGGTCCAAATTGAGAGGTAGTGGGGGAGGAAGTCTGTAAACAGTCCTCTTAGAGAGTTGAAGAGGTGAAATGATGAGAAAGGGGTTAGAGCTGGAGATCCAAGAGTCCATCCTTGAAAAGATAAAAAGTTATTTCCCAACATATCCCCCCCCTCGTCTGGAGATGCGTTGACACAGGGGGCTCTAATTGCCTGGCGCAACTCAGGGTGGCGCAGGGTGGCGTACCCCGCGCAGTGGTAATTTCGTCCAGCGCACCGCCGTGCGCAGCCAATTTGGCAATTTGGTAGACCGGCTGCACCGAGATGGGTGTGACGGCGCACCAGGGAGAGGTGTCGACAGATTCAGCTTGGCGCAATTTCGTGCCAAAAAACCGCGCGGAAGGTGCGCTGAAAGCCCGCCAGCTCCAACCTGGTCTATTCTCGGCGCAAGAGAGGCGCACTCGGGGCAGTGGTAATTTGGCTGACAGGCGCACAGTGCGCACACGTCACCAAAACCTCACAGGCAGGTATCCACAGTGTCATGCACGTTTCAATGCAATTAACAATCACTATTTAAATTAACCGTCTGAACCAGCACATATATTTGTATCTATATTAATTGTCCCGTCACATCTGATGTCAGTTCAGAGACATTTGTCATAACTAACGAGTTCACATCTCTCAAGGCAACCACAAACAGCCACATCATCCGATACGGAGTATTCGGCTTCTCTCATCTCATGAAATTCAAAAGAAAAGAAAAAAGAGAGACGCTCTCTGTAAGTCACTTGGTGTCTTGAGGATTTACCTGTGATTGCCCATATTTCCCTGTTTTAATCTTTATTCGTAACGTGATCTAAAAAGATGGAGAACATTATTGCAAGGAGGATGAGGAGGAGATATAATTTCACCTAAGGCGCTGCATCATCACAAGCATGATAAATGGATTAACCTGCTGCTGTGTTTAAATGTAATTATCACTTAATTTTGTACTCCAATTTATGACACAGGAACAGATTACATCTGTCCCGTGAGGTGGTCCACACGGTGATGCGCATCGTGGCTCTGATGCGCTGCCCGGTGGCCCCTGCACTCTCCCAGTTGCTGTAAAAGTGACAGCAGCTCTGACCTTCTTCGCTACCGAGGTGAAATTGTCACTGCGCCTCGTCCGCAGCGCATTTAAAGGCGAGGAGAGGCATTCATTTGATTGGTGAAGATCACACTCAGCTGTGTTAAACCCACTCAAGTCTTATCTCCTCCCTCTCTGCTACGTGCGCCGGTAGGAGAGACGGAGGCGTGGGTGCGCCTGCCTGCGCCAGACTGCGCCATGCACGAAACTTGCAAAATGCCCTGGACGCACCCTGTTGGCGCAACGCAGGTGCGGCACAGGGCAGGTGCGCCCCGCCTGCGTTGCGCCTGGTCTACGAAATTAGAGCCCAGGATCTCAGGGCGAAGGTGAAGAGGTGACCCAGAAGATGTCGCAGGAGCAATCAGACAGGGTTGGTGTACCTGGTTCTAAGAGACTTAACTGAAGATAGTTTATTTGTAGAGTTTATGTATGGCAACTCTTTAATGTGATTAAAGGTCTACTGCGTTTTTATTTATTTATTTATTTGAGTTGTTAGAACTTTTTGTTCCTTTGTATTCACATTTGTTGAGAAGTTATCCATAATTTCAACCAAGACTTTAAACTAGCACGAGCAAAGATTAATAATCAACATATTAGGCTACTGGTTTGGTATTGTTGTAGTGAGAATTTTGTCCTAGTAACAGTATTTACTTCCAGAGTGTGCACTTGTTGAAAATCTTGGGAGTTTAGGTTGGTTTGCATTTTCAAATCATCTGACCTTGGCAGTTTACAAGTGGGAGCACGGTCAGTGGATAAGGATGGCTTAAGTTCACCGGCTGAGTTTTCAGCAGGGAATTTGTTAGATTGAAGCATTGGGCTGTGCTAACTTGAGGTCATGACACAGGTAAAGGCTTCCAAACCTGTGCCCACATCGTCAATCGTTTGAAATCGATCAATGGCTCTAACCTATTCAACAGGTCCTTGCCAATAAGAAAGGGGATGGAGTCAAGAGGTGAGATATACACAGGGTGCACCAGGTGCATGAAGCCTATGGTAATGTCTAGCATTGTCATTTGTCTCAGAGTAGTGCTGGTTGTGGTGTAGGGTTGCACCTCAAGACAGCATGGAAACAGGTCCAGGTCTCTGTTGGATTGCAGCACTTGTGCATGCAAGCGGTTGAAGAGAGCTGTGGACATAACTGTGATATCTGCTGCCGTGTCAAGAAGAGCTTCGTGGTCAAGCTCATGTTCCAGAGTGGCATTCACATAATGTTTTAGTGCTGCACCTTTCTCTGTGAGGTTACCGAGAAACAAATAAGAAGGTGGGCTGACTTTAATAATTGCAGGATCATCTACAGCAGGGTCCTGGGCCGAGTTAGTTTGTACCACCATAACTGCACTGGGCATGGGGCCTGCGATTGGAGGATTGCTAAGTTTGTGAGCTGGGCCTGGTGTTGTTAAATTCTCAGGCTCAGGTAAGGATACAGGGGAATCAAATTCCTCATTGTTGTTTCGTACAGGTACGTCATGAGGAGTAGGTGGGACAGGCTTAGCAGTGGAGGTCGAGAGGAGGTCAGCCCTTTTGGTCTTTTTGCGTAGCATTGTTTGAGCAATCTCTTTAAGGGTTTCCTGTTCTTCATCAGTGAATCTGGACTTTTTACAGTCCTTTTTCGGGCCATGACCCTTTTTACGAGAAATCTGCTTTTTGTACCATGTCATCTCCTCATCAGAGGGTGATGTTTGGGGTGATTTATTAAACTTTCGACCTCGAGGATTTCTGTCATAATGATCACTTTGCTCATACCCCCCCCCCCCCCCCCCCCCCCCCCCCCGTCACAGAATTTGCGCTTTTTCTGATGAGACTTAAATCATTGGAGTCTTGGAGGAAAGCGTTTAGGATAAAATTTGGATGGAAATTGACCCTGATTTGACTTTGGCCATCGTTGGTAACTGGAGGTGTGGTCAGAGCGTTGAGGCCATGAGGGTTTTGAGTACCTGGCAGGTCTGCCAGGTGGGTCCTCATGGGCGCTTGAGAGGCTGCCATAGGAAACACCCTCAAGTTCCATGGGTAGGAACTTTGTTTCCAGAGCCAACACAGAGGGTGGCTCTGCTTTCTTGGCTGTGATTTGTCTTTCTTTTGCAAAGCCTTTCACAGCTAGCTCACGAAGTTGTTGGCTTGTTAGGGTTTTAGGACAAGCTGCAACTCCAAGATGGTGACTGGTTGTAGGATGGAGGTTTTGGACGAAAAGGGTTTTGAAATTCTCGTCCTCCTCCATCTCTGGTTCATTTCGTGAACCAAAGTATGCCTGGTGTAGGCAGGTGTAATACAGTTGGGGGAGATTCACTTCTCTCCTGTTTCACAATTAAGGCAGCAGTTAAACCCGTTGGGGTTTAACTGCAGCTATCCTAAAAGAGTCACTAGTGTTACTATGGAAACTTTCCTAAAAAATCACCAATTAAACTTCATTAGTGTTACTATGGTGTAGCGATTTGAAATTTATCAGCATTCAATCTGAAAGATTTAGCCGTGGAGCTATTAATTAAAGTTAATTAATAATTAAATAAATTATTTTCCTTGGGGGCACCAGCCTTCTTTAATAAAACAAATCTTAATTTAATTAATTGATTACCAAGTTAGCTCTCTTAAATAATACAATTTAACCAAATCAAGTTTATCAATCTCAGATCTTAAGTCAGAGTTCTTGCTTCAGGGACGCTGGCTTCTGGAGAACACTAACAGACAGAATTTAAAATCAATAATCATAAATTTATGAAAGTGAATAATCTTACAATGCATAAAATAAATTGTGAGAATTGTGAATAAAATTGCAATAAAATGATCAGGTTTGAATGACACGGTGGTGAAATCAGAAAACTTGAAATGATGGTGAGTGAGTGTATGTTTATAATAAATGAACTGTTTACTACTGAACTTTGGAGAGAATTTAGATCAAATTTGGATTAAACCAATTCAGGATTAGAACACCTTTAAGTCTAAGAGTACATCAAACCTCCTTTTAAACACAGAGTAACTGGACGTTTGCCTACTTGGTCGAAGACGACTCTCGCGTTGTTTCTCCAAGGCTGGGAAGGTCCAGGCTGGTTCGATCAGAGTTGGATCAAGTGGGTGACGTTGGTTCAGTCTGGAAAGCTGAACAGCGGATCTTGAAGTCCGTCTCTCACACTGGTGCCCCGCGGATCCCTGTCCACAGCTCTCTTTGGAGAACCTTCTGGCGAACGCAGGCTTAGAAGGTGGTTGCGTCTCAAAGCTCTCACGGTGTTATTAACATAAATTTATTGATGGCTGATTTAATTTGTGCAGGTCTCTTAAAACACTGCAGCTGGCCAGGACAACGATGTCTCGCAGAAAACTGTGCGAAACCAAAAAAAAAGGAACAATTCAATATTGTGCAGGCTTGCGTTGGAAAGCTTGGAGCATTTAGATTCTTTCAGAGAAATCTCAATGAAAGACTTGTTAAAGTCGCAGATCAAAAATTGATTAGCTGAAAAATGCGCGTGATCAGCAGACAAAGGAAAAGTTACACGTGCTTACAGAAGCAAAGGCCTGAATGGTGCGAAGAACTAGGAAAGAAAGTTAGGCGTTACAAGGACGAGAAGTCGACAGGAAGCAAAAGACAAGAGAAAGTAAATGAGAGTTGGCACAGGTCCAGATGTCCTATGAGAGTGGAGTGGGGAATTTTTTACGACCTGCAGCTGTGAATGATAGTTCGCAGTTCACAGAGATAAGGGGATTAGGAAAGTCATTTTCTCCTTAGGTGCGACTGTTCAACTTGTATATCTTAGAGGGGAGTAACCATTAAGTCTGTGGGCTAGTGAGACTTCATGGCGCCTTACAGAGTCTCAGCCAATCAGGCGCTGGTTGATTGTCCAAGGCGCGAAATAAAGTCCCTTAAATCAAACAAGGGGGTTCTGGTCCTCAGTGCTGATAGTGGGTCCATGTAGAGTTCATGCCAAATGGCAGGAAGAGGGGTTTCAATTTATGACTCCACATGTCCAAAAGGTGATAGTAGGTCTCAGGGGAGGTGAGAAAGAGAAGAAGACTGTGGAGAACAGGGTATGACATGATGTCCTTGATTCCTGATGCTACAACTCCCCTCCTTTTCGTCATGATGGGCTCGATCCAGAGGAACATCAGGACGACCCGGGAAGCTGATCAGGAAGAGCAGGAACAGGAGCAGGTGCACGTAAAAGGAGGTTGATGCTTACACATTTCTATATGTATATGTGTGTAGATATTGTGTATAAGTGCGTATGCATCTAACAACTATGTGCATAAAACAAAAGCACATTTATATACAGGAATAAACTAACAAAGTTACAGGCAAGTTCTGTCCATTTCTACCAGAGCATCGAGGTTCTCCTGTACAGAATCCCGGTCTCTTGCCTCTAGCATGGATTCGGAGGCCTGTCTTTGTGACTCCTGTCTCCTGTGCAACTTAAGCCTAGCCAGCGCTCTGCCATGCCGTTCAATCTGGCACAGCAAAGTGTTACCACATTTAACGTTCAGAAAGGCCAGGATGAAGGTGAAGACATACCCTAAACTGACACTAATGGCTAACACGGTATCAGAGGCTGACCAGGAATAGGTTATTGGTTGTATAGGGAGTTCCTCTTTGAGGACATCATCAATAGGGGTCAAGTCAATAACCTGGGATCCAGGGCTGGACTGGACTATATATATATATGTATATATATATATATATATATATATATATATATATATATAGAGAGAGAGAGAGAGAGAGAGACAAAGATAAAGCATGTTTTGATTTTCATCTAAATTACATGTCTTTACATGACCTGTACATTGGGGAAACTAAACAACCACTTCACAAGCGTATGGCTCAACACAGGAGAGCCACCTCCTCAGTTCAGGACTCGGCGGTCCACCTTCACTTAAAGGACACGGGACACTCTTTTGAGGACAGCAATGTACAGGTGTTGGCGAGAGAAGATAGATGGTTTGAAAGAGGAGTTAAAGAAGCCATCTTCACCAGACTGGAGAAGCCTTCTCTTAACAGAGGTGGTGGACTCAGACACAACCTCTCAGCCACATATAATGCAGTGCTAAGCTCTCTCCCCAGGAAGTTCTCCAAACATTCACAGCTGGGCACATGTGACCACAACACCTCGCATGACAAGGGGAGTTAATGACCCATTCAGGGTAACGACTCTCAGGGGTTACATCACCCCGTGAGGAGTTTCTAAGAGTCATTCTCCAACTCCTCTCTTCCTTTGTTGTTGTTTTCTCCTCTAGCAAGATAAATATCTGCTTCCATCACCAGCCATTTGGAACTGAAGAAGCTTCTTGGATGAGAAGTGAAATGTCTTCCCAACAAACTCAACACAGTCCAGTTGCCTTGTTTTTGAATCTTCAAGATGACCATGACCTGGATGAATGAGAATCTACACAGAATATACTTTATTGGTCAGTATATGACAAGTCCGCCCCGGGCCGGCCCAAAATGTGCGTCGGCCCACCGGGCATTGCCCAGTACGCCCGATGGCCAGTCCATGCCTGCTGGGATCCTTCATATTGGATCTGGGTAATGGTGCTGGGCTCTAACTGCAGGGTATGCTTGCTGAAGAAGTCTGGCAATTCAATGACGGCTTCGAATTGTTCAGGGTTTAAGTAGAAGAGGATGATGTCATCAACATGGAGAATTGCATTTTGTGGGACCTCAATCCACATTGTTTGATATAACAAGGGAATGCGGGTGGCAGTGTCATGCTGGTCATCGGTTAACACAGCAGATTTGGCTGGGGTGTTAACTAACCAGCGGTGACCAACCACCTCCACAGTAGTGGTAGTGACCTGAGACCGAGGAGTGACCGTAGTAGGACACCGGTTCTCCGGTAACATAGGTGTCAGGCCACAAATGCCATTGGTGCTGTCGCGTACAAAGGGCTTGCTACGGCAAAGGTAATGGATTTCTTTGGTCAGCGTGAACATTCGGAGATTTGGGGCCAAATACAATTCTGGGTTGTTGTCATGGTAGGCAACCACTGATGGGGTGTTAATTTTGATGTGCGTGTCCCCATGCCAGCATCCTACATTAACAATGTCCTTGAGCCAATAGATGTTCTCTGAGGCTACAATTCATCAATCTGATGAGAAATGCAATTTCTCGATCTTCAAGGTTAATGAAGATTAGGACAATACTACCCAATGTGTAGGCCAGATGAGCCTGAAAGGGACTAACTGTCTCACGAGTAGCGACACCGATAAGATTCTGTACCAGAGACAACGGTACCAGATATGGGGGAATTTTGCCAATAGCGAGACTATCAATGGAAGACCCGACTTCTTGAAGCATGTCTGACATGAGCATATTGAGGCGAAGTGTGTGAGCATAGTCAACTTGGACAACTGTTAGCAAGGAGTTAACTGCACGCAGTGCTTTGTTTAGCACCTTGCTACGGGTGTTGACCACAAGAACGGTGCCTTTAACGGTCTGTCCGATCATTTGTAATTGTTTTTGTTGTTGGTTAATTTGGGATCTGATTAGTGGAAGTTCAGCTTCCAGTTCACCCATGTGATGCTTAATAGTCGTCAGACTAACTATATTATATGAGGAGAGGAGAGGCCCAGTGAGCAGTGCCCCAATAAAGCGCTTGGATCTCTTGTTTGAGCCACTTATCTCTGACTGAGTGATTGTGAATTTCTGTAGCTGCTCCAGCATGTGAGAGATGTCTGCCTCGGTGTGGTTCAGAACTTCCCTGCTCCAGTGTGTGCCAGCCCAACTAGTCAGTTGGTCCATTGCGGGGACTTTTTCTTGTACACATCTCGGGGATTCAACCTGACAAACACTTTCTGTGTGTGCAGGCGGCAGTTCATTATCAGTAGGCCGGGTTGATCCTTCAAGACAATCCCGGAATCCGGTCCTGGCTCTAGGGTCTCTGGGGCAGTTGGGGTGGCCATCAGGCCAAGACCCAGGAGGGTGAGCAACCAAATCATCCTAGGGAAGAGTTTGGACATGGTCAGGAGGGTTTGACACTATGATTTGACTGTAACTTTACAACCTTAACCAAATCCAACTGTTTCTCTATTACTAATCAGCTGTCCTTTAAGAACAGAAACTGGTAACAACAATGGCACTAGACAAGGTACAAAGGCACCTGTAAAAGATGGAAAATAGGACTATTATAAGTAGTAGTAACACTATAAATTCTCACACAGGGGCAGAATCTGATGTTGAGTTTACATTGATTTTCCTAAGTCCTAACTGGGACATTTTGGACCCCGACAAGTCCCATGGGGTTCTGATATGGTTTGATCTGATTGCGGTGGACCCATTTAAGGGTTGGTGGTTTGCTTCCTTTGGTGATTTTGACCTGGTACACCACAGGAGACAGTTTCTCTGTGATTATGTACGGGCCAGCCCACCGAGGTAGGGATTTTCTGGCTAGTTTCCCAGCCTTTGGGCCTTTGTCTCCAGTGGGTTAACTGAAAAGGTGGTACCACACTTTGTCTCCCACCTGGAGTTCATCCGGAGAGGTCTTTTGGTCATAGTAGGCCTTGTGACCTTCTGTGCTTTTGTTAAGGTGTTGTTGTGCAAAGACAAAAGTAGCCCTTAGGTGTTGGTGAAGGTCAGTCACATACTCGTGTGTAGTTTTTGCTGTGGCAATGTTGGCTGCACCCGGTTGGTAAAGCAGGTGTAACGGCAGTGTCATTTGTCTTCCTGTCATGAGTTCAAAAGGTGAGATGCCAGTGGCTTCATGTGGTGTTGCTCTGATGGCCATCAAGACCAAGGGGAGTGTGACATCCCAGTCTTTGTGATTGGTTGACACAAACTTTCTCAGTATTGTCACCACCTTTCGGTTCGCACGTTTTACCTGGCCTGAAGCTTGAGGGTGGAAGCTGTTGTGAAAGTTGACCTTGACGCCTAGCAACTGCCACACCTGTTGCATGACCTCTGAGGTAAAGTGTGTGCCTCTATCAGAGTTGACACGGCTTGGCAGACATGGTTCATCAAGAGATATGCTGTAGTCTGGGCTGTGTCGTTGGGGCTGGCAGGCATTCTATCCATTTGGTGAATGCACAGACAACCGTGAGGAAATATTTATTTCCCCTCGTGGACCTGGTTAGGGGTCCAACCCAATCAATCTGGAGATCTGATCAAGGAAAAGAGACACCTCTTTGTTGTAGGGGTGCTTGATGCAGTGGGTTTGATGGCTGAAATTGACAACAGACCAGACAGCCTTTGATGTAGTCCACCACATCCTGTTGCATGTGTGGCCAATAGGCCACTTGTTGTAGTGTCTTGAGTGTGGCTGAATTTCCTCTGTGTCCTGCGCTTGGGGAGTCATGGGCATACATGAGCATAACCCCCCTGTGGCTCCGAGGAACAACGAAAGCAGGTGACGGATGGGAGGCGGAGACAAAGACAAGGAGGCCCTTGATGAGCCAAAGAGACGAGCGGAAACGGTAAAGGTGTCGAAGACCTGGGACAGAGTCAAGGTCTACGGGTGGGGCAGTGTCATCAGAGGGGTCAGAAAGAAGTGCTACCATCGTATTGACGGCAGGGTCCGAGGACTGAAGTGATAGAAAGTCCGAGTCAGTAGAAGCAGGTGTCACCAAGCAAAGAGATGGAGGAGGAGGGGCGGAGGTGGTCATGGCGGAGGTGGGGGTGGCAGGGGCGGTGGGGGCAGGGGCTGTTCGTGACCGGGTAACTACACAGACAGTCGGTTCAGGTTGGACGATCACGGGGTCAGGGTTGAAGTGCCAAGGTGTGCCAGAGAAGGCACACCTTCAAAGCCAAGCCAAAGGTGTTTGGCAAGCGAATCGGCCTGGTCATTAAGGATTTTATCCTGAGCTGGGATGCGAGAATGACCTCCAACCTTTTACCAATAAATGTGCATGTCATGTTCTGTTGTCAGTTTATCACATGACAAGAAAAGGGCTTTGTGTTTGACCGGTTTGTTGTTTGAAGACAAGAAACCATTGCGTTTCCAGATGGGAAGGTGGCATGAGAAGCTGAGGCGAGCATAGTTTGAGTCCGTGCAGATTACCAGGGTTTGTACATTGCTTTGCACTGCCAACTGCAAGGTGATAAGAACACCTGCTATTTCAGCATACTGGGACAATTGGGCTCCGAATTTGAAGCTGAGAGGTTTGCGTGATGTGTCATTGACCCACACAATACCGACTCCAATGTGTACGACAGTGTTGTGGTGAAATGAGCAGCCATCCACATATGCCATAATCACATCTTTACAGATATTGTAGTCAAAATAATAGTGTTGTGATGGTTCAACGATCATTGGTTCAAGGATGGTGAGAACTAATACAAGGTCATCATCAGCACATTTCTGACAGGCAGCCAGGTCCATGCCAAGGGGTGATTTGTGGTTTTGTGTGTAGCGCACTTTCACATTAAAGCTTTGGAGCACCATAAGCCAAAAGGCGACTTGGACATTGGTGACCACGCCTTCCCTAATGTGCTGGCTGTTAAGGAAAGTCACCAGTTGGTGTATTTCAGTTCTGGGGCCAATAAGATCCTGCAGGCATATGCCACAACTCTTTTGTCAGAGTCATGCACTTGCAATAGTCCGGCTCTCAAGCAATGACTGGAGAAACCTATTTCAAGAAGAAATTCTTTTCCACAGTCAGGGTAGACAAGGCATGAGGCAGTGCCAAGTTTGGCTTTCAAGCTTTGCATGGCGCTTTCCTGAGAAGGGCCCCAAACGAATTCTACGTCTTGCGAAATTCAGAGATGTTTGTTGGGGCATTGATATTCATATGACCCTGGATGTGACTTAATTGTGGTTTGACACCAGTTGGACCAACTAGCAAGCCGCGTAGTTTACTTTGAGTCTGCACCATTGACATTTGGACAACGAGATTTTAGCACCTGCTGTAGTGAGTTGTCCAAGGACATGGTGTATATTTGCAAGATGAGAGTCTAAGGTCATTCTGCTCTCCCTCACACTGACATGTCCACATTGGAGCCACAGGATCTTAAATGATCACCACCACTGAGATGCGAGCAGACACACAGATGTCACTTACCTCCACATCCATATGTGACAGTTGTGCTGGTGTGAGTCAGATGGTGGTCCAGCCCGAACAACAGATATCCAGCTTGATTAAAATCCAGGAGGAAAGAGATATGGACATAATTTTGGGTAAGACCCGAGCCGCCGCCACCAGCGCCCAGCTAGCAGACACGGCCCACTACTCCTCTGCCTCTAAGTCCCGGTCCTCCTCATTCCAACCTGATGGGGATCCAGATCAACAGTGCTGGATTCAACAAGGGGCTCGACCTAGATCTAAAGGCCCGATCAGCTCCACTCCAGTGTCCGACCTATTGATTACTGTCGGGGCCCACAATGGCGATTGTCGTGGGATGCAGGGCAGCCGGCTGTCCTGCTCTCCTCCCGCCAGAGACATAGCGCTGGGGAATAAATTCAACATCCTGGACCTCGAGGAGTTTCCCCCGCTGGCAGAGGGTCCACTCATGCTGCTGCCTCCGTTATGCTTTAGTACCGTGGCTCCACTGTCAAAACACGCACTGGGCAGCTGTATTTCACCCCGGCTCCTAAACCCAGCAGGGGCGGGGTTCCTGGTTTGGGCTACGGGTCACCACCACCTCTGAGGCTACTGCAGGAGACGGAGCTAGGATTGCTACGCCAACCAGCACCATCTGGAGCCTCCGCTGCTCCCCAGCGTACGCCTGGTCAGACCACTCGGTGTGCGCCGAGGGGCTCCACCGCTGCCTCCGTCGCGCCCTCCCTCTCCATGCCTTGCTTCCCTGCCCATCGAGGGGTAGGAAGCTCCGCTGTTGCGCCCTCTCTGCGCTTGCCCAGCGGGAGCACACAGGGTAAGCATGGAGGTGCCTTGGTTCCGTCAGACGGTCCAGTGGCGCTGCGGAGTCCGGTTCGGTCTGCAACGACCCGTCCCTCAGCTGCCGGGCCTGGCCTGTCCGTGCTGGTCCTCGGCACGTCGATGGTTCGGCACGTGCGGGTAAACAAAGGTCACACCTCCTCCCACCCAGGTGCACTCATCAGGGACATCACTGACTCCGCCCCCAACATCCTCCGTCATCACCCCTCCATATCCACAGTGGTAGTGGTAGTACAACAGTCAGAGACACTTAAGGCTGACTTCATAACCCTCATCACCACAATCCACAGCTTAAACAAACAGGTCATAGTATCAGGACCCCTCCCTCCACCCCGTTTTGGAGACATTAAATTCAGCTGCCTGAGACTCCTACATATATTTCTTAAGTCATACTGCACTGCAAACCGGATCCCATATGTTGACAATTTCCTTGCATTTTTCAAGAGACCTGGACTATTCAGAAAAGATGGTTTACATCCCAACTTCTCTGGATCTCGCCTTCTTTCACACAACATCAAACTCACACTGGAATCTGCATGACACAATGATCGACTCACCTCCCCTTCATCATCCACCGTTGTTCCAATAGACAGTTCATCTTCATTCCACATCCCAGTAATCATCAAAAGAGAGCGGCCTATGCATAAAACCTCCCACAAATCTGCCATTAACTTCAACAATCTCAGATCTGTCCCGAAAACTTTTTCAGCACAAAAACATATAGTTAATCAGCCCCCAATTACCATAAACATGGCCCTCTTAAACATCCACTCTCTGCTGAACAAGTCTTTTATTGTAAATGACCTGATTTTAGAGCACAAACTCGAATGTTTATATTTAACTGAAACATGGCTGGGTGCAGATGCACCAGCTGTTCTCACTGAGGCCTCCCCACCTAATTTTAACTTTGCATTTTCAACAAGGAGTGGTAAAAGGGAAGGTGGCACTGCTTCATTTATTACAAACACTCTGGCCACCAAACCTGTTTTATTTGAACAATACTCAAGTTTTGAATACCACTCCTTTGTTTTTAACAACCCTACAATTTTATGTGTGACAGTGTACAGACCACCAAAAAAATATATTCTTTTTATCCCCCAATTTTCTGAATTTTTATCGATCTTACACAATTCTTACAATATGATTATTTTAACCGCAGATTTTAACCTGCACATAGATAATATTTTAGACCCTGTTTCAAGTGAGTTTTTAAATATTCTTAATTGTATGGATTTTAATCAACATATCATGAAGCCGACTCACAACAGGGAACACACCCTGGACATGGTCATCACTGATGGCCTGTCCACCTGTGTGTCCTCTGTTGTTGCCTTGGCTGTATCTGACCACTACTGTGTGTTTTTTAATATCACTGTTTTTATCCAGCGGGAGACCTCTGTGTGAACTGTGAGGAAGCGTCATCTGACCCCTGCGGTGGCTGCAAATTTTATTAATGTTTTAGAAAAATACCCTACAATTGTTTTACCTGCTCCCTGCGATTTTATTGTTGATAATTTCAACAGTAGACTTCAGTGTGCTCTTAATTCAGTCGCTCCTCTTAAATTAAAAAAGGCTCACTCTAAGCCTATAGCACCTTGGAAAAATGAGGAAGTCAAGAAACTGGAAAGAAAATGCAGGGCGGCAGAAAGAAAATGGAGGAAAAGTAAAATTACAGTAAATCTTCAAATATACAAGGACCATCTTAAATCATACAACTATGCCATTAGAAAATCAAGAAATTCATACTTTGCTAAAATAATTACAAACCATAAAAACAACCCAAAAGTTCTATTCTCTACCATTGACCATCTTTTTAATCCTGATTTTAATAAAATTCAAATAACTCCTACAAACACTCTCTGTGAGGAGTTTGCAGCCCACTTCAGGTGAAAGATTAACACCATCAGATGTGATATTTTATCCAGTTGAACCTCTGCTTTTAGAATAGAATAGAATAAACCTTTATTCGTCCCACACGGGGAAATTTGCAACCCATCTGAGTGTCTGTCTTCACCTGAGGGAACACTGGACAGTTTTGTCCTGGTTAATGGTGAGATGCTTTATGAAGTTTTCTCCTCAATGAAGCCCACCTCATGTCTTTTAGATCCAATTCCAACCTCATTTTCTAAGTCATTTTATGGATCTTTTAGAGACGAGCTTTTAAACATGATGAATTGCTCACTTCAGACGGGGGTCTTTCCCACTGCCTTTAAGACGGCAGTGGTGAGGTCCCTGTTGAAGAAGAGCAATTTAGATTTTAATGATTTTAATAATTACAGACCAGTGTCTCACTTACCATTTTTAAGTAAAATTTTAGAGAAACTTGTTCTCATTCAGCTCAGTTCTTTTTTAGACACACATGATATTCATGAGGGTCCTGTGCTTTTTAACCTCGACATGCTCCCCCTTGGCAGTGTCATCAGGAGACATGGAATCAACTTTCACAGTTATGCTGATGATACACAGCTTTACATCTCCATGTCTCCTGATGACACCAGGCCAATGGATGCTCTTTTTAACTGCATTTTAGAAATCAAATCATGGATGGCAGAAAACTTTCTCCAGCTTAACCAGGACAAAACTGAGGTTTTAGTCATCGGTCCTGAGGCCCAGAGAGAGAAGCTTTTACCCAGACTACAAGCACTGTCTTAATCCTTCATTATAAGTAAAAAACCTGGGCGTAATGTTTGACTCTGAGCTGACTTTTATCCCACACATTAAGAATGTAACAAAAATAGGTTTTTATCTAAAGAACATCACCAGAGTCTGCCCCATTCTCTCTCGGGCCAACACGGAGACGCTGATGCATGCTTTTATCACCAGTCGTTTAGACTACTGTAATGCCCTGCTCTCTGCTCTTCCCAAAAAAAATATTTCAGGTTACAATTACTACAAAATTCAGCAGCACGTGTCCTGACTAAGACCAGAGGGCGGGCCTACATTAAACCGGTTTTAGAATCACTGCATTGACTCCCCATGTGTTTTAGGATAGATTTTAAAGTTCTTTTATTGGTTTTGAAATGTCTTAATGGTCTTGGGCCTTCTTATCTTTCAGAACTGCTTTACCTTACAAACCCTCGTGGACCCTGCGCTCCTCTGGCAGTGAGCTCCTGGTCATCCCAAAGGTCAGGACACACACTCACGGCTAGGCCTCTTTCCAGTTTTACAGCCCTCGGCTATGGAACAGCCTGCCAGATGACCTCGGGGCCGCAGAGAACGTTCATGTTTTTAAGAGCAGGCTCAAGACACATCTTTTTAGCTTAGCTTTTAATTAAGACTTTAATAAAGACATTTATTTTAGACCTTTACATTGTTTTTATTTATGGATTTTATTCTTCTTTCTTAGTGTTTTAGTTGTGCTATTTTATGTTCTTGTTCTTAGATTTTATTCATATTTTAGTTTTTACATAATTTTATTCTTTTATCATTAGGTCTCCAGTGTTTCCTCTAGGGGAGCCCTCTGCACCACGAACTATGGTCGGCTACGGCTGCAGGATTCTGTTCTGTAGGTTCCTGGTGGAGTCTTGAGGTCCATCCTCGCTCCTCTGGGCTCTGCGTTGGTGTCCTGTGGCTGTGGTTGACTCTCTGCTCCTGGTGCAGATGGCTCCTCTGATGGTAAATGGTAAATGGTAAATGGACTTGAGCTTATATAGCGCCTTTCTAGTCTTTTGACTACTCAAAGCTGCTTTACACCACAGGTCACACTTACCCATTCACACCCATTCGCTCTCACATTCACTCACTGATGGTTCAGAGTTCCTATGTTAGTTATCCATCAGTATCAGCTAACACATTCACGCCCTTTCATGCCCATTTACATGCCACTGACACAGCAGTGGGAGCAACTTGGGGTTAAGTGTCTTGCCCAAGGACACATCGCCATGTGTCGCCTGGAGCTGGGCTTGAACCTGCAACGTCCCAATCACTGACCAAGCGCACTATCCAGCTGCGCCACCGACGCACTTTCTCAACTGGTCCGTCTGTACTCATCCTCTTGTTCTTAGCCTAATGTCCACTATTTTAGTGTGTGTGTGTGGGTGTGTGTGGCGTGCGTATTTGTGCACGAGTGAAACGTCACGTGCATGCGTGTGAGTACATACTTATGTATATAAGGGTGGGTAGGTGGGTTTGAGTGAATGTTTTTATATATTATGTAAAGCACTTTGAGTTGCATTTGTTGTATGAAAAGCGCTTTATAAATAAAGTTTGATTGATTGATTGATGAGGTGGGACTCCTCATTAGGATGTCGTCGACATATATGAGGGTGCCTCGCTCTCCAGCACCTGGGTACGCCTTGTTCAAGAAGATGTTGAACTCAGCAGTTGAGTTGGCATAACCAAAGGGGCATCGAGTGAAAGTATATTGTTTGTTCGCAAAAGTGAAAGCCAACTTATGTTGATCTGCTGCATGTACTGGAATAGTCCAGAATCCTAAAGCCACATCAAGAGTGGAGAAGTATATAGCATCCGTGACTTTTGGCAGATCTTGTTGAAGTTGAGTCATGGGCCATCTGGAGAGAGGTACTTGTTGGTTGAGCTTTCTGTCGTCAATGGTAGGTCGCCATTTACCATTGGGTTTCAGCACAGGCCATAAAGGCGCTGAATAGGTGCTGTTACAAGGTCGACAATTGTCCAACAAATTGTCTATTATTTCTTGGATGGGTTCATACGCTGCCAAAGGGAGTTTGTATTGTCGCACCTATGTGGGAGGAGCACCCAGAGGTGTGGGAATGCAAACAGAATGGATTGAGGTCAAGCCACAATCAAGTAAGTCTTTTGCAAAACATTGTTCAATATTTATAGAGGAGTTTGCGAAGTTTTTCGCGTTCTTCCCCATTTTTGAGGGCATCAGCCCTTGTGATCACCTGTTCTACTTGAGTCTTCAAGTCTGCATCAGCATCAGTTATCGGCTCATCTTGAGAGTTCAGGGAGGCTGTGTCCTGATTGTCTTGGGAATTTATTGGCTCAGAATCGAGAGCTAATACTTGAGTAGTATATATCTGACACATTCGGGGGGGGGGGGGGGGGGGGACCCCTCTTCTAAAGTCATAAAACCATAAATTATGTGTCATGTGACACATGACAGGTGTGGAGTCTAGTAGGAGGGGTTTAGGAGGCTGTGACGTCAGGGGGTGTAACATCAGGTATATGTCATCAGGGGTGTGTTAATAGAGGGGTTTAGGAGGAGTGTGTGACCCAATAGATTTCAAGTATTAGTTCTATTGTGTTTTTTATGACTTGAGACCCAATGAGAATGTGATGACGTGTTTTTTATTGTCCTTAGAGAGGCGTGTTTAGTATTTTTTGCATTGACCAAATATTTTAAGGATTAACTATCTTTTTGCTTCTCATCCTTGCGGTGTAATGACAGGCATCTGTCACTTGTTGGTGCTGCCCTCTGTCTTTATTTTTCTGCATTGCTGCTGCTGCTGCCATTTTTGCTGCTAACCTTTGTGAAGGACTTCTCTTTCTCCTGATTTTTGGGTGAAATTCCTGCAATACCCCGAGGCCACTGGCTAAGCAGCCATGACTGGTAACGGATTTCTGGACCCTGGCTTTAACGCTGGTGCTGTACATGGAGGTATGTTCAGCATCCCTCAACCTTTTGAACTTTGTGTGGATACAGCGCCCCGCAAAAAGAGACACAAGCCATCTACTACCTTATCAGAGCCTGTCCAGTTAGAGCTTAACTACCTTGGTAATGCTGTATGCATACTCTGTTAAATACACTAACGGTAGAATTACAATGTGTGTGTGTTGCAGTGCAAGTGGGGATTCAGGGGGAGACATAGCAGTAGACTGCTCTATGTCTGTGAAAGACTGGAGACTGTTTTGGGCTGAAATCTGTACAGACCTTGAGCTGTGTGGTTTCCTGAGTCGCTGTACGTGGGGCAGTGGGGGTGTGATGTAGACCCTGAGATGTTCAGAGTTGATACGGACCGTTTTAACAGATGTCCAGAAGATTTTATTTTTTTACGTGTTTGTGAGGACAGGGAAAAGCTGATCTCCGAGAGAGGCAGGGATGACTGGAGAATGCAGCCTTACCCCTTCACTCAAAAGGAATATGACTCATGGTTTAAAACCTTTTTTTCATTCAGTGGTGTGACTGGGGGGCTCGGCAGAAGTTGTTTAGAGAAACTGACACTGACAACAAAAGAGACAGAGTCAATTCTTGTTGTGAGGGGATTAGAAAACGCCTATTTTTGGATGATATACCGGATGATGAGCAGGTTGCTTTCCGCAATACCTTATGTCGACCAATAATCATCAGACACATAAAAAACTGATTGGTTGGATCTATATTATGTCTTTTTAAAAGAACGCAACTGTGTTTATTATCACTAATATGTATTTGTTTTGCTGATTTTAAAGATTGTGAACCAGCACTTGAACCGAGTCCCTCATCACCACCACCTCCTCCACCCTCCCCGCTGATGGGTCCCTCATCACCCCCACCACCTCTTCCACCCTCCCCGCTGATGGGTCCCTCATCACCCCCACCACCTCCTCCACCCTCCCCGCTGATGGGTCCCTCATCACCCCCACGACCTCCTCCACCCTCCCCGTTGATGGGTCCCTCATCACCCCCACCACCTCCTCCACCCTCCGACCTCCTCCACCCTCCCAGTTGATGGGTCCCTCATCACCCCCACCACCTCCTCCACCCTCCAACCTCCTCCACCCTCCCCGCTGATGGGTCCCTCATCACCACCACCTCCTCCACCCTCACTAATATGTATTTGTTTTGCCGATTTTGAAAAGATTGTGAACCAGCACTTGAACTGAGTCCCTCATCACCACCACCTCCTCCACCCTCCCCGCTGATGGGTCCCTCATCACCACAACCACCTCCTCCACCCTCCCCGCTGATGGGTCCCCCATCACCCCCACCACCTCCTCCAACCTCCAACCTCCTCCACCCTCCCCACTGTTGAGTCCCTCATCACCACCACCTCCTCCACCCTCCTCCACCCTCCCCACTGATGGGTCCATCATCACCACCACCACCACCTCCTCCACCCTTCCCGCTGATGGGTCCCTCATCACCCCCACCACCTCCTCAACCCTCCCCGCTGATGGGTCCCCCATCACCCCCACCACCTCCTCCACCCTCCGACCTCCTCCACCCTCCCCGCTGATGGGTCCCTCATCACCACCACAACCTCCTCCACCCTCCAACCTCCTCCACCCTCCCCGCTGATGGGTCCCTCATCACCACCACCTCCTCCACCCTCCTCCACCCTCACTAATATGTATTTGTTTTGCCGATTTTAAAGATTGTGAACCAGCACTTGAACTGAGTCCCTCATCACCACCACCTCCTCCCTCCCCCCGCTGATGGGTCCCTCATCACCACCACCACCTCCTCCACCCTCCCCGCTGATGGGTCCCCCATCACCACCACAACCTCCTCCACCCTCTTACCTCCTCCACCCTCCCCACTGTTGAGTCCCTCATCACCGCCACCTCCCACCCTCCCCACTGATGGGTCCCTCATCACCCCCACCACCTCCTCCAACCTCCCCGCTGATGGGTCCCTCATCACCACCACCTCCTCCACCCTCCCCACTGATAGGTCCCTCATCACCCCCACCACCTCCTCCACCCTCCTCGCTGATGGGTCTCTCATCACCCCCACCACCTCCTCCAACTTCCCCGCTGATGGCTCCCTCATCACCACCACCTCTTCCACCCTCCCCGCTGATGGCTCCCTCATCACCCCACCTCCTCCTCCACCCTCCCCACTGATGGGTCCTGTTTTACACGTGATTGTCACCCCTCCTGCATCATTATTTTCATTCAGACCTTCTCAAGCTGAGGACGAATATGAGGACAGGGATGCGAACAAGGAAAACATCTGTATGAACAAGGACACATCGCTGGACTTTTACGACGGTGTAAAAGCCGTTGTTTACCATCTTTATAATGAAATGCTGGCTGAATTATGGCAGGAACAGTGTTACGGTTGTCAAATTCAACACCCCAGTCAGAAGCAGCACACCTGTTTGTACGAGGCGGCAGGGGGATTCTGGAGCAGCACCTTCACAGACGTATACAGTAAAGTCTGGAACGACAGATTTATACAGGCCTTTTTGTATTTATTTTACATAAACTACCAGTCATCCAGTAAATCTGCCATACAAGCAGCTGCGACAACTGTTTTCGAGGACCTGGAGAAATCACCAGATGACATCACAGACAAAATCAATGAACTGTATAAATTGATCGGGGGCGATAACTCTGTGTCATTTGCACAGCTTTGTACGCTGTACAACTATTGGAAAGGACTTAACGACGACGAGACTTTTGCTGAAATCATGTGGTAATACTGAAAAGTAAATCCTGTATGTTTTTATTTTATTTTATTTTTGAATATTTTATACTTTTGATTATTAGTGTGTGTGTGTGTGTGGTTTTTAGATAAAAAAAAAAGGTGTGGTACAACCTATATGCATTCATTTGTGTTTCTTCTCAACAACGGATAAGACGTTGCAGAGAATTTATTATGACCCATTACATCCAGGGGGCTTAGCTAGTGTGTGTAAACTCCATAATGCTGTTAAAGAAACCACAGGGCAGTCACCTTCTGTATCCGAGGTTAAAAGGTATTTACTGGGGCAAGACACCTATTCTCTACATGCCAGGGCAGCTAAAACTTTTCCAAGAAACAGGGTGTTAGTTCACGGTTTAGACGTACAATTTCAGGCAGATCTGGTCGATATGAGTGAATATGAGGCAGAGAATAATAACATCCGATATCTATTAACAAGTATTGCTGTGTTTTCTAAATATGCATGGGTTAGATGTCTTAAAAACAAAACTGGCCTGGCAGTTACAAACGCCTTCAAAGACATACTGGGAGAGGGACGTGTTCCCAAAAAACTTCAGACAGATGCAGGCACAGAGTTTTATAACAAACATTTTCAACAGCTATTAAAACAACATCAAATTAAACATTTTTCAACATCAAATGAGACTAAGGCCACTGTAGTTGAATGCTTCAATAGAACGTTCAAAACACGCATGTGGAGATATTTAACATCTGTTAACTCACGTAAATATGTGGATGTTGTTCAAGATCTTGTGAGTGCATACAACAAGTCTTATCATAGGTCTATAAAAATGCCTCCTGCAGATGTAAATAAAGACAATATAAAAACTGTACATTTTAACCTGTACAAGACGAAACCTGGTAAAAAACATCCGAGTTTCAAATTCAATATAGGGGATACAGTAAGAATATCAAAATATCGTGGGAAGTTTAGAAAAGGATATGAGCAGACTTTTACGGATGAATTTCTTAAAGTAACTGAATGTATCGCGAGGGACTCTCCTGTATATAAACTATCTGATTGTGCAGGCGAGTTATTAAAAGGATCTTTTTATGAGCAGGAGCTGCAAGCAGTTATTATTGATATAAGTAAAACCTTTAAAATAGAAACAATATTGGGTAGGAAAGCTATTGGGGGTAAGCGTCTTGTTCTGGTGAAGTGGCTGGGCTGGCCTGAGAAATTTAACTCGTGGATACCTGAAGGTGATATTGCTGACACCGTTTAAAAAGGAGCATGTTATATTGTTTATGCGTCAGTTGTGAAATCCACCGGAGGGGTGGGAGGATTAGAGCAGCATGGATAAGAAAAACGGATTTTATGTGACATTGCCTAGTAATGCTTCAAAAAACGTATATCCAAATAACAAAATATGGAACTATTGGACAAAATTAGCAAAACCTATCATTTTGAATGAGCCATATGAAGTGGGGATAATCGAATTCCAATATCCAAGAAAATGGTTAACATTCCCACCAAGTGATGGAGATGTGTCTGTCGTCAATATGAAAACAAAAAAGGAAACTGTATTAACACTAGCCCCTGGGTATTATGAATCAGTGCAAAGAGTAGTGAAAGAATTTCATTCAAAATGCGTCATTATGAGTGCGACAGCACGTATAAATCTACACTACAATCCTAAAATAAATCATATTTTCATCACTGGCGCTGAAGGATTAGCCTTAACATTTAGAGGCAGACTTGCTGAAATTTTGGGGTTTGATCCTGAAAACCCTTTCATTGTGCAAGACATAGTCATTTATAAGAAACCGTCTGTAGCGCCTCACCCTGCAGACATTTTCGGAGGGAGTTATAATTTATTTGTTTATACTGATATTGTGGATTTCCAACTAGTGGGAGACAGCTATGTACCGCTCCTGCACTGTATAAATGTGTCTGATGAAGAACGTCATATGCCCACTTTAACTTATGACAAGCCGCACAACACATCGCTCTCAAAGTCCCCATTATTCCCCATACCGGGGAATAATTGAGTGTTTGATCAACTATAGCAAGGATATATTAGATACACAGTTTGGCACGGGCCTGTTTTGTAAAGACACAGCCGTCATATGAACGTTACCTTGATAGATGGCGATAACCACGGTTTAAGGGCCAGAGCCAGATACACAGCCAACAGTCGTGTTATTGATCTAATCTCGCCAATACACGCTGATTTGTTTTTTCAAGAAAAACTTTTGCTAAACGGAGTCAATATCTCGCTCAAATTTATTACATCAAAAGATGAATTCTGTCTAATGACCGCTGGAAATGAACAATTCAGTGCTAGGATTGTGTCTGCCAGTGTTTTTGTGAAAAAAGTGGCCGTGTCTCCCATGGTCAGGCTGGCACACAGCAGAGCTCTTTCACATTGTAATGCAAAATATGCAATAGACAGAGTTTCCCTCAAGACATTCTCCATACCTGCGGGGACACGCATGTCCAACCATGAAAACCATTTTATGGGCCAGATCCCTAAGTTTATCATTATCGGATTTGTTGATAATGGAGCCTACACAGGAAGCTATGCACGTAACCCATTTAACTTTGAACATTACGACACTGAATTTATGTGTCTGTATGCCGATGGTCAGTCATTCCTAGCTAAGCCTTTTCAGCCGCTATTCCAAAGAGACCAGTATGTGAGAGAATACTATCAGCTGATTCAAACCACGGGCTGTCATCTGAAGGACAGATCGCTGGCCATATCACTCGATGATTTTGCTAATGGGTACACATTATTCTGTTTCAACTTGGAAGCTGATGAGGGTCAATCAGGAAATGTCTCACCTATCAAAACAGGCAATGTGAGACTGGAAGCACGCTTCAGAGTACCTTTGTCCCGGACAGTTAATTTGATATGTTATTCTGTATTTGATTCAGTAATTGAGATATCAAACAGGAGGCAGGTACTTTTGGATTACTATTAATTTTCCTCTACATACCTCAATGAATACTATAGAATTAACTGGTATTTTACACAAGTGTGTTATCGATGGCTCAGATTTTCTGGGGGTTATGGCCTGTGATCAGCCCCCCAAACATAAAGTGTGTAATTACCCCTGTATGTTTATTGTAAACACTGACCCCTCCTGGAAGCCTGGTGCACATTGGTTGTCTGTAAACATCGCAAGAAGCAGAGATGGATATTTTTTTGACAGTTTTGACAATCCTCCAGACTATGCTGAATTCCCATCAGAGATCAACAATTTCCTTGTAAAAAACTGCAATACTGTGTCATATTCTAGCCGACAGGTTCAAGATGATTTTGCCACTACCTGTGGTCAGCATTGTGTATTTTTTCTATATCACATACAGAAAAATATACCTTACACCAGTCTGATAAAGATGTATAGTGATAATCTTGCCTGTAATGATGCTATGGTTTGAAGATTTGTTAAAAAAATTCAACCAGGCTCATGTTGTGGGTGTAATTTTACATATGTACAACATGGAAAGTAAAAAACTACCCTCAGCATCCTTTGTTTATGTTTCATTTTCTTTTATTCTTTCATTCTCAATGTACTGCTTGCATAAACCTTGTATACCTGTATACGTTTTAAACAATGAACTGTTTAACATAAACCTTGTATACATTTTCCTTTGTTTGCTGGTTTCATAGTAAAGGACAGAAACAGCCTGAACCAGATTGTAAAAGTCTGCTCCAAGATTACTGGAGTACAGCTGACAGATCTGAGCTCTCTCTGGGAGAAACGCGTGGTCCAGAAAGCCAGAGGAATTATGGATCAGCCCGAACACATCCTCTTCTCTGACTTTTCTCTTAAACAAACAATGATAAACTGGAATGCTGTTAAGTATTGATGAGTATGTGTTTCACAATAATGACAAGACATGCAGACGTATAAAATATCTTTATTTTTTAAACACACAGAGACCCCACTTAGTAATTCACCTTTTAAGTTACCCAGGCCTTAAGATCACACTTGTCTTTCCTTACTGTCTGTTTTTCTTTTTCCCAAAAAGGAATGCAAAAATTATGGTATTAGCTGTTATATTTTACGGCATATTTCTGTTATCAATACAAGGTTAGTAAATTTAAAAGTGAGAAATTGTAAGTTTTGCAAAGAATTAATGCAAAAACTACAGACTGACTGTTATATGAAATACGGCATATTCCCGTTATAATCACAGTTCAAGAGTATTTAACAGTGGAGTACTGTATTTTTTCCAGAAAAAAACTGTAGAAATTATGGTTTTGACTAATAAATTTATTCATAGTTTTTCGCCATTCCAAAAATTGTATTTTACCGTTTTATACTTTACAGTTTTTTACTGTAAAATTTACAGACTTTTTTACAGTGAAGAACAAGAAGAAGCAGAAGGACAAAAAGAGAAAAGTAAGTCTTGAAAGTAGAAAATCTGTTTGTATGAAAAACCATTGTTCTTGGTGTATTTTTTCAGGGGAGTTTGTGTGATATTTTTGTTTTGGGAATTGGGCACAATAATTTTTTTGTGAAATTTAGTATTACTTTTATATATGATATAGTTAGTTTAAATAAATAGAATAATATTTTGTCTGATAATTAAGAATATTCATAATAATGCATAATGTTTTAAGTGTTTTGCTCTGTATTTTTTATTTTCAAATTAAATTGATTTAGTAATGGCAACAATATTTCATAATCCCTGGTACTTACAGGGGAAGTCTTGGGTACTTACAGTCTAAGTCTTGGGTACTTAGAGTTTAAGTACCAGGTACCTGCATTGTAGGGAAGGGAGGACAGTGTTCACTTTATAATCCAGCCCGGTTCCAGGTGTTGATCAGTAGTTACAGGTAAAGTGCTGGGTTGTTGCAGTGGAAGTACTGGATAGTTAGACAGTAAGGAAAGACAAGTGTGATCTTGAGGGCTGGGTAACTTAAAAGGTGAATTACTAAGTGGGGTCTCTGTGTGTTTAAAAAATAAAGATATTTTATACGTCTGCATGTCTTGTCATTATTATGTGAAACACATACTCATCAATACATAACAGCATTTCAGTTTATCATTGGTCTACACAACCTGTACCCATGCTGATTCTTAAGAGGAAGTGGCACGTCAAGGTTTGCACAGTAAAAGCACATGTTCAGGAAAATTACACTGTTTTGATAAGTACATGGTAAGACACGGGAAACTACACTGTAAGACTCCGGGACTTAGACTGTAAGACGCAAGTTTAACTACCCCATAGATTCCGCAAAATGTCATGGTACATGTGTGCGAGTTACCCCAACAGTTGAGGAAACAACACATTAAGACACGGAAAACTACACTGTAAGACAACAGCACTTACAATTTAAGACACAAGTGTAACTACTCCACAGGTTCCTCGAAATGACATGTACAATTCGGACAGTTACCCTAAAGGTTGAGGAAACTACACTGTAAGAGACGGGAAACTACACTGTAAGACACGGGCCGTATTATAAAGTGCTACCCAATTTCCTTGTAAAAAACTGCAATACTGTGTCATATTCTAGCCGACAGGTTATTTTGCTACTACCTGTGGTCAGCATTGTGTATTTTTTCTATATCACATACAGAAAAATATACCTTACACCAGTCTGATAAAGATGTATAGTGATAATCTTGCCTGTAATGATGCTATGGTTTGCAGATTTGTTAAAAAAATTCAACCAGGCTCATGTTGTGGGTGTAATTTTACACCATGTTGTGGAAAGTGAAAAACTACCCTCAGCATCCTTTGTTTATGTTTCATTTTCTTTCATTCTTTCATTCTCAATCAATGTACTGTTTGCATAAACCTTGTATACCCAAGCTTGTTTTTAAATAAAAAAAGAATGAAACCATCTTTTCTGAATCATCTGAATTATTTATTCATCAACACAAGCATCATGACAAAAATACTTTTTACATTCACAACATCATCATCTTTTATTTTAAAAATACATTCAGTATATCCATGGTATTTTTAACTGTACAAGATTGGAAAAATACAAACTTATGTTATCAATATTCTAAAAATACATAAAATACATTCATCATGTCAAACAATTCAAAAAAATACACATTCATGTTATCAGTATTTTAAAAATACATTCACTGTGTTAAGCAGCAATAAAAAAGATTGAAAAAAACATTCAAGTCAACAATATTATAAAAAATACATCATTAGGTCAAACATACTTTAATAGACAGGTTAAAAATTGGTATAGCAACAATACAAAAATATTTATTTCAAAGATGTATTAAAACTGCGAAAAATTAAAAATCCAACCCCTGTTCATGTGTTTTGAAAAGTTCTGATCTAGCACCTGGGGTACTGTGTCTCTGACTCCCATCCACAGAAAGACTTCTCTTTTTGCTGGTTCTCCTCAAAGGGGACACCCGCCTCCCATCATCACCATCATCATCATCATCATCATCATCATCAGTATCATGACCCTCTTTATACCTCTCTACAGACCTACGTGCTTGTGGATTAGAAATAGCCGATAGAGGAATGTTTAGTCTGGCCAGTATTCTTAAAAAAGGCCCCAGCCCTGGGGTCTATCTACCTCCAAGACATTTTGTGAAGCATTAGTACTTTTTAACAAATCATACAAATGAAATCCTCTAACAGGGTGATTGTTGATAATGATTTCCCCCTTGTCTGTCCATGAAATCAAATTTTTGGAGCGGGCCAATGCATCCAAAATATACTCTGCTTTTTTCTTGTTTCTTTTGGGCAATAAATGTAAGACCTCTTTTTACAATCAAGTCCTCTTTAGTGGAATCACTATCAACACGCTGTGTAACACTGCTGCCGAGACCCAATGTGTGATTGTCTTCAGAGTCTGGTAGGGAGATAGTCAAGACTGTTTTTTCACGCTCCCCCTGTCTCACCATGTTCAGATAGTGCTGAAGAATAACCGCAGATCTCTTTGCCTTTTCATACTCGTCTGTGTCAGAAAGTTTTAACACATTGCTCATCTCTTTGTCCAGCTTGTTTTGAACAGACTGCCTCAGTGAAGTGTTGTTTTGCTTGTGTGGGGGTTGCTGCTGTTGCTGCTGCTGTTGCTGCTGCTGCTGCTGCTGCTGCATCTGCTGTTTTAACGACTCCATTTGTTTCTGTGGTACCAGAAACACTTCATGGGTGCACTCCATTTTAACCCTTGTTTATGAGGCTGAAGATAAAGGGAACAGCAGCTCCTAACAAAGGCAATAGAAATCCTCCAGTCTGATTAAAAGTCTTTCTCTTTTTCAATATTTTGACCTTTTTATCAGTCAGTCAGTCTGATGATCTTCTTCTTCTTTTTCAGTTGGTTGTACTGTCTGTCAGTCAGTGAAATGCTGCCTCTCAATACATTGAGGGCCATTTCACACAGTGCAATAACAAAGTATGTACTGGCGTTTGACACAATGACCTTACGTGCCCTTGGTGGTGATTTATATAGCATTTCCAGAAGAGTCAGATTTCTCTGCATGCGTTGTAGCATTGTCACACTTCTAGCTGCTTTTTAGGAATGTAAGCAACCATTTGGTCTGACAGCAAATTGGTTCTGAGTCTAAAATGATCGGTTGTTTCAGCTTTATAGTCTTTAAATAGGTAGCCATAGGCAGTGGCTGTTGCATCATTAAAAGCCTGTATAAAATATTTGGAGTTCCCGGGAAACATCTGCCTGCCAATTAATGTAATTTGAAATTTATCCTGGGGATTTTTTAACAAAACTACATAATTTGTAGTTAAACTAATTGTTCTACTGGCCTTACCTTGAATAAACAGGATTTGGACCAGGTATATGCAGCTGAGATTTCTGTGGTGGGCATATTTGGTAAAGACATTCTGTACCTCTATATTATTACAGGCATCATTTATTAAATCATCTATGATAAGCAAATTATTTTTGTTTGGAGGTAGTAGCACATCGTCACACAGAGATTCAGGAAGACCATTTACAAAATTGATATCCCTTATTTTCAGGAGATGGCCATATAAAGGCTGCCAGCACGAGAATATGTAAACAATGTTATCAATCTCATGTGAAATAACCTTCGATGCATTTTCAACAAAGCTCTTGACAAAAAATGTCTTTCCACAATATGAAGGTCTGCTCACTACAAGACTAAACGGATGCTACAGTCTGCTGTCAAAGCTGTGGGCTGATTTAAAATCCATAGGGCAATGTGGAGAAGTCAGGCAACACCCTGAGTTTGTTGTACACCACCTGTACCTTCTTAACAACTGTATCATTTTTAATATGGAAATGCTTTATATCTCTCTTGATGGTCTCAGATACTGCTGTTAAATATGCAGTGGAGTGCTGATCCATGACAAAGGCGTGCACAAGCCCCTCCAGTGACTCTAGGGTGATCGCAGATGCATTTTTGTGGTTAAGTGTCACCCCTTTACATTTAACTTGTGTTTTGCCACATCGTGTGTGATAAGCATAACACTTTGTCCTCCCTGATACAAACTCTGTGATATAATCCTCCTCAGGCAGGCCACACACATCACCATCATTGATTTCATCTGTTAAATCACCCAGGTATGACCCAAGTGGAGGAACCCAATCACCATCTCTGGAGGTGAATATCACACTGTCTGTGTCACAATACAACACATGCTCCTGCAGTTTGTCCAACAAGTCGTATAGCATGAGTCTGGCATAGGCTGTTGTCATGGCACCAACAAAGACATTAACATCTTTTGTTCTGCCCCACTGATCACCGACATGCTGCCATTGTACCATGGCCACCTGATCTGAAATAAAGCAGAACTGACGTACATCAGATTGATCACTGAACATGAGCTGTGTGAACCTCTCTGGCTCTGTGATCAACTCACAGGGTGGTGAGTTATCCCTCGTGTTAAATCGTCCCCACAAGAAGTTCAAAAGGAGCTTGTTACAGTTCCTGACTGCCTTGTTGACGCAGATTTTTTCTGGGTCTAACGTAATGCCCTCCTTTTCAAAATAATCAATGTACTTTTTCTGATCTTCAGGTGTTTTCACATGTCCGGGATAGCCAGATGCCTCCTGCTTGCATTTGAGAAATGTTTTAACATAATCTTTGAACAAGGTGTCCGTTTTGTTCGGAAAATGCCACACTTCAATGACCACAACTTGATACCCCTTCTCAACCACCTTCAGAAGCTCAAACGACACCCATACACCCGACAACTGCCTGTCTTTTTGTCGGGATGCGTGCACATAGTGGTCCGGTTGAGCTCTTCAGCACACTTTCTGCAAAGCGGGAACATCAGCTTGTCATGACACCTGTAGGGCAGCACAGGGTGGAACAAACCTCTAGGGGGAGCATAGTACACTTGACCCGCCCAAAATATTTATCAAGAGGCTCAAAATCTCTGTGGATAGTTACCGGGTGGCCTATTGGGTACTCTCTCTTGGACTGCACTGTTGGATATAGACTGTAAAGTCATAGTATCTGATTTTTTCATCACTATGCTGCTGCACTTTGTGGTACAGCTTCATAGCATTTGTACGACCACCAAAGAGAGCATTCCTAGGTTTAAGACATCCAGGTTTCTGGTAGGAAGCCATGAACATCTGAACATCAGTGTTTGACCTTTTCAATTCCGCCCATTAGCATTCCCACATCACAATTACAGTGAGATTATATTGTGTCTGCAAAGCAGACAGTCTCTGCTGAAAGGCATGGTATAACTCTGCATAAGGCACATGTGTGACAGGATTTGTGTGGGCAGGATTACAGCACTTTACACAGCCGTGAAAGATACATCCTGCAAATTCATAGCATGTGTTTGATGCTGCATCATATCCATCCACCAAATAAGGGCCAAACTGTTTTTCCCCCTCGTTAAGACCTTGGGCTCTAATTTCATAGACCAGGCGCAGGCGGGGCTCACCTGCCCTGCGCCGCGCCTGCGCCAACAGGGTGTGTCCAGGGCATTTTGCAAGTTTCATGCGCGGCGCAATCTGGCGCAGGCAGGCGCACCCACGCCTCCGTCCCTCCTACCGGCGCACGTAGCAGAGATGGAGGAGATAAGACTTGAGTGGGTTTAACACAGCCGAGTGTGATCTTCACCAATCAAATGAATGCCTCTCCTCGCCTTTAAATGCGCCGCGGGTGAGGCGCAGTGACAATTTCACCTCGGTGGCGAAGAAGGTCAGAGCCACTGTCACTTTTACAGCAGCTGGGAGAGCGCAGGTGCCACTGGGCCGCGCATCGGAGCCACGATGCGCGTCACCCTGTGGACCACCTCACGGGACAGATGTAATCTGTTCCTGTGTCATAATATGAGTACAAAATTAAGTGATAATTACATTTAAACACAGCAGCAGGCTAATCCATTCATCATGCTTGTGATCCACCTGCATTACTGGTCTGTCATCGCCAAATAGCAGCGCCTTAGGTGAAATTATATCTCCTCCTCATCCTCCTTGCAATAATGTTCTCCATCTTTTTAGATCACGTTACGAATAAAGATTAAAACAGAGAAATATGGGCAATCGCAGGTAAATCCTTAAGACACCGAGTGATTTACATTTATTCAGTGAGTGTCTCTCTCTTTTTCTTGTTTTTGAATTTCATGAGATGAGAGAAGCCGGATACTCCGTATCGGATGATGTGGCTGTTTGTGGTTGACTGAGAGATGTGAACTCGTTAGTTATGACAAACATCTCTGATCTGACATCAGATGTGATGGGACAATTAATATAGATACAAATGTATGTGCTGGTTCAGACGGTTACATTAAATAGTGGTTGCTGTGATTGTTTATTGCATTGAAATGTGCCGGACACTCTGGACACCTGCCTGTGAGGTTTTGGTGACGTGTGCGCACTGTGTGCCTGTCAGCCAAATTACCACTGCCCCGAGTGCGCCTCGCCTGCGCCGAGAATGGACCAGGTTGGAGCTGGCGGGCTTTCAGCGCACCTTCCACGCGTTTTTTTGGCACGAAATTGTCACTGCGCCAAGCTGAATCTGTCGACACCTCCCCCTGGTGCGCCGTCACACCCATCTCGGCGCAGCCGGTCTGCCAAATTGGCTGCGCACGGCGGTGCGCCGGATGAAATTACCACTGCGCGGGGTGCGCCAGGCTGTGCCACCCTGCGCCACCCTGAGTTGCGCCAGGAAATTAGAGCCTCTTGTCTGATCATCCTCCTCTCAGACTGAGCCACAAACTCTAGCCATTGAATGATACATCAGAGCATGTCTTGTTCTGCTTGATGTAGGTTCCTTCATAAGTGAGAGCCAGGGTGTCTCTGGGGAGAAACAGTGTTTTAAAAACTCCCATGCAGCTAGAAGCAAGTGTCGTGAAGGCACATGGATCAAGCTGCGTGCACTTGATAAATGTCTCTCTTTAAATCATGCCTGCTTTACGCAGCACTTCGACATCATTGGCACAATAGTGGCGGATCTCTGCCTGGAAGTTAAAAACTTGGTGACGGACTGTTTCATACCACTGCATAAATGTGGCCCTTTCATTGTCACACAGAGTCATACCCGTAGCAGGCTGGATCAGGGTACTTTCCTTTGTAAAACTCATTCTCAACAGTGTTGAACTTGTGGGGAAAGTACCCTTTCTCAAGATCCTCAAAACCCATGGCTGCAGGGGTTTTAGCCAGACGCATTGGAAGAAAACTGAAAGAGTCTATCCAACGCTGACTGAATGCTCTGTCTTACATGGAAACAACTCTGCTACCTTTCACAGTCAGGATAGGAATGATACCCTGAGTTACAAAATATTCTAAAACAGTGTAGCTGTCAAAGCCGGAAGCGTTGTGGGCAATAAATGTGTAACCCTTGTACTTTGGCCGTCTGTAATCTTTTACAAATAACTTGACACAGTTGGATGTGCTAAAACAGTACTGCTCGCCATCAGTGTTCATGCTACAAACAAAGTTGGCCTCATTTTTCCTGTTGGAATATCGTGTCTCAAAGTCATAGAAAATGTACTTTTTCTCCAAATCTTTCTTTTTAAGGGGTTGAATAAAACATTCATGCCCCACTTTGGTGTCCAATATCTTTTCACGACAATGCAGGCACTTTGGAAGAGAACACTGGTGAGGAGCACTACCTGTTTTGTATGTTTTATCACACTCATCACAGTATTTCAGTCTTGTACAGGGAAAAGGTTACGTCTACTATCCGGTAATTTATGCTGTTGGAAACAGTGTTGAGATTTACAGATACATTTACAACTGCCGCATTTTATGGTGTTGTCTGAGTACTTTTGGCACAATGTTTGGCACACATTGCACAGGTGTTTACAGTTATGAAACATAGGTTTGTGATATGGTGCATAACAATATTCACACATGTATGGTGTCCCAAAAAAGCCATTTTTATTCATTATCAAATAGTAGTGTTCACCGTGCAGGTACAGCCAGATTGTCCTAGGATGGGGTGCGTAGTGTGTCTGAAAACACTGCAGGCATTTACCACCAGCAACATGGTGGAAAACAATGATTTTAACATCCAATTGTTTTTCAAAATTAGAATTGTCGGCTAATGAAACCATTTGTGTATAATCAAGCCCTACAGTAGTGTGCAGCTGTCTCGCAAAAGCCAATTTCTCGTCCACTGACATTCCAGGGTCAATAAAATGAGAAAGACAGAGAGAAAAACACAGATTGTTATCACTATCATTGGCCGGGTCATGCAAAAATATTCCCTTTTTCTTCAAAATGTCATCATAAAATACATTAGCAAGTCTCAGGCGCACCCCGCCACTCATGCTCCTTGCTAATGTGACTACAAATTCTAACTCATCATCAATCATAGATGTGTCATTTCTCTGCAGCACACACAGTACCTCATCCAAAAAACGGTCTACATTATTTTGATCATCTGAATAAAGTGTGACCTGTACATCATCTGCAAGTGACGGGCCTCTCAGCACAACATTTATCAAACCGCGGGAAGGTGCATTTTGCATGGCCTGTACAATGACGCTGGAAAGAGTAGCCCTCAACCTGGCTGGAAGCTCTATAATGTTATCCTGGTTAATGCCTCTGAGATCGACCCGCTGATGGTATTCAGAAGCATCGAAAGCAGGAATCTCTCTGATCTGTATTGGATTTCTATCACTAGTGCTAGGAGCTGCTATTCCCCCATCACCGTGACCCCTGTTAGATGGTATTGCAGACCCCTCCCCAACTTGAAACACCGCAGGTCTATCGACACCTTCCTCACCACAATCAACATGCAATAAAGTTTCTGATAGCTTAGCAGCAGGAGTATCAGGTGTGAACACATCAACAGCTGCAGCAAGGGTGTTATTAGAATTCACGGTTGATGTTGCTGCAGAAGCTGGTGGATGGCAAACAGCATTTGGTGATGGTACAGAAGTTGAGGGGTATCAATTTGAGAGCCATCAATTTTAAACCCCTGCACAGTTTCATCATCATCATCATCATCATCATCATCATCAAAGGCAGGATGTGATGTATTTTCAGTACTAAAAACTGCATTGTCTCTCTCAGCCGGGAGGGTGCTGATAGAAGCAGATGCTCTTTCCTGCTCTACAGGAGTACCAAAAACATCCTCAACCTCTAAAAACAGATGGTCATCATCATCATCCATGTCTGCACCGGTATACACACCTTGATCAGCAACATCAGGATAAACATCCTCATCGCTCATTCCCACACCATCATTCACTCTAACATCCACACTTTTAACAATCCCACCAGTATTAACATCCTCAGCCTCTGTCATACCATCATTCTCTCTAGCATTCACACCTTCAGCAGCAACCCCCACATGAGCAGATCTATCAGGAGCCGTTTGTATGGTAAACCTACAATTAGTTAGAGCCTGATCATTTTGTGTTGTTCGCGAATCAATAGTTGGCATTCCTGGGATACCAGCAGATAATCTTTGGGCGAGTCTTTGAATGGCCAGAAGTTGTTCAAACTGAGCTCTGGTACGCTGAATGAGTAATGGAAAAACAGCATTTCTGTGAGATTCTGAGGACAAATAATTAAGTTCACCGGCAGCCCTATCAACCCTGTTAGAGTACTCGTTGCTATTGATGAAGACACGTCTAGATCTTTTGGAGGGAGGAGCCATGATACTAATGGATATATGAATGAATGAAAAAAAAAAACCCTTTAAAACATGATCCTCAAAGTGAATATACACCCACACACACGCCCACACACAGAGAGATGGAATTAATGACGGTTAGAGGGAGGTTTTCCTAACAAAAAACAGGACTTTTTTTAAGAGAATCAGCATTACCTATTGTACCAAGTGTTAAGGAAAAGGTTGGATCACCCTCAACAGCAACCATGAACATCTCCTGAGTAAGATAATGCACTTAAAATAGATTGCTTCACCTGTGCCAGAACATCTATAGACCGCACCATATTACAGAGCGTGGGCTTAGACCATCGAGAGCCAAGTTTGTCAGTCGTCTGGTCTGCGCCAAAGCTCTTGCCTGGGTCAAAATGGCCCGTAACACTCCACTCTGACCTTCTTTTAATTCCGCTATACCACTTTTGATAATGGTACCTATCTCTCTGACAGCATCAGCTACACCGGGGCCCCCGGCATCAGGAGGTGTACAGAGACGATTGAGTTCAGACAGCGCCTTTGAAAGAGAACCAGTATCCCCTATTGTTCCTGTATTCAGGAAAAGAGGCTGGACCAACCTCCCTGTGTCACTTTCTAAACCCTCATCAGCAGCCAGATGAAGTGAGTCCTCCAATTTAGTGTTTTCAAATATTACAGGTCCACTTGATCTTTCAGAGAGATTTCTGTTGAACTCACTTTTAGACGGTACTTTTCGCATGTCCTCCGATGGCTGGCGCTGCTGGGTCTGCCCCACAGTTTCCTCTTCCTTCTTCTTGTCCTCGGGGGTAAGCCTTGCTGAAAATTCTTCCAGCGCCTTCACTGCTTCCAGCAACTCCTCTCTCAGGACAATAAAAAACACGTCATCACATTCTCATTGGGTCTTAAGTCATAAAAAACACAATAACACTAATACTTGAAATCTATTGGGTCACACACTCCTCCTAAACCCCTCTATTAACACACCCCTGATGACATATACCTGATGTCACACCCCCTGACGTCACAGCCTCCTAAACCCCTCCTACTAGACTCCACACCTGTCGTGTGTCACATGATTTATGGTTTTATGACTTTGGGGGGGGGGGGGGGGGGGGGGGGTGTCACAACCCCCCCCGGAATGTGTCAGAAATATCCTACTGACTTGCATCGTATGTAGAACCATCTGTGTGTTGTCTGAAAGATCAACTTGACAGATTGTATCACCATTGAGAGGGAGTGTTGGAAATATAGTTATGGCTCTGGTTGGCAGTGTATGGTACACTAGGTCAGTAGCCTGATCAGGGATCAATGCTTTCGGCATTTTACCGACCACTGGAATTCTCAATTGGAAATCATGAAATGCAGTGCTGATGAACCAGGCCAGGGGGGTGGATTTTGGAATCAAAATGTCTTCTCCAGTGTTACTTTGTACCAACAGGTATGCGAATCTGGAACGAAGTTCCATGAGAGGGGTGGCTGGAGTAAGCAGTCCAAGTTCAAGAAAGGTCAATGATGGTTGAAAGAACGCTTGAGTATGTGAAAGGTACTGTCCACGTTGCATGTTCACTTGTATGGGGACCTCTGTGGTCTTTGCCGGTATTACAATGTGTTGTTCGTTTATGATCTGACAAGCTTCAGGAATAGTTTGTCCTGATTTGATGTTGTCGGGGTCAAGGGTGATGCTTTTGTCGTTGACCCCTGTTAGTGACCATAACACATTATTAATGGTGTCGACTTGGACAGCAAGTCGAACAAGTATGTCACTCCCAACATAAGCGGAGTGTGGCAAATTGGGCACCACCAGGAAGTTGTGTATTAACTCCCTGTGGTTCCATTGTACTTTTAGAGCACAAACTCCTTCTGCGACCATGGTGTTGCTAGGAAGCGGATCCATGGGGAAGCGGGATGTTTTCTGGCTGCACTGAACGTGTGGGCTGTTAGTTGACAATAAGTCATATAGTTTACAACTGATTGCAGATTTGTCAGCCCAAAGAGCTAGAGCAACATCTCCAATGTGTGTATTCTCAGGCAATATACCGTTTTTAACTCGCAGTTCTGGCTTGGTTGAGGAGACCTCCTCATTAAATTTGCACAGGAAAGCATCTCTTTGTGTGACAGAGTCATTCAAGGACTCAGGATCTGGCCCTGAGATATCGTTCGATGAACTTGTTTGTTCTCTTGACTCAGCTGGTGTGTTCTCCAATGGCCCTTGTGTTAAAGCATAACACTGCGTTGGGTTGGAGGGAGTAGGAAACAGAGGCAGAGGGTTGCGGACTTGTGCCCATATTTTCAGGTGTTTGTAGTCAATCAGTGGCTCGAATCGTTTCAAGAGGTCTTGTCTGATGAGGAAAGGGATGGACTTGAGAGGTGATATATAGACTGGGTGTACAAGAGTCATTGGTCCTACAGTTATGTTGAGCATGGTCATTGCTGTTAGGGTTGTACTATCAAGAGCGTATGGTCGCACTTCCATGGTACAAGGTTGCAGCCTTAGGTCTTTGTTTGATTGGCGCACCATAGTGCGCAAGGTGTTGTAAAGCGATGAAGACATTAAAGTGATGTCTGCGGCAGTGTCAAGGAGTGCTTCATGTCTGAACTCGTGTTCAAGAGTGGCATTGAAGTAAAATTTCTGCGCCACACCTTTCTCTGTGAGGTTGCACAAGAATCGGAGGAAGGGTGGTTCAACTTGAATAAGAGGAGCTTCCTCACTGGTAGGTCCTTCTGCTGAGTCAGTTTGAACCACAAGGATTGCACTGGTAAGTGGCATTTCTTGTGAAGGGTTATTGGAAGATTCAAGAACAGCGATTAAATCTTCAGTCAGAGTGGTATCTGACTCAGGCAGTGACGCACTCTGCTCTTTTTCAATTTTGACCTGATGGACAAGAGCATTAACTGGAAGAGGGGAGTTATGTTCTACTGTGGTTATTGCGAGGAGATCTGTCTTCTGGGATTTCTCCTCTTGTAGTCTCTGAATAACCCGATTGATGATTTCAAGCTCTTCTTCAGTTAAGGCAGGAGTCTTTAATTCCTTCTTGTCATGGTTGTTCTTTTTGATGGACTTATGGCCCTTGTGGGATTCATCCTCAGATGAGGTTGAGAGGGTTTACGTGAGTTGTTCTCTTTCTTGTAGTAAGGTTGGTGGGTTTTATCCTTTTTATGTAGAATCCACCATTTTGGGAGTTTGAGGAGGACTGATTATTATTAAACCTCACTTGTCGTTGATCTTTGTCAGACCGAGGACACTGTTTGTAGTCACGGTGTTTATTATCAGCACTGGGCTGCAATACTTCAGGTTTTGTAGCTGGCTGCTCAGTGGGGACTTTAACGGTATCAGAGAATGTACCACTTTCTGTCCCTTCAAGCTCCATTGGCAAAGATGTGGTATTCAGGACAAGACGAGAGCTAGGTTCTGTTTTCTTAGACGTGGTTTGTTTCTGTTTCATGAAGCCTTTCACAGCTAACTGCGAAGTTGTCGACTGTTCAAGATGCGTGGACAAGCAGAAACGCCAAGATGATGACTGGTTGTAGGGTGGAGGTTTTGGACGAAAAGGGTTTTAAAGTTCAAGGCCCCTCCACTTCTGGTTCATTTCGGGAACCAAAGTAAGCTTTCCGTAAGCAGCTGTAATAGTGATGAGGAGGTTCAGTTCTTTCCTGTTTCACTGCCATAGTGGCAGCCAGGTCTGCCGATAACAAAGAATCTGAAAACTCATCGATTAATGCCTGACAAAGTAAATCATATCTATGTCTGACACGATAGGGTTGGCGTTCAATGAAACTGCTAACTTCCCGACTGGAAGTTGCTTTAATGATTTTTTTAGATTTTATCATCAATGGTGGCACCAGGGAATTTTCTCAAATAGAAGTCAATATCATTCAGATATCAATCAATCAATCAATCAATCTTTATTTGTATAGCGCCAATTCATAACAAGTGTTATCTCAAGACACTTTACAATAGAGCACAAAGCTCTTCATATTATGGATACACATATATGCATAGATACATATATACATATAAAAATACACATATACATATATATACAAATATATACATCCAACACCCAACATGAATCCATATAGCCAATCATGAATCCCTCCATCATGGCGGCAAGAAAAAACCTTCTGTTAAGCAGCAGGAAATCTTGAATGTGGACCCCAGTCTCATGATGAACAGCAAATCCACACGATGCTGTGTTGGGTGTGTGGGCAAAGGGAGGGAGGTAAGTGGAGACAAGTGGACTAAAGTAAGAACTAAAGCTAGTGACAGATCAATGGACCAATCATAGACCTGTCGTCGTCAAATTTGTTTCTGCTGCAAACAAATTTATTAGAGGAGGGTCCTCATGTCTGTGTGGTTGTGGTGAAAATTTTATAGAAGTATAATCAATAAAAGTCTTACTGGAAGTAAGAATTTATGGTAGTGATGAACTCATGGGTGCCCAGACCACAAGTGCATCCCTACCATATTTGTCTCCGTTAAGTATAAATGTATTAATGGTAGACCTCTTGAGATGTGACACCTCATTCTCAGGAGGGATCTCATGTCCATGTGGAGCTAGAGATAGTTACTATAGATGTATCAACCATGGATAGAAAGATCATGTTAATATCAACATTAACAGCTATAATGATTATGAACTGGAGTGAGATGGCCAAATATGTGTTATGTCTGTAATTGTAGTTATTGAGGCTTCGTGACTCCACAGCAGCAGGCAGTCTCCACCAAGGATCCCAGGCAACCTAAAAGACAAGAGCCAGAGACGAGTACAGGAGCAAACAGAAAGGGGCAGAGGCAGATATGGAGAGAGAGTGTGAGAGAGAGAGGGATAGAGCCCAATGTGCCAGATCCCCCCGGCAGTCTAAGCCTATTGCATCTTAACTATATGTCTAAACTATGGACTATGAGCTGGTCCCTAACTGAAAGCTTTATCAAAGAGGAATGTTTTAAGTCTAGCCTTAAAGGTAGAGAGGGTGTCTGCCTCCCGAACCGTGGTCGGTAAATGGTTCCAGAGAAGAGGAGCCTGATAACTGAAGGCTCTACCTCCCAGACTACTTCTAGAGACTGATGGCACCACGAGCAGGCCAGCATTTTGGGAGCGTAATGTTCTAGAGGGGTTGTACGGCACTACAAGCTCTTTGAGGTAAACTGGTGCCTGTCCACTGAGAGCTTTATAGGTGAGAAGAAGAATCTTGAATTCTATTCTATATTTAATGGGAAGCCAGTGCAGAGAGGCTAATACTGGAGTAATATGGTCTCTTCTCCTAGTTCTAGTCAGCACACATGCTGCAGCATTTTGGACCAGCTGAAGCGTCTTAAGCGACTTACTGGGACAGCCTGAAAGAAGAGAATTACAGTAGTCCAGTCTAGAGGTAACAAAAGCATGGACAAGCTTTTCAGCATCGCTCTGGGACAGGATAGGCCTAATTTTAGCGATGTTACGAAGATGAAAAAAGGCTGTTTTTGAGATTTGCTTTATGTGACAGTTAAAGGATAGATCCTGATCGAATAGAACCCCAAGATTTCTAACAGTTGTGCTTGGCGTCAGGCTTATGCCATCTAGGGCAGTTAAATCATTAGAAAAGGTTTCTCTAAGGTGTCGAGGGCCCAGCACAATGATCTCTGTCTTGTCTGAGTTAAGGAGAAGAAAATTTTGGGCCATCCATGTCCTAATGTCCTTTAGACACGCATCTAGTTTAGATAACTGATTTGTCTCACCTGGCTTCATCGATACATACAGCTGAGTATCATCAGCATAGCAATGAAAATTAACGGAGTATTTCCTCATGATATCACCGAGGGGAAGCATATAAATGGAGAAGAGAATTGGACCTAGCACAGAGCCTTGAGGAACTCCGTAACTTACTTTAGTGTACACAGAGGACTTGTTGTTCACGTGTACAAACTGGTATCTATCAGATAAGTAGGACTTAAACCAATTTAAGGCAGTCCCTGTAAACCCGAGTAATACCTCTAATCTCTGTATAAGAACATCATGATCAATGGTGTCAAAAGCCGCACTAAGATCTAATAAAACAAGTACTGAGAGAAGTCCCTCATCTGAAGCTGAGAGTAGGTCATTAGTTACTTTAACTAGAGCAGTCTCTGTGCTGTGATGAGCTCTAAATCCTGACTGAAAGGCCTCAAAAAGGCTGTTGTCTTGAAGGAAGTCACATAGCTGAGTAGCCACTACTTTCTCCAGGATCTTTGAAGTAAATGGAAGGTTTGATATAGGCCTGTAGTTAGCCAATGCTCCCGAATCGAGGTTAGGTTTTTTAAGGAGAGGTTTGATTACAGCTACTTTAAAAGACTGTGGCATGTAGCCTGTTGATAGAGATATATTTATTGTCTCCAGCAGGGATGGACAAACTAGGGGAAAGACCTCCTTGAACAGTTTAGTTGGGATCGGGTCTAAAAGGCAGGTAGATGGTTTGGAGGAGGAGACAAGAGAATTTAGCTCCTGAAGGCTAATTGTAGAAAAATGATCTAACGCAGGTCTGACTACAAGTAATGGTACGGTAGGTTCAGGTGAAAGCAGGGAGTTGCTAATTTTATCTCTAATTTTAAGAATTTTATCATTAAAAAAGCTCATAAAGTCCTCACAGCTAAGAGCTAGAGGAATCACAGTCTCCACAGAGCTCTGACTCTGTGTCAGCCTGGCTACAGTGCTGAAAAGGTACCTAGGGTTGTTTTTATTTTCTTCAATTAGTGAGGAGTAGTAGGCAGCTCGAGCATGACGTAAGGCTGTCATGTAGTTATTGTGACTTTCCTGCCAAAGTATACGTGACTCCTCCCTCTTATTGGAGCGCCATATTCTCTCTAATTTACGGGATGCTTGTTTAAGTTCACGAGTTTCAGGAGTAAACCAAGGAGCTGCCCTCTGACGTTTAATAGTTTTTTGTCTCAGTGGCGCAATTGAGTCCAAAGTGGATCTTAGTAGACTGGCAGAGTCGTCAACAAGCTGATCCAGCTGAGAGGGGCTATAGCTAATATCACAGTTATCAGTTGGCCAAGTTATTGAGTTTAAGGCAGCAGGAATCGCTTCTTTAAATTTAGCCACGGCACCATTGGACAGATTTCTACTCTTCACAATTTTGTTACAAAACACAAAATCCTCTAAGAAGATGGTAAAAGTTACTAAGAAGTGATCGGATAATAAAGGATTCTCAGGAAAAACTTTTAGTCTATCAACATCAAGGCCATATGCTAGAACCAAATCAAGAGTGTGATTGAAATGATGAGTAGCTTCACGAACAGCCTGAATAAAACCAACAGAGTCTATTAAGGACATAAAAGCTGAGCTAAGGCTATCACTTTCTTTGTCAACATGAATATTAAAATCACCTACAATAAGTATTTTATCAGAGCTAAGAACCAAGTTTGATACGAACTCAGAAAATTCTGATAAGAATTCAGAATAAGGGCCTGGAGGACGGTAAATTATCACAAATAGGACAGGCTGGCAGGTTTTTGAATCAGTATGAGATAAATTTAGAACAAGGCTTTCAAAAGAGGAGTAATTAGCCTTTGGTCTCTGATTGATTTGGAGACAAGAATGATAAATAGCTGCTACACCACCACCACGGCCTGCGTCGCGGGGTATATGAGTATTTGAGTGACTGGGAGGAGTGGATTCATTTAAACTGACATATTCCTCCTGGCAAAGCCACGTTTCTGTTAGACAGAGTAAATCAATGTGATTTTCTGATATAAGGTCATTCACTAGTAAAGATTTGGATCTCAGTGATCTAATATTTAAGAGACCACATCTAATTATCTGATGTTTTGAAGCTTCTACATTTGAGGTTTTGATTTTAACCAGATTTCTATGATTGACACCTTTTTTACTTGTTTTTGTGCTAACATCTATGTGGCATTTGGGTCGGGGGACAGACACAGTCTCTATAGAATGATATTCATCACTACTACAACTGTCATAGCAGTTATCATAGTGATGAACACAACTGTCATAACAGTAATGGGTGGAAAACTGTCCTAAAGCAAGCGCAGAGCAGCGTGGAGGACTGCAGCTCCGCAACATGGTCTCATCTCTGAGAGGTCATAAGTACGACTCTGCCATGTTTTTAGATAGGAGAGATGCTCCAGCCAAAGTAGGATGGATGCCATCTCTTCCTATCAGACCAGGTTTTCCCCAGAAGGATGTCCAATTATCAATGAAGCCCACATCAGATAGGTTTGAGTGTCACCAGAGTCTCCATGCTCTGGGTCGAAACGTGCTACACTCATCAGCATATCCCTATCAGAGGGATATGCTGATGAGCGATCAGGAGGCGGAGAGTAGGACTGTCGATTCAAGGATGTCCTCACAGGGTCAAGAAAGGTCTTGTCGTGAAGAGTAGTCAGGTGCGTTTTGCGAGGTAGCAGGTGTGAGAATACTAATAGGGGCTTCTTCAACCTTGCTTTCCCCCAAGAAAGTTTGTTCCAAGTGCTCTTTTCTGTCCTGACCACGCTGAAGGGAGAACTGCAGCTCCCTTTGGTGACACGGAGACAGTAAGGACCCAGATGTGAGACAGTGTTTGCAGTTCACAATAAACAGTCTTTATCGACAGGCACAGGAGAAGTGGAGTCGGGAGCGGGGATCGAACCTGCAATCTTAGGATCAGGAGCTGATGACGCTGTCCTCTCAGCCACGCTGTAGCCACACACACTTTCTGCCACACAGAGTCTTTAAGGTGAAGCTGGCTCGGACTCACTTGATCTTTCGAAGCAGGAAGTGATGTAGATTGCTGAAGATCAGACGACCACCACAGATCAGGACTCACAGATGGGTGCTTGGCGTCACAAACAGGAAACAGGGTCGGATACAGGAGATCAGAACTCACAGACAGGTACTCGGCGTCAAGAACAGAAGGCAAGGTCGGCAACCAGGGATCAGGCAGGCAGGTAAGTGCAGGGCAGAAATGGGTCGGTACCTTGAGGTCTAGCGGAGGAACAGACGATAAAGGCGGACACAGGAACAGAACAGGTCAGCAACGGGTGGTCAGTCCGGATAGCTGGTCTGGTGTTCTTGGCATGAGAGCGAAGACGATCTGACGCCGAGTGAGTGTGGAGCTGGGGTTTAAGTAGGCGGATTGATTGCAGCAGATGAGGTGCAGGTGTGAGCAGGAGCGCAGGTGACAGGAGTAGAGCTGATTACGTGAAGGCTGGAGTGTGGCAGGCTGAGACTGAGGCTGTGGCTGTGACATTTGGACATTTGTCAATTCTTCATCTTTCTTACCTTGTTGTTCCTGGCACTCACTTAATCGCTCTTGTGTTTCTTTAAGTTGGTACCACAAGTGAGAGCTTTCTCTCTCTTCGGCCTCAAGAGCTGCCATCTTTATCTCAACCTGTGTTTTCAAAGCTTTGGTATCCTCCATAGCTTGTTCTAGCAAGGACTCAGAGGCTTTCAACTTGCCACTTGTTCTGGCTAATTCATTCTGGGCTTCAGCCAGTTCGCTCTCCCGTTTATTAAGAATTCCATCCAGAGATTGTACTTCTCCTCGAAGGGTTGCAATTTCTTCTTGATCCACTGGTGAGGGAAGCTGTGATGCTTCCAAGTTAGTGATGCGTTTCTGTGCATCACCAAGAGACTTCTTAGCAGTGGCGGCTGGTGCCAAAAATTTTAAGGGGGGCGCAGCTTTGGAGGAAACAAACCAAAGAAGCGCTCCATACTACAGTGAAAAGAAAGTAACAAAACATAACCACAATGCTACCTACTTTGAACAATGCAATATTTGAACAGAAATTTTGCCTTCCTTTCCTTCTGGGCTGCAAATTTCTCAGTGACCTTCCGATTGAAGTCCATCATCTCTGTCACCAGTCTCTCCTCCATTTACAGCATGGCCAGTGCATCCAGCCTGTCCTGGTTCATGGTGTTTCTGAGGAAAGTTCTGATTCTTTTTAAGGTTGAGAAGCACCTCAGCTTCTGCAGTGGTCATGGGTGTGGTGATGAGGATCTTTAGCAGAGTGACAGTCTCTGAAAATACCTCTCCAAGATTATTTTCCATCAACAACTGGATAAGGTCCACAGCACCACAGCAGGCCTTGAACTCCTACTTGCTGTAGATTAAGACTGAGCTCTGTCTTCAGCTTTAGTTGAGCACTGGGTCGGCCTTCAAGGTCCTGCTGAGGGCATCCTCAGGAAACATGGCGTGGTACTGTGTGAACCTGTCATTAAAAAATACATAGAAAAGCACATTTTATTACCAAAAGTTAACATCAGTATTTACTGAAAAAAATCAATAAAACAGCCAAAGTTTAACCTGCTCCCATAAAATAAAGCTGTAATTTATGTCATTTTCACCATTTTATGAACATTTCTTGTGTCAACTGAACAGTGTCTTGTTTTATACATGATGTCTCATGGCTCAAGATTGTAAACACAAACAGAATCTTATGTACCACTAAACTGATGCTTTAAAACTAAAGGTAAAACTATGTGATACAGTTTTTGGTATAGATTAACTGTAAGAAGTATGAACAAAACAAAACAAAAACAAAAACAAATAAGAAAAAAATCAGATACAAGCATGCAGCACAAAGGGCAGACAGCTCACACCAGCTGACTGATTCTCATAACTGAAATGGAGGCTGTCAATGTTTGGATGACATTTGTAGTTTTCAGCAAAACTACTTCAAATTTTAAAAAGTCAAAAAAATAAACTTCACATTACAGGAGTCTGTTTCCATCTGCTGGAGCTTTTGAATATTTTTACTTTGTACTGTTATGTGCAGTATTCAGTCAGCAAAAAACACCAACAGAATGTATAATTTCTGTATCCAAAGAGAACATTTTATCAAAGCAACTAAACATATGGTATACAATTATATAAAATGGCAATACTGTATATATTTATATTGAAATTTATTATTTTTTATCACATGTTTAGTTGCCATAATAAAACTACACCATTTAAAGACAAGATGATACATTCTGTTGGTCTGTTTTCATTGATTTTATACTGTGCACAGTGGTACAAGCTGGAAAGGCACAAGGTAAGTGTCAAATCTAAAAGCTGCAGTAGATTAAAAAATAATTCTGTAATGGACATACACCTAAGGGGTAAAGAACTTGTGTTGTTCACACTTCTGGGGCTAATAAAACCCCACTGTTTTCACCAGTAAACTGCAACACATAACTTGATAGCATTATCAATTCTTTTTGTAATTTTTCAAAGGGTTTCACACAATCTAACAGTAATATTTAATGAGCAGTGCATTAACCTCTGCAATAATCTGCATGCACTTACAATTACAATTTCTCCTATCTTGTTCCTGCTTTGCCATGATTTTTAAAAATATATCTTTATAGGTCCCTTTATATAATATTTTCATAAAAATAATGTATCAAATTTGTCAACTAAATTTAAAATGAACTTCTAGTGGGGTAAAAACAGACTTACCCACCCAATAAAAGCCCCAATTCCTCCTAAAATTATGTTGTTTTGTAAAAATATGCAAGACTTAAAAACTATATAGATTTTTTAGAACTTAAGTCTGTAAAAGGATAATGTTCTACTAAACAAAGCATTTATATCCTCTTGGCAACCTCATTTTGTGGCTCCTGATCTATTGTTTCGTGCCATGTGTGACATAAAATGGAAACTTTGCCCCTGGATTATGTTATGTCTACTAGGAAAGACACATCCTAATCTAATCTTCAGTGCAGCATAGCCTCTTACTGATTTTCTTCTCCAATGCAATCTCACCTCTCCTGCGATCCTCTGACGGATCTCTGGACGACGCCTCCTCCGTGCATGGGAGCATCGGTCGGACGCGTGAGGATACGTAAGATACTTGCGCATGAGTAAATCACATCTGCTGCGGTGACGTGTGGATATGATTGACAGCGCTCGTTGTCCAGTCACATAAGGAAAAGAAACACCAAAACAATACTGATTCGCTTCCAGTCCAAGTGGGAGTGTCCGGGGCGCTCTTCTCTGCACCCCGGGGGCAAAGTTGAAGCGGCCAATCCCAAAGACGCCTCAGGTCACATGCTGAGCAAAAGTTTAAGGACTTCCATAGACACCCATTAGGCCGGCGCCCCTCCGTACGTGAACTATGTATTCACAACACAGTTACTACGTAAAAACATTGTGAAACCCCTTTTATTGAATGGTGGCAGGTGCTGCTGACAGACTATTACTGTGTGGAAAAAATAAATGTTTTTATCCACTATTTTTTATGATTTAAAGACAAATTACGTTGTGTTTAAGCGGACTTTCTCTGTCGAATTTTGGAGGGGGCGGCGCCCCAGCGCCCCCTATTGGCAAGCCACCACTGCTTCTTAGTTTCTTCTAAATCCTTTTTCAAGACACGTGCTTCTTCCTTTTGTGTCCTAAGCTTTTCTGTAGCAAGTGTTAACAAGTGTTCTTTGTGTATGAGCTGTGCCAGCATTACAACAGCCATGCGACCAAGCATTTTAGATAATTCCTTATCTTTGAGGGCTGTGACTGAAGTGGTGTGGACCAGCTCGGCTTTCATATCCTCTAACTCAGTCGCTTTGTCTTTTGGACTTTAGCTGCGTAGTCAGGTAATAACTGACTCATCATTTGGCTTAACCCTTGTGCATCCCTTTAGCAAAGGCACCAAATAAGTCCCTAAGAGTAAAATTTACCTGCCAAGAAATATTGCCATAAAGAAATTGTGTATGAATATATCATTCCATTTTTTTTAACATGACCACTCTCAGTAATTTCTACTGTAACCATACATACCAAATTTTTTCTTTGTTTCAAAATTTAAAACCTTTAAATGCCAGTTTTTGTATAAAAAGTTGACTTTTAAAAATACAAGAAAACACAAAAAGTGAATATTTTCAGTCTATTGCATGAAAAATGTTATGTGTTTGGCTGATTATCAGAGCCTGGAAGTGTCAAAGATTGGTAGAAAAATTATTTTTGATGCATCTTTATTTTTCGTGCAGAGTCAGATTTTCTATAAAAGGCACCAAATAAGTCCCTAAGGGTAAAATTTACCTGCCAAGAAATACTGCCATAAAAAATTATGTATGAATATATCATTCCAGTTTTTTTACATGGCCACTCTCAGTAACTTCAGCTGTAACCATACTGGATTAATTATTTTAATACTCTGTTAGGCCTAGCCTAAATAGGTGTGAGCCTAGCTCACATATTCAGTGCAGGCCCAGCCTGCATCCTTGATCAAGGGGAGAGAAGGAAGACACAGCAGACCAGTGAGTAGTAGAGTCAGTCCATTCTCTCGGTTTATTTCAGGAAAACACAAGATATATATACAGTGTGACAGACAATAATTTGTTAGAGACTTTAGCTCTTCCCCCTGCTCTAACATGTTGACTAATGGCCAGAGTTAAATTGCATTACTTTCTAAACAAGTTATATAGGAAAACACATGTGGACCATGATTGGTTTATCTATGACTTCTTAAGCACACACACAGTATATATGTCCAGAGTTCATTACGTCAACCTATGAGTGACTTCCTAATGTACACATACACACATGCAGTGCATATGACCGTAATGCAGTAATTCAATTCAGCGAAGACCTGCTGGGCATATGGCCATATGCAGTAATTCAATTTTATCAATGAGTTCCTGTTCTTGAGCACACACGCAATGCATATGACCAGAGTTTGATCTGATAGCAGGGTTGAAGGTTTAATATTTTATACCATTGTCCACCCTTTTAATTCTTCAGAATTACACAAAGAAATCACTAGCATGATAGTATTTGTAAAAACAACAGAATAAATATAGAATAATTAAACCTAAAAGTAGTAACATACAGAATGGCACAGGCCAGGAAATCCTCACAGACGTTGATGGGCCTTACAGGCCGTTACCCGAACCTGTGATGTTCTAATCCTGAATTGGTTTAATCCAAATTTGATCTAAATTCTCTCCTTTTTCAGTAGTAAACAGTTCATTTATTACACACATACACTCACTCACCATCATTTCAAGTTTTCTGATTTCACCACTGTGTCATTCAAACGTGATCATTTTATTGCAATTTTATTCATAATTCACACAATTTATTTGCATTGTAAGATTATTCACTTTCATAAATTTATGATTTTTGATTTTAAATTCTCTGTCTGTTAGTGTTCTCCAGAAGCCAGCGTCCCTGAAGCAAGAACTCTGTCTTAAGATCTGAGATTGATAAACTTGATTTGGTTAAATTGTATTATTTAAGTGAGCTAACTTGGTAATCAATTAATTAAATTAAGATTTGCCTTATTAAAGAAGGCTGGTGCCCCCAAGGAGAATAATTTATTGAATTATTAATTAACTTTAATTAATAACTCCATGGCTAAATCTTTCAGATTAAACGCTGATAAATTCCAAATTGCTACATATATTTGGTGCAGCCGTGTGAGGCGTTTCACACAAGACTTCTGAATACTAACAGACAAAATTCAATTTCACTCCAACAAACACATTTATTTATCAGTTTTTTCTGATTTATTCATCCACATCAAAATAATGATATGCTTGCTGAAGTGCTGGATTTAATGTGCTTAATGTTGGCTGCGTGATCTCATATGTGCTTCTTGTTTAATGTTACATGCATGTAGTTTGTGATTGAGCCGCTCCAGGCTGTTGATGTGACTGTGCACCGCCGACGCGTTGATTTTTTTATTGATAAGTGCACATGTTCTGCGTCGCCATACGCATTGATTTATAAGGCCTATTTGCTGAATAGTGGTGTTCACGACATTTCTGAGCCATATGTTCAAGCCCTGTGTCCTTTATAGCCTGTTACGATGTTCTAACTGCTATAGGTGGATCAAGATACCTCACTTTCCCCGACAGAGTAGCTAACTGTCCGCTGGAAAACTGCTTTACAGCAGGGGGGTTCCATCTGTGTGAGATCAGACGTGATTTTGGACACAGACAGTGTGCGTCTGTGAATTTAAAGTCTGCAGTAGTATTTACTGTGAGGGAAATTAACCGTTGTGACTTGTTTTTGGTGAAGTTTTGAGGAGTTGAGAATTACAAAGTTTACAGATTGTATCTGTGCTGTGTTGAGTGCGGAAACTTGGAAAGTTTGATCCGCCGACAAAAAGACACTCACACGCGCAGCTGGCTGTGAGTTGTTAACCCTTTGTTGTCTGAAGGAAGACTGCCTGACTTAACACTAAACGGATAGTGCCACTACAGTAGGCGGAGCCAAGTCGTCACTGCTTGCGACTCTACCTCTGCTGCCCTCTGGTGGTCAAACCTGGTGTTAAACGTGACGTCACCTACTTGCTCCTCCGCCGCCCTCTGGTGGTCGAACCCAGTGTTAAACGTGAAGTCACCTTCTTCCTCCTCCGCCACCCTCTGGTGGTCAAGCTTGGCATTGAACCAACGTCATCATAGTGTCTGTACTGTCATCTGCTGGCCAATCCTTGCATAACAGCAGCCACTGAGTATATATACATACATATCTATATATATATATACTTTTTTTTTTCTCCACATGCAGCACCTCATCTGCGCTGCCCTTGTGCTCATTTAATAAACGTGACTCAAATGGTTGTTTTGACGGAGAGAGTTTGATACACCAGTTGTAAACAATTAATTGTGATTCCTATTTTTAATATATGTCCCGTCATACAATGATAAATTAATTGTCCATATAAATAATTCCATTACAGATTCACCACTTTAATTGTTCAACCAAACAAGTGAATTCTAGTTTTGTTGTTTGCTTCTATGTCCTAAACATACTTTATAGCAAATTCACCATTGCAGCCAACTAGTCTGTTCAGTCTGATTACATTCAATTATTGCTCTGAAAGGCTGATGTTTTTGTTTTTCTTCCCTTGCCTCTTTTATGCATCAACAGCCTATCTCATGAAATGAATAGATTGAACAACTGATTAATTAATTTAACTGGTTTAACAAAATAACCAAGAGTTAAATAGCATTAATTAATTCAGAAAATTAACTATCCAAGTGGTCAAAATTAACTGCTTTTATTTGAATTATTGGGCTTTTCTTTGTTAGTTATCCTATGTTGGGTATTGTTATTTACACACATTTCTTTTTCTAGTTTATTGATGTGTTGAGTGCAAGATTTTGTTCCTTTTGTTTCTCATCATAAAGGTACTGACGTATTATCTCTGAATTGACTCAATTTTTAATAACCTGCACTCTTTTGCAACATCACTCAATGAAAACCAATAGTTTGTCGCCTGATCCTAATTTTATTTTATTACCTTTTCTGTCTCTTTCTTGCATATTACATTATTTCAATTATTTTGACGGATTTATTCAGGTCCTAGTTCACTTTGGAGCTTTATATCCCAAGTGTATTTCAAGATTTTTGTTTTGCATCATCTTACTTTACCTTATTTAAATGTTCTTATTGGTAACTCTTTATTTCTGTTATTAGTTAGTTACCTTTCAACTTAAGGTCAAGTAAAATCCTTACTTTTTAATTTCTCATCCCCTAAACATTTGTATGACCTTTGACAATCTGAACCCAAAGTTCAACATTTAAACTCTTTACTTTTAATTTAGGATCCAATCAAACTCACCAATCAAACTCACCAATCAAACAATCCCACTCTTCCATCCTAAGAGTCAAACATGGCTGAAGAAAGGGATTCCAGTCCAGAAATCCCTGAGGAGACTGTAGACACAGCTTCAACCCTTGTGCACCCATGGGGGTAAATTTTACCTTTTTGGACACTCTTTTGTAGATAACTTTGGTTGTGTTGATGCAAATGGCAACAAATTTGGTCAGGTTGTGTATTTTCTGAAGATTTTTGATCTTTCAGGATTTTTCTTTTTTTTAAGTCTTTAATACACTTTAAAAATAAAAAAGCCCCACGGAAGTCCCTAAGGGTATTTTTTACCTGATGGACTCCCATTCAAACCACAGTTTTTGAATGCACTGCCAATGCAGTATGATATTTTATTATTAATATTATTGTCATTCCTTGGTGTTGAAATCCCTTCAAAATATATATCTTTTTGTTCCACACGAGATAGTGCTATTTTCTCAGGTACTGTATATCCATGACTGAGAGCTCATGACAGCATATTTCCATTATCATATAAAATCATACACTGAAAGCCAATTCAATAAATATTTACAATTATTTTGATTTGGTTGTATTCTAGGGATGTCATAGTGTGGTGTGCATGTGTATGTAAACAAAGTTTTGTGTATCTGTGTGTACATAGGAGGAACCAAAATTCAGCCATCAAATTGTGGTCATTTCAATGTAAAATGATAAAATCCACTTTTCAGTGCTTGTAAGATAGTTTAGGCTTATGTGAATATACGTGTGTGTGGGGATGTGTTGGTGTGTGTGTGTGTGTGTGTGTGTGTGTGTGCACGTGTGTGTGTGTGTGTGTGTGTGTGTGTGGGGGGGGCAGCTACAAATGCTTACTTTTTCAAACAGGCTCAAAGCCTGACCTCAGCATGTACAGACCCATGTTTACATGTGCCCTTTGTATGATATAAACATTTTGCATCTTGTGGCACTTCAAAAGCTGACCCACAGTGACTACAAAAGTCTGGCTTTGTCTGCACAGGTGCCATGGCAGATAAACACATATATAGGTGTCCATCAGTTGGGGTCTAATTTCATTCTGCCTGGTCAAGATAAGCGACACAGCTACAGCACTGCTGAAGTCCTCAACCTCCTTGGACTGGGAGATGAGGAAGACCCTCTGATGAAGTCAGCTCAGATGGAGACACAGAGGATGATGTGGACCAGAGGAGGGGAAAGACACAGAATGCGGTCCCTTGTCTGGATGGGAGTCCAGGACTAGGATAGCTTGGTCTCCCACTAATACAGACACAGTCCTGCACCAGCCAGCTGGGACTCTTCGTCAATCAACCAATCAATCAAGTGGTTGATCAAACCTGATCTGTATAGCGCCAGTTCATAACAAGCATTATCTCAAAACACTTTACAAAAGAGCAGGCTGAAGACAAACTCTTTGTTTTATGGATACACGTATATGCACCTATACAATCAAAAATACACATATACACATATATCCAAAGCCCAACACGAATCCATCATGAGCATAGCACTGGGCCAACCAAACTACAGGAAGGTGTTTCTGTAGGGAGCTTACAGTAACAGTGGCAAGAAAAAACCTGTTTAGCATCTGGTAATCTTGAGCAGATCCAGTCTCATGTTGAACAGCCATTCATAGAGACTGTGTAGGTGTTGTGATTGTAAGAAGGGAGGTGGGCAGAAACAAGTAGACAAAAGTAAGAATTGAAGATAGTGACAGATCCATGGTCCAATCATAGACCTCTCCTCATCATATTTGTCTCTGCTGAATATAAATTTGTCAGAGGTAAGCCCCTTGAGATGTGGCATCTCATTTTTAAGAGGGTCCTCATGTCTATGTGGTTGTAAAGAAAGTTACTAAGGATGAATAATCAATACAGCCACGGATAGAGAGGCCAATCTAATGTTAACATTAATATCAATTATGAATATAATCTGGAGAGGACTGATGTTGATTAATATAGCAGCATCTAGCTGAACTACCATTAAAATGGGTCTAACTGATCTAAACTATGAATTTATGTCAAATGATGTTGTTTCTGTTGGTGGCTGATGCAAGTTAGAGTACATGGAGTCAAGCTGGTCCACAGCAGCAGGTCATCCATGATTGTATGTCAAGGTCATACTAATATATGTGTGCTGTTTTGTAGAAACTATTATGAATTTAATTTTGTTGATCTGTGTAAAGTTATTATCAGATCTCTCTAAAGTCCTGGTAACACTATGCAGCCTCCAGGATGGAAAATAATTCACTTTTCGTGTTTATTTGTATTTTTTAAAAGTCAACTTTTTTTCACAAAAACTGGCATTTAAGGGGTTAAAATTTTGAAACAAAGTAAAAATTTGGTTTGTATGGTTACAGCTGAAGTTACTGACAGTGGCCATGTAAAAAAAAAAAACTGGAAAGATACAATAATACATAATTTTTTTGTGGCAATATTTCTTGGCAGATAAATTTTACCCTTAGGGACTTATTTGGTGCCTTTTATAGAAAATCTGACTCTGCACGAAAAATAAAGATGCATCAAAAATATTTTTTCTACCAATCCCACTCCCAGCTCTGATAATCAGCCAAAACACATGACATTTTTCATGCAATAGACTGAAAATAATTCACTTTTCGTGTTTATTTGTATTTTTTAAAAGTCAACTTTTTTTTCACAAAAACTGGCATTTAAGGGGTTAAAATTTTGAAACAAAGAAAAAATTTGGTATGTATGTGGTATAAAATATTAAACCTTCAACCCTGCTATCAGATCAAACTCTGGTCATATGCATTGCATGTGTGCTCAAGAACAGGAACTCATTGATAAAATTGAATTACTGCATATGGCCATATGCCCAGCAGGTCTTCGCTGAATTGAATTACTGCATTACGGTCATATGCACTGCATGTGTGTATGTGTACATTAGGAAGTCACTCATAGGTTGACGTAATGAACTCTGGACATATATACTGTGTGTGTGCTTAAGAAGTCATAGATAAACCAATCATGGTCCACATGTGTTTTCCTATATAACTTGTTTAGAAAGTAATGCAATTTAACTCTGGCCATTAGTCAACATGTTAGAGCAGGGGGAAGAGCTAAAATCTCTAACAAATTATTGTCTGTCACACTGTATATATATCTTGTGTTTTCCTGAAATAAACCGAGAGAATGGACTGACTCTACTACGCACTGGTCTGCTGTGTCTTCCTTCTCTCCCCTTGATCAAGGATGCAGGCTGGGCCTGCACTGAATATGTGAGCTAGGCTCACACCTATTTAGGCTAGGCCTAACAGAGTATAAAAATAATTAATCCATTCTGGTGTCAGAAGTGGGATTTCAGACAGTCGTCATCGGACCGCGGGCTGAACAACGGAATTAAATCTCCACTTTGCGCGCACATTTCAATCCTTCCAGCAGCATAGATAGACCAGCTGCTGTGAAGAAGAGGTGTGGGATTGAGACTTCCTTGCCAGTCAGCGCGGCCCGAGGCACTGCTCCTGGAGTCCTCAGTGACCCGAACCACAGCCTTCCTGAGTCGTTTTCCTGGTAAGTGCCAACCTCTTACTATTTAAGTAACTAGAATGGGTCTAGGTAGATCTAAACATAAAAGTAAAGGTAAACCTGTTTCTGCAATATGTGACATTATGGAGAAAAAATATCCAGGCAGCACTGAAAGGGTTTCTATCTGGGAGAAGAAATTAGGATTTCCAAAAGGGGGTAGTTTGAGTGTACAGCAATTACAACAACTGAGGAAAAATATGGAAGATTTGCATAAAGGTAAATGGCCTACACATAAAAAGAAACCAAAAAGAGTAAAACTAACTATACAGGACTTTATGTGTTTAACACAGTGGGAACAAGAAGCAAATCTCAGGTTACATAAATCCAAAAAAGAAAAAGAATTGTTGCCAGAATCACTACAGGTTCAAAAAGTGATAGGACCAAATTAACAAGACAGCAATGCACCTAGAAAAGTAAGAAGTGATCAGGACAAACAAATTAGCGGACAAAAGACAGATGCAGTAATCACTTCAACACCTATTAAACAAAAACAGCTAACAATAGCGGCTAACCTCTATCCCCCATTACCCCCAGACGACTCCTGGGACATAAATAGCTCAACTGAGCTGTCACCTCCGACCAAACCAGTTACAAGGGCAGACACAGGACATGCAGCTCAGCCACCAGCCAGACTGATAGAGCAGATGGAGTTAGTGCAGCCAGCAGGGCAGTTCCCCATGTATCAGGTTGCAGGAGGTGAGGGAATACAACAGGTATTCAGGCCATGGGACAGGACTGAGATGAAGGAAGCTGCTAGGACAGTGCCAGACCCCAGAGATGGAATTAATGGGTTTGAGAAAAATTGGATTTCATTGTGTAAACAGTGGAGGCTGACAGGAGAGGAATGCAGAAAGTTGTTAAGTATGATAAGTAAAGATGAAGGCTAAAAATGGGATAAGTTGTTTGATGATAATAAATGGGTAGAGAGAGTTGTTTCCAGACATGTATAGTGGGAAGTAGATGATCGTTACCAGGAAATGGTACAAGCAGTAATTCATTTTGCTAAAGAAACCTGGGGTAAATATTCAGGACTTCAGAGTGTTATGCAAATGACCCAGGGACCTGGGGAGAGTGCTCCTTTATTTTTGGCTAAATTCCTCAAAGCATATGTGCAACAGACAGGACAGGATAAAGGTCAGTTTGGTTCCAGCCCTATAGGTTTTTTTGAGGCGGCTTGTGTAGCACTTGGGCTCAGCAGGTTAAATCAAGAAACGCAGGCCTTAATCAAGCGACACAAGGTGGGATGGAGAACTATGGGGTGGGATGATCTTGTTACTCAGGCTCAACATTGGGAGGAGCACCAGGCTAAAGTAGAGAAGGAGAGAAAAACTAAGAAAGAGACAGCATGTGTTTTATGTACAGGAGTCCAAAAGACGCCCAGAGCAACAACAGCAGAGTCGGGGTAGGTCCATGAACAGGGGTTGGAAAATCGGTAAGGATACGTGCATAATTTGCAGGGAAAGGGGCCACTGGGCAAAGAATTGTCCAAAGCGAAACAGGTCAGTAGAGCCTAGTGCACCACTATTTCAGGCATAGGATACTGCGGGGATTGCATCAGACCAGACTAACCTGACTAGCCTACAAGACACAGACATTGAGGAAATTAGACTATCATACAGAGATGACAGTCCAAAGGTCATGTTGCAGATAAATGGTGAAATTGAAGAACTTTTAATAGACAGTGGAGCATCTAAATCAGTATTGTCTAACAAATATAAACGGAAATATACCATACCTTTGTCAACCAAAACAATATTCACAATAGGAAACACCAATCAAATGCAGTCAGAAGCTGTAACAAAGCCTCTTAAAGTAGAGGGCTTAGAGCAGACTGTGGCACATGAGTTTATACTGTCTAAAAGTTGTCCGATTAACCTATGCGGTAGAGATTTAATGATGAAGTTGGGACTGACAGTGGAAAGTACACCAACTGAAGTAAAGATGAAAAACCCAGAACAGCAGTTTGTGTCGCAGGCACATGATGCACCCCTTGTCATCTACGCACTGCAATTAGACCCACAACACACAGTGGCAGCACAGGCAGTCCTCGACTTGGCTCAAAAGTACACTACACAGTCTAGTCATTTCATGAAAGCAGCAGATTTGCACTGTACTATGAATGTTTCACAAGAATCTGACAATGAGTATGATAAAGACTTTCACAGAGTGACTGAATACACACACAATACTCTGTCAGTGAAGATGCTTTACTGCAGTAAGACTAGAGCAGCATGTTCTGTGGAGTTACATCCAGAGCAAATGCACCTTTTTACTGAACACACACCATATGTTTCTGTTACCAGAGATGATGAAGATCACTGGCAAAACCTACAATCTTGGTTATCTATGATTCTCCATGAAAGTACAAAGTCAGGGTGGATGACAGTAGAAAATGGGGTAAGATTTCATCCAACTCTAGAAGTGTATGAAGTCAGTTTGTGGCAGCTGTGGCCAGTAGTTAAGACCGCATGGATGACAGAGGTTGCAGAAGACTGTAGGATGTTGTCAGAGGCTGTTGCAGTGGAACTAGAACAAATTCCAGATAGTCTTTGGTCAAAAGGTCCAACAGATGTAGGCAAGTTAAATGTACCACCTTATCGCATCACTACAAATACAAACACCAAACCACAGCTCAGACAGTATCCAATTTCACATGAAGCAAGACAGGGAGCATTAAACTGTCTTAATGACTATCTTAAAGCAGGAGTGAAAAAGAAGGGTGAGAAAATCAGATGGAGATTTATTCAAGATCTCAGAGCTATAAATGCACTTACCAATCCAATTCCAGCAATTGTAGCTAACCCACATACCATTTGGACCAAAGTAAAACCAACACATAAATGGTTCTCGACGATTGACTTGGCTAATGCATTCTTTTCAGTTCCACTACACGAACAGTCACAACCATGGTTTGCTTTTACACTGGAAGGAAAGAAATACACTTGGACGAGGTTACCCCAGGGTTTTGTCGATAGCCCAGCAGCTTTTCATGCAGCTTTAGACAAACAACTAGGTGACTTTGACACCAAGGCTGACATTACTGTGTTGCAGTATGTTGATGATTTAATGGTATGTGCGGAGGACAAGGATGAGTGTACACGGGGGACACTAGATCTCCTTAAATACTTGGCAGCTAATAACCCCAAAGTGAGCAAAGAAAAGGTGGTCATGTGTCAACAGGAAGTGACGTATTTAGGACAGATAGTTTCACAGGAGGGAAGACGACTAACAGATGATAGAAAACAGGCTGTTCGTAACACACCCTTACCAGAGACTAAGAAAGCTTTACTAAGTTTCATCGGTCTGTGTTCATATTGTAGAACCTGGATTCCAGGTTTTGCTAATATAGAAGGATCATTAAGAGCCCTTATTAAACATGACATGAAGAATACGGACAGGATTCAATGGACTGAAGATGCCATAATCCAATTTGAAAAAGCCAAGGACAGCATCATAAATAGTCCAGCATTGGGGTGGTTTGAGGGTAACAAGCCTTACGATTTGTTTGTTGACACTTCTGACGGTTACATGAGAGCAGTACTGACTCAAGCTAGGGGAGGTTTGCAAAAACCAGTGGGGTACATCAGCAAGAAACTTGACTGTGTTGCACGGGCATATCCAAACTGCGTTCAAAACATAGTAGGAATGTATGAGGCAGTACAGGCAGTCCGGGGATGGATCAGATTTACACCTTTGACGGTTTGGTGTAACCACCAAATCCAAATACTTCTCCAAGATCAACACTTAACACATCTTACTACTCAGAGGTATCTAAATTATGAAACATGTTTGTTTGGGGATCCAAGTTTAAGTGTGAAAACATGCTCTAAATTGAATCCAGCAACACTTCTTCCATTTCAACCAGATGACGCGGATATACACGACTGTCAGGAAGTGGTTAAAGACGTTTTGACACCTCGACGTGACCTTTCTGACACCCCTCTGAACTTGGGCAGCATAGTTTTTGTTGATGGTTGTGCTAAATGAAATCAAAAGGGTGGTTTGGAGGTGGGGTATGCTGTGGTGACAGCTGAGAAACTTTTGGAATCAGGAGCATTACCACAACATTGGTCTGCACAAAAAGCAGAACTACATGCATTAACACGAGCTTGTGAATTACACGAGGGAAAGGACGTCACCATCTACACAGATAGTAGATATGCTTTTGGCGTGGTACATGATTTTGGCATATTATGGCAACTAAGGAATTTCTTAACGGCTATGGGCAAACACATCTCAAATAGTGAACAAGTCCAAAGACTTCTGGATGCAATACTGTTACCCAGAAGTATAGCAGTGGTCAAATGTAAAGCACACACAAAAGGTACAGATCTACAAAGCGTAGGCAACTCAAAAGCAGATCTTGAGGCAAAAAGAGCAGCTGAAAGTAAAAAGCTAATAAATACTGAAAGCATAAACACTGTGTCAACTCAGGACTATTTTGGAACCTCAGTACAAGACATTCAAAATCAAGCAGAAAAACTGAACTAAAAAGATTGGAAAAATATGCTACCCTAGTAAATGGAATATGGGAATCTGAAAGGAAACCATGTTTACCATGAGCCTGGTATAGAACGGCTGCAGAAATAGCGCATAAGGATCATGATGGACAAAATAAAATGATAAATACAATCAGAGGAGTTTGGCACTGCCCAGGAATACAGCAGGTAGTGGCAGAAATCTGCCTTAAGTGTGGAATTTATGCTAGGCACAATGTGAAAACTGCGCAGGGCAAGTTGCAACAGATTAAAAGAACTCAAGTACCAGGCCATCATTGGATGATGGATTTTATTGAACTAAATGCATGTCAAGGCACTAAATACGTACTAACTATGGTATGTTCAGTCACAGGGTGGCTTGAGGCATTTCCTTGTTCTCATATGGATGCAAGTACAGTGGCAAAATGGATTATTAAAGAAATTTTACCAAGATGGGGAATCCCAGCTCGATTATCATCTGATAATGGGCCAGGATTTGTAGGCGAGGTGGTGCAAAACCTGGCCAAAGCTTTGAGCATCAAAATGAACTACCACTGTGCATATCATGCTCAAAGTGCGGGATTAATAGAGAATTGTAATAAATTGCTAAAAAACAAACTAGCAAAAATTATGGAAGATAAAAAATTTAACTGGAGAGAAGCACTGCCCCTGGCTTTAATGAGTCTAAGGACTGCATCAAGCCAGGGGCTGTCACCATTTGAGAGGGTTTATGGTAGACCATTTCGGGGCAGGCTTGATTTGCTTACATCCAATCAAATGCATGATTTACAACTGGGAAAGTACTATGAGTTGCTGGCGATATCTTCTCCTCTTTGCCCAGACTTGACCTGACCAAAGCCGATACGGGGCCACTACACGACCTGGTGCCAGGTGACTACGTGTGGGTAAAGAAGTGGAGACGGAAAAAGTGGTTGGAGCCAAGGTTCGAGGGTCCATATCAAGTCCTGCTGACATCGCCAACAGCAGTAAAAGTGGACGGAAAAGCACCTTGGATCCATCACCATCACATCAAAAAAGCGACTATTGACAACCTAGAAGAATAACTGACTACAGACCCCCACAGACTGAGACAGAGACACAGACTAAGACATAGACTTAGACACAGACAAAACACAGACAAAGACTCAACATAACTGAAAGGAGCGCTCCCTGGAAACAACAATCCACCTCCTCAGCCTAAGGCTGACACTTAGAGGCCATAATAATGCCTCAATGAGCTGGTTCACTGACGAGTGACCGAAGAAACACGCTGAGGACGGCCAACACTGTTCTTACAAGGCTTTGCGTGCCTTGGGCAGTGACAACAGACCTTCAAATCACACTTTTCCCTAAACTAAGTGTGCAACAAATGCTTAAGGACTCAGCTTTTGAAATTGTATACCCAACACACACATTACACTCTCATAACATTACACAGACAGTGTCTCTGGTGACCTGATTTCAGCTGGAAACCTAACGGTGCCAACACTAGGTTGAAATCCCACCACACAAATCAGTTACTTGGGTGTATCCCATACTAACTGACTTGCTGTCTCCACAGCACTTAACACACACATACAATTTATTAATAATTCCCAAAATAAGGTTTATTTAAATATTTTAGTGTGAACTGTGTGACAACATAATCAAAATGTTTTCATGTCTTATATTTTGTGTGACGGTATTGGGTATTTATTGTAATTCTGATGGTACCTTTGGAGTTATGAATAAGACATCAACAGTAGAGATCTTAACACCAACAAGAACAGTGTCACGATCATTTATCTCACTGTCAGATGATAATGTTCAGGTAAATCACACTAAGCAAGGAAAAGAATTAATTTGTCACTGCAAAACAAACTCAGGAAGTATAACCGCTTTCACAATAGAATTTACACTCTGTAACGGTACAGAAAAAGAACCCCTTGTGTCATATGTACCAGGTATGGGAATAGCCTCCAAGGAGTGTACACTTAGTAAAGCCAAACAAGACCCAGAGCTTAAGAATACAGAGATTTCCTTACATTGTATCTGGGTTCAATCGCCACGTGGAAAAGTATATTGTAGTTGTATCACATACCCACTGGGGGTCTATGAAGCAGAAACCAAAAATGATTGTAACAACTCTGCTGAAATTGTACTGACCCCTGATCCTCCTTCCTCAGCCAGACAAAGTAATCATTCAACACCGTCTGCTGCCCCATTGATTCCTGTAACAGTACAACCACTAGAGACACCTCAAAGAGAAAACCCTAATCTAGAAACATTTGAAACCAGGTGGAATATGACATTGAGTAACATAACTCGCCCTTTGGGATTGAAACCAGACGATTGTATAATCTGTGTAATGCCACGACAGAAGTATGAAGCTGTAGGTGTAGCTATAGACATTTGTGAGACCTATGTTATGGTCAAGAGATCAGATACAATCCAGAAAATACCTCTTGCTGAAACAGGCACCCTCTTAATACACATCGATAAGTTTTACCCTGTGGTCTCCAAGAAAGTTTGCTTGATAGATTGCATCTTTTTGTCAATGATAAGCAGAACCTTTGCCTACATGCACCAACTCTGGGAAGTGGAGTGTCCTAGACCCCGCAATACACTCAAGGAGCTGCAATTGGAGCCCCCAGTTCAGGAGTGCCTAGCAGCGAAGGCTGCTAAGTTCTTCTGTATCAGAGTGGGTTCTGCAGCTGCAAACTTGCCTCAAAGCTACCGCAAGAAGTGTGTTCAGTGGATAGGAACTAATGATGTATCAGGCAGAGGTAGATGGCTATCTGAGATCATTGTCAGATTGGATTGGACACCAGATATCATTTTTGCATGTGGAAAGAAAGCAACACTTAAAAGCAAACCAGGGGAGGATGAGGAGTGTGCTGTAGTCATGCTTGCAGAAAGAGCTATGGCAACATTCCTTAACTAGGGCAACTTCCCTGAAAGAGTAACTTATCACATGTCATTATTGTTAGTATGGCAACTTTCCTAAAAAAAATCACTTATAACACATCATAAGTGCTACTATGGCAACTTTCCTGAAGAAACAGCAATTACACTTCATTAGTGTTATGAAGGCAACTTTTCTAAAAGAGCCACTTATCACACTTAATTAGTGTTAATATGGCAACTTTCCTAAAAGAGTCACTTATCGGACTTAATTAGTGTTTCTATGGCAACTTTCATAAAGTGTCACTAATTTCACTTCATAAGTGTTACTATGGCAACATTCCTAAACAATCACCAATAACACTTCATTAGTGTTATTATGGCAACTTTCCTAAAAGTATCAAAGATTACACTTCATCAGTGTTACTATGGAAACTTTTCTCAAAGAGCTACTTTTAACACTTCATTATTGTTACTATGGCAACTTTCCGAAAAGAGTCACTAATTACACTTCATTAGTGTTACTATGGCAACTTTCCTAAAAGAGTCACTAATTTCACTTCATCAGTGTTACTATGGCAACTATCCTATAAGAGTAACTTGTTACACTTCATAAATGTTACTTTGGCAACTTTGCTAAAGAATCACCAAGCAACTTTCCTTAAAGAGTGACTAATTACGCTTCATTCATGTTACTATGGCAACTTTCCGAAAAGAGACACTTATTACACTTCATTAATGTTAGTATGGACACTTTCTTTTAAGAGTCACTTGTTACACTTCATTAATGTTACTTTGGCAACTTTCCTAAAGAATCACCAAGCAACTTTGCTAAAAGAGTCACGAATTACGTTTCATTAGTGTTAGTATGGCAACTTACCTAAAAGGGTCACTCGTGTTTCTATGGCAACTTTCCTAGAAGAGTCACTCATTACACTTCATTAGTGTTACTATGGCAATTTTCCTCAAAGAGCAACTGATTTCATTACATTAGTGTTACCATGGCAACTTCCGAAAAGAGTCACTAATTACACTTCATTAGTGTTACTATGGCAACTTTCCTAAAAGAGTCACTAATTACTCTTCATCAGTGTTACTATGGCAATTTTCCTTAAAGACTGACTTGTTACACTTCATTAATGTTACTTTGGCAACTTTCCTAAAAGAGCCACTAATTACAGTTCAATAGTGTTACTATGGCAACTTTCCTAAAAGAGCCACTAATTTCCCTTCATTATTGTTTCTATGGCAACTTTCCTTTTTTTTTTTTTTTTTTTTTTATTAAGTGAAGCAAAGCAGTTCTTGACAAGTGGGACAATGAACATGAGATACACACAGACAAGGGGGAAGAAAAAAGAAAAAAAAAGAGAAAGAAATAATAATTATAATAATAAAATACCAAAATTTACAATAACAACAATAATAATAATAAAACAAACAAACAAGCAAACAAACAACGGCAAAGAATCGACTAAAACGACAGCAAAGCAGGAACTCATTAACTCTTTAGATATTCTGTTTGTAGGTAAATGGTAAATGGTCAATGGACTTGAGCTTATATAGGGCCTTTCTCGTCTTTTGACTACTTTACACCGCAGGTCACACTTACCCATTCACACCCATTCGCTCTCACATTCACTCACTGATGTTTCAGAGTTTCTATTTTAGTTATCCGTCAGTATCAGCAACACTTTTACGCCCTTTCATACCCATTTACACGCCACTGACACATCAGTGAGAGCAACTTGGGGTTAAGTGTTTTGCCCAAGGACACATCGCCATGTGTCGCCCTGAGCTGGGCTTGAACCTGCAACCTCCCGATCACTGACCAAGCGCACTATCCAGCTGCGCCACCAACGCACCAAAAAACTTTCCTAAAAGAGTCACTAATTTCACTTCATTAGTGTTAGTATAGAAACTGTCCTAAAAAAGTCACTTATTAAACTTCATAAGTGTTACTATGGCAACTCTCCTGAAAGAGTCACTAGTGTTACTATGGCAACTTTCCTATATGAGTCTATTATTACAACTCATTAGTGTTACTATGGCAACTTTCCTAAGATAATAACTCGTGTTACTGTGGAAACATTCCTATAAGAGTCTCTCATTACACTTCATTAGTGTTGCTATGGCAATTTTCCTGAAAGAGAAATAATTACACTTCATTAGTGTTACTATGGCAACTTTCCTAGAAGAGTCACCAATTACAAGTTGTAAGTGTTACTATGGCAGCTTTCCTAAAAAAGTCACTGGTGTTACTATGGCAACTTTCCTCAAAGAGTCACTTATTACAATTCATTAGTGCTACTATGAGAACTTTTCTAAAAGAGCCACTAATTTCACTTCATAGTGTTACAAGGCAACTTTCATTAAAATGTCACTAGTGGTCCTATGGCAATTTTCCTTTAAGTGTCACTTAATACTCTTCATTAGTGTTACCATGGCAACTTTCCTAAAAAAGTCACGAGTGTTGCTATGTCAACTTTCCTGAAAGAGTCACTAATTACACTTCATTCGTGTTACTATAGCAACTTTTCTAAAAGAATCACTAATTGCCCTTCATTGGATTACTATGGCAATTTTCCTTAAAGGGTCACTAGGGTTTCAATGGCAACTTTCCTGAAAACGTGATCCTTAACACTTCATAAGTGTAACTATGGCAACTGTTCTGAAAGACTCACTAATTAAACTTCAATAGTGTTGCTATGGAAACTTTCCTTAAAGAGCCACTAATTTTACTTAATTAGTGTTACTATGGCAACTATCCTAAAAGAGTCACTCATTACACTTTATTAGTGTTACTATGACAACGTTCCATAAAGTGTCGCTAGTGTCACTTTGGCAACTGTCCTAAAAGATTAACTTTTTACACTTCATTAGTGGTACTATGTCAACTTTTCTAAAAGAGCCAATAATTTCACCTGATTAGAGTCACCATGGCAACTTTCCTAAAAGAGTCACTAGTGTTTTTATGGAAACTTTCCTATGAGAGTCACTTATTACATTTCATTATTGTTACTATGGCAACTTTCCTAAAAGAGTCACTTATTACACTTCAATAGTGTTACTATGGTAACTTTCCTAAAATAGTCACTAGCGTTACTATAGCAACTTACCTAAAAGAGTCACTTATTACACTTCATTACAGTTGCTATGGCAACTTTCCTAAAAGAGTCCCTTATTACACTTCATTAATGTTACTATGGCAACTGTCCCAAAAAAGTCACCAATTACACTTCATTAGATTTACTCTGGCAACTTTCTTTTAAGAGTCAGTTATTTAACTTCATTAGTGTAACCATGGCAACTGTCCTAAAAGAGTCACTAATAACACTTCATTAGTGGTACTATGTCAACTTTTCTAAAAGAGCCAATAATTTCACTTCATTAGTGTTACTATGGCAACTTTCCTAAAAGCCTCACTAGTGTTACTATGGCAACTTTCCGTTAAGAGTCATTTATTACACTTCATTAGTGTAATAAATGACTCATTAGTGATGCTATGGCAACAGTCCTAAAAGAGTCTGTTATTACACTTCATCAGTGCTACGACGGTAACTTTTCTAAATGAATCACTAGAGTTACGATGGCAACTTTCCTAAAAGAGTCACTAGTTTTCATATGGCAACTTTCCAATAAGACTTTCTTATTACACTTCATTGTTAGTACGGCAAATTTCCTATAATAGTCACTTCTTACACTTCATTGTTACTATCTCAACCTTCCTAAAAGAGTCACTAGTGTTACTCTGGCAACTTTCCAAAATAATCACCAATTACACTTCATTAGTGTTACTTTCACAGCTTTCCTAAAGAATCACCCATTAAACTTCAAAAGTGTTACTATGGCAATTTTCCTAAAAGAGTCAGTTATTACACTTCATTAGTGTTATTATAGCAATTTTCCTAAAAGAGTCACTTATTACACTTCATTAGTGTTTCTATGGCAACTTTCTTAAAAGAGTCACTATGTCAGGGTACGACCCTAGTGTTTTTAAAGTTGGACCCAAAAGCTCAAAGGAAAAAGCAGGAGGAAAATTTGAACAGGTTTTATTGAAGACGGGCTCCTGAGCACAAACACAGGTGAGTGAAACAGTGAACAAAGGCTGCGGTGGTGAGGGCTCGTGGAGTCCTGGAACAAAGGGAGCAGAGGCAGAGGATTAGTATCCAAATGTCCAAAAACACAGAGAAACAACAAGGCCTCGAAAGCATTAGTAAACCCCTGGACGGGGAGAGACGGCTGAGAGCCGAGACAGCGAGAGCTGCAGAGCGGAGAGATGAGACTAGCACAAACCGAGGGTAAGTGTGCAATTCTCCCTCGACGAGAGCTTCTCAGGAGCCGTCTTAAATGGAGGAGTTGATGAGGCGAACAGGAAACAGGTGCTGTAGCTGCAGAGGGAAAGGTGAGAGGGAGTCCGAGAGGGAGGGGGAGAGCAGACTGCTGAGGATTCACTGAATCCTCACACACTAATTACACTTCATTAGTGTTACTATGGCAACTTGCCTAAAAGAGTCACCAATTACACTTCATTAGAGTTACTCTGGCAACTTTTCTAAAAGATTCAGTTATTACACTTTATTATTGTTACTATGGCAACATTCCTAAAAGAGTAACTAGTGTTAATATGGCAACTTGCCTACAAGAGTCACTTCTTACACTTCATTAGTGTTACTATGGCAACTTTCCTAAAAGAGTCACTAGTGTTACTATGGTAACTTTCCTATATAATCACCAATTACACTTCATTAGTGTTACTTTTACAGCTTTCCTAAAGAATCACCCATTAACCTTCAAAATTGTTACTATGGCAAATTACCTAAAAGAGTTACTTATTACACTTCATTAATGTTACTATGGCAACTGTCTCAAAAAAGTCACCAATTACGCTTCATTAGTGTTACTATGGCACCTTTTCTAAATGAGTCAGTTATTACACTTCATTAGTGTTATTATGGCAACTTTACTTAACGAGTCACTAATTACACTTCATTGGTGTTACTATGGCAACTTTCCTAAAAGAGTCAGTTATTACACTTTTTAAGTGTTACTATGGCAACTTTCCTAAAAGAGTCACTCATTACACCTCATTAGTGTTACTATGGCAACTTTTCTAAACGAGTCAGTTGTTACACCTCATTAGTGTTATTATGGCAACTTTCCTTAAAGAGTCACTAATTACACTTCATTGGTGTTACTATGGCAACTTTCCTAAAAGAGTCAGTTATTACACTTTTTAAGTGTTACTATGGCAACTTTCCTAAAAGAGTCACTAATTATACTTCATTAGTGTTACTATGGCATCTTTACTAAAAGAGTCACTAGTGTTACTATGGCAACTTTCCTAAAAGAGTCACTAATTACACTTCATTTGTGTTACTTTGGCAAATTTTCTAAAGGAGCCACTAATTTCACTTCATTAGTGTTACTATGGCAACTTTCCTAACCGAGTTCCTAAGTACACTTCATTAGTGTTACTATGGCAATTTTCCTAAAATAGTCACTGGTTTTACTATGCCAACTTTCCTATGAGAGTCACTCATTACACTTCTTTGGTGTTGCTATGGACACTTGCCTTAAAGAGTCACCAATTACACTTTGTCAGTGTTACTTTGGCAACTATCCTGAAAGAGTCACTAGTGTTACTATGTCAACTTTCCTTGATAATCACCAATTACACTTCATTAGTGTTACTTTTACAACTTCCTCAAGAATCACCAATTAAACTACGTTAGTGTTACTATGGCAATTTTCCTAAAAGAGTCACTTAATACACTTCTTTAATGTTACTTTGGCAACTTTTCTAAAAGATTCAGTTATTACACTTCATTAGTGTTACTTTGGCAACTTTCCTAAAATAGTCACTGGTTTTATTATGGCAACTTTCCTATGAGAGTCACTTATTACCCTTCCTTAACCCTAACCCTAACCCTAACTACTTTAGTGTTACTATGGCAATTTTCCTAAAAGATTCAGTTATTACACTTCATTAGTGTTACTTTGGCAACTTTCCTAAAAGAGTCAGCAGTGTTACAATAACTTCTAATTCTCTCCTCCAACTTTTCCAAAAGGGTCACTTATAACACTTCATTACTGTTACCAGGGCAACTGTCCTAAAAGAGTCACTCATTACACCTCATTAGTGTTATTATGGCAACTTTCCTAAAAGGGTCAATAGTGTTTCTATGCCAACTGTCTAAAAAGGTCAGTCATTACGCTTCATTAGTGTTACTATGGCAGCTGTCCTAAAAGAGTAACTTATTTCACTTATTAGTGTTACTATGGCAACTTTCGTAAACAATCACCAATTAAACTTCATTAGTGTTACTTTTACAACTTCCTCAAGAATCACCAATTAAACTACGTTAGTGTTACTATGGCAATTTTCCTAAAAGAGTCACTTATTACACTTCTTTAATGTTACTTTGGCAACTTTTCTAAAAGATTCAGTTATTACACTTCATTAGTGTTACTTTGGCAACTATCCTAAAATAGTCACGGGTTTTATTATTGCAACTTTCCTATGAGAGTCACTTATTACCCTTCCCTAACCCTAACCCTAACCCTAACTACTTTAATGTTACTATGGCAATTTTCCTAAAAGATTCAGTTATTACACTTCATTAGTGTTACTTTGGCAACTTTCCTAAAAGAGTCAGCAGTGTTACAATAACTTCTAATTCTCTCATCGAAGACGAAACATCAGACGAAAAGGAGTTTCCCCCACTGCCAGCACCCAACCAATTATCCATATTCCCAGGTCCCCACACTGCCCTATCGAAACATCACAAATCAGAAACAATAAGAAAACCACTGCTCCCCACCCCGCACAGCAGCCTTATCATACCCCTGAATACACCCAGGACATCCACACAAGAACCCAGAAAGTCCTCTAGGCCACTTGTCACACCAGAACAACAGAAAAAACAGTCCCCGACACAACCATCCCCGCACACTGCCACTCCACAACAACAAGACATCACCACCCAGGAAACAAGACAAACACCTGAAACATCCACACCCATGACCACAAGAATCAAATCTGCTCCAGTTTTTTCACCTATCTCACCACCACACGACCACAAAACCACAACCCCAACTGACTCACCACCAATCACCCGCCTGGACTTCACTAGCACAGAACCACCCACAACCACCCCTCCCACCCACAGGAAAACAACATTGGTAACCCCAGCCCAGGTTTACAATCCCCCCAAACCCATACAGTATCATACCAAAGACCTCTCCACAGTATCACTTGAAACCCATTCAGGTTCTAATGTGTCAGTTGTCACTCATGATACCATCTCCCTCTGTTCCCCCCCCGCAGGTAGCGTTGACGGCAGGTGTGAGCGGGTCGGGCGGCCGACCACAAACCCCTTAAGATGCGTAAACCCCAAAGTAGAGGGAAACAAAATGATGAGCGGGTGTGTAAAGGCTAGCAATGCCATGACACGAACCCAATCTGATCCCTCTATTGATCAGGGAAGTCGCCTGCCCGCACCCGCCTCACCGGACGTCGACGAGTTCATAACAATAGACCCAGAATCCCCAGGACCATCTCACACGAGACAATTGACTCCAGTGATCCCCGGTAAATTTAGACCAAAATACCACATGGCAAGACCAACCAGAAAACTACAGGACTGGACCATCAGCGCTCACAAACAGGTGCTGGTACTGGGGGACTCCAACATCAACAGGATCCCAGCCCACAACAACCCGAACATCCAGCTGGACAGCTATCCGGGGGCTAATTTCTATCATTTTTTGAAATTGTTTGAAAAAACAAAGCCCATCCCATTAGCCAAACTTGTTGTAGTATCAGTTGGACTCAACAATAAGGACCAAGACCCCAAACAAACCTCGTGTAAGCAACTAAAGGCACTGTACAAACAGGCAACAGTGACCTTCCCAAATGCAGACATTTATTTTCCCGTCATGAACTTCTCACCTAAACTCACAGCACAACAGAAAACCAACCTACAACTCATCAATAACACTATAACCACTTATTTCCCATGCCTTCTGGAGATACCCCACGACACCTTTACAACAGAAAAAGACAATACACACTGGACACCCACCACAGCCGCACTCATATTCCAAAGCTGGACCGCACAGCTAAATTTATAACAACAAAAGAGACAAAACCAGTACATCACCAACCCATGTCACCTCACCAAACAGTCACAACCATAGCACCAAACCCTAACCTGGGGTGGAACTCCACATCGAACATACTCAACCTGTCTAAGCTGTTTACACCATCCAAGGACCAGATACTCCTGTTAGAGAGGGGCCTATCCTTTATCCCTCGACCACACAAACTAGATTGGGAGGAACTCGAGAGAGACCTCCACCAATATCACAGACAGATTAAGATTATGAGCCACTTAGCCCAATCAGACTCAGAATATACACAAAAACCATTCCAACATCCATCCAATTGGGAGCCAAATACAGCAATAATGGATAGGGAAATCCAACAATTACTTAGGACAAATAGACGGGCCCTAAGAACACACCCAAGACCGGGGGACCGGCCAGACAATTTGTCAACAGCAGAACGCCAGGCTCTCAAAGAACTGAGACAAAATCCAAATATAATCATTAAACCGGCCGATAAGGGATCAAAAATCGTAATCATGGATAGGAATCAATACCTCATAGAAGCAAATAAGCAGCTGTCGGACACTAAATACTACTGAAAAATACCGCACAGCATACAATCAGATACACAAACTAAGCTACGCAAAATTATCGTATCATTATACGATAGGAAATTCATAACAGCAAAACAGAAACATTTCCTATTTGGACCAAACAACCCCCGCCCCAGACAGTTTTATTTGCGTCCAAAGATTCACAAGGAACCACAAACATGGACCATTCCATTTGAGGTCCCTGCAGGTAGACCCATAGTATCAGACTGTGAGAGTACGTCATATAACATCTCTCTATATCTGGATCACTTCCTTGGACCGGTTTCCATGAAGCACCCTAGTTACATCAAGGATATGTACCACTTCCTTGATCTGATTAGATCCATGATTGTGCCTATACAAGCACAGCTCTTTACTATAGACATAGACAGCTTGTATACAAACATTGACACGGAATCAGGTCTCCAAGCAATTAGGTCAAGCTTCACCAAATACCCCGACAGCAAGAGACCCGACCGGGACATCATTACACTTTTGGAAATCTGCCTGAAGAACAATGATTTCATGTTCAACAGCCAGCATTTCCTGCAGATTCATGGAACAGCCATGGGACAACGATACGCCCCCTCTTATGCCAACATATACATGGCTAATTGGGAACAGGAGGCATTAGAGAAATGCACACACAAACCATTAGTGTACCTCCGCTACCTGGATGACATTTTTGGGGTTTGGACCCACGATACTTCACTGTTTCCAACATTCATCAACACACTGAACAATCACCATCCATCAATCAAAGTTAAATACACAATGGATACAAAACAGGTGAATTTTTTAGATACTACAATTTTCTTCCAAGAGGCTGACCAGATGCACAAAAGGATCCTCACCAAGGTATACTTTAAGCCTACAGATACGCATGCACTTCTACACAAGGCAAGCTATCACCCGAAACATACATTCAAGGGTCTCATTAAATCACAAATAATTCGGTATCACCGCATTTCATCAAGAGCGTCAGACTTACAACAGGCCATAAACATTTTATTCCGCTCTTTGAGACAAAGGGGCTATTCAAAACGTTACCTACGAGACATAAAGAATAGCACCGTTAAGAATAACTTCAGGAGTTTCCAAACCCAACACCCAACATTCCAGGGCTCCTCCACGATCTCAGCCTACTGCAAGAATAAAAGCCTAAGAGATATCCTGGTCAGATCGAAATTCACTGACCACAAACCAACCACCCAGTCCATACACACCAGATACTATAAACACAGGAAATATATACACAATCTGCACAGTAACACATCTTACCCCACTCTAGGCTCTTTTTCATTGAACACATCTAATATAGTGTACATAATCATGTGTACCAGCTGTCACAAACACTACATAGGTGAAACAAAACACAGTCTGGTCACAAGACTGAAACAACATCTGTACAACATTGGTGAAGGTACCCTGACCACACCGCTAGGCCAACATTTCCAACATCACTCCATCAACAACCTGACTATCTCTGGACTCGAATCCAATGACCACTGGACTAGTGGACAGAGAAAACGAGCGGAGAAACAATGGATTGCAAAATTAGTCACAGCCATGCCTAGAGGTCTCAATGCAAACTGACCTCATCTAGGCTCTGAAACCCACAGAATGCCTGTACCCTGACCCAGCCCCAACCCTAACCTTAACCTTGACCATCAACCTAAGCCTAAGCCTAACCAGGACTCTTACCTGATGCCTAATCCTAACCAGGACTCCTAACCCTGCCTAACCCCAACCCGGACCCTTACCCTAACCCTAACCATCTCCACTACCCGAACCAGGGTCTTCATCCCTCTCCCACCTCCACTACCCGAACCAGGGTCTTCATCCCTCTCCCACCCTCCCTCCCCACACCCACTACCCGAACCAGGGTCTTCATCCCCCACCGACCCTCCCTCCTCACCTCCACTACCCAAACCAGGGTCTTCATCCCTAACCCATCCTTCCTCCCACATCCACTACCCGAACCAGGGTCTTCATCCATCCCCCAACCCCCCTCCCCACCTCCACTACCCGAACCAGGGTCTTCATCCCTAACCCATCCTTCCTCCCACATCCACTACCCGAACCAGGGTCTTCAACTATCCCCCAACCCCCCCTCCCCACACCCTCTACCCCGAACCAGGGTCTTCATCCCTCCACCACCCTCCCTCCCCACCTCCACTACCCGAACCAGGGTCTTCATCCCTCCCCCACCCCCTCCCCCCTAAACTACTACCCAAGCCAGAGTTCTCGCTCTCGCCGCCCTCTATTGACCGTTCTCGTTTACCACAGCGGGGCCTCCTGTGGCCACTGTCCGGATCTTACCCCCTCGTTGGAGCATAGACAGTAAGCAGCACCCACTGACTCCCACGGGGCCTACTTCAATAACTTAAGTGGAGCCTCCTATTCTGGAGGGCGGTCACAGGATGCCCCCGTCTGTGGATCTGCCTGGGGACTCATTTCGGATCCTCATGGACGGGCCGGGATTTGAACCCGGGTTGGCTGGGCCAAGGTCCAGTGCTCTACACAGGAGCCAACAGTTCGGTAAAAAAGAACACACATGTATGCATGGTCAATACAGCGGATCATACCCCTGATCCCCTAACACTAACCCCAACCCTAACCCTAACTACTTTAGTGTTACTATGGCAATTTTCCTAAAAGATTCAGTTATTACACTTCATTAGTGTTACTTTGGCAACTTTCCTAAAAGCGTCACCAGTGTTACAATAACTTCTAATTCTCTCCTCCAACTTTTCCAAAAGGGTCACTTATAACACTTCATTACTGTTACCATGGCAACTGTCCTAAAAGAGTCACTCATTACACCTCATTAGTGTTATTATGGCAACTTTCCTAAAAGGGTCAATAGTGTTTCTATGGCAACTTTCTAAAAAGGTCAGTCATTACGCTTCATTAGTGTTACTATGGCAGCTGTCCTAAAAGAGTCACTTATTTCACTAATTAGTGTTACCATGGCAACTTTCGTAAACAATCACCAATTAAACTTCATTAGTGTTACTATGGCAACTTTCCTTAAAGGGTCACTTGTGTTTCTATTGCAATTTTCCTAAAATAGTCACTCATTACACTTCATTAATGTTACTATAGGCAACTTTCCTATGAGGGTCACTTTTAACACTTTTTGGCGTTGGTGGCGCAGCTGGATAGTGCACTTGGTCAGTGATCGGGAGGTTGCAGGTTCAAGCCCAGCTCCGGCCGACACATGGCGATGTGTCCTTGGGCAAGACACTTAACCCCAAGTTGCTCCCACTGCTGCATCAGTGGCGTGTAAATGGGCATGAAAGGGTGTGAAAGTGTTAGCTGAAAGTGATGGATAACTAACATAGGAACTCAGAACCATCAGTGAGTGAATGTGAGAGTGAATGGGTGTGAATGGGTAGATGTGACCTGCAGTGTAAAGCAGCTTTGAGTAGTCAAAGACTTGAAAAGCGCTATATGAGCTCAAGTCCATTGATCATTTACCATTTAACACTTCATTAGTGTTACCATGGCAACTGTCCTAAAACAGTCACTCATTAAACCTCATTAGTGTTACAATGGCAACTCTCCTAAAAGGGTCAATAGTGTTTATATTGCAACTGTCCTAAAAGGTCACTCATAACACTTCATTAGTGTTACTATGGCAGATGTCCAAAAAGAGTCACTAATTTCAATTCATTAGTGTTACTATGGCAACTTTCGTTAACAATCACCAATTCAACGTCATCAGTGATACTATTGCAACTTTCCTAAAAGTTTCACATGTGTAACAATGGCAACCCTCCTATAAAAATCACTTATTACACTTCATGAGTGTTACTATTGCAACTTTCCTATAAGAATCACTTATTACACTTCATTAGTGTTACTATGGCAAGTGTCGTAAAACAGTCACAAATAACACTTTAAAATGTGTTAATATGGCAAATGTCCCAAAAGATTCATTTATTAAACTTTATCAGTGTTACTATCTTAAATCTTTAAAAGAGTCACTAATTTTAATGAGTGTTACTATGGCAACTATCTTAATGGGTCACTGGTGTTGCTATGGCAACTTTCCTAAAACAGTCACTCATTACACTTCATTAGTGTAACTATGTCAACTTTTCTAAAAAAGCCATTTATTACACTTCATTAGTGTTGCTATAGCAACTTTCCTGAAAGAGTCACTAATATCACTTCATTAGTGTTACTATTGCAACGTTCCGAAAGGAGTCAACAATTACACTTCATTAGTGTTGCTATGGCAACTTTCCTAAAAGAATTACTCGTGTTACTATGGCAACATTCCTGATAATCATCAAAAATACTTAATTAGTGTTAATATGGTAACTTTTCTAAAGTATTACCAATTAAATGTCATTAGTGTTACTTTGGCAAGTGTCCTAAAACAGTCTCCAATAACATTTCATAATGTGTTACTATGGCAACACACTAATTTCACTTCATTAGTCGTTCTATGGCAGCTTTCCTAACAGAGTCATTAGTGTTACTATGGCAACTTTCCTAAAAGAGTCAGTTACTACACTTCATTAGTGTTACTATGGCAACTTTCCTAAAACAGTCACTCATTACACTTCATTATTGTTACTATGGCAACTGTCCTAAAAGAGTCACTTATTTCACTTCATTAGTGTTACTATGGCAACTTTAATAAAAGAGTCACTTATTTCACATTGTTAGTGTTACTATGGAAACTTAACTTAAAGGGTCACTATTGATTCTATGGCAACTTACCTAAAAGAGTCACTCATTAAACTTCATTTATGTCACTTTGGCAACTTTTTGAAAAGAGTCAATAATATCACTTCATTAGTGTTACTATGGCAAATTTCCTAAAAGAGTCACTAGTTTTATTATGGCAACTTTCCTGAAAGAGTCCCTTATGACACATCATAAGTGTTACAATGTCAATTTTCCTAAAAGAGTCACTGGTGTTACAATGGCAACTTCCTGAAAGAGTCACTAATTTCACTTCAATAGTGTTACTATGGCAACTTTTCTAAAAGACTCACTAGTGTTACTATAACAACTTTCCTGAAAGAGTCATTTATCACTCTTCATTAGTGATGCTATGTCGACAGTCCGAAAAGAGTCACCTATTACACTTCATTAGTGTTACCATAGCAACTTTTCTATAAGATTCACTGATAACACTTCATTACTGTTATTATGGCAACTTTCCTGAAAGGGTCACTATTGTTTCTTTGCAAACTTTCCTAACAGACTCACTACTTTCACTTCATTTTTGTCACTATGGCAACGTTACTAAAAGAATCACTAATTTCACTTCATTAGTGTTACTATGGCCACATTCCTAAAAGGGTAACTAGTTATACGTTGGCAACTTTCCTGAAAGAGTCACTAATTTCACTTGATTAGTGTTACTATGGCAACTGTCCTAAAAGAGTCCCTAATTTCAATTCAATAGTGTGACTATAGCAACTTTCCTAAAGAGTTAGCAATTAAACTTTCTTAGTGTTACTATAGAAATAGTCCTAAAAGAGTCCCCTTCACTTCAGTAGTGTTACTCGAACAACTTTTCTATAAGATTCACTTATTGCACTTCATTAGTGTTACTAGGGCAACTTTCCTGAAATTGTCACTTTTGTTTCTATGGCAACTCTCCTAAAAGAAACACTGATTTCACTTCATTGGTGTTACTATGGCAACTGTCTTAAAAGAATCACTAATTTAACTTTATTAGTGTTACTTTGGCAACTTTCCTGAAAGACTCACAAGTGTTACTATGTCAGCTTTCCTAACAGAGTCACTTATAACACTTCATTAATGTGACTATAGCAACTATCCTAGAAGAGTCACTAATTTCACTTCATAAGTGTAAATATGGCAACTTTCCTAAAAGGGTCACTATTGTTTCTATGGCAACTTTCCTTAAAGAGTCACTCATTACACTTCATTTTTGTCACAATGCCAACTTTCCTAAAAGAGTCAGTAATTTTACTTCATCAGTGTTACTATGGCAACTTTCCTAAAAGAGTCTTTTAACACACTTTATTAGTGTTACTATGGCAACTTTTCTGCAAGCGTAACTAATTTCACTTCATTAATGTAACTATGGTAAGTTTCCTAAAGAATTAGCAATTACACTTTATTAGTGTTACTATGGCAACTATCCTAAAAGAGTTACTAATTTCATTTCATTAGTGTTACTATGGCAACCTTCCTAAAGAATCGCTGGTGGCCACAGGCTTAATGAGTGAGACGTGGAAAGTGGGATGGATCTTGAGAGAGTCCGGTAATCTGAGTCTCACAGAAGAGTCATTAATAATTTTCTCAATAGGAAAAGGTCCGATAAATCGAGGGGCGAGCTTACGTGACTCCACTTGTAACGGGAGATCCCGGGAAGACAGCCAAACCATCTGGCCCAGACGGTAAGAGGGCGCTGGAGAGCGATGAAGGTCGGCCTGCTGCTTAGTTTTGTCAGCCGAGGAAGAAAGTGCCGAATGAGCTCTCCTCCAAACCTCCTTCACTCTCCGAATATGGGCCCCCACCGACGGGACAGAGGCCTCCGACTCCTGTTCAGAAAAGAGGGGGGATTGATAGCCATAACATGCCATGAAAGGAGACATACCGGTGGCAGAGCTGGAGAGAGAGTTGTGGGCGTACTCCACCCAGGGGAGATGATCGCTCCAGGAGACAGGATGATGTGAGGCTACACAGCGAAGAGCACTCTCCAGGTCTTGATTGGCCCGCTCAGTCTGGCCGTTAGTCTGCGGATGAAAACCAGATGATAGGCTTGCTGCCGCGCCCACAGCGCGGCAGAATTCTCTCCATACCCGGGAGGAAAACTGGGGACCCCGGTCTGACACTATGTCAACAGGTATGCCATGAAGTTTGAGGACGTGAAGAACAAGAAGGTTTGCTGTTTCCAAAGCTGAGGGTAACTTAGGTAGGGGTATGTAGTGGACCATCTTTGAAAACCTATCCACCACAGTAAGAATCACCGTGTTACCTTGAGATGGGGGTAAACCTGTGACGAAGTCCACAGCAATGTGAGACCAAGGGCGGCTAGGGATGGGTAGGGGGTGCAGCAGACCAGCTGGAGGCTTGTGAGTGGTCTTGCCCCTGGCGCAGACTGAGCAGGCAGCCACAAACTCCCGGGTGTCATGGGCCATATTGGGCCACCAGAACATCTGCTGAAGGAAAGAGAGAGTGCGGTTAGCGCCAGGATGACAGGTGAGTTTTGAGGAGTGTCCCCATTGGAGGACCTCAGACCGCACAGTCTCAGGAACAAACAGGCGGTTGGGAGGACCTGTCCCTGGGTCTGGGTGGTCAGTCTGAGCCTCTCTCACTCTCTCTTTGATTGCCCAGTGAGCTGCTCCGATGACACAGGAGGGGGGAACGATGGGTGACGATTCCAAGGTTTCTGAGGGGGGAGAGTACACCCGGGAGAGGGCATCAGGCTTTGTGTTCTTGGATCCGGGCCAATAGGAGATTGAGTAGTTAAATCGGCTCAAAAACAGAGACCAGCGAGCCTGACGGGGATTAAGGCGTTTAGCTGATCGAAGGTAGGCCAGGTTCTTGTGGTCGGTCCGGATTAAAAAAGGTTTCTCGGTCCCTTCTAGCCAGTGTCTCCACTCTTGCAGAGCCCCCACCACCGCTAGCAGCTCCCGATTACCCACGTCGTAGTTCTTTTCTGCAGGGGTGAGACGACGAGAGAAGAAAGCACAGGGATGGAGCTTTTGGGTCATGGGATCTCTTTGAGAAAGGACGGCACCCAATCCGGAGTCAGAGGCATCCACCTCCACCACGAACTGCAGAGAGGGATTCGGATGGAGAAGAACGGGGGCGGAGGTGAATAGCTCCTTGAAAGCGCTGAACGCCTCCTCCGCCTCCTTGGACCAAATAAAGGGGACATTGATAGAGGTTAATTTTGTTAGGGGAGTTGCCACCTTGCTGTAATTTCGAATGAATCTCCGATAAAAGCTGGCAAAACCCAGAAAGCGCTGGAGCTCCTTACGGGAGGTAGGGGTGGGCCACTCTACCACTGCCGTGATTTTCCCTGGATCCGGACGGAGCTGACCAGCCTCGACTATGTAGCCCAGAAAACTCACTGATCTTGCGTGAAACTCACATTTTTCAGGTTTGACGAACAGTCGGTTCTCTAGGAGGCGTTGAAGGACCATGCGCACATGCTGAAGATGTTCATCAAGGGATTTGGAGAAGATAAGGATATCATCTAGATAGATGAAAACAAAGTGATTCAGCATGTCTCGAAACAGATCATTCATAAGGCTTTGAAAAACAGCTGGGGCATTGGTGAGTCCGAAGGGCATGACCAAGTATTCAAAATGGCCGAGGGGGGTGTTAAAGGCGGTCTTCCATTCATCGCCCTCTCGGATCCGGATGAGGTGATAAGCGTCGCGCAGGTCCAGCTTAGTGAACACTTGGGCATGGCACAGGGGTTCAAAAGAGGGATCGATTAGGGAGATGGGTGACTTGTCCTTAACGGTAATGTCGTTAAGGCCACGAAAATCGATGCAGGGTCTTAGGGTTGAGTCTTTCTTTTCAACGAAGAAAAACCCTGCACCAATGGGAGAAGAGGGACGAATGAGACCAGCTGAGAGTGACTCGGCGATATAGGTCTCCATGGCCTCCTTCTCAGGTTTTGATACATTGTAGAGGCGACTAGATGGAAGGGGGGCGCCAGGGAGCAGATTGATTGCACAATCGTAAGGTCTATGTGGGGGTAATTCTCGAGCCAGATCCTTACTAAAGACAGGGGCCAAATCATGGTAGACAGGGGGCACCTGAGAGAGGTCAGGAGGAGGAGGAGGCTTCTTGGGGCCTAACACTGACTGGGAGGCAGCAGAGCATAGGCAAAACGAATGGCAATGGGTACTCCAACTGATAATGGAGGTTTGAGCCCAATTAATATGGGGACTATGTAATTTAAACCAAGGCAGACCGAGAATAAGAGGGGAGTGAGGAGAGGGAATAACAAAAAAACTGATTTGCTCAAAATGATTACCAGAAAGCTGTAAGCTTAAAGGGGCAGTGGTGAGAGTGACACTAGATATGAGTCGGCCATCTAAAGCATCAACTCTCTTGGGGTTAGATAATGCTGAGACTGGGATGTTATGAGTCTTAACAAACTCACAATCAATAAAATTCTCGTCTGCCCCAGAATCTGAGTTTAGGGACCAACTAAGAATGGCAGGGAAACTGGAACGAGGTGAAGAGCTGGAGGTAGAAGAGGTCTGACTCACCACTACGCTCTTCACAAAAGGTGAGTCCGGTCTTTTGGCTGATTGGGGCAGTGTGACAATGAGTGCCTCCCATCTCCGCAGTAAAGACAAAGGTGCTCATTCAGTCGTCTCTGTCTCTCCTTCAGGCTTAACCTGGTTTTTCCCAGCTGCATAGGTTCCTCCGAGACAGGTGAGGGCGCTGAAGTTGGTGGCGAAGGTAGTGCGGGGACCGGAAGTTGTAGTGATCCCTCGGGTCCAGGAGAGGGAGCCACTCGGCGCGTCCTCAAAGCCCTCTCCCTGTTCCTCTCTCTCATGCGTCCATCCAATTTAATACAAAGAGAAAATAGATTGTGGAGGTTCTGAGGTTCATCTCTAGTGGCCAATTCATCCTTTAATTCTTCCGAGAGACCATGAACAAAAAGAGCCTTAAGGGCCTTCTCATCCCACCCACACTCGTTAGCCAAAATCTGAAAATCCACAGAATAATTTGCAACTGATTGGGACCCTTGCTGTAGTGTCAGGAGCCGTTTAGCTGCAATCTGACCCTGAACAGGGTGATCAAAAACTCGACGCAAATGAGTAGAAAATAAGTCAAAAGAAGAGAGGATTTCGGAACCTCCCTCCCACAGAGCAGTAGCCCATTTAGCAGCCCGTCCTCTGAGTAAATTTATCACGTAAGCAATTTTGGCCTCATCCGAGGCAAATCTACCACACAGGCCGAAATCCCCAGAAAAGGGCTCTGGTGGCAAAACAAATGCTTCCCTGGGAGCATGAGAGAGTGGAACAGGATCAGGGGAAGAGGAGCTCACCGGAGTGGCAGCAGCTGAGAGGGTGAGTTCACGAAGCTGACTGTTCATTTGGAGCACCTGACGAGAGAGTTCCTCCAGAGATCCTGCTACTCCTTTGAGCATGCTCTCATGCTGTCCCAACAAAGCTCCCTGATTGTGGACTGCCTCCTTGAGTTGGTCAATCCTGGCTGGTTCCATTTTATGGGCGGGTGGATTTCTGTCAAGGAATGACCCAGAGATTGTTTGTGGAGGTGGACCCAAAAGCTCAAGTGACCAGGCAGAGTAGATAGTTTCAGTGATTTTAATCAGAGGCTTAGGGAATAAAGCAACACAAATTCAATTGTCCAGGTAAGCGGTGGTGGGAGCTCGTGGAGACCTGGAAAAAAGCAGAGGAGACCCAAGGTTAATGTCCGTGAAGGAAAAAACACAGAGCAACAAGCAGGCAACAATCCAGCTAGTAACACTCATGTACGGGGACAAAGGCTGAAAGCCAGAAGAACACGAAGAGATTAGTAGAGCAGGACGAGCACAAACCAGGCTAGTGAGTGCAATCCACCCGCGCTGCAGCCATCTGGAGAAGGGAATAAGTAGGGAGCGGTGATTAGCGATGATCTGGAACAGGTGAGGAAACTGCAGCGCGTCTGGAGCCCCGCCTCCGCACAAAGGTGAGTGAGAGGAGCAGAGAGGGAGGGGGAGAGAGACTGAGAGGAGCTGAGACTCCTCACAGAGTCACTTATTACACTTTATCCGTGTTACTATAGCAACTTTTATATAAGATTCACTTATTGCACTTCATTAGTGTTATTATGGGAACTTCCCTAAAAGTGTCACTCATTACACTTCATGATTGTCGCCATGGCAACTCTCCTAAAAGAGTCACTAATTTTACTTCATTAGTGTTACTACGACAACTTTCCTTAAAGAGTCACTAATTTCACTTCATTAGTGTTACTATAGCAACTATCCTAGAAGAGGTCACTAATTTCACTTCATTAGTATTGCTTTGGCAACTTTACTAAAATGGTCATTATTGTTTCTATGGCAACTTTCCTTAAAGAGTCACTCATTACACTTCATTTTTGTCACTATGCCAGCTTTCCTAAAAGAGTCAGTAATTTTACTTCATCAGGGTTACTAAGGCAACTTTCCTGAAAGAGTCACCTGTGTTACTATGGCAACTGTCCAAGTAGAGTCTTTTATCTCACTTCCTTTGTGTTACAATGGCAACTGTCCGAATAGAGTCACGAATTTCACTTCATTAGTGTTAATATGGCAACTTTTCTGAAAGCGTAACTTATTTCACTTCATTAGTGTAACTATGATAAGTTTCCTAAAGAATTAGCAATTACACTTTATTAGTGTTACTATGGCAACCTTCCTAAAAGCGTCAGTAATTTAACTTCATTAGTATTACTATGGCAACTGTCTTAAAAGAGTCACTAATTACACTTTATCCATGTTACTATAGCAACTGTCCTAAAAGATTTACTCATTACACTTCATTAGTGTTACCATGGCAACTTTTCTATAAGATTCAATTATTGCACATCATTAGTGTTGCTATGGCAACTTTCCTAAAAGCGTCAGTAATTTAACTTCATTAGTGTTACTATGACAACTTTCCTAAAAGAGTCACTCATTACACTTCATTAGTGTTACCATGGCAACTTTTCTATAAGATTCACTTATCGCACTTCATTAGTGTTACTTTGGCAACTTCCCTAAAAGGGTCACTATTGTTTTAATGGCAACTTTCCTAAAAGAGTCACTCATTACACTTCATGATTGTCACCATGGCAACTCTCCTAAAAGAGTCACTGATTTTACATCATTAGTGTTACTATGACAACTTTCCTAAAAGAGTCACTAAGGCTACGTTCACACTGCAGCCCTTAATGCTCCATTCCAGTTTATTGCTCAAATCCGATTTTTTTGTTTGGCTGTTCAGATTACACTTTTAATGTGGCCTGTCTGCAGACTGCGATGTGAACAGCTCACTGAGACAAAACGATGTCAATGTCAAGGTTGAAACGAATTTCAGCCGAAAAAGGGGAAGTGTAGCTTCTTTTTGATGTATAAATCATATCTGTGGAACAAAGTTTGAATCTTTTATTGCAGTTTATCCGCTAGAAATTTGGGAATTTTTAGATGAAGCTCACGCTCTAACAGGTCATGTGACACGCTCTAAGAACAGAGAAATCCTCCAAACTTAGTGTTGCTTAAACAGTGATATCTCAAAAAGTGTAGAAGACAGCAAAAAGCCGAACACATGTAAAAATAGTTGACAAGTCAGTGAATCTGTCAAAGCAAGAATGAAGTCTGTAGGTGGAAGTATGCCGAAGCTGTACAGCCGGAAAGTTGAAGCACTTTTCAGCAGACCTGCAAAAATGTCCCATTGGCTTCAATGCAAAATATCTGCAGAAAATGATTTTTACTGTAAAAACTGTAACAGTTACACTCTGAACATGCTGCACTGCTCAATTTTTTTATGTGAAAATCTGTGCAAATTTGAAAGCTGTGAAAAGGTCCAAATAGTTGAGGGAAGAAGAAGAAGAAGAAGAAGAAGAAGAAGAAGAAGAAGAAGAAGAATGAAGTCGGATAACAATATGTTGAAATGCTGACTCAGCATTTCAACATAATAGTCGGATAACAATATGTTGAAATGCTGACTCAGCATTTCAACATAATAAAGTCGGATAACAATATGTTGAAATGCTGAGTCAGCATTTCAACATAATAAAAATTGCTTGCCAAACTGTTAATGTGTTTATCTGTGCACCCATATGCCAAAATCCTTCCTTTAAACCTGGACAAGTAGACACAGCATTTACATTCTGGAGAGAGAAGGGTATTAGAACATTTCTAGACCTTTATATTGATGGTCAGTTTGCTTCCTTTAGGCAATTGAACACTAAATTCAACCTTCCAAATTCACATTTTTTTAGGTATCTGCAGGTCAGGCACTACGTCAAGGAAAAACTCACAGGTTTTGAGTTCTCACCCACCATTCATCCTTTTCTAGAGAATTTTCAGCTCCCTCCTGATTCCAAGCAGCTAATATCTAAATTTGTAAGTTGTTTCACTACCTCAGTTTCTTCAGCTCATATTAGGGAAGCCTGGGCACGTGATTTGAACTCTGAGATATCACCAGAGTTCTGGGAAGAGGCAATGTCTAGGGTTCACTGCTGTTCTATTAATTCACGTTATAGGTTAATTCAGTACAAGGTAATGCATAGACTGCATTATTCAAAAACAAAACTGAATCGCATTTTCCCATCAGTGTCTCCTGTATGTGATAAGTGTCTCTCTGTGGAAGGATCATTGGCACATCTTTTATGGTTTTGCCCTACTTTACATAATTATTGGACAGCAATCTTTGAATGGCTCTCAAAAGCATATTCCAGTGATATTCCACCAAACCATAACTTGGCTATCTTTGGTCCTATGACATACAGACTGCCCTACATCTCGCAATGGTGGTTGCTAAAAAAACTTATACTCCTGACTTGGAAGTCTACCAACTCACCCTGCTTAACACACTGGCTCAGAGAGATGTTGTCTGTTATTCAGATGGAAAGACTAGGTCTGGATAAACCTAACATACGGAGCAGACTATTTTTGAGAATATGGGGACCTTTTCTGGTTCATTGCAAAATAACTCCTCGTCTGTGGGGACCCGGACTTTCATGGACACTGGAACAAGTGTTGGATCTTTTCTTTATTTTAATTTTGTTTCTAGACTTGAGTTATTAATATTGCACCATTTTACATGTGAGGCTATTTTCTTTAAAATCATCTGGCAGCCTTATAGTATAGTTTTTTTTTTGTACTGTTTTGTGTTGTATTTTGTTTTGTTTTGTTTACTAATTGTTGTTAATTGAAAAGTGAAAATAAAATAGTAAAAAAAAAAAAACAATAAGCATATTTCTCTGGAGATAACACCATTTTGATATTTTGTGCTTTAAAAAGTTGCAAAAATTTGGAATTGGTTAAGAGAGACAAAACTTGTCTCCAAAAATACTTAAATCACTGGGAAAAGATCATTAAGGGCGAAAAACCTGAGGTGCCAAGAAAATATCAGTTTTATTCAAGAAATGAATTGTTGATCAAAAATAAGCGTATTTCTCTGGAGATAACACCATTTTTATATTTTGTACTCTAAAAAGTTGCATCAATTTGGAACTGGTCATGAGAGACAAAACTTGTCTCCAAAAATGCTTAAATCACTTGGAAACCATCATTAAGGGCTCAAAAACTGAAATGCCAAGAAAATATCATTTTTATCAAGAAATGAATTGTGGATCCAAAATAAGCGTATTTCTGTAGAGATAACACCATTTTGATATTTTTTACTCTAAAAAGTTGCAACAATTTGGAATTGGTTATGAGAGATAAACACTTGTCTCCAAAAATGCTTAAATCACTGGGAAACCATCATTAAGGGCTAAAAACTGAAGTGCCAGGAAAATATCAGTTTTATTCAAAACGAGCATTTTTGGTCAAAAATAAGGGTATTTCTCTGAGATCACACCATGTTGATATTTTGTACTCTAAAATATAGCAAAACTTTGGAATTGGTTGTAAGAGTCAACACTTGTCTCCAACAATGTGTAAATCACTGGAACAAGATCATTAAGGCATAAAAACTGAAGTGCCAGGAAAATATGAGTTTTACTCAAGACCAGAATTTGTGATCAAAAATAAGTGTGTTTCACTGAGATAACACCATTTTGATATTTTGTACTTTAAAATGCAGCAACAATTTGGAATTGTTTTTTTTAGAGTCAACACTTGTCTCCAAAAATGCGTAAATCACTGGGAAACCATCATTAAGGCATAAAAACTGAAGTGCCATTAAAGTATCAGCTTTAGTCAAGACCAGAATTTTCGACAGAGAATACGTGTATTTCTCTGAGATAACACCATTTTGATAATTTGTACTCTTAATTGCAGCAACAAATTGGAATTGGTTAGCAGTGACAACACTTGTCTCCAGAAATGCATAAATCACTGGGCAAAGATCATTAAGGGCTGACAACTGAAGTGCCATGAACATGATATCATTTTTATTTTAGACAGTATTTCTTGTCGACAACAAGCATATTTCCCTGAGATAACACCATTTTGATATTTTATACTCTCAAAGGCAGCAAAAATTTGGAATTTGTTATGAAAGACAACGCTTGTCTCCACCTACGCGTAAATCATTGGGAAAAGATCATTAAGTCATAAAAACTGAAATGCCAGGACCATGATATCAGTTTTTCTTGTCAAAAACAAGCATATTTCGTGTGGGCCAAAACCAAGCCTGATGTAAACAAAAAGCATACAACTTGACCCAGCACTCAACCAGACATGGGCCACTGTACGTTTTCTTTTTGGCCCATATCTGGGCTACACTCCACATGCCTATCCGGCCCACATACGGGATGAAATAATGGCACTTGGGCAGTCCAAGCTTGTTCACCAGAAGTGGGCCAAAACCAAGCCATTACGTTGCCAGATGTAAACCAAAAGCATACCAAATGATGGTCATTGCACATTTGTATTCTGGCCCAGACTTTGAATCTGGTCCACATACCACATGCAATAATGGCACTTGGGTGTTTAACACTTGCCTAGCCATAATGCTACATATCAAGAGCTCACCAAATATATTAGAACTCATCCAAATGAGAGACACAGTTAGTGTTTAGATTCACCCTTAACTGGAACATATTCTATGGCCTTGTCTAGCCTGTACACCTAATGAATCACAACTAAACCATTACCATGTTTTATGTCAAATATAAACAAAGAATAAATCAGAACTGGTACTAATTTGTGGCTATATGCCATTTAATTACCCTCAGACAGATTGTGAATGCCGGCATGTCAGTGATCGGTTGTTGGGAGTCTTCTGGGGGTCTAAGATAGCAATTCTGCATCAATGACGAAGAAACCTACTGAAGAATTGAAGAAATTACCAAACTCAAGAAACAACTGGAGACAGTAGGGGACTATTATTATTATTATTTTTTTTTTTTACTGCAACAAAATCAAGGCAAAATAAAACACAATTCAAACAAAATCAGATGAATGGACTGAAAAAAATGTGAATAAGGTGAAACAGTAGAACAATTCAAGCTGAAAAATGTTGAACACTGGATCAATCTGAAGGAAAAAAGGTGGAACACTCGAAATTTAAAAGAAGTCACTCCTCATCTGGCTTGTCTTCTCTTGACCCTTTAAGAAAATAAACAGAAGTACACATTTTGACACTATTAAGCAGTACTGTGGTTACTGAATATGGTGGCAGTGAAGTGCAAAACAAAACCATTATCAGGACACCAAGCAAAAAAGCCCCTAAAGAATAATATAAACATTCTACAATATTGTGTTGATGTCTTTCAAAAACTCCATAGCTTGTTTTTAATTACAATTAATCTGCAGCTATAGTAAATGTTATGTCTGTTCACTATCATAGTATCTGCTTGCTTAACGTAATGTCACCTGCTGACACCACTCAACAAATTTTCAGAAAGAAATAAAAGATTGGGTTGATAACAAGCAAAGTGAACTGGAGTAAAGCAGCTCGATTATGATAGGGAAAATGTTCAATTGTTGCTATAGTGTCTTGGTTTGTAAACTGTCTCCAATGTAAATCTAGTGCCTTGGGAGGCAAATTGTCTGAAGCCTGGAAACTACATTCCTGTAGGTCCTTTCCTTAACAATCGACCTCCTTACACCTGAAGCTCAGAGTTAACCCAACCCATCCTTGTACCCTGATTAAAGAACTTTGTATGCATACTGGCAAAGGAAACGACGTCTACCTTCTGTCTAATGTTTCACAGTGGCTTAATTCACTCAGACGTCTGTCTTCTGTCTCAATTGATTTACCATGTCTGATTGATTAAGCATGTCTGATCAAGGCACACTCTTCTCTTTCCCTTTTGGTTTATCCCATTGTTTCCGACTGTAACCTGCTCTTTCCTTAGTCGTGGTCAGCTCACAGACACAGACCTGCACTCTGTCTGTTGGTTCACCAGTTTGCTGGCTTCCTTCAATAAACTCACCTCACCACAGCAAACCCAAACTGGACTGAATTTTTCTTCAACAATTACATACTCAGACATACTTCACACCTGAAGTCAATCAAACTTGATATTTATATTTTCATTCGCTAACTCTGTGAGTGGCTCCGCATCAGCATTTACTTTATCCAGTAGTGCCACTATGGCCTGGCTGATAGGGTCTAAGTTTAGTTTTTCTTCTGTTGTTCCAAATTTGAATGAGAAAACAGATTGTCTGATCTACAGGGGTAGACGGTAATACATTTCTAAATCCATCTCATGACCTGAACAGAGCAATTCACCCCAGACATCATAAAAATATGGCCGAACTGAAGCAGTTATGTAACACACAATATAAGTGTTGTGCAGGTCTGATCAGCAGCCAGTTAAAGGACTTGGTTTAGTTTATTGCTGCCTACAGAGGTTCAATCAGTTATTGAATCCAAATCCAAGGGTTCACTTACTTTTTCCGCCAGTACTTTGAATGTTTAATGGCTTATGTTCAATAAAGGCATGAAATACCAGTATAACAATTGTTTGTGTGGTGTAAGGTTAAACAGTGCAAATCAGGACTGCCGCACCGAGTGTGCATTTTGCACCCATTCTGCAATTCTGCAATGAGCCAATTTTTGGTGAGTGGGGAGCAACTCCACCTCCTTACCATCTCAGTCCTTCCCACCAGCGCAAAAAGGAAAGAGGGAGAAGAGAGGCATGGAGTGGGTTTAACCACAGCTGAGTCCAGCTTCCACCAACCACATCAGCTCCTGCCCTCACCTTTAAATGCGCCACTGGTGAGGTGAATTGTAAAATTCCTCAAGATGACTGAAAACATCGACAGGTGAAGATGACTGAGAACATCACTAGATGTCGCTGTCGATTTCTTTCTGACTGTTCTACAATGCGAGCAGATAATATCTCCTCTGTGGGACTTTGAAGTTTGTTTGGATGTTGGTAAATAAAACTCAGGAAATGACTGAGTCTCCTTTTTTCTCATTTGGAAATTGGAACTAAAAAAAATGTCAATTAATGTTGGTGATGTGAGCGCGCTGCTCCGTCAGTCTACGAATTTACCACTGTCCCAAAGCTAACCATGGTGGGATCGGCAAGCTTACAGCGCACTCTCTGATTGCCAGCTGATTCTGTCAACACCTCCCCTCACTGTGCAGCCATGCTCATCGGAGCACAAGTCAGTGCGTCTACTAGTTTACCAAACTGCCCGCTCGTGGGGCTGTCCCTCACCTATTAACACTGCGCGGGCTGCGCCACCCTGCGTCTCGCTGCCGGCGTGCACGAATTTAGAGCCTGTTGTGTGTGTCTATATGTTTGAAGTAGATTACATCATATCTACTCAACATTTAATGCAGAAAACAAGAAAATTCCAAAAGGTCCACATACTCGTCTTGGCACTTTATATTTCAAAATAGGCTTGTAGCTGACTGACGTGTGTGCTGTGAGGCCCGCTTTTCCCTCTCTCTCCTCCCACCATCTCTGTCTCCAGAAAGATGGAGCCATCTCTTCATATATGCCTCCACCTCCTGGTCCATTGCAATGGCTGTAAGCTGATAGTTTCTAATTGTTCCTAAAAATGGGGAAAAAAAAATGTAAGCTTTTGTAGCGATTATTTCTGGATATTAATTAACATTAGTTAAAGAAATTAATATTCGTTTAATATCTCATTCGTTCTCGTTAATTAAAGGGGCACCATCCTTTTTATATAAAAAAGGCAAAATTTAATTAATTAATTGATTTACAAATTATTTTAATTAATATCAGATAAATCAATTAAATCAAAATTGATCAATTTCATCAGTCTCAAGTCTAAAGACAGAGTTCTCATACAGTGATGTCAATCTTCCAAATAGAATACCAACAGACAGCACTTTAAATTTAAGGGTGATTTATTAAAGCATATGATGAACATATAAGACAAAATAAAATAAAATGAAGCACTTAAGAAAGAATAAATGTCAGAGTCATACTAGTCAATGATGCTGTTAATAAGGAAACAAGTTATGAACCCTCAAGAAACATTTGGGTATATTGAGTGATTATAGAGGATTAATTTAACGAATTAATCTACTTTAGAAAGGTCAAATCAGGGGTAACTAATGGGAATTAAACCAAGACACTCAAGCCCATCTGTAGGAGTTCAGAACCGCAGTCTTACTATGGCATTGCTTCTGGAGTTCGGATCTCAAATTGGTCGTTACTGGAGAGCCTTGTAGGACTGTTCTGGTTTGGAGTCGTCCCAAAGGGAGGTTGAGAAGTCCACACTCAATCCAGCACGATGGATCCAGGGAGAGGGTTTGTCGACATGAGCTGGTCCCGTAGTTTTCACGGGAGAGAGGTGCTGTCTTAGATTGGACTAGCAGGTTCTGTTAAAGGTGAAGCTGGAGCTGGAGCTTTGAGGTCTCGATTAGATGAAAAAAATGATTTGTAATTAATTTCAAAATTAATTATCCGTTGGCCTGATAAAAATTATTCCGAAATTAATAACAAAAGTCCATTTACTATGAAACAAATCTTTGTAGTCTTATAGCTTACTGGCTTATCAAGAAAACTGGTGGACGTGTGACGTTACTTAGACAAAATTTAGAAAAAGATATAGGAGAGGATATTGGAGAACTGGGAGAACCAGGAGAACTAGGGCTGGAGGCAACTTTCCAGATTGGTTGACAGATGAATGTTCATTGCTGTCACTTTCAAATTGAATGTTTGGTCTGATGTATGTATGTTGGGGAGTAGGAGGAGGAGAGGAAGAATTTGAAAAATTGTGGGAGACAAATAAGTATAAAGCATTTGTCATCAGTAAGTTGTTGCACTAAACAAAGCGTAGTAGTTCCTTAAGATATATGACACATCAGCTTCTTAGCCCCCTTGATTCTGTTATGATGGTATTATGGGCAGGGGAATATGTCTGCAATTAACATTGACTTGGAGTGATTTTTGCAATTAATGAATTACAAACAAAATGACACGTTAAAGAAATTGATTAAATTAATTGCAGTTTTCTCTCCAGACAACACTCCTGCGTCGGGTTGATTTGGAGCCCTCCATGTGGCATCCACTTGGGGGTGTCCCCAGGGGGCGCTGCGCGTCACTGCAAGTTGGAGACCATAGAAGTGGATATTTGGCGACTGTGGAAGCTCTGAAACTACTCAGGAACAGGACACATGTGACCATCAGAGAAGCCACCATGAACAGTGAGGGGTTGTCAACGCATATCATAACTATACCCAGTAAGGTACAGAAATGGTCCTTAAAGTGGATAGAGGTGGACCTTTGTTTAATCTGAAAGGTACAAAACGAGAGGGGCATCGCAGGCATGTATTATTTATTGTTTATTATGTCTTTAACCCAATTTGAGTTAGGGTAAGGGTTAGGTAATAATACAACTAAGTGCAGCAACTGTTTTACATTTATTACATGAAATATGCTAACACTTACAGTCTGGACACCATCTGCCATTGTTCATCACTAAAACTTTCCACATCTTGAGTGGCTCTACGTGATTTCCCATTAACTAGCGTCTTGCAAAGTAGGCTTATCTCAAAATGACATCACTCTGCGACACACCTCTGTCTTGCGGCCTGCAGACAGATACAATTGTACAAAACAGCAAAAGGTACAGAAGTTTACCTTTGATAAGCATGGGGTGTACCCCAATCCAGTGTGTGCTAACAAGATTGTGATGTCAACATAGGGGTTAACTGCAATAAAACAATACAACTAATAGCCTAAATATATTTAATACTTGCTCTGTGGGGGAGGAGATTTTATCATCCTTCTTACAACAGGAATATTTCAGATACTTTGAATTCTTAGCATTCAAAGTCTAGTATTTTAGTATTCTATATTTTTTAAAGGATGTAATTACTTCATATGACCAGCAGTGGTCATTGTACAGGTCTCATCCCTACACATGACCCTCCCTGGTTTCGTAGCAGGAAACATTTTTTCTCTTACAGTTAGAACATATTTTTGCTTCAAATGGAAGCTTGTTTTCCTGCTTTATCAAGCTTTATCTCCTGCTCGTTCATGGAGGAACTATTCATGAAAATGACACAGGCTGGACTACAAGTAAATGAAGATGGGGCAATAAAATTCAAGGATAAGTAACTAGACCCTTAACTTCTGTTGATGCTACTATTAATTTTAGCTTGCAGGACTATGAGGTTTTCTGGTTAAATAAAGTTCATTATTGTTATAAGAATAAGGCTAAGATAATTTTAAAGCTTATATTAAATAGATAATGTACTTTATTGGTTGAGGCTGGGGAGTTTTTCATGTATTTCAGACTGTATTTCAAACAGCAACTGTGACCAAGTTATTTTTTTTTCATGTTTTCTACTGTAAATTTAATTGAACAAAAAACCAACAACAATGCCTCCCCCTAGTTTCAGCATTTTTTATTTTTTATTTTGTGTTTTATTTTTCATTTTTCAATCTTTGTATTCATTCCCGCTCTCTAGCGGACCGCCACTGGAAGACATGGTATGTCATCCTGTTACTTTCTAACCCCCAACCTCCTGCAGTTTGGAGTAGGTCATCTTGTTTATCCCCGCAGTGTTAACGTCTGTATTGTAACATCGACCTCACGGTAAGTTTTGTGTTTAGGACATCGATTATTCGCTTTAAAATGTAAAACACATAACAGGTTGCTTAGATATTCATATTACTTAAGCAGTTCATCCAATTACTGTCCTATGTTATCCCAGCTGGCATTCGACTGACATTAAACGTTTAAATGTTGTTGAAATAATGTCAGTTTATGAAAAAACATTAATTCAATGTCAAAACAATGTTGAACACCAAATAGTTGAAGTGGTGTTGTTAACTCACTATGGATTCAACATTGAAATACCAACAATTTTTGAGTTGTATGTCAAATCAACATTATTTTTACTATCTACATACCCCAGTATACTTTGGGAGCAGACTGGTTTTGGAACATAGTTCAAGGGCTTGATAGGAGGACAGTGATTGTCCGTCACACATGTCCTCCTGTAAATGTATTTATTCTATTTTATTGACTTTTTGTTTTTGTATCTGTGAAACAGCTCTCATGTATTGTGTTATGTGTTAGTGTTTTCTCATAATTTATAAATTGAATATTTAAATAAAGTTTAAAAAAAAAGACACTGACAACACCCGCTTGCGCATGCGCAAAGTGGGTCTGTGTCGTAATTGTCAGGCTAAACAGGTCTTTACCAGCGGTTCGGACTGTGGTTGACATTGGCGGTAACAGCTACAACTCTATGGTAAGCAAAGTTTTTGAAGTTGCATTTTATAATAAACGCTTAATGTAGTGTACACTTTGGTTAATGGTTAGTTTTGGGCATACAGCCAACAGCAGCATTCGCCAAGACTAGCAGTGCTAACTAAGTTAGCTAGCGGAGAGCATGCATTCTAGCTCTTGCTAGCACATGCTAACGAAAGATTTTAGTTATAATGTAATGATGGTTATTCACTTTAACTGTTGGACAGCCAGGTAGTCAGGTATGTGTTTTGTAAGGCAAAGACTTATGTCATATATGGACGTAAGACGAATTTCAAACTGTCGACACATACATATGGACATTTCTTAATTTTTCTGTTTTACTTGAACTTTAAAGTATCTCTGCGTCTTATGTATGTTTGGTAATTTCTGGCCTGCTATAATGTCAGTTTTGTTTGTATGTGTATTTTGGGGAGACTGTTTCATTGTTTGGTTTTATCTTGAACAATAACAACAAATCACCATAAAATTGAAAATAACTAAAGCACAACACAAATAAACAGTCTCATCCAGAAAAAACAACAACAACAAAATAATATGCTTGAGAGGGAACAGGAGGAAGCAAAAAGCTTATTTAGTCCTGCCCCTTCCTCACAAAATCATATCATATGCAATAAAAAAACAATATTGTCATTCAATAGCCTCAGTTTATTGTTGACTGTTGGCATGCAAGATCATATCTGCTTATATAAAAAAATGAAACAAGTAATTTATAATAGCCAAACCTGCATTTTCAGCCAGTTACTGTTATATATTAAGACTTACTCATTTGTATGCATTTTACCATTGCTTTATGTACTTTCAGATGACAAGAATAAATGCGAGAAGTATGATGTTACAACAACTGCAGAATTGAGTGGCTCAGAAGAGGAGTTACCAAACGAAGAGGAGGCCAAAAAAAAAAAATATATTATCCTGACTACCAAATGTATGTATGTTGTGCATTTTTACTACTCTGATCATTTGTAACATTTTCCATGTTGTAGAATACTGAAACATTTGTAATTGTCTATCAAAGATTTATTGACTTTTACCTTTTTTTAGATGAACAATCTGTCAATGAAGACAGTCAAAAAGAATCTACTCCAGGTCTTATGATAAAGAGTACTGGTATGTAATAAATGACATTTTTTGGTTTTCACATTTATTTTCATACCTCTATCACAGCAATGTGGTTGGAGTAGGGTTTTCTGACCTTTTTTGTCAATTCAATCTGAGACAGTCAACACAGGTATGTCTGATTGTTTGAAAGATGACTACTGTCTTACAGAATGCATATTACCAATTTTAGATGAAGAGGCTACCAAGAAGTCTCGAAAATGTATTCCTTGTGAAGGTATGTCTTAATTTACAGGAACCAGTGCACTGTAGGCAATGTCTACATGGCCCCAAGGCCTACATCACATTTTTCACACATAACATTGTATTTCTAGAGTAAACCAACAAAATGATCTCCTTGTGCACAGCCAGTGTGATCATCAGGTGCAGGTTGGTAGCAGGAACATTTAAAGAAAAACAGTGAAATAGACCACCGCATGCTGAAAAACTTTACAGAATCTTTGTGAGCAAGCAACATGTTTTGCCTGTAGCTCCCTCTGATTGTTGCTCACTCAGATCAAAGATTCATCAAAGTTTTTCAGTGTGCGGAGGTCAAACTAGCAGTTTTGCTTTCATTGTATTTTCAGTTTGTAATAACATAATAGTCTTTGTTGGAACCACAATGGGTGCTTTTTGTTTTTGAACAGTGGTTCATTTTGGGGTATGCCACACCTAAAGGGGGCAGTGACACCTTGGTGTGGGTCATGTCACACAATTAGGTCATATGAAGACACGGTTGGGCTTAGTATGTTTGAATCATAGGAGAGATGTAATGGTTCTTACTGCAAACTCACAACTAAGTCACACTTTTCAGTAAATTTTGCACAACTACTAATATATTAAAAAGAAGCCACATCCTGCAAATACAAGTAATGAGAATCAAGCTAAGGAAAGAATAACAGGGTAAGGGTAAGGATTTGTCGGCATAGTAGCATTTGAATCACCACCGTGGCTATCTGGCCAATTAGTCACTGCAGTTTTGAAAGTACTTTTTTTATGACTGTCGCCTATTTATTACAGATGACTTTGTTCTTCCAACTCCTCCCAAAATGATCCATGCACAGTCTGGTAGTGCAAAACTTCCAACACAAAGAAAAGACGCAGCATCCAGCATCCTGCCAGTACAAGCAATGACAGTCAAGCCAAGAAAAGAATAACAAAAGGTATGCACATCCAGAACACATCATTTTAGCATCTTAAACACCACGTGTTTATGTCGGTATCGGGCCAATTAGTAATTTTTTTATGACTGTCGCCTATTTATTACAGATGACTTTGTTCTTCTGACTCCTCCCAAAATGACAGATGCACAGTTTGGTAAGTGGTTTTGTGAAACCAGTTTTGTCTTTGACTGGGTATCAAATATTTTGAAGTTTAGTATGCTATCCCAGAACTGAAAGGTTACAACTTGTATTGAATGCCACAAAATATACATTTCAATTTTCTTTTATGTTAATGTTAACTGTTAATGTTGCTTATGTTGACTAACCAAATACATGTAAAGTAATTTTGAATTATTGACATATTAACCCTTCCCAGTGTCTAAACCCTCTAAAAACGCAGAAAGAACCCTGATGGACACCCCCTCAAGCCCTCAATCTCGATCCTTGGCACACAGTGATAGCAGAAGTCCCTTTGACTCTCCTTGTAATGGTCGAAGGTATTTAATTGAAATATGATTAACAGTGCAATATTTCAGTGCAAATGAAGCACTATTATTATTATTCTAATTGTTGATTTTGTTGTTATTGTTATTATCACTATTATTGTTATTATTATTATTATTATTATTATTATTATTATTAGATTTTATTTGGTATGGACATCAAAATTACACTGGACAAACCAGATGCACTGATTGAGTGCTTTAGCATACATGCTAATTATCAACACTTGTCTACAGGAGGCTTTTAAAAAAGTACAGACAATAAAATAATACGTTGTAAAGCTGCAAAGTCTGAACTACAAATCTTCCAGGTGTAAGAAAGTGTTTGTTATATTGACCTGAGCAAATGTCACAGGTTCATGATATTACTTCTTCTCTAATAAAAATACAAATTGCAACACAAAATGATCATTCCCACTAATCTGAATTATACTTCATTTGCAATACCTGCTGTAGCAATTTTGTTTCTTTATTTTTTAAGCAGATCATTCAGCCCTGGCCAAGAGAGTCTGTCCGAATCCATTTCTTAGAGACAGCGTGGCGGTTCCTCAGGGTCTTCCACTCATGGACGGAGGTATTTAATTTAAATATGATCAAAATAACAATATTGTCAGTATAAATGAAGCATTGTAAAGCTGCAGAGTCTGAACTACCAATCTTCCAGATGTAAGAAAATGTTTGTTATACTGACCTCAGCAAATGTCACGATATATATATTTTATAAAAACTGCAATGCAAAATGATCATGCCCACTAATTTGAGAATTAGACTTCATTTGCAGTAATGGTCATTGCAATTTCCTTTATAATTTATATATATTTTTTTAACCATATCATTTAGCTGTAGCCAAAGGAGTCGGTTCAAGCCACTTTTGCAGAAACGTGGGCGGAGTTCCTCAGAGTCCTTCTCACAGCTGCAGAGGGCTTCTGAACCCACAAGGAGCAGTAAGAGGTGAGGGTGTTGTGAGGAACATGTCCTGGTACCCAGGACAGATACTTGTATCCGTCTCAAGGCAGTCCGGCTGCAGACCTGCACTGATAGGACCCGCTCCACTGATGGGACCGGAAGTTGATTCAAAGCACTTCAAAATAAAAGCGATTGTACCGGAAGTGCATATTTCTTGGAAGCTAAAATAAAAGCGATTATACCTGGAAATGATTATTTTTCGTCTCGTGTGAATTTACTTTATTATGGGGCTTTATTTAATGTTTACATTGTGAATATGATTTATTTGTGTATTCATGTGTTCAATTAAAACTATGAAAAAAGAAGTATACGTTTCCCGTTCAACAGGAAAATAGAAAAAAACAGATGTAAATATCAAGATAAAAAATACAGAAAATACAAAACAGGATGACCCCTTCGAGAGTTATTTTACAGATAAATAATACAAACTAAATGTAAATATTTTATTATCCCCAAGAACATGAATTGTTTTACACCAGTGTTTTAATTTATTCAGCAAAATGGATAGCTGTTAATTTGGTTAGCGAAACAAATTCATTTTAAAAAAATATGTTAAAACACCTTATGTGTAATTGCATTATGCTTCTACACTCCAACCAATTGCTGATTGTTCTTTGCTTTTATACCAATATTTACCATTGAAAATGAAACCTCACGCACTTTAGGATTAATTTACTTATTGGTTTACACAAATCTGAAACACAGGCATACCTTGTGTGTTCGCAATTGTTCCACCTTATCATAATTCATTAATAATTACTTAACATTGCTTTCTATACTGCTATTTTCTTACCTGTGCTGTCCAACCACCTATATTTCCCAGGAGGGTGTGAGGGATGATGATTTAAAATTAACTTTGCTTTGTCTAATCAAAGTAAAGTACTGAGTACCGAGTTACATGAGCCAGACAGCCAATAACATCTGTTACATGAGAAAACAGAGTAGACACAAAGCAAACTTTAACCATGTCTTTTTATTTTTTCTCCTCTTTGTATTTACAGTACGCCAAGTACCCTCTATTGTCCATTATCTCCTCACAGAACATTCACATATCTTCAAGATTATAAAAGATAAACTTAAGGGCTCCAGCATGGATTCTTTCTTCATGTGAATCCATGGTGTCAACAAACAGCTTAGCTGTTTCCTGTGCAGCCTCCTCAGTTTGTTTACTGTCCATTTGTTAAATGTCAGGCGTCTCCACTTTGGTTGCAGATGTTTGTTAGCCTGTATCCATTCTGCTGCTTTTTACAGTGATCCACCACTCAGCCCACTGCACTGGTCTAAGGGAAAAAAACAACATTATTTGCATTTGTTTCAATAAGTTGCTTACACCAATCAAGTAGTCTGATCATACAGTGATCATAATGGGTGTTTTCATACTTATCAAAATGCCAATGACAGTCAAAGCCTTCTCATGTCAAGCTTATCTCACAGATACATCTAAATAATACATCCATGGCTAATCCTAAAGTTACCCTAGTTAACGCTAGCCACTGTTACCATATCAACAATAACAGAGCTTAGTTTGTTTATACTAATCAAGTAGTCTGATCATACAGTGATCATTTTGGGTGTTTCCATACATATCAACGACATTTAAAGCCTTCTCATGTCAAGCTTTTCTCAAAGATATATCCAAATAATACATCCACGGCTAATCCCAAAGTTAGCCTACTTAGCACTAGCCACATTATCATTACTACGATAACAGTGCTAAAAAACACCCAAAGGTCCAAAAGTCATTTCTTTATAAGGTTACAGGACAATATGTAGTGGTAAACGCAATGTTCAAGTGAATAAAGACTTCTTGTGTTGCTTCAAAAATGACGAAAAGTAGTCACTTGACTTTTACTCACCTTCTATCCACACTCACTCTCTACAGGAAAAACTCACAGCACTACGTGAGAAAAAAAGTCGCTTCGGGTCCTCTCAGTGGAGCGGGTCCTATCAGTGTAGGTCTGCAGCCAGACCCCTCTCATCTGTCTTGAGTATACGCTTGTACATGATCGCTATGGGTTGCATAGTATCGAACCCATTTTCTCCATCAGTGACACCCCAAGAACAACTATCGACCGGAGCCTCAGGCAGCCTCCTGAGAAGTCTGTGAGAGCTGAAAGGGATCCCCCAAATGCAGCCGAGGCAATGTCCAGGCATGCACACTCAAACAGATTGAGGAAGGAAGACTTCCCGATGTTCGAAAAAGTAACTATTGTTATTGTCTTATTTTTGCTGACAAATAATTAGGAGTCTTCTAGTGTCCCTAGCTGTCCCAAAAGTTTCAGTTGAATCAGATTTAGCAGTTCAACATGACACGTTGCTGATTCTTCAAATGAACCTGATTTCTTACATGGTAACACATGTAAGGTTTTTCTTTTGTTTTTATTACAAGCCAAAAAAAAATTTGCTCCACTGGCAGATTTTTCTACTTATTTCAAGTGAGAATTTGTGTGAAACAAGTGAAAATTGATATTGTGAGTGTATGAGATTTATTTTGACTAGAAATGAGATATTTTGTCTAGAAATAGCACAAATATTTTTGGTAAGATTTTGAGTTGTTGTAGTGCGTTTTTATTGGGCAAATGAAAAAAACAATGATTTTGTGGTGTAGAGCGTACTCACTACGTTATAAAAATAATAATCGGTCACTTCTTTCTTGGCTAGAATTCCAGAGGAGAGTTCTTCAGCTCCTTCTCGAAATCAAGGATACAATTCACGTTGCCACCTCATCTGCTGGAACATGTTATGAAGTGAAGCCAGCAAATACTGAAGAAGAGCTTGAAGCTTTAGAGAATCGCCTGGAGGACAAGAATGAGGAAGCAGAACTGGTAAGTTTTAACCCTCAGGTTACCACCTGAGGGGGTCTGAGTATCAGGCTTTCACAACTCTAATGTACATGGGGCTAATGAACAGGGCTCCATTCCTAATTTCAGGCAAAGAACACTTTGAAATTAATTTAATATATTGTGCACGTTTCCTGCTGGACAGCTTCTCAGGCCTCAAATCTTTTCTTGCTTTAAGCCCTGAATTTCAAAGCTAAATATTTGATATTCTGATGCCTCTCCCTGATTGGGTACAAGACAAAAACAATCAGACTGATCTAATAAGTACAACTTCATGGGACATTTCTCATTTTGATCAGAGACAGCAGCAGAGACCGATAAGACGAAGACTTATGCACGTTGTATAGGCGCATGGGGCCTATAGAGCGTGCACAGTATATTTTCATCCGGGTAATGTTTTTACAGCAAGAAGTACCTTTTGCGGCTTCTTGCACCACTGAGGTGTGTGGGTGTGTGTGTGTGTGTGTGTGTTATGCTAGCAGTAGCTAATGTACCTGGGAGGACAACAAGTGTTATAAAAAAAACAAAGACAACAAAAGGGTTCAATAATTAATCTTGTAAAGTGCTGGCAAAGTTTCATTATGACTGTAGGTTTCCAAACCTTGGTGACCGCTGCAAACCCCTTGTCCTTATCATGTGCCTGTTTTGTGGAGGTCTGGACTCCACTGACCACTTTTTCTGGTTATATTTTTAATTTCTTGTTGCTCCTTTTCAGAGTAAACATCTGAAGAGGTTGGGGGGCGTTGATGCTGCAGACCTCGTTAAGAAGTCAATGGCTGCGTAAGTAACTTTATGTTCCTTTTTTGCATTAGATTATTGTGGTCCAGGTAATATGAACAACACAAACATGATCCAGTAGTTTGGATAAGTTGGAGAAAATGCGCCTCCAGCACACGCAGCAGGAGAGCAGGAAGGGAGGGGGGAGGGAGAGTGAGAGCACAGGAGGAGGAATCCTCACAGTACCCCCCCCTCAACGGACGTCTCCGGACGTCCTGCCTGGCTTGTCGGGATGCTCGGCGTAGAAGTCCTGCAGCAGGGAGTCGTCCAGAATCAGCCTCCTCGATATCCAGGATCGTTCCTCGGGTCCATACCCCTCCCAGTCAACGAGGTACTGGGACCCCCGACCTCTGGGTCTGACATCCAGCGAGAAGGCCGGATGATCATCGATGAGTCGGGGGGGGGGGGGGGGGGGGGGGCTCGGCCGGAGGGCTGAGCTCACTGGATGCCACAGGTTTGAGCAGGGAGATGTGAAAAGTGGGGTGCACTTTCAGGGATGCAGGGAGCCTGAGCCTCACAGAACAGTCATTAATGATCTTTTCAACAGGGAATGGACCAATATAGCGAGGAGCGAGCTTACCGTAGTGCACTCTCCAGGTCTTGGTTAGCCCACTCAGTCTGACCATTGCCTGTGGCTGAAAACCAGAGAGAACTGGGGGCCACGATCTGACACGATTTCAACTGGGATGCCATGCAGTTTAAAGACATGTAGGGTGAGGAGATCAGCAGTCTCAAGGGCTGTGGGTAATTTAGGGAGTGGAATGTAATGCACCATCTTAGTGAATCTGTCCACCACAGTGAGGATTACCGTGTTACCTTGAGAAGGTGGGAGTCCAGTCACAAAATCCACATCGACATGAGACCAGGGGCAGTTAGGGATGGGCAAGGGGTGCAGATATCCTGCTAGAGGCTTATGGGATGCTTTACCTCTGGCGCAGACTGAGCAGGCAGCCACAAACTCCTGGGTGTCCTTAGCCATATTTGGCCACCAGAAGGAACGTTGGAGGAGTTTGAGGGTTCGATTAACGCCGGGATGACAGCTGAGTTTAGAGGCACGAGCCCATTGTAGCACCTCTGAGCGGACTGAGTCAGGGACAAATAGCCTATGGGAAGGGCCGTTACCTGGATCGGGTTGGTCCTTTTGAGCCTCCTTGACAGCCTCCAATATATCCCATCTGGCGGCGCCAAGGATACAGGAGTCTGGGATGATAGGAGGGGGTGAAGAGGTCTCAGAGGGAGGAGAGTAGATCCGGGAAAGGGCATCAGGCTTAGTGCTCCTCGATCCAGGATGGTAGGAGATGGTAAAGTGGAAACAGCTGAGGAAAAGTGACCACCTTGCCTGACGAGGATTCAACCTTTTGGCCGAGTGGAGATATGAGAGGTTCTTATTATCAGTCCAGATTAAAAATGGTTGTCCAGAACCCTCCAACCAGTGTCTCCACTCTTGTAGAGCCCCCACCACCGCTAAAAGCTCCCTATTGCCCACGTCGTAGTTCTTCTCGGCAGGGGAAAGTCGACCAGAGAAAAAAGCACAGGGGTGAAGCTTTTGGGTTTTAGGGCCTCGTTGTGAAAGGACGACCCCCAGGCCAGAATCCGATGCGTCCACCTCCACCACAAACTGAAGGGCAGGGTTAGGATGGAGAAGAACAGGGGCTTGTGTAAACAGTTCCTTGAGTCTGGAGAAAGCTGTGTCTGCCTCCTGGGACCAGATGAATGGCACGTTGATGGAGGTAAGTTGAGTGAGGGGAGATGCCACCTTACTGTAGTTCTTGATGAAGCAACGGTAGAAGTTGGCGAAGCCCAGGAAACGTTGCAGCTCCTTACGAGAGTTAGGGATGGGCAACTCTGTCACAGCCTGGATCTTACTGGGATCAGGACGAAGTTGCCCAGCCTCAACTATGTAGCCTAGGAAACTGACTGAAGGGGAATGGAATTCGCACTTCTCAGGTTTAACAAAGAGGCGATTTTCCATGGGACGTTGAAGGACTAATCTAACATGCTGTTCGTGCTCTTGAGGGGACTGAGAAAAAATGAGTATGTCATCAAGATAGATGAAGACAAACTTGTTCAGCATGTCACGAAAGAGATCGTTCATAAGAGTCTGGAAGACATTTGGGGCATCGGTTAGACCAAAAGGCATCACCAAATACTCGTAGTGACCTAAAGGGGTGTTAAAGGCTGTCTTCCATTCGTCTCCTTCTCTGATACGGACAAGGTGATAGGCGTTGCGTAGATCTAATTTAGTGAAGATCTTGGCATGACAGAGGGGCTCAAAAGAGGGATCGATGAGAGGGATGGGCGACTCGTCCTTTATAGTGATTTCATTCAAACCATGGAAGTCAATGCATGGACGGAGGGAGGAATCTTTCTTACTAACAAAAAAGAATCCTGCACTTAGGGGGGAGGAGGATGGCCGGATTAACCCTGCTGCTAATGACTCAGAAATATACTTCTCCATAGCTTCCCTCTCTGGGCGAGAAAGGTTGTACAGACGGCTAGTGGGAAGAGTGGCACCAGGAAGCAGGTTAATGGCACAGTTGTAAGGGCGGTGAGGAGGAAGGGAACAGGCAAAGTCCTTGCTGAAAACTGGGGCTAGATCATGGTAAACCTGGGGAACCTGAGTGAGATCAGGAGGAGGAGGACAACCAGAGGGGGCCGCTGACTCTGGAGAGGCAGAGTGCAGGCAGAGGGAGTAGCAGTTAGTGCTCCAACTGATGATGGATGGCTTGCTCCAATTTATATGCGGACTATGGACCCTAAACCATGGGAGACCGAGAATGACTGGTGAGTATGGTGATGGAATTACAAAAAACCTAATTTGTTCTCTATTGTTACCAGAGATCAACAAGGTTAACGGGGCAGTACAGCGAGTGACAGAGGTGATAATTCTACCATCTAGTGTGTCTACCCTCTTAGGTGTGGATAGATTCTCAACAGGAATTTGATGTTCTTGGACGAAACTCTCATCAATAAAGTTATCATCAGCCCCTGAATCTAAGAAAACAGGGACCTTAACTGATCCCTGAGACCATGACAGAGTGGCAGGAAAGGATACTCTTTGTGAAGAGCTGGGGGAAGACGATGTCTGACTCACCATTACGCTCTTCATTAATAGTGAGTCCGATCTTTTGGCTGATGAGGACAGGTGGGCAGGGCATGATTACTCTCTCCACAGTAGAGGCAAAGATGATGATCCAGTCGTCTCTGTCTCTCCCTCTGACTCAGCCGAGTCTTACCCAATTGCATGGGTTCTTCCGAAGCGATAGAGGGAGCTGGAGTGGAGGGAAGAGGCTGAGTGAGAACCGGAAGCACTTGAACCTTTCTTGACCAACAGGGGGAGCCGTCCGGCGAGACCTCGCCGCTCTCTCCCTACTCCTCTCTCTCGGACGGTTATCTATCTTGATACAAAGATTATATTAGTCTGGAAGAGATTGTGGTACGTCCCTAGTTGCCAATTCATCCTTAAAGGATAAGTTTGGTTTTTTGACACCTGGACCTTATTTTTAGGATTAAATACACTCGTAGACTCACCCAGACAATTTTGGCGGAGCTCGGAGCCGTTTTCGAGCAATTTAGATCCATCCGACGACGTTTTTCTCTCATGCCATAGTAGCAGACGGGGCCAGAAATCCAAGCCCCTAAATTAGACATTATCTGCTGCGAAACTCTTTTATAAATGAATGGCCAGTGTTATCACCATGTCAGCTCAACTTCGTTGTTATGGTCATCCGGGGCTTCACAAAGATTGGTAACTTTTGGTGACGTCACAGACATGCACCGTAAGAGCGCAGCTGAGTAGAGCCACTGTTGTTGCTAGGCCACACGGCTACACGGCTATTTTTGTGCAACATGGCGGAATATTTATCCAATGTAGAAGTGTCTGACAATGACTTTGAGTATAATGGATGCCCGTATCGTTTTGAGCCAGAATATACCGACGAGGAGCTATTTGAAAGGAGGATGCAGAGGGAAAGAGCCGAACAGCTGGCCAGAAAACAAGCAACCACTGCACGTCCACGAATGGGGGCTAACTGGTGGTGTTGTTGTGGACATTGCACGGCAATGGCAACAGAGGAGGAGTGAGTTTCGCAGCAGATGATGTCTAATTTTTACGAGCGTATTTAATCCTTAAAATAAGGTCCAGGTGTCAAAAAACCAAACTTATCCTTTAAGTTCCTCACTTAAACCCTTAACAAAAACTGCCTTTAATGCTTCCTCATCCCACCCACACTCATGAGCTAAGATCTGAAAATCCACCGAATAATTAGCTACGGATTGAGAGCCCTGGGATTAAGCTAGGAGCCTCTTGGAAGCGTCCTGACCCTGAACAGAATGATCAAAAACCCGACGTAATTGTGAAGAAAACTGTTCAAATGAGGAAAGAAAACTGGATCCCCCCTCCCACAATGCTGTTGCCCACTTAGCTGCTCTACCTCTAAGGAGATTGGTCATGTAAGCTATTTTAGCCTCATCAGAAGAATAACTAGAGGGCTGCATCTTGAAAACGAGTTGGCAGTTTAAAATGAAGCACCCACAAGAACCAAAATCACCTGAATATGGCTCTGGGGTGGAAACAAAAGGCTCTTTAACCAGCAAATTAGTCTGAGAGAGAGGAGCAGGCATGGGAGCAGGAGGAATACTCACCAGAGGGGCAGCAGCTACAGAGAGGGTGAGGTCATTGAGCTCAGTGATGATTTGATGCACCTGGTGAGTGAGCTCCTCCAGAGATCCAGCTACTCCGCGTAGCATGTTTTCGTGTTGACCCAGAAGGATACCCTGATTTGTCACTGCCTCTTTCACTTGATCAACCTTGGCTGGTTCCATGGAGAGGCTAGTGGATTACTGTTAGGGAATGGTTTCCTGAGTTTTACTGTTGGACCCAAAAGCTTCAAGGAGGAGGCAGGTAAAAGGTTGACAATGATTTATTCACAGATATCCAGGTGGTAAGGCAAACAACAGTGAGCAGGTGACTATTTACAAAGTGAAAGGCGGTGGTGGGAGCTCGTGGAGAACACTGAAAAAGGGGAGCAGAGAAAAAGGGTTAGCGTCAGGATAAACTGCAGCAGGATACAGTTTAACACACCAAAGAGCACAATTAAAGCTCCAACAAGGAGACAGAGTAGGCTTAAGGCCAACTGAGAACTCGGTAAGCACAGTTAACATAAGAGGAACGGCCTGAAACAAACCACATAGGAAGTGGAATCCACCGGCGCTGAGATGAGCCTCCAAGTGGCTTAAATAGGGAGCAGTGATTGGACTCCACGCGCTGCAGGTGTGAGGATCCAGGGAGCGCACCTCCAGCACACGCAGCAGGAGAGCAGGAAGGGAGGGGGAGGGAGAGTGAGAGCACAGGAGGAGGAATCCTCACACTTCTGACACTTTTATTTCAGTGATTATCTGCATCTGCATAGTGCCAGCACTCCTGTCACTCGTATGTGGTTTGATTTCTGTAAAAGGCGACAGCAGCCTCACAGATGTGATCACAGAAGATGGAGTGAAACGTCTATAAGGGAGTAATGTTGTGCGTTTTGAATTACAATGCAAGTCAAGTATAAAAAATACAATTCAAATGTGGTGTGACAAGACAGAGGAGGAGTGTGTGGACGTGAATGTGCATGCTTGTATAGAAGGACAAGGAATATGAGAAATAGTATAACAATATCATAATCCTAAATAAAGGAAAAGGAACTGGGTGTTAAACAATTGATTAACTTTGCAAATGCCAATAATGCTTGTTTTTTCGTGTGTTAATTTGTCTGTTTTTTATTGTAGAGAATGAAGTTTATGGAAAAGCAGTGGATGATGTCTTTAATGGGTTCTTTCAAAGCAAATGGAAATTCAACAGTTTGTGTGCCAAAACAAGGAAGGGGAGACCGCCATCACATCAGAGCCAGGACCTGGTCTGTCTGGAACTTTCATCTGATTCAAGGCAAGTGCATCATCACTGTGCTTTAAGATGTAGATGTTCTAAATATCATTATTAATATTAATTTTAATGTTATATTTTAGGTGCTATTTTGCATTGTTTGAGGTTCCCTGTTGTACTTTTGAAATGAAACAGTTATTGTCTTAGTTTGTGTGATTGTAGATTCAAATGGTTGTTTTTCCTGGTCTTCAAGGTACTGATCTTTCTTTCAGTCAGTGGGCAGTTGTAATGGGGGAAATTAAAACTCAATGCAATTTCTCCACCTTTATTCTTAAGATATTTACAATAATAATGTCTTGCTAATTTATTTTTTGTTGCTTTCTGGAGCTGTCTACACATGTGCAGTTGGAATTTAATCTTTAGAGCCTTGTCAGCCTAGCCTACGGTTTTTAAGAAGATGTAATACTTGAATTTAGGTTAACTGTCAAGATCTAGGATTCGCTGAGCTGAAAAAATTGTCTGACTTAATAATTTTTGTCTTGAATATCACTTTGTCAACTGATTTGTTGTTGTTACCACATTGTACACATGAAAATATAGTCTGTTGTGAAAGCAGGATATTTTATGTTGCAGGGATCGACCTCAGGTTTATCCTCTTGCCAACCCTCTGCAGAGAAGAAATCAAAGATTGAACTACCCTGGGAGAGGTATGCTTTAGGGTTGTTACGATACTGAAATTTCAAACTTGATATCGATACCCAAGAAGATATTCAATACTCAATACCATTTTCGATACAGCGGGGATAAAAATGACAAATACTTAAAAATGCATACAAAAAACATTTCATGAACATGAAAAACAGAACTGCAGATAAATAATCCATTAAATTAAATTATTAAATAATCAGAAATGGGGTGCCCGGGCCGGAATGAGCGTGGTGCGTCGTTCAGGATCATCTATATTTATCACTTTGTTTATTTACTCATCTATGAATCATTTTTCATTTACTCATTCATCTATCTATCTTTCTATATTCATCATTTTCTGTTCATTTTTTCATTCAACTATCTATCTATCTATCTATCTATCTATCTATCTATCTATCTATCTATCTATCTATCTATCCAGTGGTTTATTCTAAGTGGGTATACTCTCACATACTGACATGTTTGTCCTCTTAGGGCCTCCATACACTGAGGACATTTTTGCCACAGTTTCACCTGATTTATGCACCGTCCACTGAAAACAGCTCTGAGACCAAGTTATGGGCCTCCACCTACAGGTTGAGAACCGCTGCACTAGTAGACCAGTAGTAGTAGACTAGTATTTGAAGCTTGATCCTTCAAAGATTGTTCTTATATCATGGAGAATAATAAAGAAATAATCCAGGATACCTCAGGATGAATTTATCATTTTAGAAAGAGCTGCACACCTGAAGAATGTTGAGTTTTGATTCATCAAAAGTCTGAATCGTCATTTTTTAAGTCTTTGTGATCACTTCAACTGTGCACATGAGCTATCAAGACACCGTTTGAATTATAAAATCACACAAAGTGATCCCTCACTGTCCCTGCGATGCGTGTCTATGTGCGTCTTTACACTCATCGGCAGACAGAGGAGCGCACGTGCAAAGACGCAGAGTGGGGAATTTAGATCAAATGTTCACATGAACATCACATGTACATCGGATGAAAATCTCTCTTCTTCCTCATATTTTCCTTCCTTTCTCTGCTTTGTGTGAAAGCGTTACTTAAATCAGTGAATGTTTTCTTCATGTTATGCACTGTTTAAATGAAGGCAGCATTTGTTTTGTTGAATGTTTTTAAGTAAATGATCAGAGTGGTTGGCTCGCGCAGCGTGCAGTGTAAATAGTCAGACAACAGGACGGAGACGGGTCAGAGGAGAGGAGAAATGCATTTTAGTGAATATAATGAAATGATAGCGTTAGACACAAAAAAATGCGCAAATTAGAGAGAGCTTTTTTATTTGATAAAAAGAATGTCTGTTAAACTCCTTTTTGATTAAAATAAATCAAATAATGGATTTTTTTTTAAAATCTGCACTTGAATTTATGGGTGGGGATCCTGCACAGTGGGAGTGTCTGTTGCGACAGCAGGGTGCCATCCCAAATAAACTATAGGGGAACACTGTATAAGCGAGGTCGCAGTGAGGGCTCTCCTGACTGCCGGACGCTGACTGCCTGCTGCGCTGCCTGCAGAGTGCGCTCGCACCTTATTATTAATACCATGGCAAATTAGTATTGTATCCAGATACAGCGTTTGAGTATTGATACTTTTAGTAGTATCGATATTTTTTACAACCCTAGTAGGCATTAGGGTTGGGCCTCTGGTGTGAGGCCAAATCTCAATACATCGTCAAAAGTCCAATATATTAAAGATACAGCACCAACAGATGTGAAATGATACTATTCATCCCCCACTCACAGTGCAGTGTGATTTCACACAGTCTGATTCAACACAGCGGCTTGATTCTGTACAATATAAAGGGAATGATACTGTGCTTGATTATTTAGACCAAAGAAATTAAGACATTTTTAAAACCTGGCCAACCCGCCAGTCATTGAGCTGGGATTTCCTCAACGGGCCAATCAGCATCATGCCTGCCTCTCACAGTGACACTGCTGTCATGACAGAAGTCACTGAAGTCTGATTCTCGTTATCTATTTGTGTACATATATTTATGGTACACTAAACTTGCTTATGGCTGGTTTTGATAAATCAAAAGATTAGACTTAGTTTCTGAGATCAGACGAGATCGGGCGTGTTTTTTTTTTTTTTATCCTTTATGATCAAAAAACACATGGTTATATACACACTTTGTCAACATTAATCAACATTAATCAAGTGAAAAAAAGACCAAAGAAATGCTCAGATTAAAATCAGGATTGTAAAATTAGAGAAAAAAATCCTTAGATTTTAGTCAGGATTCTAAGATTACATACAAAATCCTGAGATTAAAGCCAGAATTCCTAAAAGGCAGAATTCTTACATTAAAGTCAGAATTCTATATTTAAAATCAAAATCCTGAGATTAAAATCAGGATTCTGAGATTTTAAAAAATATCCTGAAATTAAAGTCAGTATTCTAAGATTAAAAACGAAATCATGGGATTATAGTGAGGATTCTAGAATTAAGACAAAATCCTGTGATTAAAGCCAAAACCCAGAGATTAAAGTCAGAATTTCTATAAGGCAGAATTCTTACATTAAAGTCAGAATGGGATAAGGAAGAAATTATTAGATTTTGGGACTGATCCGGATCACCATCCAGATACAGGAATTGTTTAAAGGATTCTTTAACATTGCCAGATAGGACCATTTTCGTCAAAGTGGACTGAAGCTGCTTGGCGTAGGTCTGCACTCTCTGAGGGCTTTTTTAGTTAACATTACGGAGTTAACAAGACGATTTCCACAGAAATCGTGAGGGTGGCTTGGGCAGCCGCTGGGCATTACCAGAATTCAACATCAAAGGGCTAAATATCAAAGGGCCAGTGAAAGACCAGAACACCTTTGTGTGAAACTTCAAGGGACAGAAAGTGCTCCTGTTGTCATGGTAACCGTAGACCGGGGATTCCCAAAGCAGAGAATACAGACATGTGCAGACATGTATCTGTCTAATACATGTATGCATGTGTGTTAGGGGTGGACTGAAGCTGCTTGGCGGAGGTCTGTGCTCTCTGAGTGCTTTTCTAGTTACCTCCACCATGGGGGTTGTGTTTTTGCCGGCGTTGGTTTGTTTGTTTGTCTGTCTGTCTGACTGTGTTCAAGACAGCTTGAAAAGTTATGGACGGATTTGGATGCAATTTTCAGGGAATGTGTGGAATGGGATAAGGAAAAAATGATTAGATTTTGGGACTGATCCGGATCACCATCACACATCACACATGAATCGTTTAAAGGATTCTTAACATTGTGGAGGTAACTAGACAATTTCCACGGAAATCGTGAGGGTGCATTTGCAGAATTCAACATCAAAGGGCCAAACATCAAAGGCCATCAAAGAACAAAGGGCCAATCAAAGACCAGAACACCTTTGTGTAAACCTTCAAGGGACAGGAAGTGCTCCGTTGTCATGGTAACCGTAGACTGGGGGATCAAAGTGCCAATCAAGGATCAAAGAGTTGGTCCTCACAATTGTGAGGATCAAAGAGTTGGTCCTTTGAACCAATGAAAAGAGTTGGTCCTTTGAACCAATGGGCGAAACCCCATTGGTTCAAAGGACCACAAGGGGCTGAAGAAATAAGGGGCGGGCCAAGATAGAAGTTTAAATTCAATGGTGGACGCAACTGAAAGTCATGAACTACTCAACTATTTGCGAGTGGAACCCCAAGGAGCTTGCAACATAATACTTTTTTGGATTGTCTTACACAATATTTCTACAAAGCAGCATAGACGTACCTTCAACTTTGTCTTAGAATAAGATGGAATTGCAAAATAAGGCCCTCTACTCTGAAGCAACCAGCACACTCATTTTTCAGTCTGATGGAGCTGAACCTGTGATCCAGAGGAAGATGAGAGATGAATCCATCCACAGGTTCACGGATCGCAAAGTAACATATGTATCCAAGGTCCAGTTGCCCCACCAAACCCCTCCGGGGCAGATCCCTCGCAAGTTAAAGATAGAGAGATGTCGAAGGGAATATTTGACATTTGACTTGGAACAGCTCCTGGCAGATAAAGGCATACAGTCCAGCCTCTTAATAACAAGTAGCAATGATCCTGTGACAGAGGTAGACAATACTGTGCCACTGCATCTCCCCATAGAGATATTTGACAATGAGGACTATGACTGTCGGACTCCAGAGGGATGGCTCTCCCTTTGCACCACTGAGGGCTTACCTGGTGAAAAAAATGTTTTAGGAAAAGCCCTGCTGCCTACGGAGAACCATGACTCTTCTGATGATCAAGATGGCTCCTCACTGGAGCACTGCTGGCATTTAGTCGAAGTTCTTGACTTCAGTAAGGAGAAATGCCAGTACCTTGTACAGAAGGTTCATCAACAGACTAAACAGACAGGAAAAAATTACATTTTGGCATGCAGTAAATACTGGATACCAAGGATTAGATTGTTATTCCTAGCTGAAGACCCACGTGTATTTGTCGAACGGATCCAGTTTGCTCTTCGTTGGAGAGAAGAAAGCAAAGCTCTTTTTCTGTCCCATTTGCTTGTGGTCTGCATGCCCATTTATAGTGCAATGCCATCTCTACATCCTGACAGTTTAAAGCGTATCAAAGAGAAGATCCTTTCACCAGGGATCAGGAAAAAAACTTTGGAGAAGCATCTGTTGGACTTGGAGATGGAGGTCAAACTTCAATATGACCGTGCAATCAACCACATGACCTTATACAGGGTAGTGAAGAGCCAATCAAGAGATTTTCCACACATCACTCTGCCACAGAAGGATCCTGAGTCTGTACCACTAAAAGGATGTGTGCCAGTTCCCTATTACAACTCTAAGAAGATTCAAGATGCTTTCCTCTTTAATACCCTGCTAAGAAGACAAGAAGTGGCCTGTGTGTTATCTGATGTATGTTTGGAGTGCAACAAAGTAGCAGCTAAGAAACTGTTCAATGTCACCACCATAAAACCACTGACACTCAACGAGTTTGAAGATATGCAGTTTCAAGGGATCGCTCAGATAAACATGTATCTAAAAGAGACATGGATAACCAGGTTAAAGGACAGCATATGTTCCAGCCTCGGGAGTATAGGCAAAGGGGCCTACAATATCAAAGAGTCCAACTATGAGATGTACAAGTTTTCCAAGCTGTCCAGACTGATGACTCAGGTGCGCTTGAAAATGCAGGACTCCCTGCGCTTCCTCATCCAGAATTCATTACCCAGTCTGGCTCAGCTCATTTTAGATGCCTGCCACGACGTGCTCACGTGTCCTCAGGAACTGATCTGGGGAGACAACCTTATCAGCAGTCCCTACAAGCCAAAGAAGAATCCTGTGTTCCTGCTGGACCTGGTGATGGATCAAACTGGGGTTCATTACAGCATACCTCCTGAAAATTTTGAGACATCCATCATTAATCTGTTTGATAAGGGTATATTGGCTACGCACGACATACCACAGCTTGAAAAGTTTGTGATGAAGTATTTGATATTCGGTGATGATCCTCTGCTCGAGTCTGTGGGTTTGTGGGAACCAGAAGTGATTGAGCTTAGAGAGAAGATCCGCAATGCTATCACTCAAGCAGCCATACCTCTGAGGGCTTATGCTGCTGGATATGGGAAATACTTGGAGCTACACAACTTGGACATTGAAACACATCTCCGATCCAATATGAATGCAGACATAACACCCCAAATGGTGAAAAAAGAGGTGGAACAACACCTGAGAGACAAAGAAAACATTGAACATTCCCTGCCATCTTCAATCATCATTGGTCCATTTCTTGTGCATGTTGAGGCTGTACGCCAGGCTCTTACTAACAAAAAAACGTCATGGGCAAATGCATTGTTGGACAACCTTGCTGGGAAGTTACGCAGGCAGGTCAATGATGCTTGTGAAGAGTGTATAATAATTAGTAGAAAGCTGCGTGACAAGCCCAACAGCATAGAAGAACTGACTGACAAGAGGGAATGGATGAAACAAATCCCTTATCAGCTCAAGAATTATAAACAAGTCATAAGCAAAACTCTGGCAGACTATGATGTACTCGAAAAATCTTTCTACATCCTGTCAAATGATGATGCTAACCAAAAATGGACAGCTCTTGGATGGCCACAACAGATAGTCATCCAGGCGGAAGCAACAGTTGTTCAAAATATAGAGGATGAGGAACGCTTCCATAAAATCCAGCTGGCCGACCAAGACAACTTTGAGGAGCGTCTAAATTCTCTAAAGAAGCTGGTTGCAGGGTTTGAAAGACACTATGACATCAATCAAGCCCATGAGTTGGCCAACGATATGAGGCGTACAAGCAAACAACTTCAGGAATGTCAGTCGTTGGCTCAGATCTACAACAGAAGAGAACGTTTGTTTGGTATTCCTGTCACCAACGATGACCATCTGCAAAAGTTGGTAAAAGACTTTCAGCCTTTCAAAGAGCTGTGGACCACCACCTCAGACTGGCTGCATTGGCATGAGAGTTGGCTTAATGACCCCCTCTCTTCCATTGACCCAGAGCAGCTAGAGCGCAGTGTTATGGAAGCCAGCAAAACCATGCACAAATGCATCAAACAATTTAAGGACATTCCTGACTGCCAGAAGGTGGCAAACCTCATCTGCAAGAAGATTGAAGCCTTCAGCCCTTGCATCCCTCTGATTCATGGCCTGAGGAACCCAGGGATGAGAAGCCGTCACTGGGAGATGCTTTCAGAGCGAATTCAAATCAAAGTCAGGCCCAAAGCAAACCTGACCCTCTCACGCTGCATGGAGCTTGGCCTTCAGGACTATATGGATGACATAGCTTATGTTGGCGAGCTGGCAGGAAAAGAGCTCACCATTGAACAGGCCCTGGAAAAGATGGAGCAAGAGTGGTCGAATATACTATTTGATGTGCGACCTTACAAGGAGACAAGCTCCTACATATTGAAGAGCCCAGATGAGGCTTCCCAGTTGCTGGATGACCACATAGTCATGACCCAGAGCATGTCCTTCTCTCCCTTTAAAAAGACCTTTGAAGCCCAAATTGACACATGGGAGAGCAAACTTAGAATGACTCAGGATGTACTGGAAGAGTGGCTGACATGCCAACGCTCTTGGCTCTACTTGGAACCCATTTTTAGCTCTGATGATATTAACCAGCAGCTGCCTGTGGAGGGAAAACGATATCAGCAAATGGAACTAACTTGGAGGAAAGTTATGAAAAGTGCCTTCAATAATCCAAAGGTGATTGAGCTGTGTCCAGATGCTGGCTTGCTAGAAAACTTAAAAAAATGCAACATACTTTTGGAAAAGGTGCAGAAGGGTCTAAGTGAGTACTTGGAAACAAAAAGAAGATCCTTTCCCAGATTTTACTTCTTATCAGATGATGAGCTCCTTGAGATTCTGTCACAGACCAAAGATCCTACTGCTGTACAGCCACATTTGCGTAAATGCTTTGAAAACATTGCACAGCTCCAGTTCCAGTCAGATCTGCAGATCACCCACATGTACTCTGGGGAAGGGGAGGAGGTAGAGCTGTTCCTACCGGTTTTGCCAACTGGGAATGTGGAGGACTGGCTGAGGGAAGTTGAGAAATCAATGAGGGCCACATTAAGAGACAATATTGACAGCTCTCTTAAAGTCTACCCTGAGCAGCCTCGAGCTGACTGGGTGTTATCATGGCCTGGCCAAGTAGTCATAGCTGGCTGTCAGGTCTTCTGGACCAGTGAGGTGTCTGAGGCCTTGGAGCAAGGAAACTTGGCCACTAGTCTTTATCCCCAACTACAGACTCAGCTGGGGGACTTGGTGCAACTGGTGAGAGGAGGCCTGTCAAAGATGCAGCGAGCGGTGCTCTCTGCACTTATCGTCATTGAGGTGCATGCCAAGGATGTGGCAGCCAAACTGGTGGAGCAGGAGGTCTCAAGTGTCAATGACTTTGAGTGGATCAGCCAACTCAGATATTACTGGGCCAAAGACGACCTGTACATCCGAGCAGTAAATGCAGAGTTTCTATATGGATATGAGTACCTCGGTAACTCTGGACGTCTGGTCATCACCCCTCTCACTGACAGATGCTACTTGACTCTAACAGGAGCTCTACACCTGAAATTTGGAGGGGCTCCCGCAGGTCCAGCAGGTACAGGAAAGACAGAGACCACCAAAGACCTGGGAAAGGCTCTGGCTATTCAGACAGTTGTTTTTAACTGCTCTGATCAGCTGGATTTTATCGCGATGGGAAAGTTTCTTAAAGGGCTTGCCAGCTCGGGAGCTTGGGCTTGCTTTGACGAGTTTAATCGTATTGATGTTGAGGTGCTGTCTGTAGTGGCACAGCAGATCACCACCATTCAAAAGGCTCAGCAGCAAAGGGTAGAGCGGTTTGTGTTTGAGGGGTCAGAGATACCCCTTGTTCCTTCATGTGCCGTCTTTATCACGATGAATCCAGGATATGCTGGGCGCACTGAGCTTCCTGACAATCTTAAGGCCCTTTTTCGTCCTGTGGCCATGATGGTACCAAACTATGCTATGATTGCTGAAATCTCCCTGTATTCATTTGGCTTCAGTGATGCCAAAGTTCTGTCAAAGAAGATCACCACAACATTCAAACTCTCATCTGAACAGTTGAGCTCTCAGGATCATTACGATTTTGGCATGAGAGCTGTGAAAACTGTGATCTCTGCTGCTGGCAATCTGAAGAGAGGAAACCCTGACATGAATGAGGAGCTGATCTGTCTGCGGGCCATTCAAGATGTCAATGTGCCAAAGTTTTTACAGGATGACCTGAAGCTCTTTAGTGGTATAGTGTCAGATCTTTTCCCAAAGACAAAGAAGGAACCAATTAACTATGGCATACTAGAAGAATCCATTCGTAACATCTGCACTAAAAAGAACCTCAAAGATGTAGATGGATACATTAGCAAATGCATCCAGCTGTATGAGACCACCGTGGTGAGGCATGGCTTGATGTTGGTGGGGCCTTCTGGATCAGGCAAAACCAAGTGCTATGAGATTCTAGGTGCTGCAATAACAGCTCTGAAGGGTCAGTCATCTGTGAGTGGAGATCTGTATGAGGCAGTTCATACCTATATCCTCAATCCCAAGTCTATCACAATGGGACAGCTCTATGGCGAATATGACTTACTTACACATGAGTGGACGGATGGTATCCTCTCTTCCCTAATTCGTGGAGGGGCAGTAACCATGGACAAAGAGAAAAAGTGGTACATGTTTGATGGGCCTGTGGATGCTGTGTGGATTGAGAACATGAACACTGTGCTGGATGACAACAAAAAACTATGCCTCAGCTCAGGAGAAATCATTAAACTCACAGATGTAATGACCATGATGTTTGAGGTGCAGGATTTGGCAGTGGCGTCTCCTGCCACAGTGTCTCGCTGTGGTATGGTTTACCTGGAGCCTGGTATTTTGGGCCTTGTCCCTTTCACAGAGTGTTGGCTGAAGAAGATCCCTGAGGCCCTGAAACCATTCACAGAGCAGTTGAACTCCTTGTTTGCAAGGTTCCTGCAGGACTCCATCAACTTTGTCCGAACATCAGTAAAGGAGGTCATTACATCTCTGGATAGCAACCTTGCCTGCAGTCTGCTTAAACTTATGGACTGCTTCTACAACCCCTTTAATGCAAAAGAGGGAGAAAATCCTCCTCCCAAAAAGAAAGTGGACCGTGTGAAGGAGCTGATTGAACCCTGGTTCTTTTTCTCTCTGGTGTGGAGTGTTGGAGCAACAGGAGATGCAGCCAGCTGTAAATGCTTCAGTGCCTGGCTGAAGAACAAAATGGCAGAAGAAAAGATTAAGTTGTGTTTTCCAGAAGAGGGCCTTGTGTATGACTACAGGCTGGATGATGCAGGGATTAGTAATTTTGAGTATGACGATGAAGATGAGGAAAGAAAAGTCCAGTGGGTGAGCTGGATGGAATCAGCAAAGAGTGTTGTAATCACTCCAGAGACAAACTATGCAGACATTATTGTTCCAACTCCTGACACAGTGAGAATGTCCTTCCTTATGGATATGCTTTTGGCCAATAAGAAACCTGTGCTCTGTATTGGGCCAACAGGCACAGGAAAGAGCCTGACCATGTCTGACAAGCTACTGAAGAACATGCCAGCTGAATACATCACACACTTTCTCATGTTTTCGGCCCGCACCTCTGCCAACCAGACTCAGGATTTTATCGACAGTAAACTAGACAAAAGGCGGAAAGGTGTGTTTGGACCTCCGTTGGGGAAGTACTTTATCTTTTTTATTGATGATCTAAACATGCCATTGTTGGAAACGTACGGTGCTCAACCTCCTATTGAACTGCTGAGGCAGTGGATGGACCACAGAGGCTGGTATGACAGGAAACAGATAGGGACATTCAGACACATTGTGGACATAAACTTTGCTTGTGCAATGGGACCTCCAGGTGGAGGTAGAAACCCCATCACTGAGCGCTTTACACGCCACTTCAACTTCTTGTCTTTTACTGAAATGGAGGACTCCAGCAAGAAAAGGATTTTTTCCACTATTTTGGGCAGCTGGATGAATGGAAATATAAGTAAAAAGGAGCCAGGCAGACCTGTGCCAGCAATCCAGCCACTGAATGCGTCTCTTGTAGATGCAACAATCAGAGTCTACTCTACCATTACATCCCAACTCCTCCCAACGCCAGCCAAGTCCCATTACACCTTCAACCTCAGAGACCTGTCCAAAGTTTTTCAGGGCATCCTGATGGCTGAAGCTGGAATGATTGAGGACAAAGTCCAGCTGCTGAAGCTGTGGTACCATGAAAGCTGCCGCATTTTCCAGGACCGCCTGGTATGCACCGAGGACAGGGATTGGTTCAACAGACTTCTGAAGGACTGCATCCAGGAGTTTGACTGCAGCTTTGAAGAGGTTGTGCCATGCCAACCTGTTTTATATGGAGACTTCATGAATCCTGGAGCTGACCCAAAAGTATACACTTGCATAGAAGACAAGGAAAAGTTGGTGAAAGAGATGGATGAATACATGGAAGACTACAATGAGGGCCATACCACTAAGATGAAGCTGGTGCTCTTCATGGATGCCATAGAGCATGTTTGCCGTATCAGCCGTATCCTGCGCCAGCCCCTGGGCAATGCTCTGCTGCTTGGAGTGGGTGGTAGTGGACGCCAGTCCCTGACTAAGCTGGCCTCATATATGGCAGAGTATGAGTGTTTCCAGATTGAGCTGGCCAAAAACTATGGCCAAACAGAGTGGAGGGAGGATATTAAAAGCATCATGTTGAAGGCAGGCCTCCAGAACCAACAGATCACCTTCCTCTTTGTTGACACACAGATTAAGAGTGAGTCATTCCTGGAGGATATTAACAACATTTTAAACTCCGGAGATGTTCCTAATCTGTATGCCTCTGATGAGCAAGAGCGTATTCTGGTAGCCATGAAGGAGGTGGTGCAAGACCTGGGCCAGCAGCCGACTAAAGCCAACCTTATGGCTGCCTACATCAGGAGGGTTCGCAACAACATACACACTGTACTCTGCATGAGTCCTATTGGTGAAGTGTTTCGTGCCCGGTTAAGGCAGTTCCCCTCACTGGTGACATGTTGCACCATTGACTGGTTCAGCGCCTGGCCAGAAGAGGCTTTGCAGGCTGTTGCCACGTCATTTCTAAATGAGCTACCTGAACTTGAAGCAAGCCCAGCTGTAATGAGAGGACTAACACTGATGTGTGTGGAGATCCACCAGACAGTAGCCAGAAAGTGTGAACAGTACCTGGCTGAGCTTTCACGACACAACTATGTCACACCCAAGAGCTATTTGGAACTGCTCAAAATCTTCTCAGATCTCATTGGGAGTAAGAAGCAAGACTTACGCAGTGCTCGTCAGCGTATGAAGACTGGTCTGGATAAGCTTCTTAGCACAGCAGAGGATGCGATGAATTTGCAGGAGGAGCAGGAGGCTATGAGACCTCTTTTGAAGGAGGCTGCCAAGGAAACTGAAGCCGCTATGGAGAGCCTCAAAAAGGAAAAAGTTTTTGCGGAGGAAACCCGTAAGTCAGTTCTAGCTGAGGAAGCCAGAGCTTCAGAAAAGGCCAGTTATGCAGCAGCCATTGAAGCAGATGCTCAGAAAGACTTGGCTGAAGCTCTGCCAGCTCTTGATGCTGCACTCGCCAGCCTCAAGTCACTCAACAAGCGTGACGTCACTGAGGTACGCGCACTGCAGAGACCTCCTCAGGGGGTGAAGCTGGTTATTGAGGCAGTATGCATTATGAAGGGCATCAAACCCAAAAAGATTCCTGGAAAGAAGCTTGGTTCAAAGATTGATGACTACTGGGATGCTGGTAAGGGTCTGCTACAAGACCCTGGCAAGTTTCTGGAAAGCCTCTTCAACTACGATAGGAACAATATCCCTGATAGTGTGATAAAAGCAGTCCAGCCCTACATTGACAATGAGGACTTTCAGCCAGCTTCCATTGCCAAAGTGTCCAAAGCCTGTACTTCAATCTGCCAGTGGGTGCGAGCCATGCATAAGTTTCACTTTGTGGACAAGGCTGTGGAACCAAAAAGGCAAGTTGCCAAAGAGGCCCGGAAAGAATTGGATGCAGCCCAGCGCAGTGTGGATGAAGCTAAAGCGAAGCTAGCAGAAGTGGAGGGGGGCATTGCCACTATGGAGGCAAAGCACCAAGACTATGTGGCTAAGAAAGCTAAGCTGGATAAGAAGTTTCAACTGTGTGAGGCCCGCCGTGTCCGAGCAGACAAGCTTATCAGTGGGCTTGCAGATGAGGAGGTGCGGTGGAAGGAAACAGTGCAGCATCTGGATAACATGGTCAACAATGTGTCAGGCGATGTTCTCCTATCTGCAGGATATGTGACATACCTGGGACCCTTCACTGGGGAGTACAGGTTAGCCATGGCAGAGGAGTGGCTCAATTCTTTTAAAGAGCTAAGTGTCCCTCACTCTGAAGAACCAAACCTGATAAACACACTCGGAGATCAAGTCAAGATCCGGTCCTGGCAGATATCAGGTTTGCCCAAAGATAACCTCTCAGTGGAGAATGGTTTGATTGCCCAGTACTCCCATCGCTGGGCTCTCTTCATTGATCCTCAGGGACAAGCCAACACATGGATCAAAACAATGGAGCAACAAAATGGATTAGAGGTGATGAAGCTAAGTGACCGGGACTTTCTTCGCAGTCTTGAGAACGCCATCCGCTTTGGTAAACCCTGCCTCCTAGAGAATGTAGGAGAGGAGTTAGATCCTGCCTTAGAGCCTGTTCTGTTGCAACAGACATTTAAACAGCAAAGCGGCACAGTGCTGAAGCTGGGTGACTCAGTCATCCCTTACCATGAAGACTTTAAGATGTACATCACAACAAAACTGCCAAACCCACACTACTCTCCAGAGCTCTGTACCAATGTCACCCTTATAAACTTTACCCTGTCACCAAGTGGTTTGGAGGACCAACTGCTTGGCCAGGTTGTGGCTGAAGAACGTCCAGACCTAGAGGAGGCTAAGAACCAGCTAATCACCAGCAATGCCCAGATGAAACAAGAACTGAAAGAAATTGAAGATGAGATCCTGTATCGTCTCAGCTCCACAGAGGGAAACCCTGTGGACAATGAGGAGCTAATACAAGTGCTGGAGGCCTCCAAGATTAAAGCAGGAGAGCTCAAGGCTAAAGTGATGGCAGCAGAGCAGACAGAACAGGACATTGATGCCACTCGTCTGGAGTATGTACCAGTGGCTGTGCGCACACAGATTCTTTTCTTCTGTGTTTCTGACCTTTCTAATGTGGACCCCATGTACCAGTACTCGCTGGAGTGGTTCCTCAACATCTTTGTGGCTAGCATTTCAAACTCTGAAAGAGCAGACACGGTGGAGCAAAGAATCACAAACATCAATGAATTTTTCACCTTCAGTCTGTACAGCAATGTGTGCCGCAGTTTATTTGAGAAGCATAAACTTATGTTTTCATTTCTCCTGTGTGCACGCATTATGATGAATGATCACAAAATTAATATGGTTGAATGGCGTTACCTGCTATCTGGAGGGATGCCTGTCAAAGAGCTGCCGAACCCTGCGGTGAGTTGGCTGTCAGATCGATCCTGGCAGGACATCCTGGGCCTCAGCGCTCTGGACAACTTCAGCAAACTGGCAGAGAGCTTCACTGAGCATCTTCAGGGTTTTAAGAAAATTTTTGATAGCAACCGTCCTCACAGGGAGCCTCTGCCAGGTGAATGGAACACAGAGCTGGATTCTTTCCAGAAACTGCTGATTCTGCGCTGTCTGAGGGCAGACTGTCTTGTTCAAGGCCTGCAGGACTTTGTATCAGCTCAGCTGGGACAATGCTTCATCGAACCTCAGACATCAGACCTATCTGTAGTCTTCAAGGAGTCTTCCCCCTCCACTCCTCTTATCTTTGTACTGTCCCCTGGCACTGACCCTGCATCCGACCTCTACAAGTTTGCTGATGTTATGCAGTTCTCAAAGAAAATGAGTGCCATCTCTCTGGGCCAGGGTCAGGGTCCTTGGGCTGAGTCCATGATGCGCACAGCCATGGAAAAAGGTCAGTGGGTCTTTTTCCAAAACTGCCACCTGGCTCCCAGCTGGATGCCTTCCTTGGAACGACTTATTGAAAACATCAACCCATCAGAGGTGCACAAGGACTTCCGTCTGTGGCTCACAAGTCTTCCCAGCAACAAGTTTCCTGTTTCCATTCTCCAAAATGGGTCAAAAATGACCATTGAACCTCCCCGGGGAATCAAGGCCAATCTACAGAAAACCTACTTGAGGCTAACCAGTGATTTTATATCCTCTTCCACTAAGGAGATACAGTTTAAGTCTTTGCTACTCTCTCTGTGTCTCTTCCATGGAATTGCTCTTGAGCGAAGGAAGTTCGGACCACTAGGCTTTAACATTCCGTATGAGTTCACTGATGGAGATCTGAATATATGCATCAGCCAGCTCAAAATGTTCCTGGATGAGTACCAGGACATCCCATTTAAGGTACTAAAATATACTGCGGGCGAGATTAATTATGGCGGCCGTGTGACAGATGACTGGGACAGACGATGTTTGCTCAGTGTGTTGGAGGATTTTTACTGTCCTGCTGTGCTTGCCGAGAATCACATTTACTCTTCGTCTGGTGTCTACCGGCAGATAGACACAAATCTAGATGTCAAGGGTTACCTGGCATACATCCGTGGTTTGCCCATCAATGACACACCCGAGATCTTTGGTCTTCATGACAATGCTAACATCAGCTTTGCCCAGAATGAGACGTTTACTCTGCTTGGAGCTGTGGTTCGTCTTCAGCCTCAAACTGCATCTGCTGGGGGGAAAACTGTGGAGGAGATAGTGGAGAATATTGTGGCAGGCATTGCTGAAAAAATTCCTCAGCCTTTCAGCATCATGGAGGTGATGAAAAAGTACCCGGTCCTCTACGAGGAGTCTATGAACACAGTGCTTATCCAGGAGATCATCAGGTATAACAAGTTGCTGAAGGTCATCTCTCAGAGTCTCAGTAATATTGTTAAGGCTCTTAAGGGTTTGGTGGTGATGTCCTCAGAACTAGAAGTAATGGCCAACAGCCTGTTTAACAACCTGGTACCTGACATGTGGCAGGCAAAGGCCTACCCATCTCTGAAACCTCTGGCCTCCTGGGTGTCTGACCTGCTTCAGAGGATCAGTTTCTTGCAGCGATGGATCGATAACGGCATTCCATCTGTCTTCTGGATTAGCGGCCTCTTCTTCCCCCAGGCTTTCCTCACTGGAACCCTCCAGAATTATGCCCGCCGCTCCGGCATCTCTATCGACACAATCGGATTTGACTTTGAGGTTATAGTGAAGTCAGTGTCAGAGATAACAGAGAAACCAAACACAGGCTGCTTCATTCACGGTCTATTCCTGGAGGGGGCTCGCTGGGATCACCAGGAAGGTCAGCTCACAGATTCCAGGCCTAAAGAACTCTACACAGAAATGGCCGTGATCTGGCTCATCCCCAAACCTAATCGCAAACCTCCAGCTACTGGGGTCTACGTCTGCCCTATCTACAAGACCCTCAAACGTGCTGGGACCCTGTCTACAACCGGTCATTCAACCAACTATGTGATTTCAGTGGAGCTGCCCACAGACCACAGTCAGGATCACTGGATAAAACGGGGAGTCGCTCTCATCTGTGCACTGGACTACTAAAAAGAAACATAGACTTTTCTCCAAAGAAATACTGAAAGTCATTCATTGTGTCAAAATGAGGGAGATAGTACACATTCAAGCCAGTACGGGGGAAACCAAATTTGTGCTAAAGTATGTTCATCTTAATTTGTATTTTTGTGGAGTTAATTGGCTGATTTTCTGATAGTAACACTGTGTTCTTTGCTCTGTCAGCCGGGGTTTTGTGTCTGACTGTATAATCCAAATCGCTATGACTTCAGGCTTGTTCTATTGGGTATTAAGAGTATATCATGACGGCTCCCCCCACCTAGTCCGTCGACTGGGTAGTTGAAATGGGGAGCCAAAGGAAATGCATGGGCCGACACACTTCACTCTTTGCTCCCTGTTCCTAAATCACTGTGATTATTATTTATATGTCTATCTGTAAAAAGAAAATGACCTTGGTTTTCCATAATAAAAAGTAAATCCATACAGGAAATTAATTTGTTAATTATTTGATTTTTGTTGCTTCTTTATTTGTTTTTTGTTTAGTTATAAATGCTTTCTGTTGCTTATTGTTTATTTAAGATAGAGACATTATGTTTTATTGTAGTTTATTATAACCCTTGTCCTCCTTGACATTTCAATAAAAGCAAAATTATTATCCACACCATTGATCTTTCTGTACTTAATAAATCACCCCCTGATTAAGGTTAACTGGTTTTTAGGACACTATTTAAGTATTCCTGATTAGGTATAGGAGTAAATAAGGGTTTGTCCTATTTGGATAAAGTTAATTATCTCTGCCTGTTGTCTGATCGAAAGGGTTTTTCGGCTGTATCTCTGGAAGAGCTGGATGAAGCGGCCGTGTAGAGGGAAGTCTGGGCTTTGCTGCTCAGGCTGCTGCCCCTGTGACCTGATCATGGATAAGAGGAAGAAGAAGATGATGATGATGAACAGTGAAATGTCCAGAGTTTTCTTCAGAAATTATGAGCTAATATGGGGAGAAAAGTGAGCTACTTCATAAACTATGGACAAAGTTAGGAATAGACAACAGGCTACTGTTCCAGAACTTTCCATCACATGAACCAATAACAGACCCACCTTGCCTATGGAAGAACTGGGTGAGATACTTTCGACCCCTTGCTTCCTTCTCCTGTCTGAGCCTTTTTTCTTTTTGTTTCTTGCTTCCAGATGTTTGAGGCATCCTGCCGTCTCTGCCTCCACTTGCTGTCTGTGAAAAGTTAGCGCTCTGCAGGCTGTCTGACAGAGCGGGGGGGGGGGGGGGGGGGGGGGGGTGCTAAACTTAGTGTTACCAATAGATTGTATATAAAATATATGTGTAACTCTAAGTTTATTACTGAGTATAATAATTTTTTGTCAGTATTATAATTGTAGGTAATTGTAAATAAGGGGCTTCTCTGGGCCCCTGTCAGTCATGGGCCCCTAGAATCCTTCTCCTCATTCTCCCCTTTTCGGTGCCCCTGTTTGGACTAAATAAATCCATGATGTTCAGTAGGTCACTTCAGTGTGCTGTTTCCCAAAGTAAAGAATGTAGAATAGTCCTCCCTCTAATAAAAAATCCAGCATAACCACTGACATACTGGAAATATTGCTTGAGTGAGCAATACAATACATTTTCTTTTTAGGGTCTGGCTCCTCCCTCAGACCAGAAGAGATGCCACATCTTTCAGTGGGAGCATGTCTCGTTCAAGGGCCTCCTCATCACCACTAGGTTCTCCTTGAAGTTTCTGCATGAAGAACCTTCAGTTGATCCATAATGATCTCCTGATTTGTGAGGAGCCTATGCAGAAGAGCTAAAAATAATGCATAAAATTATAAAAGGCACTGTAAGATGATTTCTATTTTATAGAGAGATGGACAAAACGACAGAAAGAGCGCTACGTGCATTAGTGTGCAAATATGCTCGCTTATGAGCCAAGTTTGAAGCAACTGTGGTTGCCGATCTTTTGGATTCAACTGGAGTTGAAGTTCCAGGAAAGAAAATTTAAGCTTTTGGGGAGTAGGAGAGGGAGAGGGAAGGGGGAGAAGAAGAATTTGAAAAATTGTGAGAGACAAATAAGTATAAAGCATTTGTCATCAGTAAGTTGTTGCACTAAACAAAGCGTAGTGGTTCCTTAAGATATATGACACATCAGCTTCTTAGCCCCCTTGAATCTGTTATGATGGTATTATGGGCAGGGGAATATGTCTGCAATTAACACTGACTTCGAGTGATTTTTGTGATTAATGAATTACAAACAGAGTGACGCGTTAAAGAAATTGATTAAATTAATTGCATTTTGCTCTCCAGATATGGAGCTAAATCCAGGCCAAAAGTATTGTAATTTTAAAAAAAGAAAAGATTGAAAAAATAAATCTTGAAACTGAAAGTTTATGGTTTGTTCTTGAATTTGTTAAAAAATAAAAACATATTATTGAATTAAAAATAAGCGTAAAATAACTTTTTTTCAGTTTCAATATACTTTTAATTCAGCTCTGTAATTATTTTGATCAAATAATTTATTTTCACTTTTTACTCTGAAATATATTTTAAGATGTGATGTGTCATTTTTTTCAGTGGCAGAATTAGTATTTTCAGGTCCAAATCTTAACTTTTGGTTTCAGATATCTTCTTTTCACCTTCACTTTCAGATCTTATTTTTCCAGTTTCAAACTTTTGGCCGTGTTCTGGCGTCGGGGGCGTGGCCTCGACTGATAGGGGCGTGGGATTGTGAGTGACAGCCTAGCAAAGCATCCTCAAATGATGTTGGCTTCAGGAAACGTGGGCACTTTGATAGATTATGACTCAACACTTTCTCTACACTTTATTTTCTTGATAGCGGTAAATAAAGTGATGCTAAGGACAAGTAATTCTAGACAACTCTTGGTCATTTTTGATAAATAAAAACTGGAAAATATGCCAGATTGTTGTGTTTTACACCTATACCAGGCATCACCAAATGGCTGACCTTGATCCGGATCCGGACTGAGTGATGGTTCTGTCCGGACCCGTGACCAATCTCTGATAAATTCACAGGAATAGATTTTAATTGAGCACTTTTTCCGACAGTCCTGGATAAACAGTGGGCATGCCTGCAATTGGGGGGGGCAAACGGTTATGTTGTCCCTGGCCAAGCATGGGGCCAGAACTGGGCGGGAGGGGCCCGCTGCTCCGGAGCAACAGAGCCAGGCTACCGGTGAGAGAGAGAAAGAGAGAAAGAGAGAGGAAGAGAGAGATGGTGACGTTCACGGTGGAGCGGGGGTGGGGGGGGGGGCATCTGATTGTCTTGTCCCGGGCCCAGGCAAGACTGTCAGCTGGCCTGACAGCAGGCGCTGCTACTCCAGTTAACACTAGAACCGCTACTGTGGTCTGATCACAAGCCGGTCATGCCACGAGTGTTCCTAAATATATGTTCTGTAAGTTTTCTGGGGCTTAAAGGTTGTTAAATGAAGCACTAAAGAGGAACGAGACATGATTCATTTAGCGGAGGTGATTTTCTATCGTGTTTACAGCACGAGCTGCAGCAGCCGCAAGCAAACAAGAGGCAGAGACAAATAAACAGTTAGTGCAAAAAAATAAGACCTTTGTCACCTGCAAGATTTGTGACCGACCTGTGTGTGTGAAATACTGATGAGGGCTGAGAGCTTTTGCGCTTTGTTGGCACTGCGCTGTCCACGAGCTGATCCTGTTCTTTTTCTAATTGTTTACTAATCCAGTTGATCATTTGTTCGTGTTATTTTCATTGTTGCAGTTCTGCAGTTTTTAGCACTAGTTTGTTTTTGAATGTTTCACATTTTGCAAGTTCCAGCAATACTGTTATTAGCCTATGTGAGTGTGGGTTCATGCAATGCGTGCAGCGCTGTTTGTGTGTGAGAATGAGAAAGAAAGAGAGAGAAAGACTGAAAGACAGACAGAGAGACAGAGAGAGAGAGAGAGAGAGAAAGACTGAAAGACAGAGAGAGAGACAGAGAGAGAGAGAGAGTAAAGGACAGAGAGCTAAAGAGAGAGAGAGAGCAAAATCTGAAATCTGCGAAAATAAAATATTTATCTATCATTCATCATTTATCTATCTATCTTTTATGGTAAAGGAGCTAGCTGTGCTCTCAATTAACCACATTGTAAACCCGAACAGTATTACTAACTCAAAGTCATTAAGGCCAGGTAACTCAAAAGCAGGTTTTTAGTTTAAAAAAACTATAAACTATAGAGTTTTCTGGATGAGTAATGTGTTTTTAATTTGGAATAACTCAATACTATTAAGTCAATGGCTGTTGTCCAATGATAGCTTTTAAGTAAATGGCAGAGCGCATGCGTGGTAACGTCATCGACGTCATTGCGTGGTCTCATCGGGCGCATTTTCACTCCTCAACGGCTGAAATGGTAGAGACTGACGGATTAGCAAGTTAAGGTGACGAACGATATTAAACCTTTTTTTTTTCCTTTTTAACAAGGGCACCCAGTTTATTAATGTTGTTTTAGGTGCACAGAAAGGAATGTTTTGTGTTTGTGTGTTTTTGACGACAGCGGAATTGGCAGCTTTACAAAGTAGCAACGATGTTAGCTGCTTGCCATGCTTGCAACTGGGGCCATTATCATCTCGGTCAGCTGCATTGTTCTGAGCCTGGGACTTCTCCTAATGCTAAGCGCTCTTCTGTGGTAAGTATACATGTTTCTCAAACGTCTCTTGTCTATTGAAAGACACATCAGTGTTATTATGAGAAAGAATAGTACCGCGCAGGTTTACTTGGACGGTGGCGGAGTAATACCTGTAACGTGGTCGGATGCAGGTAATGTCTATGTCCGCAAATGTCCGTGACGACCTGTGCTAAGTCATCGTCAAACCGAAGTCAAGTGAAACCCATGGGTTTATATGAGCTCCTAAAGTTATAACGGTCACCTAAATTCACACAGAGGCTGTAACGGCAGCAGATTAGTACTTTGAGTACCATGAGGAGAAAAAGGTGATGCAGTGATACTGACAGGCACTCGTCCTGTGTTTTTCTCTTGCTGTGGCCTCGTGGCAAATACAGCATTGAGCCTGCATGGGGGTAAAAGTGCAGATTTATCGGTTTACATGCTGCCTGCATGATTGATGAGTGTGTCTGCAGATTTCATAAACTTCACTGGTTGACTCGACGGTTTCACAGAGCACTGACAGGCTACACGTTAAAAGGTATGTTTTGGTACTCTATCTCTTCCTCCTGCACGTTATGAATTTAATAAAGTTATATACAATTCTGCGCACTGAATTAGAGTTTTTAAAAAAAAGTTTCAGAATTCCAAATGATTTGATAAAGCATATATTGATAATAAATTGACACAAATTAAATATAAACTCACTACTGCCACAGACAGTTACTGAAAAAGAGACAAGGACTAAACACGTCAAAGTTCACAGTCATATAGCCAGGATTCAACAGGTCACAAAAGCAGAAAGTGTGTTCTTCAGGTCAGTGGATTGTTTGAGAAGTTGGTATTTTCTTGGTGGATGAACTATAATGAACAATAATGTGGTTGCATTGTTTTTTCAATGATTTTTTCAATCATTGAAAAAATAGGCCTTATTTCTGTAATGTAAAATGTGGTCTCAGACATCATCAGAGCAATGAGTGAATGATGGAGCTTTTTTTCTTGCTAAAATGTGAATTATTACATTTATGCTTAAAGTAGAGGATGTTAAAATAATGCATTTTGTCTACTGATAAGCAGACAGCAGAATACTGTGATATGGATCCCCTTGGGTCTGAAAAAAAGAATAAATTGAATAGAGCACTTGATTACAAAAATCATTGATTAGTAAAGCCCTTCTCCAGTTCTTACCAAAGTTTAGCTTAAATAAGAGCATTCTGGGTCTCAATTTTCTCTGGGCATATTTATGGTTTCAGGCTGCCAAAACAATTGATTATGCAGGAGTAACCTGGAAGAAATATTGTCATGTACGCAGAAATTAGTTATACATATATATATATATATATATATATATATATATATATATATATACACATATATATATATATATATATATATATATATATATATATATATATATATATATACATAATTTGATAATTTGTATAGGGGCATGTGTAGAAACCAAAGTTGTTATTGTTAATTAAATCTAAATAATTAAAACTAAAATTAAGAAATATTTTTTTGCAGTTAACTAACACTAAATAAAAACTAAGCTTTATGACTAAAATAAAAACTCACTTAAACTATATTGTGTGCTCACAAAACTAACCAAATAAAATTAAAATGGAGATAAAACATACCCGGCTTTGGTCTTTGATGCAACAAGACTGACTGGAACCTACATCAAAGTCTTGGGAGAGTGAAATTGCCTGATCTGATTAAGACTTCACACAATGATAGTTTTATGTCTGGAGTTTGATTCAAACATCACCATGAAAAAAATAGTGATAAGTGAAGAGTAGCCTGTTTGAAAATGCTTTAAAAACGCATAACGCTCATTAAGCCCAACATCTGTCTGTAAAAATCTAAACCTAACACCAAAACAAACAAAAGCTAAACTAAAACAAAGCATTTTTTGCAACATTGAAATTTAACTAAACTAATGAACTTGCAGTCAAAACTAATAAAAAAATAACTTGTAAACCAAAACAAACCCAGAGAAAACTGTTTGATGAATTTGTTTATTGTATGAAATGTAATTTTTGTTATTCATGTCAGCTATGCTGTATGGTTCTTTTCCAATAGGCTGAAGAGGAGGGGAAGTAGTGACTTTCTTCACGCTTTAAACACAACTAGGTAAGATGAATGTAGATGATTAATTATGAAACGGTAATATAAATAATGTCAAAGTATTAGATCATGAACTGTGAAGCCATGGTTTTGTGTTTTCCCAATAAAGAACTGATTGTCTTGTAAAATGACTGTCACTTTCCACTGCTGAGAGCTATATGTTTATTGAAACTCTAGTGTAGTTATGATCTGAGGAGCTGAACTGCTTAATATAACATGTTCCCATCAGAACTATCCCTATTGATTAATAATTGAGATAAGACCTTTACTGAATACTTTAAGAAAATACAATGTTGGTCACAATTATTGAAGGTATAATTTGTTGCAGCAGTATGAGGGAATAATAGTGTTGCAGTATTAAGAAGGAACTAAGTGTGATAGCCAAATAGAATATAACTATGCAGTGTTTAAATGGTTATCAATGTGTAAATTAAATGTAAAACTTTTAAAATTTATTTTGGCACATTAAGGGATACAGAGAGAGCTGCCGGAGGCCTTGCCATCATTTCCACAACACCTGACTGGCCTGATTGCATCATTTAACCTGGTAAGTCATATTATTTATTAAACTTTATTAAACAATTTATAAAAGAAAGTAAAGATGAACGATAATTACACTATTTTTCTATTTCTTTATTCAACCTTTTTCCCCAAGGGTGGGAACAAATTACTGAGCAACACCACCATTAAAGAAAGGTATTTTTTACATTTTTATTAATGCTGCATTATTATTGACCTGTTGCATATTAAAATAGCACATGTATGTCTTTTTATACTTTACAGATTCAATATATTTGACCTTTTTAACATATTTTGGAGTATTTTACACCATTAGTTGGTATTTCATTGATTGATTGTTCTTTCTGTAAAACACTCAAGTCTCATTCTCCTCTGCTCTTACCAGCAACTGAAATTGATATTTAAAAAAAAAAATAAAAAAAATAAATGAGCCCTGCTGTTCATTTAGCAGTGTTGGAGTTGTAAAAATGCTATATTGATAGTGGGGATGCTCCAAAGTGTTAGAGAGGATATGCTTGGATTTGAGCTATAATGATTAATCATTTTCTTTATTGTGAACCCACTAGATCAGCACCTCCTTTACCTTGCTTATCCAAACACTTACTCATTCTTAAAAAAATGTTTAATGTAATTGCAGGCTTAACATGGACTGGAGATGCAAACTGTGGTTCTACATCCCAGGATACCCGTGCAAAGTTATTAGGCATTATCGTTTGCAACATAGTCAGTATTCAAGAGTTAGCCCACTGCCATGTCTCTACAGCAATTGCATTTGCTCTTTCAGTCATTTAATGCAATGAAAACCCATCTGTCCACGTTATCATAATGACACGACAGACTGGATGCACTGACAGAGTACATGGAGCACCATGCATTCTTCACCTGTCCCTTGTGTGACTTTAAGAAGCCTTTTTCGAAGGCCAACATTGTTTGGACACTTAAGAGGTCATTTAAGAAATCATGAGACAGTTATATGCCCTTTCAGAAACATGGTAATTACAGCACAAATGCTTACACATCTTTTAATGCACACAAAAGCAGGTACCATGGAGAGAGTTCAGACTTTGATCTTAGAGTTCTTGCAGCAGAAAATGTTAATGACCAAGTCCTAACTACTGAAGGTGAAAGTACTGGTGAAGGAAATGTTGAGTGTGAAAGCACAGAGGAACTGGATATCCCTGAGATCGAGAGTCAATGTGACACAGATAGTTTACGGTTTACCTTGGCATCACTATTCCTTAAGATGCAAAGTGTCCTTCATGTGTCTGACATGGCATCTCAGGAAATAGTGGATCACCTGGCTCAGATTTTTTCTTTGTCCCAGCCTCTTCTCAAAAAGACTATAAGTGAGGTCCTACAGGTTCATGATATCACTGTTAGTGAAACGACTTTGGATGAGGTAGTTAGTGCTGTTATGGACAGCAACATTCTTGTCAGTTCCATAGCCAAAGGGGGGATACTATCTACAACTAAGAGAAGGAAAACATTTTTTGAGAAAAATTACCCTGTGGTAATTCCTGTGCAGTATACACTTGATTCTGGACATACATCAGTCTACATACCCGTTCTCGAGATGTTACAAAAACTCTGCAGACATACTGACATTCTGGACAAAGTGCAAGAAACAAAGATGGCACAAGCAGGTCATTATGTGAGCCACCAAGATGGTTCATATTTTAAAGAGAATGACCTATTTTGCTCCTCAGATGAGCTAAAACTGCCACTAATTTTGTACATTGATGATCTAGAAATAGCGAATCCACTGGGTACTTCAAGGTAAATCCACAAACTCAGTTCTGTTTACTGGATACTTGCAGATCTACCCAGTAAATACAGATCTGGCTTGCACGTGATTCAACTGGCAGCACTATGTAAAGTTTCTGACATTCAGATGTTTGGTTATGAAAGAGCTCTTGGTCCTTTGTTGCGAGATCTCCATACTCTTGAGTGAGATGGGGTTTTTTATTGAGTCCGTTGGTAAGGCAGTCCGAGGTACAGTCATGTGTGTGGTGTCTGATAATCTTGCAGCCCATACACTAGCAGGCTTTACCAAATGTTTCAGAGCACAATATTTTCGCAGATTCTGCACAGCTATGCAAGACACCATTCAGACTCATAATGCTGGGAGTGGAGAATTTAGTCAAAGAACTAAAGCCAGCCATGACAATGATGTGCATGCTGTGATGCATGGGGACATTTTGAGCCAGTGTGGTGTTCGAGAACAGTCACAGGTTTCCCACCTGATGTTCTCCATGATTTGTTTGAGGGTGTTGTGCCCACAGAAATGGCTCTGTGTATAAGTGAGATGATCTGAAGCAAATACTTCAAATTGGAGTATTTGAACAACAAGATTGTGTCGTTCTCATACCAGCACACAGACAAAGTTGACCGACCTCAGACTATTTCCAAGACTTTTGCAGCAAAGAACACAATTGGAGGCAATGCCCATGAAAATGCCACGTTGCTCAGATTGCTCCCTTTAATGGTTGGTCATATGGTACCTGAAGGAGATGGAGCATGGACTGTGTTGATGGACTTGAAGGAGGTGGTTGAGATAGTACTGTGCCCGGTATTTACAGATGAATCCATTCAGTATTTGCAGTCAAAGATACTGGACCACAGAAACATGCTGCAGGAGGTTTTTCCTGATTTCAAACTCCGGCCTAAACATCACTTCATCGAACACTACCCTGACCTCATACGCTGTTTTGGGCCCCTTGTCCATTTATGGACAATGAGATTCGAGGGCAAACACCGCTTTTTCAAGCGTGTTGTGCATGACACACAAAACTTCAAAAATGTGTTAAAAACACTAGCAAACAGGCATCAGCACATGGTGGCAACACAGTGGCCCATCATTTTTTAAACCTCATCAGCAGACATCAAATGTATGTTCTGTGGTGGTTTCAGCACTCCCTGATGTTGCAAAGGCATATGTTGAACAAATGACAGACAGCAGCATGATTTACAATACATCAAAAGTCAATGTTGATGGGACTGATTATGGTGTGGAAATGTTTGTGTCTGTTGGACAGGAGGGCGGACTGCCTCAGTTTTGCAAAATTGAGCAGATTCTCCTCGTGAACAACTTTGTCGTCCTTCTTAGCAGACAACACAAGTCTTACTACATTGAACACCTACGATCCTATGAACTTTCTCCTCAGAGTTTGACTATTAATACCTTATCTGACCTTAATGACACATCGCCTCTCTTTGCATACAACACAGATGGTAGACTGCTCTTATCACCCAAGTGGTTTATCTCACTACGCTAAAAAGTATCTTGCACCTTTATTCTTGCACATAAAGATAAAACCAGTGTGTTGTTTAACAAAGTGAAAGAGGAGGCCCCTTCAGTACTTGCAGCTTTGTTCCTCACAATATTACCTAACAGTTCTTTCTCTCTGAAAAGAAATAACCAGTACCTGATTTCCTTTGTGATTCAAAAGAACAGTCAACACTAACTTGATGACCTTGTACATATTTTTTTTTATTTCAAAGAGAACTTTGAGACACCAGCATAAATCAGGAGATGGCTGCTCCGAGGAGATTTGTGCTTTGTGTATTTGTTGCAACGGATGTTGCCATGAAGCTCACTCTAAATGAGCGACCACATTCAGTCGAGGAGCTAAAGAGCATAATGCAGGACCGTTTCAAGCCAAGACTGGAGGGTGAGTTCACATTGCAGTACGAGGATCCTGACTTTGATGGACAACTAAGCGTTCTTGTAGATATTCAGGAATTGCCAGAGAAGGGTACGTTGAAAGTCTTGAGATCTGAAACAGATGACAGCTCAACTGGAAGTTCTGATACAGACATCCTCCAACACGTTCCTTTAACTCAACGTCAGAAGAATTGGCCGGATTGTTTCCCTCTGCCTGCTTTTTCTTTTGAAGTTGAGCACATACTTCAGGAAGGAAACACTGTTTTTGAAAGATCTGGAAAGACGGTGAAATTGACAAGGTCCCAAAAGCACAGCATCCTGGAAACCATGGCAGAAAAGACGTACAGCTTCAAGCCATATCCAAGTGACAGGGAAGTAGGAATGGCAGCTGAAGCTCTGGTTACATCATATCCACGTCTCAGCGAACCTGGAAGCAGGACGGGATGTTATGGATGGAAGGTTTGCTTGAAGTTCAAGATGGGGAATTATCGGACAAAGCTGGCTAGAACAGGATGTCCTGAGGGATCCGTCAACACAGGCAGGAGAAGCCATACCAACCCTTATAATGAACATCCCCATTCGAATATCAAAAAAGCCAGACGTGCTGAAGTGAACTACTTGCCAGACTTTCCCAGAGGAGAAAGCCAGGCTTCTCTGGAACAAATGAGACAAGACATCATTCAAGAAGTAGAAAAGACAGAGAATGATAAGATGTTAATTGAGAAGCTCATGCAGACAACCTTTGCCCTTCGTCGCCAAGAGATTGTGCAGGGAAGTCCACAGGTGAAGGACTTTTTGGAAAGATGGCCAGCCCTGAAAATGGAGTCACAGGTAAAAACTGTTTTCATGTATCACAAAGAGCATGCTTTTCAAGACAGGTACATAATATTCCCAAGCTTAAATGTTTTCAGCTAAACACTAATCTGTTAAAATTTGTTTGTATTTCCCCAGGTGTTTTCTGAGTTCCATCGCATCACAAATGTGAACCTACGCAACACATTCTACAGTGAGCTTGACAGGCACACACCACAACTGCTTGCCTTGTTTAGGCAGAATCAATCAATCAATCAATCAATCTTTATTTGTATAGCGCCAATTCATAACAAGTGTTATCTCAAGACACTTTACAATAGAGCACAAAGCTCTTCATATTATGGATACACATATATGCATAGATACATATATACATATAAAAATACACATATACATATATATACAAATATATACATCCAACACCCAACATGAATCCATATAGCCAATCATAAATCCCTCCATCATGGCGGCAAGAAAAAACCTTCTGTTAAGCAGCAGGAAATCTTGAATGTGGACCCCAGTCTCATGATGAACAGCAAATCCACACGATGCTGTGTTGGGTGTGTGGGCAAAGGGAGGGAGGTAAGTGGAGACAAGTGGATTAAAGTAAGAACTAAAGCTAGTGACAGGTCAAAGGACCAATCATAGACCTGTCGCCGTCAAATTTGTTTCTGCTGCAAACAAATTTATTAGAGGAGGATCCTCATGTCTGTGTGGTTGTGGTGAAAATTTTATAGAAGTATAATCAATAAAAGTCTTACTGAAAATAAGAATTTATGGTAGTGACGAACTCATGGGTGCCCAGACCACAAGTGCATCCCTACCATATTTGTCTCCGTTAAGTATAAATGTATTAATGGTAGACCTCTTGAGATGTGACACCTCATTATCAAGAGGGAGCTCATGTCCATGTGGAGCTAAAGATAGTTACTATAGATGTATCAACCATGGATAGAAGGCGTCCCGAACGGGCAAGACGGCAGAGGCGCTGCGGGAAATTCTAAGGAATTATGACCAGCAGGTAAGCTGAGGCATTACTGGGCTATTGACACACTACTGCTCTACTAATATGTTTTCTTTCAAAATAGGATGTGTCTGTTGTTTTTTTTCTCTAAGGTTTAAAAAAACAATTGAAAAACAAATTTAGACAGATGTTTTTCGTTCAAAGAATACAAGTAAGAGAATCAACACTGGCGTTTCATAAAAATCTGATGTTCTTCATTATTCATAAGCATTGTTAGACCAATAGTTGGAAATCCCTAACCTGTTGGGAAAATTGATGGTTGCTAGCATTAATAACAACAGGACTGCCAACTTTTCTCTTAAGGGTCCACTTTGTTCAAGAGTCAAGTTGCCTGTGCAACAGTAAACAATTCTTGTCAGCTTCAACCATCTTTTTGATTTTTTGAAGGTTAAACTTAACTCTCTATAGGTCATGTACTGTTTTGGTTTTGAGATGCTGTTGAAAAGTGGTGCAATGTTTAGCTTCCTGTTGTGTCCTCCAAATTAAAATGACTTTTATCTCCTCTTGCTTTTGATAAAGGAACAGCATGACATACACGAGACGCAGTCTGGCCCTTCGTGCTCTCCCTTCATACCTACGAGAAGATGACTCTGAGTTCTTCAAGACAGTCAATGTATGTATTGCCTGACTTTACACAAATGTCTATCAATGGCCACAATATATACTGTAAATGTTGTTTATCTTTTTTAAGCAAACAAAATCTGACTCCTTGAATTTCACAGTGATCAACTATTCGGCCTGTTTGATGCTGAGGCACCACTGCCGTTCGCAAGGCCAAGCTTTTAACCCTTAGGTTCTTTCTGCCAAACAGGGCTGATCTTTAGAAGTAAATGACCATAACTTTCACTCTATTTAAAATAGTGAAAACATTTTTGGTGAGGAAACTTAAATCTACATAAATTTTAAATATGTGATTTCAAGAATTTCAAAATGTCAATAGTTAGCTTTGGTCAAATTTACTACTCTTTTATCCTGTTATGGCTGTTAATAAGCCACAAACTTTTGTTGCTGTAAAATAATAACTGATAAATATTTTTTCTTTTTTTTTTTTTTGCACAGCATTCTTCATCAACCTCAGCCCTGATCCAAAATAATGAATATTTGAAAAAAATATGGATTTTAACCCTTTAAATGTCAATTTCATAGGAGCACTGATTTGGTGGGGAAAAAAACACACAAAATGACAAATTTTCAGTGGAAAAAATGATCAAGGGATTGAAAAATTTTTACGTGCTATCATAGTCTTGGATATGTCAAAAATTGGAAAAAATTTGACTTTGTTGCATTATTATTTTTTGCTCGTCATCAGACTTTAATTTTTTCTCCCTTATATCCTATTTTGGCTGTTTTCCAGCCACAACTTTAGCTGCTATAGAAAAATCAAACAATTTTTTTTCTTTTTTTTTTCTCAAATCTCTTCATCAAGCTCAACCCTGATACAAAATGTAGAATTTTTGAAAAAATATATGGCTTTAACCCTTGAAATGCCAGTTTCATAGGATATGTCACTGATTTGGAAAAAAACACAAAAAATGGCAGATTTTTAATTTAAAAAATAATCAGAGGCTTGAGATATGTTATGTCCTTTCACAGTGTTGGATATGTCAAAGATCAGTAAAAACATTGACTTTGTTGCATGATTAATTTTTGCGCACCATCAGATTTTTTGTTTTGCTCCCCATTCACTACCATTATAACCTTGTATTTTTGAATGCAGCCAGTACACTGCATGCATCCTACAACTGTGATGCGTGTTTGTGTGCCTGTGTGTGCATGGGTGTGTGTGTGTGTGTGTGTGTGTGTGTGTGTGTGTGGTGTGTGTGGGGGTGTGTGTGTGTGTGTGTGTGTGTAGTGGGGGTGTGTTTGCGTGTGTGTGTGTGTGTGTAGGTGTATGAGAGTGCGTGCTTGTGTGTGTATTTGTGATCAGCTGCAGCAGGACATGCAGCATGTCACCTGGTGCTCTCTGCACGTAAGACCTCCACAGAGGGTTCAGGTTCAGGTTCCTGAATGTTCTATTTTTTTCTGAACACCATTTTTATTGTCCACACCTCTCACTCCAGAGCTGCTGGGGTGTGCAGGTGGCTGTGGCTAAGGATCTGGAGGATACAGAGGTGAATAAAAAATATTTTTTATATCTGCTGGTTGGAAGAGCCAGACTGCAAGGCCTCGTTGCAGGTGAAGTGTCTCCTTATGGCTCCTGCTTCTTGTCTCAAAACCAAATGAGCATCAGAATTGCATGGAGGTGCTTCAACACTCTCAGGCTCCACTTCTCACCATCTTAAGGTCTCAGGATCCTTGATTTTGTTTTTGGTTCCTTCTCTTTGTAGTTCTGAGAGCAGGGCTCCTATTCTCTTTATCACAGGAACAAGGCTGCAGGTGCATAAACATCACTCTTTCTGTATTCTTGTTTTTGTTTAGATTAGATTAGAAAGTACTTTATTCATCCCTTTGGAAAGCTCCTTAGGGAAATTAGAATTCCCACAGCAGTTACAAAAATAGAGAAAAGTCATATATATATATATATATATTTATATATATATATATATATATATATATATATATAGTATATATAGTCATTTAGTTATAATATTAACCTTATTTTCATGTTATGGTAAAAATAAATGTTATGTTAAACTCAGCTTTGTCAAAACTTTCGAAATTGTTCTTTTGTTCATTTAGATATGGATTAATACATTACTTTTAAAGGGGGTGTACTCATTTATGCTGGGCACTATATAAATATATATACATATATATATATATATATATATACATATATATATATGTATATATATACTCTGCATCAATGAAAACTTTACACTTTGTTATGAGCAACGGTTTTGTAGGTGCAAGTGCTTGAGCACTTACACCAGTATGAGTTTATTACAAGGACTCGAGACAAACTCATGCTCATTTGTTTGTGACCATTTTCACCACGCATTATAATCGTGGCACATGATTGGCTGAAAATAGAAATAAAGTGATTTTTATACTATGGTCAGTGCCAATCCCAAAATTTTTGTGCTCAAGCTGTTTTCCAATAAAAGGCCCATAAAAGTGAAGAGCATGCATACCAGTACAAAGAAGCCATGCCACGGTTATCTGAGAACCAACATCACCATGCCCTGGGTCTGCTGGAGGGAGGTCTGTCAGTTCACAACGTGGCATGAAGATTGGGTTGTTCTGCACCCACAATCGTCAACTTGAGGAGACAGTACCAAGAAACTGACTCTGTGAGTGATTGTCTACGTCCTGGACGAGAAAGAGTGACGACAGCTGACGACGATCATCACATTGTGATGCAGCACCTCCGTGACCGATTCCGCACAGCCGCACAAACTGCAGAAGAAACACCTGGCAGGAACCAGCCATGAATTAGTGCAAGTATGGTCCGCTGACGACTGCATGCACACGAGCTACGATCCAGAAGACCTGTGGTCAGTACTGTCCTGACGCCAGATCGTCACCAAAATCGATGCCAGTGGGCCCAGTGTCATTCTAACTGGACCCAAACATGATGGAGTGAGGTTCTCTTCACTAATGAGTCCCGTTTTTGCCTCTACAGAAACGATGGACGTGAGCGAGTGTGGCGCCAATCTGGTAAGAGGTACGCTGAATGTTGTATATGCCAGCATGATTGATGGGGCGGAGCCAGTGTTATGGTGTGGGCCGGGATCCCTGCTAGCCACAGAACATCGCTGGTGATCATCGATGGTACTTTGACGGCCAGACGCTACATCGACGAGGTGTTGGAGACAACTTACCTACCCTTCAACAATGATCACCCTGAAATCCGGATCCTGCAGCAGGACAATGCACGTCCCCACACTGTCCGTGTCACTACAACCTACCTGCAGCAGAATAACTTCTAGGTACTACCCTGGCCACCTTACTCCCCTGACCTGTCGCCCATTGAACACCTGTGGGACCAGTTGGGACGACGTGTTTTAAGGCGCACTCCCATTCCCAGAAATCATCAGGATCTGGTCACAGCTTTGCAGGAAGAGTGGCAAAACAACCCACAGGACAACATTCGAAGACTGGTGCGATCCATGAAAACACATTGTACTGCATGTGTCCAGGCAAATGGTGGCCATACCAGATATTGACTTTTGAGACTTTCATATTTTATCACTTATCTTTCTCGAGCAATATACTGCTTATAATCATGCATTAATTGCATAGCTTTACTTTGTTTCATGTGTGATATTACATTATCTATAATTTAAAGCAAACTTGTGATGGTACAATAAAAACTGAAATAAATATGACAAAATACGAAGGTTTAAAGTTTTCATTGATGCCGAGTATACATATATATATACAAATATATATATACACACACACACACACACACACACACACACACATATATATATTTATTTATATATATATATATATATACACACACATATATATATATATATATATATATATATATATAGTGACATGTCTTTTGCCAAGACCAGCCTGGGCAAGTTCAAACTCTTCAGATGAGGTTGGGGTTGTCTCTGAATTTATGTTTAGCAGGAATGCATAGAAACTAAAAGGCTTCCAGGATTTGGTAGATGCTGTGCCATAGGTCTTCAAACTCTGTGTCCGTCGCTTTCCAAGACAACTTCTCCTTGTGAAAAACCCTGGGAAAGCTCTGCATGATTTAAAACACAATGAGATATTAATTTGACACATGATCAGAAATTTATATATGAACATAAGGTTCTCAAAATGTACACGGACACACACACACAAAGGATAACCCGGCCATCTCCTGATCTACAGAGGCTGGTCCCTGTTGCTGCCTTGTCCTTGGCTCTTGCTGTCCCTGACTGAGGTTCAGATTGAGATTCTGTGTAAGCACGTTGATGAGACTTTGTGCAGCTGCAGCCACTGTTGAATTACAGTCGACATTCTGGCAAAAACACAAATGTTGACAGAGACAACGGAAGACCGAAGTTTTAGCTTAAGGACTACAAGATGAGCAGCAGCAAGCATTGCAATAGCTCATGCTAACCTAATGCCTACCTATTGCATATACACATAAAAACGTCTTTCTGGATGACCCTGCGTCTCAAAAGTTACACAGTAGTTTGCTATTTAGCCTCATTTCCACTGCAGCATATCCGTAGAGAGCATTTCTTACATGTGTGCCTGCACCTGCAGGTTGCCCCGATGAGGAGGACGCCATTGTATTAATTTATGCCGCGATGCTGCGCTGCGTTCATGGTCTTGTGTGGATTTGGGACACATTGTTTCTTTAGGTATAGGTGTTAAACACAACAATCTGGCATATTTTCCAGTTTATATTTATCAAAAATGACCAAGAGTTGTCTAGAATTACTTCTAAAAGGTATCTTTGTCCTGAGCATCACTTTATTTACTGCTATCAAGAAAATAAAGTGTAGAGAAAGTGTTGAGTCATAAGTGCCCACGTTTCCTGAAGGCAACATCATTTGAGGATGCTTTGCTAGGCTGTCACTCACAATCCCTGAAAAAATAGGATCTGAAAGTGAAAAAAAGATCTGAAGGTGAAAAGAAGATATCTGAAACCAAAAAAGTCAAGATTTGGACCTGAAAATATTAATTCTAACTGAAAAAAATGACACATCACATCTTAAAATATATTTCAGAGTAAAAAATGAAAATAAATTATTTGGTCAAAATAATTACAGAGCTGAATTAAAATTATATTTAAACTGAAAAAAGTTATCTTACACTTATTTTTAATTCAATAATATGTTTTTATTTTTTTAACAAATTCAAGAACAAACCATAAACTTTCAGTTTCAAAATTTATTTTTTCAATCTTTTCTTTTTTTCAAATTACACTACTTTTGGCCTGGATTTAGCTCCATATCCAGACAACACTCCTGCGTCAGGTTGATGTGGAGCCCTCTGTGTGGCATCCGCACGGGGGTGTCCCCCGCAGGGGGCGCTGCGCATCACTGCAAGTTGGAGACCATAGAAGTGGATATTTGGCGACTGTGGAAGCTCTGAAACTACTCAAGAACAGGACAAATGTGACCATCAGAGCAGCCACCATGAGCAGTGAGGGGTTGTCAACGCAGCTGTGGCACCGCAGAAGTACCCGGCATTATAAAGTGTGAAACAGAGTAGCCACAGCTCGTACAAACAAAAAACAGAGGTATCACTTTTGTACCTTAAGGTACATAGATCATAATTGTACCCCGTAAGGTACAGAAATGTGGATAGAGGTGTACCTTTGTTTAATCTAAAGGGTACAAAACAAGATGGGCATCACAGGCACGGGCACACGTATTATTTATTGTTTATTATGTCTTTAAATCAACTTGGGTTAGGTAATAATACAACTAAATGCAGCAACTGTTTTACATTTATTACATGAAATATGCTAACACTTACAGTCTGGACACGATCCGCCATTATTCACCACTAAAACTTTCCACATCTCGAGTCGGTCTATGTGATTTTCCATTAAAGGGATAGTTCAGTATTTTTGAAGTGGGGTTGTATGAGCTCCATATGTCCACTAAGTACATTAGATGCAGTAGAACATTTTCTGCTCTCCCTCAGTAAGCCACAGTCTGTAAGAGTCTGTTACGCAGAACCACCGCAAACAGGGAAGTGTCGTACCAAGAACAGAGGGTATTTTCAGCTTGTTTGTCTCTAAAAGCTCATTATTACTTACTTTGAGGATAAACTATCATTAGGTCTTTCAGGTTTGGGACGTTTTTTCAGTTTATCTTCAGGAAATTGAAGAATGTCCGCAAAACTCTGGGATTCAGAAGAGCAGGAAAATCTGTATGATGAGCGATACAGACGGTGTGAGAGTCTCCAGTATCCTCTGACTCAGAAACATCCTGAAGTTGGCATCAGTAGCACTCGGGGTAAGGCCTGTTCAGTCTCCATCTGCAGCAGCTCATCTCCTGTGAACTCCGGATCATACAGACATCCAAGGTTCATACAGGTATCTTCTTGGCTCCAAAGTAAATGGAACTTCATCAGCGCTGTCATAATCACTCGTTTTTAATTCCCTACGCTGTCTCTTCCTCACAGCGCTAAGAGTGTGAGGAAGAGTGAGAGAACAAAAAGAATTACAACACTTGATTAAAGTTGCTCGAGGCCACAACAGGCGTTTGAAGCCGCTACTTTGTTATGTTTACATCAGCTGAGAGGGAGGCGGGGTGATTCTGTGAGGTTACCCAATGGAGTAAAACTCCCAGTTCTTTTATTGATCAGGTGAGGACAACGTAAAATCAGCGACCACAGAGACACATGATATGGTGGAACCCAGCTGTTAATTTAACATTTTCATGTAAAAAACAAGCAGACAAAATCAATTAAAAGGTGTTAAAATAATTCTAAAACGTCCATAAAACCTAAGAGCGAGAGTCTTTTAAAAGGCGGCTAAAAGGTGAAGGATATCAGGGAGATAATGAGTCGATCACTCCAGGGGGCACTCTGGATCTTCCATGTTTGAAGCCTGCCTTCAGCTCCCGTCAGCTCCAGTCAGCTCCGCAGCGTCTCCTCCTCCTCTGTCCTGTCCCTTTTCTCTTCTAGCGTGTTCCTCCCTCCTTGGTCGTCTGTCTCTGTGTGTCTGCATTCAGCCTCCTTTTCTGGCCGTCCTGAGTCCTCCTGACAGCCTCTGATTGGCCGCTTCAGCGGCTCCCTGCTGCACCTCACAGGTGCTCCGGGTGTGTCCTGTCAGATTTTGGCAAGGCAGAGTGGTTAAAAACATGCACCAACATCACCATTAAAAACAGGTAAAACCCACACGTAAATGAAATAAAAACCTGAATTAAAACACAAAGTATAAAAACACACAATTAATAAATCCATCCCTCTGCCTTGTGACAATTCGGCAGCTCGCAGCGGCGCTGCGAGGAGGAATACGTGACGTGAGTCGGTTAGGTCCAGAGAAACTTTATATTTCTGAAAAGTTAATGCACTTAAAACCATGCGTATGTAGCGTACTCTTAAACTGTGGTATTATTTTTTGATGGAAGTTCTTGTAGGCAGCGACATGTTCTGTCTTGCGGCCTGCAGACAGATACAATTGCACAAAACAGCAAAAGGTATAGAAGTTTACCTTTGATAAGCATGGGGTACAGCCAACCCAGTGTGTGCTAACAAAATTGTGATGTCAACATAGGGGTTAACTGCAATAAAAAAATACAACTAATAGCCTAAATATATTTAAAACTTGCTCTGTGGGGCAAGGAGACATCCTTCTTACAACAGGAATATTTCAGATACTTTGAATTCTTAGCATTCAAAGTCTAGTATTTTAGTATTCTATATTTTTTAAAGGATGTAATTACTTCATATGACCAGCAGTGGTCATTGTACAGGTCTCACCCCTACACACGATCCTCCCTGGTTTCATAGCAGGAAAGACTTTTTCTCTTACAGTTAGAGCATATTTTTGCTTCAAATGGAAGCTTGTTTTCCTGTTTTATCAAGCTTTATCTCCTGCCTGTTCATGGAGGAACTATTTAATAGCTTATATTAGCTAAATAGATAATGTACTTTATTGGTTGTGGCTGGGGAGTTTTTCATGTATTCCATACTGTATTTCAAACAGTCTTTTAGTAAAGCAACTGTGACCAAGTTATTTTTTATCATGTTTTCTACTGTAAATTTAATTGAAGAAAAAAATGACAACAATGCCTCCCCTTGTTTCAGCATTTTTATTTTTTATGTTTTATTTTTCATTTTTTAATCTTTGTATTCATTCCCGCTCTCTAATGGACCGCCCCTGGAATATGGGGTATGTCATCCTGTTACTTTCTAACCTCCAACCTCCTGCAGTTTGGAGTAGGTCGTCTTGTTTATCCCCGCAGTGTTAACGTCTGTAGTGTAACATCGTCCTCACGGTAAGTTTTGTGTTTAGGACATCGATTAGTCGCTTTAAAATATAAAACACGTATAACATGTTGCTTAGATATTCATATTACTTAAGCAGTTCATCCAATTACTGTCCTATGCTATGTTTGTCAATAGCTTTTCTGCCTTTAAATATATATTTTCAGTCTGTCTTGACATTAATCCTTTCTGATATTGCGTACTCGGTGTAAAAGTCGTATGAGTCGTTAACAGGTGCGAAAACACAATGGGCATTATTTAGCATGAATGTGATAGACACTTGTCACTGGTTAAGCTTGCCAGCCTCTGCGCTTCGCAGTAGTGATGGGCACGGCAGCACTTTTAGATGAACTGAATCACTAGAATCAGTTCACTAAAAAGATTTGTTTAAAAGATTTGTTGCCCGAATCACCGAATCATTCAGTGCTTGGCGGGAGGAGCCTGCGACTCTGACTTCCTGAACTGATGCACGGCTGAACGGCTTCAGTTCAGTTCACTGACATTCATGACTTTCTGTGGATGTGACTGACAGTTCAAGTGAAAATTATGCCTCGAAAATCACATGAAAATGCAACTATGATAATAACAATTTAAGAACTATCAAATAGCCTGTGAAGTAAAAGCTTAAAAGTTGTTTTGTTGTTTTCTTTTGTATTTCATTCAGTTTTTGCCATTCTTTACTCTGCTAATCATAATGTGTTCTAGAAACTAAATCTGTTAAAACAAGGGGAGGTGTGTGTTTATGTTTGTATGGCTTGACTTCTGTTTCGGTGTCTCCTGCAGTACGACGTTCAGTGAGTGATACGTTCACTGAACAGTCAGACCACAGTACATTCAGTGAAGGATTCACACTGGACATGCACCATTCACTCGCAAATTTTCACAATGAGAGGATCAGACGGTCACACATTTTCTCAAACTGCGGGTTTTATACATTACTTGTTACATGCTGTGTCCTACTGTACGTGAGTTGTTGTGGTGGCAATATAGCTGAAATTAAAAAAAGTTTGTTTTTTCCTAGGTACACTTGAACACAACACACTCCGATCTCCTGCCTAGTACCTGCCACAGATGGTGAGTCTCACGTTTTAAGTTTGTTTACCTGGGAAATAAATCAGTTAAAACAACGGGGAACAACGGTCGCCATGAAAGTGTATCCCTCAGAGGAAAATAATTCAGGAGAGTGAAGTTCACTGAGTGCTTCAGGATGAGACAGTCGTTCACTGAGTGTTTCGTTCACTGACTGATTCAGGAGGAGAGTGATGATCACTGAGTGATTCAGGCGTAGGCAACGCGGTGCAGTCAGCGTGTGCGGTCTCTCCCTCCCTGCAGCGTCTCGCCGGCTGCCCACCCGGTGCTGCTGCGTTCCCAGTGGGCACCTGATGTCAACTCAACATCAATATGACATCAAACACTGACGTCAAATTGTCATCATAATTTGGTCAAAAACGTGAATCAACATGACATCAATCCTTTGACATCAATTAGATATATGTCAAAAAATGATTTAATTGATGTTATTTCCACATTATTTCTATGTCAAACTTTTGAAAAAACAAAACAAAAACAAAAACAATAAAAATGCACAGATGGAAAGATCCTGCACTGTGACGCAGAACTTGTTAACCCGGGCGATGCAATAGTGGTAAAAGATTTAACAGGGTCCCACACAATTTTCACTCCTTACCAGAATTTGAACCCCCACCACCCTTTTGCTAAGCCATCACTCTATCAGTTGACCTAACCAGCCACTCTTGAGGTTGTAAATGACTAAGTTCCTGATGTTGGTTGATGTATTTTCTGCATGAATATTTAGATTGAGAGTTTAATAGCCTTATGCTAGATGCCAAGTCATCTGTTTATCATCCCTAATGCAAGAACAAAAAAATCACACCCATTGCAAAATGCTTCAACTTGAGCATTTTTATTGGGACATCAATGTGACATCAATTCAATGCCTGGTTTTCAGACATCAAATCAACGTCAATTTGATGTCAAGTTTTGTGCAGCAACGTTGTTTTGATGTCAAATATATTGATTAACAATGTATAATGCAGTAATTAGATGTGAGATCGATTCTTTGGTTGGATCTTTTTACAACCATGAGGAGGTCAAAGCTTTTGTAGGCTCTTTATAATGGTAGTCAAAATCTTGACCAATCTTCAACATCAAATTGATGTCACGGTGCCCGCTGGGTTCTGCAGCAGCTGTGCTGCTGGCAGCTCAACTGAACTGGGAAACGAATGAATCATTTGAGGAAGTGATTCGGTTCAGTACGGTCACTTGAAAGATTTGTTCTTTTGCACGAATCATTCGCAAACTACGTCCTGTGTTAATGGCCGCTGGTGTGTATCTGCTGAACTTAGTGATGACGATAATCCTATCGTCAGGGGAGACTGCCATCACATCAGAGCCAGGACCTGGTCTGTGTGGAACAGAAGTCCAACTTCAGCTTTCATCTGATTCAAGGCAAGTGCATCATCACTGTGCTTTAAGATGTAGATGTTCTGAATATCATTAATATTAATTTTAATGTTATATTTTAGCTGTTTGTGCTGTTTTGCATTGTTTGAGGTTCCCTGTTGTACAACCATTTAAAATGAAACAGTTATTGTCTTAGTTTGTGTGACTGTAACTTCAAATGGTTGTTTTTCCTGGTCTTCAATGTACTGATCTTTCTTTCAGTCAGTGGGCAGTTGTAATGAGGGAAATTAAAATTCACTGCAATTTCTCCACCTTTATTCTTAAAATATTTACAATAATAAGGATTCATAGCATAGATACTTTGCTGCTAGCAGAAATAAAGTCATCAAAAAATTATGAATATCCCTTTGTCAACTAATTTGTTGTTAGTACCACTTTGCACAACATGATTCTGTTGTGAAAGTAGGATATTTTATGTTGCAGGGATCGACCTCAAGTTTATCCTCTTTCCATCCCTCTGCAGAGAGGAAGTCAAAGATTGAACTACCCTAAAAAAACATTTCATGAACATGAAAAACAGAACTGTAGATAAGTAATCAATTAAATGAAACAATTAAATATTCAGAAACGGGGTGCCTGGGCCGGAATGAGCATGGTTCGTTGTTCAGGATCATCTATATTAATCACTTTGTTTATTCACTCATCTATGAATTATTTTTCATTTATTCATCATTTTCTGCTCATTTTTTCATTCAACTATCCATCTATCTATCTATCTATCTATCCAGTGGTGTAGTCTGGTTTATTCTAGTGGGTATACTCTGACATACTCTGATGGATGTTTGTCCTCTTAGGGCCTCCATACACTGAAGACATTTTTGCCACAGTTTTACCTTTTTAATGCACAATCCACTGGAAACAGCTCCAAGGCCCACTTGTGGGCCTCCAACTACAGTTTGAGAACCACTGCACTAGTAGACTACTAGTAATAGACTAGTATTTGAAGCTTGATCCTTCAAAGATTGTTCTTATATCATGGAGAATAAGTGATCCAGGATATCTCAGGATGAATTTATTTTTTAGAAAACAGTGAGTGACTGAAAACAAGAGCTAGACACCTGAAGAATGTTAAGTTTTGATTCATCAAATGTCTGACTTGTCATTTTTTAAGTCTTTGTGATCACTTCAACTGTGCACAAGACACCATTTGAATTATAAAATCACACAAAGTGACTGCCCACCGAGCATTTTTAGGTCTATTATACATCTAATATACGTCTAAATGTTCCTTAGATGTCTAGCTTGAAATTGGTCTACCAGGGGTATAGAAATGAAAGTTTTTTAGACGTCTAAATGTAAACTAGATGTATATTAGAGGTCTAAACAATGTACATATAGACATCTTAGACGTTTAAATCATGTACAATAGACATCTAAATTTAGACGTCTACATTTGAGACGCTCACCTGATGTTCATGCTTATACCAAATATAAGCCCAGATATAGACTTGGACGTCGATTAGAGGTCTAGTCTAAAGGACCTCTTTCACAATACATGTAATTTTGCCCACAGCCCAATTTTTTGTTTATTGTGTGGTATTTGTAGTACACCCAGAGACTCCCAAGAATATACCTTTAGAAAATCCAAAAGTCATCCAGGGCCTGTACTATAACCTATTTTATGATCATTGCCATAGGTGTGAGCCAGGGTGCACACTTTACCCCAAAATTGTTGTAATCAGATTGTATATATCTACAATGACAGCAATACATAAACATTACTTCTGTCAATTTCTGTTTCTAGTACTTATATATACATGTAATCTGTTTTATGGCCTTCGTGTCTTTTTACATAGCAACGGCTTGGACAATTTTAATTTGTAGACTGGAACTATAGTGAGGGAAAGGGGATCTGAGAAATCCATAAGATGTATGATTGGCTGGTTATTTCATAGAATGGAGTCTTTGAATTTGCTTGTGTATGGTTGGAGGGGTTTCTGATTTTGAAAATGTTTATAATATCCCAAATAATAGATTACAGATGCAACATGTGAACACATGCCAGAGGTTCTCTTTCCAGCAGGACAGAGACAATAATATGCCTTCACAGGATCATCTGATGCATTCTTGTCAAATTGACAACAATCCAAAACTGCATCGGTTTTTACTTGTATCAATGGCTCATTATTATCTCATCACAAAGGCATAATATACAGGCCCTTTGTGGCTGTTCAATATTAAAATGAATAACATTTCATGTGAAATGTTTGTTTTGAATCTAGCATTCAAATTCTAAAAGAAATCATACTTAAAGGATGAATTCTGAACAAATCTTTAAAGGTTCCCTGATATACAAGATATGGAACAGTATCCTGATTCTACCACAGTAACCCAACCTGTTAATTGAACAACTTTACCGGTCTCAGAATTTGATGATTTTTTTCCCACTTTGAGAATATATATGTGGCCAAATAATTTGTAAGTATTTTAGGTGTACAGCAACTGTAAGTTGGTCAGACACATCTCCAAAGAATTGAATTTGTTGAAAAAATCATAAAAAAAAACTACTTTTTTTCCAGTTAAAATTCAATAACTTCTTTCAATTGTAATACTTAGCTTTACATTTGATTTCAAAAGATGCACCAGACTTCAGTGAAGGTGATTTGACCCAATTTGATGATTTATTATTTGTGTTTCTATACCACTGTTACACCATTTTTAGACTAGACGTCTATTAGACCTAAAAAAAAAAAAAAAAAAAAAACGCAATGGTTTCTTGTCAATATTTTAATGAACTGACAAATTATCATTAATGCATATTTTCATAAACATCTAATACATTTATGAAAATTTGTCAATTTATGAAAATATTCACAAGAAACATTTAAATAGCCAAAAAAGTGCTGTAGACCCTGATTCTCTACAAAGACACCAAACTTTACCTGCAATGCTTACCTTGATACATGTATTCCCAGGATGTTCCAACTAATTTGGCAAAGTTGATTCTCTTTTTGGACCTTTTACAATACATTTTTACTCTAATGTCATGCTTATTAATATTTTATAAGTCAATCATCAGTCAAATGTAATTGCAATCACAGTACATTTTTCATTCAGAAAAAAAAAAACCCATTACAATCATGGAGTGGGCATAATTGGGAACTTTTCAAAATACAAATACAAACAATTCAAAATAAACTTAACTAAAGAGTATAAAGTAATAAAGTGAAGAAAGACTTTGCGATACAAAACTATTTTCTCCTTTTTTATATTAAATACTTTTATATAACTTTTAACTCAACTTTTAGATTAACTACACCTCCCGCTGCACAAAAAATAAAATGAACACAAAAGTATAAAGTCATAAAGTGATCTTTGTGTGATAGAAACTCTCCTTTTTTATATTAACTACTTTGCGAGGCGTTGTAAACAATTAGCAGGGTGATGTCTTTGGCCTCCTGTAGCCCACCCACCACATCGAGCTGGCGTCTGCTTCAAATGCTCTCCCATCGCTGCTCGGACCTGTTCCTCCGTCGCCTGTGGGAAGGCAATGTGAACAGACTCTGCAAACAAGCAAAAAAAAAACCCACAGACTTTACAGTAGTAGTTGTAGAAATTAGCTAGTATTGTCCAGAAGGTTTCTCCATTTTTTTATTGCCTCATGCTATAAATGTGTCAGTTATATGACATAAAATAACCAGAGATATATTCTTTTACCGGGAACAACAGACAAGAAGGCTGAAAACTCTGAAAAGGATAGCAAACACAGAAAAATCTTATACTGCTTACTCTTGCAATTCACCAGAAAGACTATTGATAAGAAACAACAAAAATACCCTAGCATATTTAAACCATTGACCGTTATATTGACTTGTGTACAGTTTCACGTTAGTAAAATTCAATATCTATTCATACCTGTCAAGGATCCTACGTGTGCAGGTCTTTAGGTCCTTCCGACCAAGGCGAGACATTGATTTTATCTGTATGTATCCAATCTTCCAAATAATTAGAGGCCATATTCAATTTGGCTGGAGACAAAACACAAGGAAAAAAGATCAGTATTGAACGCTAATTTGAAATATTTTTCAGAAGATCACGAGCAATGTGGCATAACTTATTCGATTTTCTTTATGTACCACTGAAAATTTGTTTATAGTAAATTTTCCTTTATTGATTCCAGATGGGGACTTAAATCATTCAGAATCAATGGGGGGATATTTAGACAATCATTTGATTGTCTTAAGAACGTGAAAAAAAACAAAAACAAAACAATATTATTGAACCCAAGTCTCCATGGCATGAGTAATCAATAGTAAAAGTCATTTAGGGGGTGAACTACTCCTTTAAACAAAATATACAGTCTAGAAGGGAGTAAGTGAAGAGATATTAAATGAAGCAGCAAGCAGGAAGGTGCAATGGTGCTGCAGTGGAGGAAAAAGAAGGATGAATATTTATAATTTGATTGACCAACCCAGCACATATGTACTGTGTGGCTTATCAATAGCTTCTGTAGTTTAAGGATCAGGTATTGCAAAAACATACTTTCTTATCATGGGCTAGGGCTGAGCAGAGCTGAGGAGGGAGTGTGACATCAAGTTACATCTTAGAGCTTAAAAGGGTACTTGTGTGTGCCTGCATTTTCATTATATTTTTGCTGGCAATGCAATCATGTAATAATAATATTGCTTTTTATATTATTTAATGCTGAAATCTATTAGAGAACTTTGAGAAGATAGTCAGTATTTTAATTTAAGTAGATAACGTTAGCATCTGATGTATTCCTTATGCTATTGTAAAGGGTGTGCCTGTGCTGCTGTAGTTCTGAACCTCGCTGTGTAACAAGCAGTCTCTCACATTCGCGGGTCTCCAGTCCCCTCCTCTCAGTGAGCCTAGTGCGAACTGAGGCTAACAACAGCTTATTTTAACATCATAGCAAACCAGATTTTAAAGTAAATGTTTTTAAATGACATGAAATCATTAAATATAACATGAATTTACATGAATATCAGCTGTCAAAATTATTTGTGACAACACTGAACATAGTACATACCTGTACAAGTCAAAAGAAAAACAGTTTCTGTCATATGCAGTCTCTAACATGCAGTCTCTTACATTCGCGGGTCTCCAGTCCCCTGTTAACACACATGGAAACCCTGTAGCTTTCTGCAACACGCGTCTGCTCATCAACTTTTTAAAGTACATTCCCACAGTTAACATACGAACAACACAACTCTGCTGCATATTCACAGTGTTACAACTGATATTACTGCATGCTACTGCAATTTTCAGTGCTTTAGATACAATATAAAAGCTAACCATGAACAGAGAAAACTTTCCTTACCTCCTCTCAGTGAGCCTAGTGCGAACTGAGAGAAGCACAGCCGTAACATCACCCAAGCATGGATCCCCTAAAGTGACAGTACAGGTATAAACACGTCAGTCTCAGTGAACAAGAAAATAAGGAGAAAGCATTATAAAACCCATGTTTTTCAGTATTAGCAATGTTTTTAGTCAGGATTTGGTGAAGTTTCATACAAAAAAAGATATATTATTTTAACCTTGTTACATACATCCCTCCTGAAACTCACCAACATCCTGATTGTACAAAAAAACCTGAAAAAGCAAGGCATCTATTCTGGCAAAATCTGGCACAAGCAAAAAAGAAAGACCTAGTCCCCTCACGCAACTTAGAAGCTACCTTAATTGCAAGGTTCAGGAAATTAAGAGGTTGATCAAGTCTCTAAATCCCCCTAGCACAATGTGACGCCTCGTACGCCACACAACACTTGGCCCTCAAGAAAACTAGTCCCATAGACACCTGCTTACAGACACAAGATAAGCTTCAGTGAACAAACACTGACAATAACATATACATACATTCAACCTACCAAACTAAGTGAAGAGTGGGAGCGACCCCCTAAAAAGAACTTGGGACTCTTAACAAATGGTTTCTGGGCCATAGACTCTAAAAGTCTGTTGACTGACTTAACAAGTCTACCTGCACGTGTTCTAACCCCACTATCAGCTACAGTCGGTCCCTGTGTATCAAAATCAACTGAGTTGGTAGGATGTGGGGCAAGAGATGTGGAAGGACAGTCAATAACATCAGGTGTAGGGCTGGGCACTGAATCAGGCTGGGTCTCCTCCTCAACATCAGCATGTCCAGACACTGCTGAAACTGCAGACACTTGGTCCTCACCAGAATGTGTCAGACTTTGTGTATCACTATGCTGGGCCAGCTCTCCATACGCTGAAGCTGTCTCATCGCCTGAGTCACAATCTCCTGATCAGATTCCTCATTTTCCAATGACAGGTCTGCTACATGAGCATCCTCACTCTGATCCATCCCAGGCAGTGGCAGAAAGTTGACCTCCAACAAAATATTCCTCTGTACAACCTTTGTCTGTCCAGCTGCATCTTGAATCTTGTAAACATGAACCCTGTGATTAGCATCAACAACAGTGTACACTCCATCTTTCCACTTGTCTGCAAGCTTCCTCTTCCCTCGTTCACTCATATTTGCAACCAGAACATGGTCTCCCACGGACAGGTAGGTGCCTCTGACTCGTCTGATGTACTGCCTGGCCTGGTGTTGCTGTTCAACAGAAGAGTGTCTCTGTGCAATCTCAATAGCACTTTCCAAGCAGGTAAGGAGGAACTCAGCATATGAGTCATAGTCAGCAACTTTGGAGTCATTTAAAACCTGCTTGAACATCACATCCACTGGCAGCCTGGGGACACGTCCAAACATCAGGAAAAAGGGTGCGTAACCTGTTGTCTCATGAATTGTGGCATTGTAGGCAAACGTGAGGGTCTGAATTTGCTGTGGCCAGTGCTGTTTTTCTTTGAGAGGGAGAGACCGGAGCATGTTCCTAAGGGTGCGATTAAATCTTTCAGTACCACCGTTGCCCATTGGGTGATAAGCTGTCGTGTGGGATTTCTTAACCCCGGCTAGCCTGAGGAGCTCTGCTATCAAATTGCTCTCAAAATTGGTGCCCTGATCAGAATGTAATCTCTCTGGGAAACCGTAGACACAGAAAACATTGTCCCAAAGTTTCCTAGCTACCTGCTTTGCGGTCTGATTGGCACAGGGGAAAGCATGAGCAAGCTTTGTGAAGTGGTCAGTAACCACTAAGACATCCACAGAGCGCTGCTTGTTGTCTTCAGCACACCAGAAGTCCATGCAAACCAACTCCATCGGGGCTGAGCTCCTAATGCTCTCCAGAGGTGCACGAGCTGAGGGTTCTGGCGTCTTTCCAAACACACATCTCTGACAGCATTTAACATATGTTCGAACATCTTTTTCCATATCTGGCCAATAAAAGCGTTGTCTTGCAAGAGAGAGGGTGCGATCTTGACCTTGATGACCAGCCAGGTCATGTATACCAGACAATGCACTGTCCCTAAGACTCTGTGGCAAGACATACTGGAATCTTTTTTGCTTGGTCACGGGGTCTTTTGTCACTCTGTACAAAACATCATCATGAACTTCTAGCCTGTCCCATTGTTTGATTAGCCTTAGGACTTTTGGATCAGCACCATATCTATCACGCCGAGATGGCCGTTTCCTAGCAGAAACAAAGGGCAACACCTTAGAAATGACAGAGTCTTGCTGTTGACTCGACTGCAGGTCTTGGGCAGAAAAAACAGGTAAAACATCTTGACCACTAGCTAACTGTTGGACTTGTTGGGTCAAACATATTGCTCTGGATTCAGCAGCATCAAACCAAACCGAGTGTGCCTGACAAAGTGCCTCAACCTCAGCTGCATCACACACTCTTATGGGAACCTTGTTAGTGGCCTGTCTATTGTGGCAGCCCCTGTTCATATTTAAAGAGGATTTAATCATGTCTGTTCTCTCTGAGGTGACTGGACTATCTTGGCAAAATCATTCAGATGTGGAGCACCTGGGCCCGATGCTCCACCTGCTCTATAAAAGCTGGCCTTCAGTGACCTGTGTTGCTCTCGCTCGCTCTGATCCCTGCTCTCTACGCCCCAGCTCCACGCACATTTATTTAGTTTTTGCTTTGTTAGTGCACCTTCAACATCTCGCACCATCATTTCCACACTCGCACCACGCACACACCACTGATAATACAGACAATACATACTACATACTTGGATTTTATTATTGGTTCGCATTATTTTCCTTTGTAATAAATTATTGGATTATTTTTGAAACGCACTCCTCCCGTCTTTTTGTCATGGCCATTGAGCCAGGTTGTGACAAAATGGGGGTTCGTCCAGCCGTTTTGTTCCCGTTTAGGCTGCGCAAGTGAGTTAATTGGCTTGTTAAAAGTGTTGCTTACTTGTAACATTTGGATAACTTGTTGCGCAGTTTGTTTCTTTTTCGGTCGGGACTTTGTTTAACGATTAGTACCGAAGTAAATGGTAAAATATTTGTTTGTGGTTCCCTCTTTTGTAAAGCTGTGATTTGTTTGTCTGTTTGTTGTTGCATTCAGACTAGAAGTTTGTTAATTGTTGCTTTGTGTCGGCGAGGGCGCAAGTGCGTAAAATTGTTTGGTGCACCTGTTTCCTTTGTTTCCGTGTTTACATTGGCGTTAAACATTTGTTTACGTGTGTTCGTGAATACTTAGGAGAAGGGCACAGCTGATTTTGGCTGGTGATCGGGGTAAGTTAGTTGATTTATTAAGTTAGACTGTAAATCTTATTTAAGTTTGGTTGTTTACTTACCCTGTTTATGCGGCGTTGATCCTCGGATGCAGCTTTTGTTTATGCGTGTAGCAGGAGAGTCAGGTAAAGGATCCTCGTGTGCTTTGTTGCCGTGGTGGTGTGGAGTTTTTCCCTTGTAGGCTGTAGCAGCGTTCCCCTTTGGGTTCGTGGCATGGGGCTTGGCAGTGCTGTGACGCGTGCGGTTGAAGCTTTGCTTGGGAGCATGTCCGTGGTTTCGGGAGGGTTGCTAGCCTGCTAGTCGCTCAACCGGGCCAGCGGTCAACAGTGCATAAGAACCCGCCGCTAGTCGTTGCATGAAGACTAGGGAGGAGTTTAGATAGCGGGGTTTTGTCCATTAGATAGCGGGATAACTCCATACCGGCTCGGGGTGATCCTCCGAGCGCACACGGTGGTCTTGTGGTGCCTGACAGGTCCTGTTGGAGCGTAAAGTTTTCCTGTGCGGTAGTTGTGTTGGAATAAATTGTCAGAATGTCAGAAGTTGAGTCATTTATTGCTGCTCCGTCCGAGGAGAACTTAGAAAAGTGTACAAAAGAACAGTTGGTGAGCCTTGCTGAGCATTACAGTATTAATTTAGGGGATAAACGTTTAAAAGAAAATGTTAAGGTGACGTTGAAAACACAATTAGTTGAAATGGGAATTTTGGCCAGAGATCAAGAAGAGTGTCCTGCCATCTCTGAGTTTTCTGTGCAAACACAGGGCCTAACATTTGAACAGCAGAAAGAGCTTCTCTTGTTGCAGTTGCAGCACGATCAATTAAAACATGAATTACAACTTAAAAAACAGGTTGAACTCAAGCACATCCGACAGGAGACAGAAACTGAAAGAGCCAGGCTGGAGTTGGAGGTGAGTCGTCTGTCTTGGAGTAAAAAACGTGAGCAATCGGATGATGGAAAGGGTGAGCAGGATTCTAAGCGTCCTTTTGATATAAACAATTTGCGCTTATTGCCACAGTTCAATGACAGAGACCCTGATTCATTTTTTTATCTTGTTTGACCGTGTAGCAAAAGCTAGAGACTGGCCTGATGCAGACTGCGCTTTAATGTTACAGTGCGTCCTGACAGGGAAAGCGCTGGAGGTATATTCCTCATTGAGCGCTGAGGATAGCTGTAGCTATGAGAAGGTTAAAGCAGCTGTCCTGAAGGCGTATGAACTTGTTCCGGAGGCGTACCGACAGCGATTTAGGTCGTGGGAGAGACGTCCTGGACAGACGTTTGTGGAGTTTGCCAGAGATTTATCCATGCATTTTAAACGTTGGTTAACTGCTCTTGATGTCACAACTTTTGAAGATCTGTGTGAGTTGTTGATTTTAGAACAGTTTAAAAATGTCCTTCCATCTCGCATTGCCGCGTTTGTTAATGAAAAAAACATAAAGACTGCATCCCAGGCTGCTATGACAGCAGATGAGTTCGAGCTGCTTCATAAAAATAACTGTCGGGAGCGCGCTGCTGCGCGAGATGAGGCCGGCTGGCAGGGAAAGCGTCCTTGCGCTCCAGCGGAGCAGATGCGTTCAGGGACAGTTGGATCATTTAAATCAGAGGTTAAAACGCGAGGCAGCTTTGACAAAAGTAAGATTTGTAATTACTGTCATCAAACAGGACATTGGAAGGCTGACTGTCATGTTTTACAAGCCAGAAATAAAGTTGTAAAATCAAACGTAAAGCCTGCAGCTGCAGCAGCACCCGTTGTTACCTGCAGAGGTTCTGAAGCTCTTGTTTCCGATGTTTGTGAACCTGACGTTTCGGCTGCGTATGCACCGTTCATTCGGGATGGTTTTGTGTCTCTGGTAGGTAGTGAGTCAAAGGTTCCAGTTAAAATCCTGAGGGACACGGGAGCTTATGATTCTTATATTGTGGATTCTGTGCTGTCATTTTCTGATAAGACTGATACGGGGGACAGTATTCTCAGTAGGGGGATGGGTTTGACTGTGCTGCCCATTCCTTTACATAAGGTGGTCCTTGACTGCGAACTGGTGCAGGGTGAGGTATCTGTTGGAGTTCGGCCTGCATTGCCCATAGAGGGAATTCACTTTATTTTGGGTAATGGGTTGGCTGGTAGTAGAGTTTGGTCTGATTCAGCTCCTTCACCTTTGACACTTGCTCCCGTTGATATCTTGTCCATGAAGGGTTCTGTTGAGTTACCGGAGGTCGTTCCAGCTTGTGTGGTTACGCGTGCCATGAGTAAGGCTGAGCCTGAGGCTGTGACGCACTGTGGTGATGATGTTGTTGCAGCGGAGGTCCCACCGCTGTCTGATTTCCCTCTGGCTGTGTCAGCGAGTGAGCTGATTCAAGAGCAGCAGAGTGATCTGTCTTTAAAGGAAATGTTTGGTCGAGTTTTACCAGCAGCAGAAGTGAACAATGTGGCCACTGGCTATTGTGAGCAGAATGGCTTGCTCTTTAGAAAGTGGATGCACCTCGGCTGTAATTCTGTTGGAGAGGCTATTTTCCAGTTAGTGGTTCCAGCTAAGTTTCGTTCCCTGGTGTTGAAAGTGGCCCATGATGATTGCGGACACTTTGGGGTCAGAAAAACATATTTGCACGTTTTGAAACATTTCTTCTGGCCGCGTATCAAAAGAGATGTATCTGCATTTATAAAAACTTGTCATGTGTGTCAGTTAACAGGGAAGCCGAACCAGTCTGTGAAGCCTGCTCCTCTTCAGCCGATACCAGCCATAAGTGAACCTTTCGAACATCTTATCGTTGATTGTGTCGGCCCTTTACCATGTTCAAAATCTGGCAGTAAGTATCTCCTTACTGTGATGTGCCAAAGCACGCGTTATCCTGCTGCGTATCCGCTGAGGTCCATTACAGCTAAGTCCGTGGTAAAGGCGCTTACTCAGTTTATTTCAGTGTTTGGCATCCCAAAAATTGTACAGAGCGATAGAGGTTCAAATTTCACATCACACATGTTTGGACAGGTGCTAAAATCATTAAAAATAAAACACAATCAGTCTTCTGCTTATCATGCGCAAAGCCAGGGTGCGCTTGAAAGGTTTCACCAGACTCTGAAATCTCTCCTCCGAGCGTACTGCACTGAGTTGGACAGGGACTGGGAAGAGGGTCTTCCCTGGTTAATGTTGGCTGCAAGAGAGGCAGTTCAGGAAAGCACAGGGTTTAGTCCAAATGAGCTGGTTTTCGGACACACTGTGCGTGGTCCGTTGTCTGTCCTTAAAGATGATTGGGTTAAACCAGAACCTCCAAAAAATTTGATCGACTTTGTTAATGGTTTTTGTCATCGTTTGTTTGTCGCTGGTGCTTTAGCGAAAGAAAAATTGCAGATGGCTCAGAATAAAATGAAAAAGCTGTATGATCGCCGCTCTGTACACCAGGAATTCAGTCCAGGAGACCAAGTTTTGGCTCTCATGCCTATTGTGGGATCACCGTTTGAGGCTAAATTTGCAGGCCCTTACAGTGTTGTCGAAAAATTGTCAGATCTTAATTATGTAATTTCCACACCAGGTCGTAAAAAATCCAAAAAATTATGTCACGTCAATTTGCTAAAACCTTATTACAAACGTGAGTCTGATCCTGTGGTAGGTAATGTTTCTGTGTCTGTGCGTCCTGTGCTGGCTGTGAGCTCTGCGTTAGAGGGTTCAGAGGAAGATGGGGTTCCTGAGCCTGATGACAGTTTGTTGTATGGTCGTTTAAAAAATTCAGAGTCGCTCCTTAACTTAGATAAAATCTTGTCTCACCTGTCTGAGTCCAAATGTAAAGAGTTGTCAGAGCTGATTAGTAAATATCCCTGTTTGTTTGGTGACGTGCCCTCTCGTACAAACTGGGTCGAGCATGACATTGATGTCGGTGATGCGCCACCAATTAAACAGAGGTTTTATCGCATGGCACCTAATAAACTTAAACATCTCGATTCTGAAATCAACTACATGATTGAAAATGACATTGCAGAGCCTTCATTCTCCAGTTGGGCATCTCCGTGCATCTTGGTGCCAAAACCAGATAAAACACCAAGGTTTTGTACAGACTTCAGAAAGGTTAATGCAGTCACCAAGTCAGATTCTTTTCCTTTGCCTAGAATGGATGACTGTATTGACCAGGTAGGTTCAGCCAAATTTGTGAGCAAGTTTGATTTGCTTAAAGGATATTGGCAGGTTCCGTTATCCAAGCGCGCACAAGAGATTTCTGCGTTTGTTACTCCATCTGGGCTGTTTTCTTACAAAGTGATGCCGTTCGGGTTAAAAAACGCTCCTGCTACCTTCCAATGGTTGATGAACCGCGTTGTAGCTGGTTTGGAGCGTTGTGCCGTCTATTTAGACGACTTGGTGGTGTACAGTGACAGGTGGCACTCACATCTTCAGCGCGTCCGTGCGCTCTTTGAGAGGCTTGCTTTGGCGAGACTGACTGTAAATCTGGCCAAATGTGAATTTGCGATGGCGAAGGTAACGTATCTTGGCCGTGTGGTGGGTCAGGGTTGCGTTGCTCCAGTTGAGGCAAAAGTTTTTGCAGTCTCCCAGTTTCCTCAGCCAAAAACCAAGAAAGAGCTGCAGCGGTTTTTGGGTTTGGTTAGTTATTATAGGAGTTTTTGCAAAAATTTTTCGTCAGTCGTTTTCCCGTTGACTGAGCTGCTGAAGGGAAAGGCAAAATTTGTCTGGTCTTCAGCATGCCGGCAAGCATTTGAAAACGTGAAACGCCTGCTCTGCTCTTCTCCTGTTTTAGCAGCTCCGTGTTTTGCCTGGCCGTTTATGCTGCAGGTGGATGCCAGTCAGGTGGGAGCAGGAGCCGTCTTGCTGCAGGGGGATGACCACGGGGTGGTGAGACCAGTGAGCTTCTTCTCGAAAAAATTCAACCGTTATCAGAGCAATTATTCTGTGATTGAGAAGGAGGCACTGGCTCTCATCTGGGCATTACAACACTTTGACGTATACGTTGGTGGAGCGCCCCTAGTGGTATTCACTGATCACAACCCTCTTACATTCTTGAAGTCTCTCAGGTCACCCAATCAGAGACTGGTTAGGTGGTCTTTATTTTTGCAGACATATGACCTTACCATTGTCCATATTAAAGGGACAGACAACGTCATGGCTGATGCTTTGTCCCGTGCACCCATGCCATGACCTGACCTTTATAGTCCCCTTTATAGTGTGTTATTGATGCCATGTGTGTTGTATTGGTGGTACTCTGTCCTCTTCTCTTAATCTGCTTCTCAGGTACCAGGGTTGCTGAGAGTGGGTGGAGTAGTCTTCACTACACACTGCTGGGCTGACATAAACACTGGATTTGTATATACATATAAATATTTTTTTTTCATCACTGGTCTTGTGATTTGGTGTTTGTTATTGGTTATTAATTAATTGGTCACTTTAGTTTGGTGGTCTTGGTGTTTGTGTTGGGGAGTTGGAGCCGGTGACTCCTTGGGAGCCCCGACTTTATGGGGGGGGTGTGACAGCCCCTGTTCATATTTAAAGAGGATTTAATCATGTCTGTTCTCTCTGAGGTGACTGGACTATCTTGGCAAAATCATTCAGATGTGGAGCACCTGGGCCCGATGCTCCACCTGCTCTATAAAAGCTGGCCTTCAGTGACCTGTGTTGCTCTCGCTTGCTCTGATCCCTGCTCTCTACGCCCCAGCTCCACGCACATTTATTTAGTTTTTGCTTTGTTAGTGCACCTTCAACATCTCGCACCATCATTTCCACACACGCACCACGCACACACCACTGATAATACAGACAATACATACTACATACTTGGATTTTATTATTGGTTCGCATTATTTTCCTTTGTAATAAATTATTGGATTATTTTTGAAACGCACTCCTCCCGTCTTTTTGTCATGGCCATTGAGCCAGGTTGTGACACTATCACTGTCTGCCTGGCAGCTGACCCTGAAAACATCCTGCACAGAATCCTCTTCCACTTTATCAGCCACTAGAACCAATGAACTGTAAGGCTCCTCAAGTAGCCTCTGACCAGCAGTCTTTGCAAAGGGGTCACGACTTAGGGTATCTGCCACTACATTTTTCTTCCCTGGGAGGTGTTTGAGTTCAAAGGAGTAAGATGCAAGTTTTGACACCCAACGAATTTCACATGCATCCAGTTTTGGTTTCGTCAGGAGGTATGTGAGCGGATTATTATCCGTCCAGATGGTGAAACTGCGGCCTTTCAGCCAATGACTGAACTTCTCGCATACACTCCATTTCAGGGCCATGAACTCCAGCCGGTGAGCTGGATATTTCCTCTGTGATGCACTGAGTGTCTTGCTTGCAAAAGCAACGGGTCTGGCTTTGGTTTCGCCTTTTGGGACTTGAGAGAGCACGGCACCAAGGCCGTCCAGTGAGGCATCAACTGACAGAATAAATGGTTCATTGAAGTCAGGATGGGCGAGAACAGCACATTCTAACAGCATGGCCTTCAACTTGTCAAAGGATAAAACACACTCCTCAGTCCAGTCAGATGAGCTGAGTTTCCGAAAGGTGCCCTGAGACTTAGCACTCTTAGCTGTTTTACCCCGCCTTTTCTGTCCAGCTGTCAGGGCAAATAAGGGCTTTGCAATGGAGGAACATTGCGGGATGAAATGCTGGTAGTAAAATACCATGCCAAGGAATGACTTGATTCTCTTCACAGAAGGTGTGCACCCATCGTTCTCCATGAGATCTTGTACTTTCATGTTGTTTATGACATCCACTTTAGCTGGATCAACAGACACCCCACCACCATCGATCACATGACCCAAAAAGTTGACTTTCTTCTGCAGCAGATGACACTTTTTAGGGGCAAGTTTCAAGTTGTTTGCTCGCAACCTCTGGAACACAGTCTGCAACCTTGACAGAGCCTCCTCTTCTGATGGTGCAAAAACAAGAAGATCATCCAAATAGCACAGAAGCTTGGTGAAGTTCATGTCCCCAAAGATACCAGTCATCATCCTCATAAAAGAAGCTGGACTGTTGCACAGACCCTGCGGCATGCGATTGTATTCATGCAGTCCAAGGGGGGTCGTGAAAGCTGTGTATTTCTTATCATCCTCGTGCATCGGAATGTTGAAGAAGCCAGATGTGAGATCCATTGTGCTGAAGAGGCAATTACCTCCAAGAGCAGCCAAACAGTCAGACTGGTGTGGTAATGGATGAGCATCTTTCAACGTCCGTGCATTAAGCCACCTGAAATCAGTGCAGATTCGCAACCCTCCATCTTTTTTCCACACCATCACAAGAGGAGATGCATATTCACTTGTTGACTTTCTGATAATCCCTCTTTCCTCCATGTCTGTGAGAACTTGCCGCAACTTTTGGTAATGAGCTGGAGGAACTCTCCTGTACGGCAAGCGAAAGGGGCGATCATCAGTCAGGCGGATACGGTGTGTGTACCCCTTGACCTCACCACAATCCAAAGAGTGCTTGGAGAAGATGTCTTGATACTCAGCTAGCAGCTGTACAAGCTGAGCCTTGCAGGCTTCGCTAACTTCACAGGAGCTAATGTCGATATCACCAAGACCTAAATCTGACAGGGTTCTTGGAGGCTGAGTAGGAGCACAGAAGTCAGTTGAGGAGTCAGGTTTTGTTGTCACTCCATCGGTATCCTTTTGCACTGTTTCAGGTTTATTTTCCTCTGTGACTTTGTGTACACCCTGGGAGATGTCAAGATCCTCCACTGCCAAGCATGGAGACACATCAGCCAATTTACTGTTTCTCCTCAGCGTGATAGCCTTGTTAGACGGGTTCACAACTGTCATAGGAACCCACCTGTCACCCCAGAGAGGTGTGACCAAACGACCCACCAGAATGCCTCGTGGCATGACTTTGGAGCTGGTTGGTTCTACAAAAACAGTGCTGCCAACTGACATCGGTGAGTTAGCAGGAAGCCTTCCCCACACCAAATGTTCATGTCTGGGCAGGAGTGTTACTGCCTGAGTGAGCTTGACGGTCCCAATTTTGTCAGGAACTTCACTTCCTCTCCAGCGCTCAGCATTTGTGAACATCGACAGGAAGCGCTCAATGTCAGGGTCGAGCTGCTGTTCATTTCTTGAGGCAATGTTCCAATATCTGTCATCACTCTTCAGAGAGTGGATCACGTGCTTGATAATATTTGAGCCCAGAATGAGATCGTCATGCTGACCAGGAACAAACAGGGTCGGAACAATACAGCGGACACCATACAGCTCCATCTCCAAATCATAGAAACCCTCAGGTTGAGTCTGCAGACCACCACAGCCAATCAAGATGATGTTTTCCTCAGGTTGTTGCTTTTCAGGCAAAACACCAGCAGAACGTAGTCTTTCCACAGCATGTTGATTGATGCTGCAAGCCATAGATCCCGAGTCCAACATGCCCTGAAGATGTACATTGTTATTGACAAGGACTTGGGCATAAAAGAGTTCACTGAAAGCTTCAATTTTTTGAGCGGCTTGAATGACTACCCTGGAACCCTTGGGAGCTTTAGTGCAACTTTCCTCATAAAGATCAGCCAGACCATTTTCTTTTGAGAGGGATTTGCCTACATGACCCACACCGCCCCCCTCCAGGTGCAGGTCACCTAGTTTAACTGCTGTGTCTGGCTTCCAGCACTGTCAGCGGGTTGAGTGTGCCGCTGATTGGTCAGCCGGGGACAGTCTTTCTTCCAATGACCAGGAGACAGACATCTCAGACATCTATTCTCACGTCTGCAATGAGATAGTGTAGAATGATCAAGATTTCCACAAACCCTGCATGTTCTCTGTGAAGACTGAGGCACCGCTGCTTGTTTGTTGGGACTTGCTGACACTTGTGTCCGTTACGTGACTAGTCTGTCCAATAGATTCACTAAACTCTTCATGCAGTCACCTTCAACACCAGAAACAGTAGGTCGAGCTGGGGGTGGGACTGTTGGCTTAGTAGTGTTAAGAGCTGGGGCTTCACCAATCACGGGTACATGACACTGAGAGTGAACTGGCACACTAGGTTTAAGGGATCGTGCAGTCGTGGCCTGTATTTTCCTATCCTGCATGTGCTCATCAAGCCTCTCTTGGATTTCACAAGCTGACCATTTCTCTGCTGACTTAAACTTGAAAACACTGGCAAGAGACTGATCTGGGCAGTGTTTGATAAACATCATACTGACCTCATGGCCAGGATCATCAATGCTGCGACCCTGTCTCCTCAAACACTCATCTGCTACGTCCACAGTTTTGTTAAGCCTAATCCAATACTCCATAGCATCCTCACCTGACATGGGCAAAGTGTTGTAAAAGTCTGCCAATGGCATACTAGAGTATGTTAGCTCGCTGAAGTGTTGCTTCAGAATGTCAAAGATCATGTGTGGATCTGCAGCATGGTCACTGGAGGCTTTGTTACGAAGTTTAATTCTCACCACATCACCTGCTTTGCCCATAAGCCTTGCCAGGATCTCTTGAGATTGTTCATGAACTGGAATGGCCTTTTTCTTCAAATACAAAGTCATAAGATTTTGCCACTCATGAACTGTGAACTTGTCAGAACTATCCCCCCTGAATATGGGTGGCTCTCTTGCATCTGACTGCAAAACAACATTGACATTAGGTTGTGTCATCTCTGATTGCTGCATCTGAGTGTTGGTGTTAATGGTGCTCCTACCAGAATGTAGCTGAGCAGTAATGGACTCACCTAACTTCTCTGCAAGCTGTGTGATAAGTGAGCTTAAATCTGGGTTATGGTCAACTTGGGTTGGCATGTTGCGATTAACATAACGAGTAGACGTCAAATGAGGAGTATCTAACACTGTGTCACTAAACCCAGGTGTTCTGGAGTCCAAAGGCTGGTTATAAAAACCCCTCCCCACACCAAACTGGTACCTCACAGGCTCAACATCCTCAACTTTGTCACAAAAAAATGTCTCACCCTCCGCCATAATTCCTTACTTAAAAAAAACCAAGATAACAGATCTGAAAATAAAACAAACAAAATGTGAAGTGCAGGATCAGATGTACCACTTTAAAGCACTCCAAACCCACATCAATTTGCAAAACAAAGTCACAAAACTGAGGAAGATTCTGTCGCATTAATGCATATTCAAATGTAACACTGAAAAGTCTTTAAACATTGTAATGAAGTCAACGCTCAATTTGTCTTAATAAAAGTCCATGAAATTCTTTACCGGCTCCAAAGTCCACCTTCTTTTCAGTTCCGTATGAAATGAAGCCACAAAAACAAAAAACACAGTTTACTGTATTTCTTAAGCAGTCCAATGAAATACCTGGGTACCACCAAAGATGAGTGACGGCAGCTACCCTCGGTGAACGAGCTGGCATCGCTTCTTCAAACCAGTCCTTGAAAGGTCACGGCACCATTGTAACGGGTGTGCCTGTGCTGCCGTAGTTCTGAACCTCGCTGTGTGCACATCTGTTACTAAAGTTTTCTGCGTTGTGTGCTGTAGTTGTGCTGATGGATGAAAGGAAGGGCACGGACCACGACAGCGGCTGATGCTTCTTTACTTTGGATTGTACAGCCTGTACAAGTCAAAAGAAAAACAGTTTCTGTCATATGCGTCTCTAACAAGCAGTCTCTCACATTCGCGGGTCTCCAGTCCCCTCCTCTCAGTGAGCCTAGTGCGAACTGAGGCTAACAACAGCTTATTTTAACATCATAGCAAACCAGATTTTAAAGTAAATGTTTTTAAATGACATGAAATCATTAAATATAACATGAATTTACATGAATATCAGCCGTCAAAATTATTTGTGACAACACTGATCATAGTACATACCTGTACAAGTCAAAAGAAAAACAGTTTCTGTCATATGCAGTCTCTCACATTCGCGGGTCTCCAGTCCCCTGTTAACACACATGGAAACCCTGTAGCTTTCTGCAACACGGGTCTGCTCATCAACTTTTTAAAGTACATTCCCACAGTTAACATACGAACAACACAACTCTGCTGCATATTCACAGTGTTACAACTGATATTACTGCATGCTACTGTCAGTGCTTAAGATACAATATAAAAGCTAACCATGAACAGAGAACACTTTCCTTACCTCCTCTCAGTGAGCCTAGTGGGAACTGAGAGAAGCACAGCCATAACATCACACAAGCATGGATCCCTTAAAGTGACAGTACAGGTATAAACACGTCAGTCTCAGTGAACAAGAGAATAAGGAGAAAGCATTATAAAACCCATGTTTTATACGTGTTATTCGCTCTGGGCGGAATAACATTTTGCCTGGAAGTGGCTGCACGGTGCGTCACGTGAGCGTGCTACACCAATAAGGCGGCTGCATTTTTGTCAACAGCACAGGCAACATGGCGGCAGCCAGCTAATGCTGGCTGCAGCTGAAATCAATTACTATTTCAGCGACAAATTGTGTTGTCCAGTGCTCAGCAGGGCCCGGGCTTTCAGATGAACTGAAAGTTTTTTTGGATTTATACGTTTTGACCAGATAGGGAGAAAACACCGGTCAAGCTACGGTGTAAACAATGCTACTATGCTACAGTGACGGCTGCCTCCCACAGCTGTAGTTGGGCACTGCACATAGAAAGAGCTGACTATTCCATCAGATAATTATTGTTTGTTTTTTTCCTAAGATTAAAATAAATATATCTAAATATAAAACATGGTCTAATTATAGATGTTGAAATGCGGGATATTAGATGTCTACATCTAAACAATACCTTATAACGATTATGGCTATTAAAATGATTTTAGTCCAATATTTAGAGATCAGTTCTGCAACGTGCAGTAATTATTTTAAATAAACAACTATTGAATAATGGATTAAATTCAATTGTCTAGATTCGGTCTATATCTAGACGTTGAAATGCAGTAGAGTTTAGACGTCTAAATCTCGGCTATATCTATACTATACTGTATATCGCTCAACGACTATCATAATTATTTTAGTTCAGTATTTGGAGATTAGTTATGCAACTCACAGTTGTTTTTTTAATAAATAGTTATCGAATAATGGATTAAAGTGCAAAGTCTAAATTCTGTCTAAAAATAGACGGAATCTAATGGTTGAAATAAGGTCTAAAAAATAACTAGACGTCTAATATCCGTCTATTTCTCAGTGGGTGATGATCCCTCACTGTCCCTGCGATGCACGTCTATCTGCGCCTTTACGCTCATGGGCAGACAGAGGAGCACGTGCGCAGGGATTTAGATCAAATGTTCACATGTACATCGGATGAAAATCTCTTTTTTCCTTCCTTTCTCTAATTTGTGTGACAGCGTTACTTAAATCAGTAAATGTTTCATTCATGTTATGCGCTGTTTATGCAGCGTTTGTTTTGTTGAATGTTTTTACGTAAATGATCAGACTGTGCAGGACAGAGTAGATGGCTCGCCCAGCGTCCAGCATAAATAGTCAGACGACAGGACAGAGAAGGGTCAGAGGAGAGGAGAAATGCATTTTAATGAATGTAATGAAACAATAGCGACGCATTAGACACAAAAATTGCGCAAATAAGAGTTGGCTTTTTTATTTGATAAAAAGAATGTTAAATGACCTTTTGATTAAAATAAAAATCAAATAATGGATTTTTTTTTTTTAAATCTGCACCTGAATATGGGTGGGGGATCCTGCATGGTGGGGGTGTCTGTTGCGACGGTGGGGCGCCATCCCAAATAAACTATTGGGGAACACTGGATATGCAGGACAGTAAGCGGGGTCGCAGTGAGGGCTCTCCTGACTGCCGGACGCTGACTGCCTGCTGCACTCCCCGCAGAGTACGCGCACCATAGTATGATACCATGGCAAATTAGTATTGTATCTGGATACAACGTTTGATTATCGATACTTTTAGTAGTATCCATATTTTTGACAACCCTTGTAGGCATTAGGGTTGGGCCTCTGGTGTGAGGCCAAATCTCAATACATCGTCAAAAGTCCAATTTGTGATCCACTCACTAATCTAACTGAAATATGCCACAGCTCTTCAGATATTGTAAGTCCAGTATCCATCCAAGGTGCATTACAGTACTATATATCCTCAGAACATATACTGTGTATCTGCATCCTACATGTTCAATATGGATTTAGGGCCAAATAAATGAGTATGAACATTAAATTTTGATCGGAGGAAAACCTTTTAAATTAAACATAAACGTAAAAATTTACATTGTGCATACCCATGTACATATATAGATGCATGGTTGAATTTCCTAACGTGTTTTACGTGTCAATACAAATATATTACTACCTATGTGAAAGAACTAGCATGGACTTCAATTGGTAACAATGAACTAATCAAACACATTCTAGATTTTTCATATGACTGCTAAAAAAACAAGCTAAAAATTGGCTTGCTTTAGGAAAGAAAATAATTGACATATAAAGCAGATAGGAGCTAAATTTAGGCCAAAAGTGTTGTAATTTGAAAACAAAAAAGATTGAAAAAATATTTAAAACTGAAATTTCAATGTTTGTTCTTGGATAAAAAAAAATGCATTGAATTAAATTTAAAAAAAAGTGCACGAGAATTTTTTTAAAAGTAAAATAAATGTTCGATTTTGCTCTATAAGTATTTTCATAAAATATTTTCTTTTCACTTTTACTCTGTGTCATTTTTTTCAGTGGCAGGATTATTTTCAGATTCAAATTTTACCTTTCGTTTCAGATTTCCTTTTGTACTTTCAGATCTTTTTTTTTTTTTCACTTTTAGATTTTATTTTTTTATTTTCAAACTTTTGGCCATGTTCTGGCATGGGGGGGAGTGGCCTTGGGATCGTGAATAACAGCAAAGCAAAGTATCCTCAAATGAAGTTGCCTTTTGGGAAACATGGGTACTTTGATTGATATAACTCAACACAAGCAATTCTAGACAACTCTTGGTTACTACCAGCTATTTTGGACCACTGCTACAATTTTGGACCACTGCTACACAGTTTTAAAGGACGCCTATTGCTCTGTCCCCCGTGCAGCTGTAGGACTCTCCGATCACTGCATGATCCATCTCATCCCGACCTACAGGCAGAAACTTAAAGCTGCCAAGCCTGTAGTAAAGACTGTGAAGAGATGGACAGAGGAGGCAAAGCTGGAGCTACAGGCCTGCTTTGACTGCACTGATTGGACTGTTTTTGAGGCTGCAGCCACAAACCTGGACGAACTGACTGACACTGTGACATCTTACATCAGTTTTTGTGAGGATGTGTGTGTGCAAACCAGGACCCACTGCACATACAACAACAACAAACCCTGGTTCACCTCACACCTAAGGAAGCTACGTCAGGCCAAGGAGGAAGCCTACAGAGCTGGGGATAGGATCCTGTACAGGCAGGCCAGGAACCAGCTGACAAAGGAAATTAAAGTGGCTAAAAAGAACTACACCAAGAAGTTGGAAAACAGCTTTTCAGCCACCGATCCCTCGTCAGTTTGGAGGGGCCTGAAAACCATCACGGACTACAGGAGCCCATCCCCCCACACTGTAGGTGACCAACGACTCGCTGAGGACCTGAACGGCTTCTACTGCAGGTTTTCACACCCATCACCCACTCCTATCACTCCACCCAGCTGGCCACACAATGGACCACCTGAACCCCCCACCACCTCCCCCCTCCTCCCCCTGCCCCCTCCACCAGCTCTACAGGTCTGTGAAGAGGATGTGTGTCGGCTGTTTCAGAAACAGAAAATCAGAAAGGCTCCAGGACCAGACGGTTTGTCCCCATCCTGCCTGAGACTCTGCGCTGACCAGCTGGCCCCCATCTTCACACAGATCTTCAACCGATCCCTGGAGCTCTGTGAAGTCCCCTCTTGCTTCAAACGCTCCACCATCATCCCTGTCCCCAAAAAACCCTGCATCACTGGATTAAATGACTACAGACCCGTCGCCCTGACATCTGTGGTCATGAAATCATTTGAGAGACTGGTGTTGAGCCACCTGAAGGACATCACAGGACCCCTGCTGGACCCCCTGCAGTTTGCCTACAGGGCAAACAGGTCAGCGGATGATGCAGTAAACATGGGACTGCACTACATCCTGCACCACCTCGACTCTCCAGGGACCTATGCCAGGATCCTGTTTGTGGACTTCAGCTCGGCCTTCAACACCATCATCCCGGAAATCCTCTGCCAGAAGCTGTCCCAGCTCGCTGTGCCAGTCTCAACCTGTCAGTGGATTACCAACTTCCTGACTGACAAGAGACAGCAGGTGAGGCTGGGTAACACCACATCCAGCATCCAGACCATCAGCACTGGTGCCCCCCAGGGTGTGTCCTCTCCCCACTGCTCTTCTCCCTCTACACCAATGACTGCACTTCAGGAGACCCATCTGTGAAGCTCCTGAAGTTTGCAGACGACACAACTGTCATCAGACTGATCCGGGACGGGGACGAGTCAGACAGGAGGTAGAACAGCTGATCCTCTGGTGTGGTCAGAATCACCTGGAGCTGAACCCGCTCAAGACTGTGGAGATGACAGTGGACTTCAGGAGGTCCCCCCCGACTCTCCCCCCACTCATCATCAATGATAGCACTGTGTCTACTGTGGACACATTCAGGTTTCTGGGATCCACAATCTCACAGGACCTGAAGTGGACCCCCCACATAGACACCATCCGTAAAAAGGCACAGCAGAGGCTGTACTTCCTGCGACAGCTCAGGAAGTTCGGCCTGCCCCAGGAGCTGCTGGTCAACTTCTATACAGCCATCATCCAGTCTGTCCTCTGCACGTCCATCACGGTCTGGTTTGGATCTGCAACCAGGCAGGACAGACACAGACTGCAGAGGACAATCAGGTCTGCAGAAAAAATCATCGGGACCAATCTGCCCTCCATCCAGGACTTGTTCCGGTCCAGAATCAGGAGACGGGCAGGTAACATCTCTGCAGACCCCTCACATCCTGGACACAAACTGTTTAGACTCCTCCCCTCAGGTAAGCGATACAGAGCACTGTACGCTAAAACCACCAGGCATAAGAACAGTTTCTTCCCCCAGGCTGTTGTCACACTGAACTCATAACTGCAAATTGCCTGTCTATTGTCCATATCATCATTGCACATATCATCATCCCACTTATATGCAGCTGTGCACCTTGTTTCTCTTCTTATTATCTTTTTTTTTATCTTGCACATTTTACATATTGTACATACTCTATTTTATCTTTATTCTCACCTTAAGTTAATTTTTAAACTTCTTGTCTATAATATAGGATGTACACTGTGTGTACCTATTTCTTCTTTTATTTTTGTACTTGGAGAGTGAAGTGAACCGGTGACAAATTCCTTGTATGTCTAACATATGTGGCCAATAAAGCTGATTCTGATTCTGATTCTGATTCTTCTGATTCTGATACATTAAAACTGCCCGCAGTTTCAGGCATGCATTAAGAAATGCTCTGTATAAGGTAGAGTGAAAATATCCTAAATATCACAATGCTGTGTAACTTTTTGAAATGTAGGGTCATCCAGAAGATGTTTCTATGGGTCTGTGTCCAGAATCAGTTTACTTTCCTGCACAGGTTTAAAAGTATCGTGACTCAGAGTGAGCACATCTAAACTTATTACCACACAAGTGTTGACAATGACAATTGAAGACTGAAGCTTGAACTGAACACTTTGAGGACCACAACATGAACAGCAGCTAGCATTGCGAAGTTCATGCTAACCCTATGCCTATTTACTGTATAGACACATAAAACACCTTTCTGTTATCTTTCTTTACGTTTCAAAAGTGCCGCAGTATTATGCAGTTTAGCTTAATTTCCACAGCATGTTATCTATAAAGAGCATATCTTACCTGCGTGTCTGCATCTGCAGGTTGCCCTGGTATGGAGGAAGCCATTGTAATTCATGCCGCAATGCTGTGCTGCGATCATAGTGCTGTGTGGATTTGGGACACATTGTTTCTTTAGGCATGAGTGTTGAACTCAACAATCTGGCATATATTTCAGTTGTCATAAATCTATAATTACCAGGAGTTTTCTAGAATTGCTTATAAAAAGTATTGTTGTCCGTGGCATCACTTTATTAAGAGGTAACAAGATCTCACAAGCTAAGCGTTGGAGATCAGACAAGATTGGACATGTTCAGGGTAGTATTTGATGGAGTTGAAAATGTGTTGCAGGAGCAGCACCCTCTGCTGTGGATAAGGAGAAAAGCTTACAGCACCTGGTATTCCCAGGCAAACTCTCCTCCAAGTCCCTATCTCGACCATTGGTTGAGCGCTGTTGAGCACTGTTGAGCGCTCAACCCGCCAATCATTGAGCTGGGATTTCCTCAACGGGCCAATCAGCATCATGCCCGCCTCTTGGGTAAGTCTGATTGTCGTTATCTTCTTTTGTACATATTTATCGTACATTAAACTTGCATGTGGCTGGTTTTGATAAATGAAAAGATTCTCTTAAAATCAACAACTTTCCGCTACAAAAATGTCATTGTTTACATATGCGCAAATTAGCATGTTTACGAGCATCTTTGTCTGTATTGATAACGTAGGCTATCAACAACCTGCGAGTAGTTTGGCATCTTATTGTTGTGAAATTTCCCGCATATTTTATAGCGTTTGTCATCATGACAGCTTTTTACCAAATTTATAAACCAGTGTAAATGTGAAATGATTGATACCCTAGATACCTCTGTTACCTCATCAGTAAATAACTGGACTTACTATTAACACATGAGCTGGCCAGGTATGTAAAACGGGACAGAACACAATTTTTTATTTTACATATCTTAGCGTTCATTAAACTAGCTTGGTGCTGGTTTTGATAAATCAAAAGATTCTCTGAAAATCAACAACTGTCCACGTCAAAAATGCCGCTGTTTACATATGCACGAATTCGCATATTTACTGGCATCTTTGTCTGTATTGATAACGTAGGTTGTCGACAACCTGTGAGTAGTTTGGTGTCAAATTGTTGGGAGATTTTCTGCATATTTTATCGCGTTTATCATCATGACAGCTTTATACCAAATTTATAAACCAGTGTAAATGTGAAATGATTGTTAATCTATTTTATACCTTAGATACCTCAGTTACCTCATCAGTAAATAATTTGGCTTACTATCAGCACTATTATTATTATTATTATTATTATTATTACTACTAATATGAGCTCTTTAGGTATCTACACAGGACAAAACATGATTTTTACATATTGGAAAACTTTTTTTTTAATTCATGCTTTTAATTTTATATATGACAACAATACACACAGGTCCAGACTATTATTACTACATACTGGAAAACTTGATTAATCAATATTTGTTTTTGTTGTTAAGGTTAAACATGGAGAGGAAGACACACGAGTGCAGTTTGTGCAACAAGACTTTCACTAAGAAGTCTAACCTGACCCGGCACATGAAGCTTCATGCTCCAAAGGAGATTCGGTGTGATGTGTGTGGTAAAAGTTTCACCTTCAAACAACAGTTGAACTCCCACCTGAAGCAGCATCTGTATCCACACATTCCTCTGTACAGACAGAGAGAGGCCAGGCTGCTGTGTTCAGAGGCAGCTAAGACTGTGGCAAAGGCACCCACCAAAGCAGTCGACCCTGGATGGCTGGAACCCGAAAAGGCAGAGGCGGCTGCCAAGAAATCTGGAGGGGAAATGTGGAAAGGGCAGTTAGTCATGACGTTCGGCAAGTATGCTGGACAGTCATTCAGATGGCTACTTGAAAATGATGTTGGCTGGGTGGTATGGTTGCTCTCTGAATATTGCCAGAAGGGTGAGAAGAATGAGCTTCTGAAGTGGCAGAAGGAGCGAATGCTGGAGTTTGTCAGAGAGTTCCCTTCTGTCACGTGGCATCTTGACAAGAGGTTGAAGGTAAGATAATTGGGTTATTTCTCCTTTATCTAACATTATATTGTAATTACTGTTTTGTTTATGGACAGGACAAATTTAGCACCTTCAAGAGCAAACAGAAGCTTTAGACATATTAAGAACTCATAGGAGATGTTGAGTAAAGCAGGTGTATTTTATTTTCTGCAGAAACAGGGATCAATAAAAGAAAAGGTGGCTGAATCTGCTGTTTCCGAGTTCCAGCAGGAACCTGGCTATGCAAGTGATGCTGAACTGTTGGCTGCTGCTGGTAATATTATGCTAAAATGAAAATCAAATAGCCTTTGAATTATGCAATATTAATGTACACATTCACATTATTTACTTCCCTGACTTTAGCTGAAGAAATTTTGGTCCTGTGACATAGGTATTACAACACATGCACTGTATATGTATGCCTACACAAAAGGAATTTATGCCGTAATTTGAGTTTAGTAAAAAAAGACCATTTTCATGTAAAATAAAAAAGAAAGAAAGCTTCTCTAGAACATTACAGCCATTTCTAATCAGAGAAATGTTTGTGTTTTGTGAAATTCATTACTGCATATGAAGCCATGCAAGGTAATACATTTTTTGTGGCATTTCTTCTTCAGAACAAATCCTTGACGAGTCTGAGGTGCAGGTCTCCACACAGTTTACCACATGGGGAGAGTTCGCTCCAGCTGAGACTCAGGACTCTGCCAACAGGTGCAGCACATCTCAGGTAAGACCCTCATCCACAGCAGAGAGCTCTGCTTCAGAATCCAGTGGCATCATAGTGGAGGGTTGGCAGAAATGCTGTGAGCAGCCACCTGCATCTGCCCAAGCCCTTGGTATAGCCCCTCCTAACGTCAGGTGGCTAAAATACAATGAAAGGCATGGTCTCTTTGATGGCTCATCCAAGTACAAGAATGCAAAAGGTGAGATAGTGGAGAGGAAGCTCTAAAAGGAGAAGATGGAGTTCCACCCGCCTCCACCTCCTGTGTCCGTCAAGGGAGCAGTGCCCAACATGATGGCCTTTTTTACCACCCCTGCCACCCCTGGCGCCCAGTTGGTGTGATGAAAGCCACGATCTGCTGCCCTAACACCAACTGCCCTGCACTGCCAGGGGAATACCTGGAGAAGAAAGGCTTTGGCAGTTACGCTCGGCGAGTGTGTGGGATGATGTATAATTACACCCTGTTGACAGAGAAACTGAAATGTTCTCACTTTGAAAAGATGAGGCAGGCAGTGAGCAAGACACACAGTGATGCAGACAGTGACAACAAGGATTCACATCACATGCAAAAGTACATGTGGTTGGCACACAGCCCCAAGATTCTGATGAACCTCGCCGCAGCCATCAGAAGCATGTTTCCTGCCATTCTGTGTGGGAAGCGTGCAGTTGACAGAGGTGTCGTCACCCTGCTGAGTGACCGGCTCAATGCTTTGTCAATGAACAAGGTTCAGAGACTGTTGCAGCAGGGCCATGATGAGCGATATGTTCAGCGGCGTGACCTTTACCAGACTCTCCTGTACGAGGCACACACAGCTGGCTCTTCGTCATCACAGAGTGGCATCCTTTCCTTTCTGAAAGCCCCAGGTACATACACCCCTCCCCTCCCCCAGTCTCCCCTTCCATTTGCCCGTGTGCTGAGGCGTGCACACATGATCATGGAAATGGAAAGGATGCCTGTGTACAGAGCTGCCATCCACAGTGTGACTGAAGAGATCCTCTGCATCGATGGTACAAAAAAGGTATGTATTAAATATCACTTTGATGATTATTCTGTTGTGCTAATGAAGCTCAGTTCTTCATAATCAAATTGAGTGAGAATACTTTGTAATTCATAGACATGATGTAGGACAGACTAGAGAAATTGTTAAGAAACACGATAATATTTATTTTCTGCTTTGTTTTTTTAGGTCCTTAAGAAGATATATGGTGATGGCCAGGGCACCATGCAGTATGTCACCAGTGTTCTGAATGAATGGGGTCAGTTCTTGACGACAGTGGTGGTGGTAGCTGAGTCCGGGGGGTGTTACAAGCGTATGACGAGCGGTCTGAGTGCCCGGGTCCAACGTGCAAACGCTCCTGCACCAAAGGTCATATATGCAGACAACAACTGTTGTCGGTAAGTTAAATAGTACCTCCATATAAATGATAATTAAATTAATAATTCAGTTGATAGATGAAACAGTTAACATTAAATTATATCTTTTTAAAATGAACACATGCTGTATAAAATGTTGATATCATTTCAGTGACAGTGGTTCATCCTTCCTGGAGACTCTGTACAGTGACTGGGTGCACAGGGGTACCGTGGTTATCCTGGACATCCGCCCCTGGCTGCACCGCTGGGATACTGTTGTGATCAAACAGAGCCATGCCAAGTATGGGGCATTCATGAGTGCCTTGGCAGGTGCAGTGCTGGCCTACAACAAGGACGACATGATGCTCTTAGTCTGGGCTGCCAGGAGTGGCAACCAAGAATTGTACTCCAAATATTCAGACAAGGACATGATAGCCTTCCTCAAGCCTCACCAGATCAGGTCTTACGTCAGGCGCATTACCCGTGGTGTTGACGTAAGTGTAAAATTAATCCATATATTAATTTTATGAATTAGAAGCATCACACTACAAGATGAGCCCTCATTTTTATGTTGAATATATGTTACAGGAGACAGCTTCAGTGGTTGAGTCCATCATTGCCGAGTTCAAGGGACCAGCAGGCCTTAATATTGATGGCATCCACCTGTTCAAGTCAACAGAGGCAGTTGATGCTCACTGGGCGGTTTCAAGCAAGCACCTTAGTTGTATGCAGGTGAGTTAATGTCTTTGTAAGCACATAATCATGTGTCATTGTAAATCCATCTAAACCAATATGGCAATATTTCAACAGACATCGGAATAAACAAGACACTTGTGAATTGGTGTGTTTTACAGGATCCCCCTGGCATACAGCTGTATGTCACAGTGAAGGTGGTGATGCTGCATGGTGTTCAGCTGAACAAGTACAGGTGCCGACGAGGCAGGAACTCCTTGGAGGGGTTGCATGCACACCTTTACAATGCCATTCCTTCTCAGAGATGTGGTATTATGCAATTCCAAGTAAGTACTAAGAATGACACTTCACATTTACCAGACATCTCTCATAGATGGGAAAAAGACTTGAACAATTAATATATTGAGGATGATTGGCAGGCAACTATACACCTGATCAAGTCCACATCTACTTGTAACCGGCTGAGAGAAACTCAGTACAAGATACTCCTCAGGCTGCATATTACTCCTGTTATTTTATACAAAATTGATCACTCCATCTCTCCTCTGTGCACCAAATGCAACGTAGAAAGGGGGACACGTTTCCATTACTTTTGGGAATGTAAACTGATTCTCAGATTTTGGACACTTATTTCAAAGGTAGTCAGTGGGATATTTAAAATGAAAATTAAGAAGGACCCTGGCGTTGTCCTCCTGGGCCTTCCCTCTAGAGACCTGCATCTCACTGCATCACATAATAAGCTCCTTCTAGTTTTTAAAAAGTGTATACTGCAGATCTGGATCAAAACTCTCCCACCTAGTGTCACCCTTTGGTACAGGGAGATCTTTAATATCCTCCCTCATGAAGGTTGGAGGCTGCTGTAAACACGCACTTTTTTTAAATTATTATTTCTCATCATTTTGTCATTATCATTGCCTCAATCATTTTAACTATTTTGTATCTCTTATCTAACTCTGTATAATGTACTGTCTGACGGGTTGGGGTGGGGGGTCTTATTTTTGTGTTATGTATTGTTTGTGTTTTGAAACATTGTGTTAAAAAAAGACACTTCAATAGAGCAAAATGTCTATGAATAATGCATTTTATTTCAAAGCTTTAATAACTTGTGTGCTTAGCATACAATAATACATACATTGGTCTTGTGTTTCAGGTATATCTGGTTGCGTTTGCTGTGCAGTGGAACAATCGGATGGAGTCACTCCGGGTCGCTGGTGGTCAGGGTCGGCAGACATCGTGCATGGACGTGCAGCAGATCCAGCGCATGAATCGTCAGGCTGAGGTGCTCTTCGGCAAAGATCATGTCCTGGAGCCCAACTTTGCAGCTCCTATGCCCTACCCTGATAAATACAGGGACCCAGAAGATGAGGAGCTCCTTGGTGTGGAGTATGCCATGTGCCAGTCAACAAGCTCCACTGCGAGGAATTACTATGCCCAGAGAGGTAAAGTATTCTTTACACTTCAACAATAGACATTTAAGGCAGACTATCCCTTTATTCTTCATGCATATTCTAGCAATGACAGTAAACATGATATAAATTCAAATTTCATTTCAATATGAAACAAAGAAACCGTGCATGTTATTGGCATGTCTGTGTATGCATGAATCTACAACTGGCCAGGCACATTTGTGATTAGTACAATTACATATTTGCAGCTGAGGAAGAGCAGGCCTATGATGAAAACGAGTTGGCTGAGCAAAGTGAGGAGGAGATGGCAGATGAGGGTCTCGACATGCCTGCAGAGGATGATCCTATTGATGTCATCTGTAAGAAACATGCTATCCTAACACAAGCAGAACAGGCGGAGGAGGAGGATAGCCCTGCTCTGCAGGATGTGCTGATGACCCGGTGACATCTGCATCTACCAGGAATAGAGGAAGTGAAGGCATTAGCCTTGCTGATGCTTGAACTGGCAGACAACAGTCACCACCACCTTGTGCCAGCCGACCTCAGGCAGAAGATTGTCACTGCTGCCAGCTCTCTTCAGGAGCATGACAAGACTGCTGCCAACTTTGTGAAGAGGTACGAGTCCAGGTGGGGCTACACCCTGTTTGGCCGTTGTCTTGGGGCTGACACACCCGAGACCAGAGCAGCCCAGAGGACAAAATTTGGGTGGATGAGGTACCCTCAGGCAGCACAGGTGACAGAGGATAGTCGTCTGCTGTACCTCATCATCAAGATGCTCAAAAATCAGCCTCCAACCAATCACCTCTCTTCCCCCAGTAAAATAACAGCCTTCATAATGGGACAGTACAAAAGGACTGTTGACAGAGTTAGAGACGACCCCATCCTGTGCACTCTCCCCATTCCTCTGCCCAATCTGAATGCCAAATCCATCTCTAATTTCATCTCAAGAGAAGAGAAGAAGGCCAACTACAGGGCTACAGTAACACCAACGGCAAAGCCTCACTGGACAGTGCTCTCACACAAGCAAATGCCAGCAGCTCCGACTCTCCCAGCATCCCTACCACCACCAGATCGACCTCAGGTGCAGTACCAGGACGTTCATCACGTTGCTGGTAAAAGGCGTGGTGAGAAGCGGAGGTAAGTTGTTTAAGCACTTCATTACACATGCTGGAAAGGTGGAAATTTACAGCACTTTTGTGGTGTGTGGACATAAATCATACTGACATCATCTCGTGTGTTTAATACTCACGTTAGATGGTGAAGAACCGGAGCTGGTGAACCAGCCCATTCAGCCTAAGCCTGCTGCCACGCACATAGCGCCCAGAGTGTTGGCAGCACCTGTACTCCTGGTGGTTCCTGCACAACCACAGGCTCCCTCCATGCTTCTTCACAGGCCATCATGCGGTGAGGGTTGCGCTGTCTTCATACCTGTAGCACCACCCCCTGCACAGCCATCCAAACCAAGCATACCTCATAAATCTTCGAAGCCATGTGGGTACCTGCCAAGTATGTGGTGGGCAGCGTAAGAGGTACACACCATCAAAGGACAAAGCTGCTGGAAGCAGCCAGAAAATTTTCACATATTGTCCAGCAACTAGTAAATCAACCACTTCTGGTTTTCAAGGTGTTGTGTATGACAGTTTTGAACACTTCAAAAATGTGGTTGATGAGGAATTAAAAAAGAGGAGGGTCAATTAGAAAGCAAACATCTGTGAGCAGATGCAGCTCCTCCCTCATGCACAACATTTACTGTTGCAGGACTACATTGTGAAATAGTAATGTAATATAATATATAATATTTTGTTGCACTATTGCATAGTTGTTGGATGAGAATGTGTCATTCTGTTTACATTGAGAGCAGAAAGACATCCAGTGGTTTATCTGACTCCAAGCAAACTGTTACTGCCATTAAAAAAGTTAATTGTTTGTACTTTTATTGGCTGGTGATTGCATATCTGGATGAGATGTTACTGCAAGTTTTCACTTTCCCAAAATAGACTAGGCAGAATATCAGAAAATGGGCTTTGAAACATTTTAATTTATTTTTTTTATATTTTATCTATTTGATTAGGACAATACACATTGATCAACATACCAGCAAAAAGCGTCAAAATAGGATCCAGGATAGGGACTTGGGGGGGTCATGAGCCATGCCCAGGCGGTTTCCCATCCAAGTACTAACCAGGCCTGACCCTGCTTAGCTTCCGAAATAAGACGAGATCGGGTGTGCTTTTTTTTTTTTTGCTTTTTTTTTTTTTTTTTTTGTCTTTTATTATCAAAAAACAAATGATTTTATACATTCCTTATTAACAGTATTTTACATTAATTAAATACAAAGAGAGACCAATGAAATGCATAACCGAAAAATAAAAATATCACAACAATATATTTTGCAGCATGTGAATAAGAACAACACATGAAGTAAATGATTAAACAAACAAAAAACATACATCTAAGAAAATATATACACATTCACACACACATATAAACACGTACCCGCACTTACATACTAATCCAAATTAAATAAATAAAAAATATAGAAATAATATGATGGAGAAAAAAGATTACATACATATTTTCATAAGCTATTAAAAAGAACCATTAAATAAAAATACCAACAAATGATTCCCACACTTTTCAACATAAATTAACTCCATTCATCTTGAACTAAAAGTATTCAAATTATCCATTCCTTGACATCGTTCTTTAAAAAATCCCTTTACATAACCAAAACATTACTCAGAGAAGACAAAAGAAAAGAAATAATAAAGAAAATGTCCAGAATCAAAGTAAAAACAGACGTCTTTGTTACTCAAAATATAATTTTAATTTTTCTTCTTTAATTTCAATAAATGTGCTCCCCTCTATAAACCTCTTTTGAAACTCCTCCCTTTCAACAAAACCAAACAATATTTTCACATTTTTTTAAATCATATTTTGAAAAACCTTCCATATATCCGCTTTCTGTTTTTCGTAATGGGCTGAGTTTCTCCTGAGTTTAACAGCATATCTAGCATGACTTAGCATGTAATTCAGCAGACCCACATTATCACTTTTCACTCTCTCATTCACTCCAAACAACCACAACACCTTCCATTCCATCCTCTCCACATACTTTCCTTTCCATCTTCTGCTGATCAAATCTCTCATTCTTTTAAAATAAAACTGTAAATCTGGACATTCAACAAACTCATGCATACATGTTTCCACACCCGCTCTGCACACATCACATTCTTTACTCACACTCACATTGAACCTGCTGATAATTCAATTATTGAACACCCTGTTGTGATGTAACAAAAAGTCAAAGTTCTCACATTCGTGGCAGTTCCACTTCACTCTTAGACTCTTCCAGATTTGATCCACTCTCACACCTTTCACCACTCTCTCCCACACTTTCTCTGCAGCCGGCCTCCTCACCTCTTTCATTCTTAAGCATTTGCACAGCACTCTAGTTTTCACACTCACCAGGCTCACTCTCCTCTCACTCTCTCCCACATACAATTCAATCTCTTTTGTTTCATTCACCCCAGCCTCACTCTCAATCAATCTCAACCACTCTCTCGGCATTCCCTCCTTTATTTTCTCCATCATTCCTTCAGCTGTGCCCAGCCACATTTCCTCCCCCCCGTCCCTGACTTCATCAACTATCACCTGTGCCCTCATAAACCCTGGAACATATTCATACACTAAGTCCCTTACCTTTCTAAACCCTGCTCTCCACATTGCCCTGTTGTAAATTGTGCTCCCCTCGTGTGTGATTTGTGGGTTAAAAAACAGTGGCTGCTCCCAAACCTGCCTCACATTCACGCACTCATACTTCACACATTTCACAAACTCACCCCATGCTTCCAGAACTTCCTTATAAAACTCAGACACTCCATCCATCCTTGCTCTCTTCATTGACATAAACACTCCACTCTCACCACACCCCCCACAGTGATTAACTGCCTGCCCCAGAAACACCTTCCATACATGATCCCCCTTTCTCTTTATGTATCTGACCATCATTTTCACTCTCAGCGCTCTCTTCATAAGATCTAAGTTAATTAATTTAAGTCCTCCATCCTCATACTCATTCTCTAACACCTCTTTGGCTATCCTAACCCCCTTCCCATCCCACAGAAACTCTTTCACTATCCCATCCACCTCTTTCAACACTTTCTCAGGCACATCCAGCACAGTCATCACATACACAAGCTTACTGACCACCAAAGCATTCACAACAACTACTTTCCCCCTCAAAGTTAATCCTCTCCTTTTCCAAAACCTTAACGTCTTCCTAATGCTATTCACTGTCCATTCATACTGCATGTCTCTCCCTTCTCTATCCTCTATCCCTAAGTTCACTCCTAGCACCCTAAAATAATCCTTCCTCTCTTTCAGCCCTATGTCTAACCTGTCTGCTTCACCTGACCCTACGTACATTATTTCTGATTTCTCTATGTTTACCCTCGCCCCTGACGCCCTGCCATACATCTCCACTCTATCTAATACCTCAACTACACTCTCCCTATCTCTTACTGTTACTGTAGTGTCATCTGCGTACTGATATAACAAACTAACCGGTCCTCCTGGTATCTCTATGCCTCTAATCTTCCTGTTGTGCTGCAAAAGCGCCGCTAAGGGCTCTGCTGACAGTGAGTACAGCAGAGCCGATAGCGGGCATCCCTGTCTTACTGACCTCTCTAATCTAAACGTGCTCGTGACTATCCCGTTGATTTTAACACAGCTAACTGCCCTTTCATACATTCTTCTTATCCAGCCTATCAACCTGTGCCCAAAGCCTACTCTGTCTAACACCCTGTACAAATATGTGTGATCTACTCTATCAAAAGCCTTATTTAAATCTAAACTTAATACTATCCCCCCCTTACCCCACTTCATATAACCTATAGTGTCCCTGATGCTGCTTATTATGTCTGCTATGTCTCTGCCTGGTATGCTATATGCCTGTGTGCCCCCCACCACTGTCCCTATGACTCTCTTAATCCTACCTGCTAACACCCTGGCTAATATTTTATAATCTCCATTTAACATGCTGAGTGGTCTGTAGTTTTCTAGTCTGTCCCTGCTCCCTTTCTTGTGAATGATTGTGACTAACCCTATTGTCATGCTAACTGGCATCTGTCCCTGCTCTTCTATCGTCCTGAATAACTTCTCTAACACTGGCACTAGTTCCTCCCTAAACTCCATATAAAACTCTCCTATTATCCCGTCTATCCCTGGACTCTTATTCCTCCCTAACCCTGCTATCGCTGCCTCTATTTCTCCTGTCCCTATCTGTCCCTCACACATCTCCCTCTGCTCTTCACTCAACCTACCTGTCACCTGCTCTAACACCTGTTCTAAGCTCTCCTCATCTATCTCTTCTTTCATAAATAGTTCCCTATAAAATTCCTCTACTCTTTCAGCTATCCCTACAAAGTCTGTGATCTTCTCTCCCTCCTTTCCCTCAACTTGCTCTAAGTAATTCTTCTTCTGCTTCACCTTCTCTAGCCCTAAGAAATACCCTGTTGCTTTCTCTCCCTCAGTAACATATCTGGCCCTGCTCCTCACTATTGCTCCAGCACATCTCTTCAGTTCTATCTCCCTCAGCTCATGATTAATTCTCATATACTCTCCTTCATCTCTTCCTACCTCCCTGTCCACTCTCTCTGCCTCCCTTTTTAATTCTTCTTTTAATCTCCTCTCCCTGTCTCTCTCTCTCTGATTCCTATTCTTACTGTATCTAATACTGATTCTCTTTATTTCCTCTTTTAGTTCCTCCCACCACCTCCCAATATCCTCCTCATACATACTCTCTTTCATTCTCACCCGTACACATTCTCTCACTCTTTCCTTATATTTCTCCTCTTTCAGCATCGCTCCATTCATACACCACACTCCTCCCCCTCTCCTCTCATGTCCCTGCCCTAAGCTAAACCCTAACACCCTGTGGTCACTAAGTGTGGTTGTTTTATATTCAATATGTCCTATTTTCCCAGCTATGCCCCTCGTGCTCAAAACTAAATCTATTCTACTTTGTTTTAACACCCCCCTCACCACCTGTCTTCTTGAAAACTCCCTCCCCTCTGGGTTCCTCTCTCTCCACACATCCATCAAATCATTGGCTCTCATCACCTCCTTCAGAACTCCCCTCGACATATCACTCCTGTAGTCCACACTTGCAGACGCATCCAGTCTTCCACACCACACATTGAAATCTCCAACAATCAGACAGTTCTCACCACACATTCCTCCCATTCTCTCAAAAACTCTTTCCTCTCTCTCTCTTCATTCGGCGCATACACATTCAACAGTTTGTACTCCCTCCCCATGTGCTCAAAAATAATACCAATCACTCTCCCGTCACCATCGTCAGCACACTTTCTCACTTTCTCAATCACTCCCCTCTTCACTAGAATAGCCACCCCCTTTTGTTTTATCTCCCCCATTATTTGCAAACATGTCTCCCATCCATTCTCTCTGTGCTTCATTCATACAACTTTCATCCCAGTGTGTCTCCTGAATACACATGATGTCAGCCTCACATATCTGTATAGCAGCTTGTCTCATTTCCTTACTCCTCAGCCCATTAGAATTAAAGGAGGAGATAGTTACCATAGTGATCAAATGAAGTAAAATAAAACAAAAACATTATTATTATTTCGGTTTACATTTTGCTTTGGCCTCTCCTTTCTTCCAAGGGGTCTTTTCCTATTTTTTATGATATCCTGGATGTTTTCCCCCTCGCTCTCTGTTAAATCAGAGCACACAGACTCATTACTTAGCCCCTTGTCCCCCTCTTTTTTACCTTCTCTCTCTGGGGCAGTCTTTGCTCTTGTCCTTATCCCTTCTCCTCGACTTGCTTCCTCTTCTCTTGCCGTCTTCGTCTTCACCTCCTGCACGCTGCAGCTCTCCTCGCTCTCCTTCTCTCTCCCCTCCGTCTCCTCTTCTCCCTCCTCGCACCCGTCTCCGTCTTCCTCCATCCTTTCCTCGTCTTCTCCCTCTCCCTCTCCTTCTTCGCGTTCCTCAGCTCCAACATGCCCTCGTTCCTCTCCTTCTCCGTCCTCCTGTCCTCCAGTCCCTTCTCCTCCTCTCTCCTGCTCCTCCGTCACCACACACTCCCGTGCGTAATGGCCCTGCTCGCCGCAGCGGAAACACCTGAATTCAGGGCAATCCCTAAAGATGTGTCCAGGCTTTATGCACAGTCTGCACACTCTGACCTGCCGGTCATGTATAACCCTGAAGTACTTAGATCCCTCCAAAGTGTTGAACCTCGTGAAGTACGGCAAGGATCGCACCTCCTCATTAAATCTCATTAAATCGCAGGAAGCGCGTCCCGTCAGCCACTTCAGTCCCCGGCCACATTCTCCTTTTATTTTAGAAATCGGTTTCACTCCCCAATCACTTAACTTTTCACAAATTTCTTCGTCCCTGATGTAGACAGGTAAATTAAGAAATGAAACCACCATTTCATTGCAGTTACTTTCTTCACTTGTTATCAGTAAGTTTCCAATTTTGAACCCGTCTAAAAGTTTTTGTTTCCCGACATCAGTCTCCATTGTTATTTCCAACTTTCCTGGTCCTCTTTGCCGACATCCAACAACAGTTCCACACTCCTTTTTTATTGCTTTCAACACGTCCATCATGCTGATTTTCTCCTCACCTTCCACTGTTGTAAGCACCGTTCTGTTTTTCAAAAAATTTTCTTCTGCTTCACCGTTTCTTTGTCCGTTTGCTCTCTCATCATCTTTGTCCGTTCCTGTTCCAGCCATGTTTTCCATCCAAAGGTTTTTGTAAGTCCTCCCCTAACACCTTCTGGTGCCAGGGGGGTTGAAACAAAGGCAATAAAGTCTCTAAATAGACACAAAATCAGGTAACACTTGAAGAACAGAGTCTCTCAGCGTGTCTCCTCTCCTTCTACGGCACACTCACAGTCACGCAGGTCCGCGCTCAGGGTGGTATGGCCGTAAGCCATGACAGAAGTGACAAATGGCTCATTTAAGTGTGTCTCCGGGATTAAAGTCAGCATTATGAGGATACAGTCAGAATTCTGGAAATAAAGCCACAATTCTAAAATCAAATCAAAGTCCCCAGATTAAAATCAGGATTGTAAAATCAAAGAAAAAATCCCCAGATTTCCGTCAGGACTCTAAGATTACAGACAATATCCTGAGATTAAAGCCAACAACCTGAGATGAAAGTCACAATTCCTAGAAGGCAGAATTCTGACATTAGAGTCAGAATTCTTGGATTCAAATCAAAATACTGAGATTAAAGCCAGATTTCTTCTCTCGACTACCAAAATGTAATGATAAAAGAGTGCAGGTTGACTCATATCCAGGAGCAAAGTTATGTCACATCCTTCATATGCTGCTGAAAACCAACAAAAGTGAACAGGTCCAGAAGGTCATTCTTTCATTTGGAATAAATGACAAAACTATAGCAGCTGTGAGCAGGTCAAATACCAATTGGACGACATCTTCAAAGTAGCCAGAGGCAAATTTCCAAAAGCTCTTAATGTCATGCCACTGATCAATTTATCGTATAATTTACCATCCAAAGAAAAAAACATGCTCTACAATATCAACCCAACAATTAAAAACTATCCACACCTTTCCAAATTACGTGAAACAAAATTTAGGACTGTACGTGATGGGGTACACTGGTGTCCCAGAACTGCAGAAAAAATGCTAAGTCACTGGAGAGAAACTTTTAGGTTTTAATACAGGGACAAGGAAACAAAAACAGACATGTTGACTGTCCTTCCAATCAAGTTAAGAAAAAAAAAAAACACAGGAGACTCTTAAAATCAGTGAATCTTTCAAGCTTCTAGGATCTTAAGTGTGCAGTATTTTTAATTTAATTTATTTTTTATTTCATTTTTATGAGTTCTAATGGTAAATTAATATTTAAAGGCATTTAAACAAAACATCAACATTTAAACAACACAGCAAAAACTTGTTTCTTAAAAACAACAGGACACATGCAGTTAGGAGAAATTAAGTTTTAGCTTTTAGTGGTCCAGACCTTAAATCTCATCTCTGACCTGTAAACATGTTTTTCTCCCTGAGGTGTCCTGAGGTATGAAAATGTGTGCCCATAAACACAATAGCATGTCCCAGGTGTTAATCATTTCAGCCAGCAGTCAGATGTGTGAATGGCACCAGCCCCACTTTGTGCCCATGCTGTGAATGAGTGCTAATGAGACTATTCAGAGGCAAATGGCTCATTTCAGGATTGAGAATGGGTTTTTCCATTTGCATCGTTGCTGCATGGTGACCCAAAAACAGCTTTTCAAAATATCAGTCCTCCAGTATATTGTCCATTGCAGGGTCTTCTATTAACATTATTTGGAGATCTAGGGTGACTAAAACTGTAATTCACTATTTTTCTATAACCTGAGCATTCACCACATGTGCAGCATTCAACACTGTGTCCAAGTATCTAAGGTCTTTTTTTATCACAATGTGTCGGATGGTGTTTGATTTTTGACAAATAAGTGCTAAAATAAAGGTACATTGTGGACCCTCTGCTTGAGCCACTCATCATCCCCACACTCAGACCAAAGGACCTCCCCCAGATTGACAATGGGCTTATCCAGCATCTTTGCTGCATGGTGACCCCAAAAACAGCTTTTCAAAATATCAGGCCTCCAGTATAATGTCCATTGCAGGGTCTTCTAGTCACCTTATTCCGCTCCGCCCACTTTCATTATTCCGCTACTTCCGCATTTTGTCTTTCGACTTCCGCTAAACTCCAGAGGAGTTTCCGGTTAACATTAGCGCCCTTTTAATCACGTACCTATGTTTCAACAAAATATGTCAAGCAACGCTGCTGCAGCCCTTTTGAAATGGGAACATACAAAAACCGAGCTTAAACGATCAGACGGCGTCGTATTGGCGCATCCGTCATTCATTTTTACATGGGAGGACGACATGAGGAAGTGGCCAGCGATGACATACGGTGACATCTTTAATTATTTTGTGCTGTCGCTGGGGGTGGATGGAGCGGCCATGAGAAACTACAAAAGTACTGAGGCTTACCAGTACTTGCACCGCGGAAAGGTGGGTCATGTGCTGTCACATGGAGACGGGGATTTCACCTTTTTGAAGGCAGACGTGAGTCCCAGCCAGGCAGCTACCGCTAACCACTCAGCGTGGGTGTTGCTTGGCAACCAGGGATCCGTCGAGACTACGGGCTGTTCCTGCATTGCTGGTTTGGGGAGGTCTTGCAGTCATGCGGCCTCAATATTATGGAAGGTAAGCTTCTTAGACAGTTTTCATTACTAATAGTGGTGGGAGGACATGATCCTTTACTTCAAACAGACCTCTGAAGTTATGTGTGTAGTAGGTCATTTAACATTCTGCACAGAGTAACAGTGAAGTAGCGTATTCCTTTAAAATAAAAGCAACAGATTACATAAAATCTATAACATTGAAAGTAAATTGCACAAAGCTGAATATATCATATGAGAATATTTAATTTATATTATGTAAAATGGAATTACAACTATCAGATAAATGTAGTGGAGTAAAGAGTAGTATTTTCATTGCTGTTCATTCTATATCTTGTACTTCATTACAATTAATATCTTGCAAAATTTGTATTGTTAATAATATTGTGTTACCTGTACTAATCTAAGTATAATTAATATGTGTGACAGGTACAGCCAGATGCTGACCTGATGAACAAATGCTGGGTAAGTATTTGGTCAAATCTCCCATGGTGCCATGGAGCAAGGTAAGGAAGTGTAGTCCAGGTAAGTGTATGTAGTCGGGCTGTCAGCTCAGTTGGAAGAGTCTTGGTGGACTGAGGGTCTGCGACTTCTGACTAAAATCTTCAATCATCAGGAGCAGTGTTAATAAGCAAAACATAACAAAAAGGTAAGGTATGATACGTATATACAACTAGGAGTATTAACACTGCAGGGCTCCAATGTTCACTTGACTCGTTGAATGCATCAGGGTGATATTACTAGCAATATTACATAATAGAGTGTGCTTTAAGGTTATTTGAGCACAATAGTGATGCGGTCAGGACCAAGGTGCTTTCTTGCTTTGATTTTTTTTAAAATCATTGCTATTATGTTTTTTTTTCATGAATCACACCATGTGTACATTTTCATGATCATTTAGTGCATTGATTTCCTTTTTTTCCTCCAAGATATTATGACAACCACACTTTAAGAGGCAAGCTTTTGCTGGTCATCAAGTCCATGTGGGACCTCTGCCATTCATCAGGTGGTACTGTAAAGCTGATCGAGAGGCTGAGTTCCAAAGTACTTGTGTGTTCCTGGCTGGTGCACAGCAGGTTGCTTCACTGCTTTCTGTTATCCAGAGGATGACTTGTAGCTCTGGAGAGATGTCTGGGACCAGTGTCTGCTGACTGACAGGATTTCTCTTGCTTCCAGTCCAACCTCTGCCATGTTTTTTTTGTATTGTAGTACATTTATTAAATCAATATTGAAGCATTTTCTTGCTCCAGCTATAACCATAAGGCTAAAACATTGGATATGGCACAAGAATCACTAAAGTGCAGAGTAATCTTTTTAGTAATGAGTAAGGTATACTGTCATGCTGATATTTGGTCCTGCCGACCAGATTGTTTGGTTAGAAATGATTGTACAATAAATATGAATACATTCAGTGATGCAATGAATAAGTCAAATGAACACTGGATCCCTGTAGTGTGCAAGCTGTCTATTTTTTTCCATGTTTGGCAGGTGTACATTAAGTTTTACATGAAGTCTAATCACTGTTTATTGCCCAGAAGAAAGAAGAAATAAAAAAATGTTAGGTGGAGTTGAATTTTAACAGTATTGGGGCCCAAGCTGACAACCTGCACAGCAGTGGGCAAGAGCCTTCTTGAAATACAAGGAATTATTTTTTCACTTATGTTGTTTATCTTGTTTCTCAATTCTTCTTTATACCCTTCAGGCTGAAAATGCTGTGTCCTGTGGGCTGACTGGCATTGCCTGCACTGATCAGCAGCGGCTGTGGAATGTGGGGACTCAAAGAAATCTTGGCCCAAAACGGTTAACAGACATTACTTTTTCACGGCACCGAGTCACTGATGTGCTGCTGATGCATGAGCAAATGCCCAGTAATGCTCTGCCTCCAACTCCTTCATTCTCTACTCAGGATAAGCTGAGAGAAAGCCTCGAGCATCGCTTGCCGGTGTCAAGCCTCCTGCACAAATGTGTAAATGCTGCACGGGGTAGTGGGGAAGAACATCCTTCACAACAGCCTTTTTGAGGACTTTCAGTCAGGATTTAGAGCTCATCACAGCACAGAGACTGCTCTAGTTAAAGTAACTAACGACCTACTCTCAGCTTCAGATGAGGGACTTCTCTCATTACTTGTTTTGTTAGATCTTAGTGCAGCTTTTGACACCATTGATCATGATGTTCTTATACAGAGATTAGAGGTATTACTCGAGTTTACAGGGACTGCCCTAAATACTGGTGTGCATGCGTTAACAGCGCAAGCAGCCTGTGGAAGTTGCTCCTACTAGTTTTCCGTCTTTTCTTGGAAAAAGACTACTTTTACTACCTCTTACTTGTTTGTTTTTTCCTGATTTTAACTTGTGTAGTGGTGCTCTCTCACTTGCCCTGAAGGAGAGTATTTTATCTTTTCTCATTCTATAACTTTTAATCATGGGACCACTATCACACTCTCGGACTACCGTACCGCTGCAGCCCCGCTTTGTTTACAGCAGGGAACAGCTGATCGCGCTGCAGCTGGCCGGCTCAGCGATCTCAACAACAGACATACAGCCAGGTATGCTGGCGGACATAAGGAGAAAAACACACAGGGGGTGTAGAGGAGGAAAAAGCTGCGAGGGAAAGGAGTTGGACTGAGACGACGGAGGCTTATGAAGAGGAGTTATAAGCCGAGTCTCCCCTCTCTCATCATGGGAAATGTGAGGTCCCTCGGGAATAAGATGGACGAGCTGACGGCACTGGTCAGGAGTCAGATGGAGTATCGTACCTGCAGCCTGATGTGCTTCACAGAGACGTGGCTGCAGCCGGAGACTCCTGACTTTAACGTCTCCATCATCGGCTTCCAGACTGTAAGGGCCGACCGGGATGTCACCGAGAGCGGTAAGAGAAAGGGTGGGGGACTTGCCATTCTTGTAAACAACAAGTGGTGTCATCCCGGTCACATCACGGTGAAGAAACGCATCTGTAACCCGGATATAGAACTGTTAGCTGTGGGACTCCGACCTTATTATTTACCCCGGGAGATCTCTCATACCATCCTAGTGGCTGTTTACCCCCCCCCCCCGCGAGCCCGGCGACGGCGTGTAACGTCATACACGCCGTCATATCGACACTGCAAACGGACAATCCCAGTGCTCTCATCATGATCTCTGGGGACTTTAATCATGTCACCATGGGGAAAACACTCCCAACTTTCACCCAGTATGTGAGCTGCACAACCAGAGGGGAGAAGACTCTGGACCTTCTGTATACTAATGTGAAAGAGGCATACAGCTCTTCCCCCCTCCCCCCTCTGGGACGATCAGATCACAACCTGATTCACCTCACCCCCTGTTATGTGCCCCTGGTGAAAAGGCTGCCAGCCACCACAAAGTCTGTGAGGAACTGGTCAGACGAGTCCATGGACACACTGCAGAGCTGCTTCGAGGTGACAGACTGGACGGCACTCTGTGAGCCCCATGGAGAGGACATCAACGAGCTCACAGAGTGCATCACAGATTACATAAACTTCTGTGTGGACACCATCGTCCCAACAAGGACTGTCCTTTGTTATTCAAATAACAAGCCGTGGATAACAAAGGACATTAAAGACTGTCTAAATGCTAAGAAGAGGGCCTACAGAGATGGACATCTTGAGGAGGTGGGGGCAACACAGAGGGTCCTGAAGGTGAAAATTAAGGAGGCTAAGGACAGCTACAGGAGGAAGCTGGAGAAAAAACTCCAGCAAAATGACATCAAAGAGGTCTGGAGTGGCATGAAGACCATCACTGGATACAAGAGGAGCAGCAGCAGGGGAGAGAACTGCAGTGTGGACAGGGCGAACGAACTAAATCTGTTTTTTAACAGATTCGACTCAGGCCCTGTCCTCCCTCCCCCCCTCCCTGCTGCAGGCCAGCAGCCAGCAGCCACTCCAGGGACACCTCCCCCTCCTGGGAGCCTTCTGCCTTCTGATGAGGGAACCCCACCCCCCTCCTCCTCCTTCTCCTTCTCCCAGACTGAAGGACCTCACGTAGCATCTACACCTCCACTCACCTCCCCGATGTCCTTCACCGCAGACCAGGTTAGAAGACAGCTGACAAGACTCCACACAGGCAAAGCTGCAGGCCCTGATGGTGTGAGCCCGAAGGTCCTGAAAGCCTGCGCCCCCCAGCTCTGTGGAGTACTTCACCATGTCTTCAACATGAGCCTGAGTCTCCAGAGGGTCCCCGTGCTGTGGAAGACGTCTTGCATCGTTCCTGTACCGAAGACGCCGTCAAACAACGTCAAGGACTACAGACCGGTGGCACTGACGTCCCACATCATGAAGACCCTGGAGAGACTCGTTCTGGAGCAGCTCCGGCCTCAGGTCAGGCCCCACTTAGATCCACTTCAGTTTGCCTACCAGCCCCGACTTGGTGTTGAGGACGCCCTCATCTTCATGTTGAGCAGGGTCTACGCCCATCTGGACAACCCTGACAGCACTGTGAGAGTGATGTTTTTTGACTTCTCCAGTGCCTTTGACACCATCAGACCGTCCATACTGGGGGAGAAGCTGACAGCGATGGGGATGGAGGCTCCTCTGGTGTCCTGGATTGATGACTACCTGACTGGCAGACAGCAGTATGTTCGTCTGCAGCACTGCGTGTCTGACAGGGTGGTCAGCAATACAGGGGCCCCCCAGGGGACAGTCCTGTCCCCCTTCCTCTTCACCCTGTTCACCACGGATTTCAGCCACAAAACCGACTCCTGCCACCTTCAGAAATTTTCTGATGACTCGGCTGTTGTGGGGTGTATTAACAAGGGTGATGAGGAGGAGTACAGGGCTGTGGTGGGGGACTTTGTCACATGGTGTGAGCAGAACCACCTACAGCTCAACGTGACAAAGACCAAGGAGCTGGTCGTGGATCTGAGGAGGACAAAGGCTCCAGTGGCCCCTGTTTCCATCCAAGGGGTCCAGGTGGACATCGTGGAGGAGTACAAATACTTGGGAGTATTTTTGGATTACAAACTGGACTGGACCAGGAACACCGAGGCCGTCTACAAGAAGGGCCTGAGCCGCCTCTACTTCCTGAGGAGGCTGAGATCCTTCAACATCTGCAGGACGATGCTGAGGATGTTCTACGAGTCTGTGGTGGCCAGTGCTATCCTGTACGCTGTTGTGTGCTGGGGCAGCAGGCTCAGTGTAGCGGACACCAACAAGCTCAACAAACTGATCCGTAAGGCCAGTGATGTTGTCGGGGTGCAGCTGGACTCTCTAACAGAGGTGTCAGAGAGGAGGATGCTGTCCAGGCTGCAGGACATCATGGACAACACCTCCCACCCCCTCCACAGCGTGCTGGACAAACACAGGAGCACATTCAGTGCGAGACTCATCCCCCCACGATGCACCACAGAGCGCCACAGGAAGTCATTCCTGCCTGTGGCCATCAGACTTTATAACTCCTCCCTCTAAAATCACTGCTCCCTCAGGTCCTGGAGAATAAACTCTCACTGTTTTTACTCCTGTGATATTGTTGATGAGTAAATCTTCGGACAAATGGTGCTGTCATGAATACATTTAAATTCGTAGTGTAAATATTGTTAATTGATAATACTGTGTATACCTCCACCTCATTCGGAGCCTCATGTCCACTTCATTTTACTTACTTATTCTACTTATTTTCCTTCATAAGGAAGTTTTATACTGCTTAAAGACTCTGCACATTGCAAACTACTTACGTAATTTTTATGCTCTTTTCATTTGTTTTGTTTTTATTTATTTTATCTTTATTATTTTTTAATGCTACTGTTTATTCTAATGTCCTCATCTGTTGTTTCCAACTGCTATACTGTGTATAAGAGCAACTGAAACAACCGAATTTCCCCTTGGGGGTTAATAAAGTATTTCTGATTCTGATTCTGATTCTGAAATTGGTTTAAGTCCTACTTATCTGATAGATACCAGTTTGTACACGTGAACAAATCCTCTGTGTACACTAAAGTAAGTTACGGAGTTCCTCAAGGCTCTGTGCTAGGTCCAATTCTCTTCTCCATTTATATGCTTCCCCTCGGTGATATCATGAGGAGATACTCCGTTAATTTTCATTGTTACGCTGATGATACTCAGCTGTATGTATCAATGAAGCCAGGTGAGACAAATCAGTTATCTAAACTAGACGAGTGTCTAAAGGACATTAGGACCTGGATGGCCAAAAATTTTCTTCTTCTAAACTCAGACAAGACAGAGATCATTGTGCTGGGCCCTCGACACCTTAGAGAAACCTTTTCTAATGATTTAACTGCCCTAGATGGCATAAGCCTGACGCCAAGCACAGCTGTTAAAAGTCTTGGGGTTCTATTTGGTCAGGATCTATCCTTTAACTCTCACATAAAGCAAATTTCAAGAACAGCCTTTTTTCATCTTCGTAACATCGCTAAAATTAGGCCTATCCTGTCCCAGAGCGATGCCGAAAAGCTAGTCCATGCTTTTGTTACCTCTAGACTGGACTACTGTAATTCTCTTCTTTCAGGCTGTCCCAGTAAGTCGCTTAAGATGCTTCAGCTGGTTCAAAATGCTGCAGCACCTGTACTGACTAGAACTAGGAGAAAAGGCCACATTACTCCTGTAGTAGCTTCTCTGCATTGGCTTCCCATTAAATATAGAATAGAATTCAAGATTCTTCTTCTCACCTATAAAGCTCTCAGTGGACAGTCACCAGTTTACCTCAAAGAGCTTGTAGTGCCGTACAACCCCTCTAGAACATTACGCTCCCAAAATGCTGGCCTGCTCATGGTTCCATCAGTCTCTAGAAGTAGTCTGGGAGGTAGAGCCTTCAGTTATCAGGCTCCTCTTCTCTGGAACCATTTACCGACCACGGTTCGGGAGGCAGACACCCTCTGTACCTTTAAGGCTAGACTTAAAACATTCCTCTTTGATAAAGCTTTCAGTTAGGGACCAGCTCATAGTCCATAGTTTAGACACATAGTTAAGATGCAATAGGCTTAGACTGCCGGGGGGATCTGGCACGTTGGGCTCTAACCCTCTCTCTCTCACACTCTGTCTCCATATATGCCTCTGCCCCTTTCTGTTTGCTCCTGTACTCGTCTCTGGCTCTTGTCTTTTAGGTGGCCTGGGATCCTTGGTGGAAACTGCCTGCTGCTGTGGAGTCACGAAGCCTCAATAACTACAATTACAGACATAACACATTTTTGGCCATCTCATTCCAGTTCATAATCATTATAGCTGTTAATGTTGATATTAACATGATCTTTCTATCCATGGTTGATACATCTATAGTAGCTATCTTTAGCTCCACACGGACATGAGATCCCTCTTGAAAATGAGGTGTCACATCTCAAGAGGTCTACCATTAATACATTTATACTTAACGGAGACAAATATGGTAGGGATGCACTTGTGGTCTGGGCACTCATGAGTTCGTCACTACCATAAATTCTTATTTTCAGTAAGACTTTTATTGATTATACTTCTATAAAAATTTTCACCACAACCACACAGACATGAGGACCCTCCTCTAATAAATTTGTTTGCAGCAGAAACAAATTTGACGGCGACAGGTCTATGATTGGTCCATTGATCTGTCACTAGCTTTAGTTCTTACTTTAGTCCACTTGTCTCCACTTACCTCCCTCCCTTTGCCCACACACTACACAGCATGGATTTGCTGTTCATCATGAGACTGGGGTCTACATTTAAGATTTCCTGCTGCTTAACAGAAGGTTTTTTCTTGCCGCCATGATGGAGGGATTCATGATTGGCTATATGGATTCATGTTGGGTGTTGGATGTATATATTTGTATATATATGTATATGTGTATTTTTATATGTATATATGTATCTATGCATATATGTGTATCCATTATATGAAGAGCTTTGTGCTCTATTGTAAAGTGTCTTGAGATAACACTTGTTATGTATTGGCGCTATACAAATAAAGATTGATTGATTGATTGATTGGTACCTGCGGATGGGGGCCTGGGGCAGCTCCTGGGGGGCGGGTGCGCCCTGCTGGGTTTCATGTCTCTCGGTGGCCTGTGGTGCGGGATCCATTAGCCTGTCGCTCGCTGGGGACCTCGGTGTGGGTGGCTGCCTGTGGGTTGCTGCTCTGTGCGGGTGGTCCGGGGGCCTCCTTGGTCCTTCGGGCATCACTTTCCAGTGCTTCTCTTGGCCCTGGCTCCTCTGGGGGGAGGGGCGTAGGCTCGGCATCACCACCGCACATCCCGCCCCTTTTCGGCCCACCCAAAACCTTGCTGCGACTGGGACCCGGACCAACATAAGATCGACCGGGGGCCCCTTCTCTGGGGGGGTTGCCTGGTCCCGGGGAATCTGGCTCTTGGTGGGCTGGGGGCCTCTGGCCTGCTGTGGGGGGATGGGGGTGGCTGGACATAGGGGGTGGGGGTGGCTTGGGGCCAGGTAGACGGGTGGTTGGCGGGGGCGGGTGACGTATGCGGGGGGCGCCGCCTCGGACCCCCTGGTGGTGTCCTTGGTGCCTTCGTGGGGATGGGTTGGTGCCCCTTTGGGTCCTGGGGCTGTTCCTGGGTCCGGTAGCTTTGGGGGCCCGTGTGGCGGGTTTAGGGTGCCCTGGTGGCTCAAGTGCTGCCCTTGGCCGGGGTCTCACTGGGTATGGGCAACTATTTGGGTATTCGGTGGTCACCTCACATGCATGCCTGTACAGATACTCAAGCTCCTGTCGAGACTTACCGTAAAGAAGTGATTTGTTCCATCAGAACATGCTGAGTCGGGCATTCTCACACATTTTCTCACGTCCTGTGATGCATGCTCCCTCCCTGTCCCATCCCTGTGGGCCCACCCCCTACTATCAAGACCCCACATCTCCGGTGTCCCTGGTTTCTTACAGCCTTTACTTCCTGTATGGACTTAAATCAGCACAGCACTTGGACTGCTATTTTAAATTAACAGCATTACCTGTCTGTCTTCCTCCCCGTTTGCCTTGTCTCGTCTTATCTGTCACTATTTCCCCTTCTTTCACACCGTGGTGTAACACAGCCCTCCCCTTCAGTTCACCTCGGGGGTTAAATAAAGTTTGATTTGATGGAGTAGCCTACAGGGAGGCTGGTGATGGTCACTGGTAGCAGTGAATCATACTTACTTATCTCTCACTGCAAAGAAAAAAAATGCATTAGTCTTTTCAATGCTGTCATCTCCCACAGTGCTCAGCCAGCAAGATAATGCAGACAAGGGGGAAAAAAAGATAGAGAAAAAAAAAAAGTATTTCAGACTGAAATTCCACACAGACGTCCAATTAATGTTTTCAAATTTTGAATTCCCGATTGATTTTGATTGAGGAGTTGAGATTTGGTGGTAGAGCTTCCTAATGCGTTTATTGGTAAATTATTTGTTTATTAACTGTACACCACCTGATGAATATTGTATAACGTCCTCCCCTCCCCCTTGCAGTAATGTTAACAGACCATCAGAATTGCGTCAAACACAATTGCGAACTCTTTAGGAGTGACTGGGACTTTATATTTTAGTGACCGCCAGCTGGTTGCCCCAGGAGATTCCTGCCATACGTCACAATGCAATGAACTATGGGTAATTTCCTCAGTCTGCAGCGATTCCCACTCAAGGAAATGGGTGCATGAAGGGCTCAAAAGGTCAGTGAGAGATCGATCCCTCACACACTTTATGATTTGGCAGTGGGACAGCGCTAAGCCCTCACGGACTTTGCGGGAGCGCGCCTCAAAGTCAGTGAGTGTGGACATTGGGATTGGGCCTAGGACTGCTGAGAGGAGGCCTCTGGAGGAGCTGAGAGAGAGGGTACCACAGTGAATCTGCACACAAGTCTTGATTTAGACAAAGATGAGGCACAGCCAGTACTTTTTGTTTACACTTTATTATCACAACACCACTTTGCAAAATATAAAACAGTTAATCAAACAGTCACCGCATGGTCAGAACTGAATACAGAAATGAAGGAAGCAGGTTGACAGAGACAAGCTCCTCCAACCAGACATGTCACTGTGGTGAGCTAGAATTGTGTGAATCAGTTATGAAGCTCAACCTCAACAGCATTACAGCTCATGGTCAAATGGAATTTCAGGATTTTTCCAGGTTTAAACATCATTATGATGCTCTCTGGGCTCCTCCAAAAAATCTCTGTCATTGTCTTTAAAATCTGTTCAGTCTTCAATCATGTCCTCAGTCCATGGTTGTAAAAGTCTCTTCAGGTCTGAGGATCAGGTTCTCAGTAGTTTTCATCAAGGTGGTTGTGACACAGTTCTAGCCTGACCTCCAGCATGATTTTCTGAATTAGTGTGATTATGTGTGTCAAAATGTATTAATTTAAATGAATGTACCAAGAGGTCATGCAATTGTGTGACATCTGTGTTTGGTCAGGCTGCCTTTGTGACTAAAAGTTTTTCCACACTCTGAGCAGCTGAAGGGTTTCTCTCCATTGTGAATTCTCATATGTCCAATCAGGATACCTTGATGTGTGAAGCTCTTACCACACTCTGAGCAGCTAAAGGGTTTCTCTCCAGTGTGAATTCTCATATGACTCATCAGACCACATTTATGTGTGAAGCTCTTCCCACACTCTGAGCAGCTGAAGGGTTTCTCTCCAGTATGAATTCTGATATGACTCATCAGACTAAATTTTTGTATGAAGCTCTTACCACACTCTGAGCAGCTGAAGGGTTTCTCTCCATTGTGAATTCTCACATGTCTCCTCAGACTGCCTTTATGTATGAAGCTCTTACCACACTCTGAGCAGCTGAAGGGTTTCTCTCCATTGTGAATTCTCACATGTCTCCTCAGACTGCCTTTATGTGTGAAGCTCTTACCACACTCTAGCAGCTGAAGGATTTCTGTCCTGTGTGAACTTGTTTGTGTTCTGTTAAATGGCATCTATTTGAAAAACATGCTCCACACTCAGAACAGCGTGTTTTCCTACAGTTAGAGCAACCAAAAGGTTTTTCTCCCGTTTGAACTCTCATGGTGTCTCTGAGAGAGTCTGTCAGTTTAAATCTGTCACCACACTCACAGCAAATATGTAATTTATGTTCCAGTGTCTCTTTCCAATCAGCATTGTCAGTCTCTGCTTTAGAGGAGTCTTCACTTTCAGTTTTAACCTCAGTCTCTGCTTGTGCATCTCTCTCTGGATCAAAGTATATGTCTGCCTCTGGTCCTCCACAGTCCTCTCCATCAGCTCTTCTCTCCATCTCTTCACTTTGGACTTCATGGGGGTGTAAGGACTGAAGCATCTGTTCATCACCTTCACTCTTCACACAGACAGGAGCATAAGTGAATTCGATATCAGCCTCTACTTGTCCTTGAAGCTGCTCTCCCTCCTGACTGCTCCAGAGCTCCTCTGGTTCCTCCTTCATGTGCAGAGGCTCAGTCATCTTCTGGACCAGACTGGAGCTCCACTCTGGCTGCTCAGATGGGACCCCTTCTCTACTCACAGAAGGCTGCTGGACGTCTTCACAAAACACTGAAATACAGAAGCACAAGTGCAAGAAATTTAACTTGATGTTGAAAATGATAGAATAATTAGAAGGTATTATCTAAACTGGTATCAAAACGATCTTTTCTCTTTAATTTAATACTTTTATGGCTACATATCTTTGTGTTATTATTATTGTTGATAAAACAAACAATACAGGCAAAGACTAAGACATGTAGCAAGACAGGTTTGATAACATACAAGCAGACTGGTTTTACCGTTTGGAGGAGAAACCCAACAGACAAAACAAAATGAAAAACCAAGCAAAACAAAAAAAGAAATAAAATAGAACAAAACACACATTTTGAATTGACTTCCGGTGGAGATGAGGTGGATGGCCGTTTCAATTTTTGCTCCCCGTCGGTCAGAGTTAATGCCCTGGGATTAATAATTGATTTTGCTTAATATTGTTTTGATCAATGATGGAAGGGGAAAATACAAGATGAATAAGAGGAAGACAGCCTACAAAGGCAGAAAAGATGGAGTTTTCAGCTGCGGAAGAGACCTTAAAACAAGAGCAGGACAACGGTAATGGCGCCCAAGCGACTGTGCTAACAGCGGGGCTAGCAGAGGATGAAGGCCTTGCTGCCACCATTCGCTGTGACATTAAGGTACCTGGCATGGAGTTGAGGACCCAATTAGGGGACTTTCAGAACAGACTCAGAGAGGACCTGAAAATGGAGATGGCCGATATAAGAAATGAAATACAGCAGAAGCTAAGCGGGATGGTTACTGACCTCAATGCTACAACAGCGGGAGTTAACGAAGCCGAAGGATGAATCGCCAAGCTGAAGTGGTCAGCGGATTTTGGGAAAGCACTAAATCAGTCACAGCAAGTACAGGAGAGCCTCAAAAAGAAGCTGACAGATCTTGATGCCCGCTCAAGGGGCAACAACGTCTGCATCTACAGCATCCCAGAGGAAGGAAGGATAACATTCAGCAATTTATTCGTGGCTTCGTTGTGACAGAGTTGGAAGCCCTTGCAGAAATCGACCTCGGTATTCAGCGATGCCACAGAACCCTCTCCCCAAAACCACCTCTGGAGGCACAGCCAAGGTCAGTGATTGTATAATTCCACGAGTTTAAGACGAAAGAACTAGTGCTGCATTCAGCATGGAAGAAAAGGAAGATCTTCTTCTGAGATAGGAGGATTTATGTTGGCCATGACCATGACAGCAGAAACACTCGCCAAGAGGAAGGAATACATGCAAATTAGGAGGCTGCTTCCAAATACAAACATACCATTCCAAACACCGCCGTCAGCCAAACTACGGGTCTTTTTCAATACCGCAGAGGACTTAAAACAGAGGGGCTTTCAGCTCAACTGGGAGAAGCCGGGCCCCGCAGAGAGACTACAGAAAAGCATCTGGCGGCGAGCAGGGAACACAAACAACCATCAAGACGACAAGAGAACCAAGGAGAAGCTTTGTGTGTTTCAGTGGCAGAAATAGATATTGGAGGTAACAAACAGGACTGAAACATGGGAATACAATCGCAGTAAATCCGGATATGAAAAGAAAGTTAAGGGTAAGAAGGCAGTGGAAGTTATTTGTTAATTTTGATGTTTTATGAGAGACGAGAGTAAGCCCATGTTTAAAAGACTCAGAGACAGTAACTCACCTCCGATCTTGTTCCGTTAAAAAAAAAAAAAAAAAAAAGCTACTTTTGTGAATTATATTACCAAGTGATTGTTTTAATATCTCTGACAGCATAGTGTGTATTTCAAGATTTAGATAGGGGTCTCCCTCGACTTGTAGTATAAAGTTGACTGACAAACAGATGATGACATTTTGTACAGCAAAAAAAAATACAATCATTGAAAGGATTACCCAAACTGCACTTAAAGGGGGCTCTGGTGATTTTGGCCAGACTCTTCCCCCATTTAAGAAGTATCTCATTGCTTCGAAGTCTATTTTAGTTCTCTTATTTGTTTCTTGAATGTTTCTGTGGAAGTGGCTGGGTCTGCCTCGAAGCCTGAGCAGCATCGCCCTGCATGGCAAGAACAACATGCTGAAGCTCCCCATCAGTAGCCTGAATGAGGAGTTCAAGGTGAGCCGTGCCAGGGAGGTGCTGCAATACAGAGAGTCAGAGGACCCGAAGGTCTCCCAGGCTGGGATCGAGGTGAGGACAGGGCAAAGGTGGAGGGCAGCAGAGGCTGTGGATGTGGCTGAGTCACGGCTGCGGCACAGGGCGCTAGTGGGAGCAGTGACTCAAGGAAGAGCGGGCCTGGGCAGTGGCATGGCATCCTGCTGCTACAAGGTGCAGGGTAGGGACAGGCAATCACTGGTGCAGCAAGAGGTGCGGGCAGCAGTGGAGGAAGAGCGGGCCAGCAAGATTGTTGGAATGTGTCAGCAGGGAGCCTGGACAAGATGGGAGCAGGCAGTGGACCGCAGAGTCTCATGGGCAGAGCTGTGGAAAGCAGAGCCCCATCGCATACGGTTCCTGGTCCAGGCTGTCTACGACGTACTACCGAGCCCATCCAACCTGTTCAGCTGGGGATTGGTGGAGTCACCTGCCTGTAGCCTCTGCGCAAAGAGGGGGACCCTGGAGCACATCCTCGGCTGCTGTTCGAAAGCTCTGGGTGAGGGTTGCTACCGCTGGCGCCACGACCAAGTCCTGAAAGCCATAGCAAACACCATCAGCTGTGGAATCAGCCACTGCAAGCGCCTCCGTCCAGTGAAGAACACCATCGCTTTCGTCCGGGTTGGGGAGAAGCCACCAGCAGTCACCAGGGCTGTCTCATCTGGCCTGCTAGCTACAGCAGAAGTTGCCTCGAGGTGGTTGTGAATTAAGAGAGGAGAACCATGGGTGGGGTAGCGCTACCTGGACACAAGCTGGGGCCTGATCAACCCCAGCTGGGTCGCCTGGGTGAGAGTGTATGATGTTTGAAAGACCTGAAACACTCAGTGACCCCAGGCAACATCACTGAAGATGTGTCCAGGTTTGCATCAAGTTGATGTATGATACAAGCAAGAAGAAATTGTTCAAAATATGTTCAGGCGAGGTCATTAGTTTCACATAAGTCATCATACTGTTATTACTGGTTTAAATGCAGTGCCAGGAGTATAAGATCAAAACCCTCAATGTTAATGGCTTACACAATCCAGTGAAAAGGGGCAAGGCTATTGCAAAAATGAAAAGAGAAAAAAAATGCAAGTAATATTTTGGCAGGAGACCCACCTGAATCAATTAGAACATGAAAAGTTTAAACAAATGGGCTTTAAAAATACTTTCTACTCATCATACAATTCAGGGAAAAAGAGAGGGGTAGCCATACTAATCCCTAGCAGAGTAAATTTCAAAGCAGGGTCAGTTCATAGTGATAAAGAAGGATGTTATGTCATGGTTAAAGGGCACCTTGATCAAAGAGAGGTAACACTGGTTAATGTTGATTACCCCCTGGCAGCGACAACTCCTGCATCAGGGATAAATTTCAGTTAATTGCTACAGAGGCCTCTGGAGTTCTAGTTTGTGGTGGGGATAGGAACATGCAATTACAACCTAAGCCAGACTCCTCTCATAATTTCGAAAAACTCACCCAAAATGCAAAATTGACCAAAAAAATCCTCATAGACCTGGGGCTGCCTGATGTATGAGAGCTCCACCCCAAAGAAAAACAATATACATTCTACTCTGCAAGTCATGGAGTTCACTCAAGAATTGACTACTTTTTCACTTATAATTCAGATAGACACAGACTTAAAGATATGGGTCAAGGACATCTCTGACTATGCAGCTGTGTATTTAACCTTACATTTAGACACGAAGAAGAAGAACACACTCTGGCGACTCAATACAAGTAGTTTAAACAATTAACTGTGTAAAGAATTCATACAGAAAGAACTCAAGGAATACATGGATAACAAGTAAAAGTAAAGACTTGAAAAGCTACTCATAAAAGTACAAATACCTCAAAAAATTACTAAATTACAGTAATCTGAGCATTTGTAATTAATTACATCCCCCTCTGGACAGCATAGTAACCTAAGACATGATCAATTTATGTTGTGCAGAAAAAATGAAACCATGACCGTCTTAAGTTACAAATCAAGCACTTAATGTTAATGGCTGTTTTTCAGGTTTATTGTTCTCTCTTAAATTATTCAAATGTGTGACAAAGGACGTTTTCTGATGAGTAGCTTATACCTGCCTTATAGTATGTCAGCAAGCAATGCATCATTAAGGCTGTGTTGTAGATATTGATGAAAGGACGATGATACTGGGTGATAAGAAATGAAAGATGATGCCAAAAGATTGATACTGATTGATACTAATCTGTGTTTTTATTTATTCTTTATACAAATAGCTGAACGCAAAAACCCAGTGTGGCAACATTTGCATTTTTTTATACTTGACAGTGTGTGTGCTGAACAAAGCTGTATCCTACTGTGTTCATTAGGTGTTGTTAGTTAAAGTTGTTAAATAGTTAAATGTTGACATTTCAATAAATGTTTCTTTGTTTAAACTTGAGACCTGTAATATTTGTTATCATTGTCATTTTTTTCATGTAAACTGAGGGAGCAAAAGCAGTATTGGCCACAAATATTGGCCCAAGAAAATCAGTCATCGGCTAAGGGTGATGGAAAAAAATTGGTATCGGCATCGGCCCTAAAAAATCCATATCGGTCGATCCCTAGTCAATAGTACAGAAAAGTTCATATAAACAAAACAAGAAAAAGTTGGACTCTCACTCTCACTCTGGTTATGACAAGAACAGCCCTGCATATCTAGTTTTCTATCCAGGCTCAGGAAAAGTAGTCAAAAGCAGGTTGGTGAAGTTTTTCACAAAGTGTGTCACTGAATGCCACACTCAGACCGATTAGTTAATGGGTGAATATGTTTTGCATAGGGAGGGCGCTGAACCCACCTACCAAAAGCTGAGATAACAAAACCAATTCCACAGGAAACACAAGTAGGATGTGACCCAAGCACCAACAGAGGTGAAAGGGAAAGTTGTGAGAGCAGATGTTATCCACAGAGGGAGAGGAGACCTCCCCAGTATTTGAGAGACTGAGTGTGGGATAAAATGTGATGATGATCATGCAATAACCAGTATTGATTATACATGTGATGTACCCCAAACTCTGAAGGGGGCTATGAGCTCACCAGAGTCAACCAGAGTTCTCCAACTGCTGATATGATATCTGTACATAGCTTAATGCAGATTGCAGCTCAATATGGTTTGGAACTGCATCAAATCGTTGTAAAAACTGCATATTCGCATGCTCCTATTGACTGTGAAGTATATATGGAACAGCCAGAAGGATTTGAGGTTAATGCAGAAACAGGAGAGAAGCTCGTCTGTAAACTTCACAAATCACTTTATGGTTTGAAACAGTCAGGACGAAATTGGAATTAAATGCTGCATGTGGACAGGATGATTAGATTGAAGTCTAAGAAACAACCCACAGTTGCTTTGTCCACATGTGAAGCTGAGTACATGGCTTTAGCAGCTACTACACAGGAAAGCCTGTATCTTGTTCAGTTACTGAGTGGAATGGATACCGGATGTGTTTACACACCAGTGACAATTTATGAGGACAATCAAGGGGCGATTGCTTTGTCCAAGAACCCTGTATGTCGTCAAAGGTGTAAACATATTGACATCAAGTATCATTCTGTTCTGTCTGCACTTGATGATGGAAAAGTAACGATTGAATATTGCCCAACAGCAGACATGGTGGCAGATATTTTGACAAATTCTGTAACTAAAGCTATGCTTGATAGATTCGTGTTTTTTATTTTTGGTGTGAAGAGTTAAACATGAAAAAAAAACTGTATTTTGTGTAAATGTATATGACAACTGTATGTTGTTTGTCAGCCTAAGAGCAAGTGGGGGTGTTGAACACTGTTGTTCTTGAATGTGCTCTTACACTGATCCACTGGCTAGGGGGCATGGTTAACTCATTACCGGGTGTTGCAAATTAATAAATGACTGCTTGCCCGTGTTCTGTGTGTGTATGCCGGTCAAACAGACCAGATGGCTGCGTTTATGTCCGTCGTCATGATTTAGCCTGTTGGCTCCTTTTACGATGGCAACGTCAACAATAGCAAATGCAATAAGAACAACAATCATGCTGGTTTTTTAGCATGTGGATTAAATGATTGTCAAATTAGCAACATTTATAATGAAAAATTAATAAATAACAATAATAATAAAAATGACAAAAAATAATGATCGTAATAATAATAAAAATAAAAAAGAAGAGGAATAGAAAATAACGTTTTAGTATTGGTAGTTGTAGTGATGAGACTCAGGATGATAATAAAAGTAATAGCAGAAATATAAATTACATCATTATCATCATATTTTATTTTCATAATAATAATGATAATAATTATGGATAAGTAGTTATTACAGGGAGTGGGCATGGAGGTGATGAAGTTTTGAGGGGGTTTATGTGAGACTAGTTTGTTGTAGATCATGATTGTCAGAGAGTGATGAATGACTGACAGATAGGGTTGTGATTAGTGTCAGAGGAGTTTGTATTTTCTAGGGAGATGTAATCAATGAGCAGGTTTTTCCAGTGTGTGATGTGTATGGAGTTCTGTGGTTTCCAGTTCATGAGGATAGTTTTCTTGATATTTTAGATAGACGTTTTTTTGAAGGAGAGATGTTAATGAGTGTAGAGGCTGGAGGGGGAGGTCTAGGTTTATTTTTCTTTTTTCATTGCTGATTGGACAGATGATGAAACCTGTAGGTATTGTAGAATTTGTTGGCTCCTGATGCTGAACTTCTGGACCAGGAGTGTGACTGGAACCAGGGTGTTATTGTTGAAGATGTGTGTGAGGTGAGTGATCTCTTTATCTACCCAGGAGCTTCAGTGTAAAGATTGTTTAATTCTGATGAAGTCCAGGTTGTGCCAGATGGGGGTGAAGAGTGAGGGTGCCAAAGTGGAGTTAGTAATGTTGTGAAATTTCCACCAGGCTGTCAGAGTTGGTGATATTGTGGGTGTTTTTTAATAGTCTGACTGAGAAATGGTAAATCTGCTAAATGGGTGTCTGTCATGTATTATCTGACTGAGTGGGGTGGGTTCATTTGTAGATGTATTGAAGTTGATTTGTTAGTGAATAACGGTGAAACTTTGGTGCATTGAGTTCGCCTAATGCTTTTGTTTTCAGAAGTGCGGCCAGTTTTATTGTTGGGTGGAAATCTGGAGTGCTGTTGTATTTCAGTTAACAGTCTATTAAAAGTATGGCTAAGATGGACTAGAAGTGTAAGGCAATCACATACAAACTGTGGTCACCAGCTGTCACATTAAAACGAAATCATCAATGTTGAGTTAATTACAGTGCGTGTTATTACCTAATGCGTCTTATTGTTCCTTTGTGATCTCAGTATGTTATATCGAGTAATGATGCAAAATAATAATACAAATTATAGTACTATTATTTTCAAACTAGAACTATTAACTTAACTAACTCAACACTGATGATTTCATTTTAATGTGACACCTGGTGACCACAGTTTGTATGCGATTGCCTTACTGTGTAATGGTAGGTGTGGAGGAAGAATAAGAGTAAGCTCTTGCTCTTTACCTTTTGTACAACAAGTAATTTCATTGATACGTGCGCTACACAATCAAATGATGAGATGATTTACTGTACTCGTGTGATAAGGCACTCCCGTCGTGAGTGTGCGCAGTATGCATCCTCGACGATCAGATCGACCGTATCTCACATGAATACAGCAGAGCCATATGTCAAGCTCCCGTTTAGCTCTGTGATGCTCAGAGCGCCTTGCAACACATTCCGAAACGCATATACCAGTGTTACTCGGTGGGCGGTACATAATAAATTTTATCTCGTGAGAAAAACCAGGTGTGGCGTGTGAGAGAGTGAAAAATTGAATGTGTCACACTCTGAACGCGAGCCCTGGAAACTTCAGAACGAGGCGGAAACTATGAAAGGGATATCCGGTCGGAATTTATTAAGAATTGAATAAAGGCGTATCTTAAAGATAATGATGTTGATCGATGTTTTGGGTTTCCATCAATTCTATAAGATGGTTGCTTAACCAAACGATGCTTTATCACACCCCTATTCACAACAAGGAATAGTTCACTTAAAAAAGCTGTTAAAGAGACTCGACTCGTTTGTGAACGTCACATCTCTAGCGCAAACCAACGTGGAAGTAAGCAAAAAAAACAAAAAACAAAGCCTCTGTAGATGTGGCTGCTTTCCTGGTCTTCATGGAGACAGTAGAATTGACAAAACTGACTCTAGAGAAAGTTTCCCTCCAGAAGACAATGTAATGTCCACACATTGCATGAATTACACAGGATCTGATGATAAAATCTGAGGCTAATGTCACCTTGTTCTGTAAACCGAAGCAACAACAAAACAGCAACAGAATCAATCAATGATTCTCGACCAAGCAAATAATTGAGCAAACAAATAAAGCTGTTTGTTTGTGTTGGAAGGTGAAGCAGTTAGACAACAGTGAGAAAGTGAAAGATGGCAACTCCCAACATGTGGCCAACTCAGATGGTTGTCAGGAAGAAAGCACACAGTAACTAAACTGAAACAACACACAGTCGCTCTGATCTTGGCCTCATATTGTTACTTACTGAGTCCACTGTTGATGAAGAAAAAGGGTCCAGCTGGAAGAGGTCCTGTGGTTTGGATGAATTTAGATGAGTCTGGGCTGCAGTAGGACCCTCTGACGGCCATGCTCCACTGTTGGCCTCCAATGGCAGGTGACTGAAGCACAGTCCACATTGTTGTTGTTGGGAAGAGCAGGCTGAAGATTCACTCTGTCCTTTGTTCAAACTGGTTAACTCAAAGAGGAGGAGGTCCAGGTAAACCAGAGGGCGGAGGGTTGGTCCGCAGAGCTGCAGCTGGTCGACTGTAGGTGGCTGAGGGTTGAGAGGGCTCCTATATTCTTGTCACCCCAGGTTTCCCCCAATGAGAGAAGAGGACTGGGGCCCCTCCCACTTCAGCACAAGGTGTGACCTTCTGCAAAGCCTCAGCCTGCTGGAGGTCTGAGACTTTGGAGTAGTTTCAGGTCCTTTGTCCTATTTTCCCTCCAAAATCCCACAAACCAGACTTCTGTGAATGCACACAGGTTCGAGGCTCTACATGTGGGCTGTCCCAACACAGATTGTGTGAGTTTAATCCTCATAATCACCAACAAAGTCTGTTGAAGTTTTTGTCCTTTAAAGAGATAATGCTGGCTTGATGCAGTCCACTAAATAATCTTTTACAGTTTGGTACATTTCCCAAGTCATCCTCGACACTTGCAAAACAGTCATTACATTTCTCAAAACAATTCGTACAAATAGTAAAACACTATGGATTGTCTGCAAAAGTGAGTCTCTTGCTCATAATCCTTTGTTCATCTCTCAAAAGTAAATATCAGTGTCAATGAACATGTCAGTGCAATCAGAATGATAAGTCCTTGTGTCATTGTATACGGATAAGACAGTCAAATTTCTTCGTCATGGTGACAATATAACAGTGTACTCTGGAGAGTTGTTCTGATGCAAACTATTGCTAAAGTTTTTATGACAATTATTGTAAATTGTTGTTTGTCCTGTGATTTCTTGACTGACCATGTCATCAGGATACTGAAAGGAAAAGACAGCACTGTATAGCACAAAGAAAAAGACAAAAGTAGAGATGCATCTTTGAGCTATTTCATAACACTGGTTGATCATTGGTTGATCGACTGCTTCACACATTCCCCTTTGTTAGAGAAAGCCAAGATTCACCTGGGAGCAATTTATTAATTCAGGACAGATTTAGAAAAAAAAGTCTAATGGAAATGTATAGGAATATGTTTGACATTTTATGATAACTTGTTCAACCATTTTGCATGTAAAGACTTATGCCATGAACTAATGCCTCAGTGTTGTGGGGGTGAGACCATTCAACAGAGACCCATTATAATACATTTTGATCAACATGACAAAAACAGCTGATAATGTAGGAAACAACAGAGAATTGTACATCATAATTTGCATGGATGTACCAAAGCATTTGCAATTTGTTAAAAGAAATGAGAAACTGCTTTTTTGATGTGCACAAGTGATGTAATGATGTGAAGACTGAACATGTAGTTTTGAGAATTTCAATTCTGATCTGAGAAATGAACCAAAGTGACTGAGAAAACTGTAACAGAAATTCATTTGATAAAACTGAGCAAAATTGATCATTTTTAGAGTTTAGGCAAAACAAGTTTGTTTGTGTGGCACATTTCAGCAACATGAAAATTCAAAGTGCTTTACTCACAAACATCAAACCCCCAAAATGTTGGGACCAGCATGGACTCAGGCCTGCATGCATTTACATAAACCAGAGCTGTGGTCGTTTTGACAGAGGAGAGGACAAAGGACTGAAACTCCCGGCACCCACGGGCAACTCCAACACCGGGTGTGAGACTGGGATTGTCCACTTTCAATGGAGGAGACTTAGGGGGCTCCAGAGGGGTCAGAGTCAGATTTGAGGAGTTTATAATGGTGTTGGGGTGCTGCGTCCTGTTCATTGACCCTCTGTGCCTTTTCCTTTGACTCTCATGGTCTCTGTTGACCCGATTGTTGATTTAATTGTACCCTGAAGTTCTGCCTTTTTCTGCCTTTGTTTTGTTTGTTAAAGCACTTTGCAAACTTCTGTTTTTAAAGGTGCTATATAAATAAAGTTATTATTATTATTAAATTATATTGCTGCAGTTTAGTAAGTAAGTAAGTTTATTCATATTTATAAAGCACTGTTCTAGAGTAGAGGCCACAAAGTTCTTCACAGTAGAAACATTACAAGGTAAATGAGATACAAAATCAATAAAATAAGAAAGGTTTTTCCAACCAGCTGGGTCTTCATTTGTTCCCTAATGTTTTATATTCTACATTTGATTTTATTGTTTCCAGATGGAAAAATCAGTGTGTGACAGCTGCAGAGATAAGTTGCAATGGGGATGGTTGTTATTGTGCCAGTTTTACTTTTGAGTTAGGACAAAACCAATGGTTTCCAGACAACGCCACCTTGGGAATTTTGCCAAAGGAAATAGATCCAAAATAACTATTAAAGGGCCACCCCCAATAAACAATGAGGAAGTCCTTAGTTTAGGCAGAAAGAGTGGTCAGGGTGGGTGATGGGTGTGAAAACCTGCAGTAGAAGCCATTCAGGTCTGAGGCCAGATGATGGTTTCCTATAGTGTGGGGGTGGTCTTCTGTAATCGAAGATGTTTTTCAATCCTTTCCAGACTCGTGCAAACTCTGGCTGATAAGCAACTTCTCAGTGCAAAAGGCAAAACATGTAACGTGAAGTGAGGGGAAAATTCTCTCCTGATCTGTTTCATTATTCCATCCAAAGTGGCACCACACTAACAACCAATGAAATTATTTAATGTCTCTAAAAGCATTTTTTGTCATTTTTTGAAAGGCACCCATCTCCAGGGATCGGGCGCCTCCATATCTGCAGGGCATACCAGAAGTTGGTCCTCTTTGTGTATTTTATTACTTATTTGGCCTTATGGCGCCACGCAGGAACCTGGGAACCCCCAGAGTCGTAGAAAGAAGAAGGTCTTTATAAAATAGGTTTTAAGTTCAGATTCTTGGAAAAATGTCTGATTTAACAAAGACTCAAGTTTGGTTTGTTTCACTCAATAATAGATCTGTAAATATAGCATTAAAATGATTTAATTAACAGACCGCCAGTAAGTGAGTGGGTGAGTTTCCTTATGTGATAAATGTGATGTCAGTATAATGTGCCCATTACTTTTAATCATAGTCTAAATTCTTGTAATCGGTATTTTAAAGTTAAAATAATATTTAATATTCAACTCCCTTAAGATATAATTTTTTTGTCAGGTTTTTCTTGTTAAATAAAATTACGAATATCTCTGAACCTTAAAAAAAAAAAAAAACTTTATTTAAGTTTAGTCACTGTAGGAATTGTATGCTCAAGGTGTAAAATGACATTCAAATGTATAGGAAAAGAAATAATAATGATAAATTAATTACATAGCCAGTTTTAGAGCCACTCGGTTTGGGGTTTTTAACCAGAAGACATCTAAAAATAAAACAAACAAACAAACAAAAGCAAACTCCTTTAGTCCTCTGTTGACCTCGACCATAACTGAATGTTATGTTACTGAATGTTTCACGCATAATGTTTGTCGTCTGAGTTTGATTTAAAATAAAGATGTGTTTAAAAAAACCCAAAAATGAATGGGATTCTTTTTTAAATTCTGAAATGATGTCTGTGGTTGACACAAGACTAAGAGATATTTTGTTCCACTGTAGAAACATGTTCAGTTAATAACCTACTTCCTAATAAAGAGAAGCAAACAAGATGCTATATTCATTCAATATTCATTACTGTTTTGGATGCTTTCGAAAAAAAAAAACAACAACAACAACTTAATTGCACGATGTCAGCGTACAGAACAAACAATGAACATCAGGACCATGATGTATGGCTTGTCTCTTATAGATTGGGTAAAAAAAGTACTTTATAGGCTGCAGAAATGCTGTAAACACCAGATAATTAAGTTAATTTGTTGATTATTTTATTAATCAAAAGGTATGATATAAAAAAAACCCCAAACAAACGGATGCTTTTTTTTCTGGAGTGAGCAAAAACATCCGGATTGTCTCCTTAAAGAATGAGGGTTGCCTAATTCCAAGAATATATATGTAATCCCCAGGGCACTAAAATCTGTTTAATGTTGTTTTTTAGTTAACAGATATCGTCAACAATCACTCAAATATTTTAACAGCTCAGATAACAACACAATGTAACAAATCGATAGGAAAAAAGCAAACATTAAAAACATTAACATTTTGAAATTTTCAGGCCTTTATTGTGAGACTGATACATTTTTTACTGTGGACAAACGTAACTATTTCACATCAGACATGACACTGGATCATTTTGCAACACTGAGTGCAAAAGTCTAGTGGTTACTCTTGGGATCTCTTCTATTTAAAACTAATAGTAAATCCATCGACAACCAAGTATTTTGCAGCCAGTAGAAACCCATTTTTGACTAAAGCCAGCTACATCAGAGATTTTGCCATGTAAAATTAAACATGACTGCATAACATCAGGAAAAAAACAGTTCTGAAAGAATCAAATCAGTTTAACAAGAATGACTAAGTTAACCAAAAACACAACTGTACCGAGTATATAAAACAAATCATGAGGCGCTAAGGCACTCCGTTGCTTGCTCCAGGATCCTAATGCCAATTTCAATAGCGACTTGGTGAGATCAGATCGTCGTCTCCGACCGGCTTCAGTGAGAACATCACACCCGGGTCAAGCTGCTAAGTTACGGATGACGTCGGCGTTACCTGCTCACGGCATAACATTGTGCCCGTCCCCTCTGTCTATAACTTACGTGACTCTTTGCCATCTCAGCAACAAATTCCATCCGCCTTTGTATCATCAGCTCCGAGTTTGTACATTTTTAAAGAGGGACGAAAGTACAAAGTACAGAAAACCGTGTCCACGGCGTCCATGCTCTTTTCCATTGTTTACGTGGTCGTGTTTTGTGGCGCCGATGACGTCATTAACGTGATGACATCAGCTTGATGCGCCAGAGGAAAAAAAAACAGCCACGCAGCTCATCTGCTGCTGAGTAGACCCGGGTCTACTGGCAGTGGTAAAGGAGTCACTCGCGGGTTAACCAGCGTTGGAAAAAAACAGCGTTGACCTGCGGATTTTAACGTGAAAGCGGTACTAGTGGAGGAGAAGCCACTTCTCCCATGTCATCCTTTCTTCTTTGTCATTTCAGCTACATGTAGCTGTCCATGGGAGCCACAGCCTGATTCTGCAGTTCTCGCTATGGTCCTTGACCCAGCAGCATGAATGCATTGTAGAACGGCAGGTAGTAAATTGTTTTGGTCTTAAAAACATATGGTACAAGTTGTGTATTGCAGTTCGCGAGCTGAAAAAGTCAGTATTTTAAGCTATGATTTGTTTGTGTCTTATCAAATTTAACCAACACTAAGCAGTTTTTTCCACCCTAATAAAATATTTCTAGAATCATTGTGATGGTACATCACCTTACAACAGGTTGAATGACACCTCTGTCATGGTCTGAGGGGGTCTGTATCACCTTCACTGGCACTATGTAACTTCTATGTGGATGTAGGGATACTTCCACACTAAAAAACTACGTTATACTGCTTTGACTGCTTTACGGCATACACCACTTCCCCCTCGAGGCGAAAGCTAAACGTTGGGAAAAGGAGAATATAAAGCAGTTTATGAAATCTTAAAACAGATTTAATGAACAGAATTTAGTTTAAAGTAAATATGCACTTATTTTCCTAATGGAAATAGGGACCTCTGGCTCACACTTGCAGTGAAAAACCAGAAGAAAAGAAAAGTTTTATCGGAGGAGATGAAAAAAGGAAAAGCTGGAGAGTAACAAGCCAAATGCCTGGACAGGGATAAACACTGGCCCGGTGTTCACTCGCTGGTGTGAGGTGAAAGACGAGGATGGATCTCCGAACCATGCTGATTTTGCCCTGTTGGACTTGTAAGTACATGATTTATTCGAAAAGAAACATGATCAGACTGTACCTTATCAGTCCACATGGTTTATTTGTCTCTTGGGAAGTCCTGTCAGCTCGCTTCTCCTCCCTCTGTATGTCAACAAATGCACATTGGTGTGAGGTGCTCTGTTTTACGACAGTGCAGTTACACTCAATGACCATAGAGGCCCCTAGAGAGCTGAAAGCCAGAATCTTACATAGTGCCGCTTTAACAAGTTTGTTTAATTATCAGCTACCAGGTTACTTAAGCAGGTTGTTTAAATTTTGTCTGATTGGCAGATAAACCATTTATGCTGTGTTTATGAGTGTTTGACATGTAGTATGATGTCCATTAGTCTTAAATACATTTTCAGGTGTTTTTGCACTTGATACTTTGGGTATTTACCCACATGAAAAATTGTTACTTTATGTTCTTAAAATGTTACTACAATAACTGGCTGTATCTTTTATATCTTTCTGTGTCCCCCCTCATTTTTCCGCAGTTGTAAGTGCCTGACAATAAGTTAAGTCATTTAGGAGTTGAATTGACTCATTAAAAGTCATATTTTCCAGTTACACATCATCAACACATAATGTGCTGAATTTACACATTTGTTACCCGACACAGTTTTTGTGTTAAAAGGCTAAAATAACATTTTTGTGGGTTTTTTCCTTGACACATTAAATGTGTTAAAATGGCTCACATATCTATTGTGTAAAAATCAAAACAACATGTGTTGTCACTCAACACACTTGCCACATGTGTCAAAATTCTGCACATGTTGTTTTTGACATCTCTTTTTGCAGTGTATTGAGTCCTGAAGAGATGCTGTAATCAGAGGCCTTACTATCTATCTTGGAGAAAAGATGGAGGATTTAATATTTGATTATAAGGTAAATAAAATGTATCTCAGCAATAAATCAGATTTCAATCCAAGATTGAACGAGACAAAATATTGCCCTTGAAGAAAAGGGTCTAATCTCCATTCTCCTCGACTGCCTGTCTCACCCTCTTGGCATCACTGGTACAGCTCTCTCCTGGTTCCACTCATATCTCTCAAAGCAGACAGTTACAAAGAAGACAGTTTGTTACCATCGGCAACTCTCACTCACCCCCCACCCCAGTTAACCAGGGCGTGCTTCAAGGCTCTGTTCTTGAGCCTTGAAGCTTCAAGGTTGGAGATCTCATGCTGGATGCGGACGGGACATCCATCTGTCCGTCCTCCGAGGTCTGAAACCTGGGCGTCATCCTGGACTCAACCCTCTCCTTCCAGTCCCACATAAAATCTGTCACCAAATCTGCCTTTGAGCACCTCAGGAATATCTCCAGACTCCCACCATCGCTCCTTGATTTTGTGGCTGAAACACTCATTCATGCCTTCGTAACCTCCCGCCTGGACTATTGTAACAGAGTCCTGTCTGGAGTACCCAGCAAAACTCTGGACAGGCTTCAGTACGTGCAAAACTCTGCAGCTAGAGTCCTCACCCACACTAAACCCTGGCAACACATCACTCTGACCATATCCACCTCCACTGGCTCTTTATCAAGTCCTGCATCAGCTACAAAATCCTCCTCCTCACATATAAATCTCTCCATGCTCTGGCTCCTCAGTACCTTTCTGATCTCCTCCATCCATACACACCATCCTGCAACCTTTGGTCATCAGACACAGGTCTATTTTCCACACCCGAAACCAAACTCTGAACCTATGGAGACAGAGTATTCAGTGCTGCAGCCCCCACCCTCTGTAACACTCTCCTGCAGACATCCGTAGCGCTCCATCTCTGGACATTTTCAAAAAAACGTCTCAAGCACCACCTGCTCACCACAGCATACAGTCTTCATTAAACAACCCCTCACACTCATCTACCCCCCTACACAGTTTGTCCATATCTATGTGTCCCTGTAAAGCGTCCTTTGGTTTCTTGAAAGGCACTATACAAATTCAAGATATTATCTATCTATCTATCTATCTATCTATCTATCTATCTATCTATCTATCTATCTATGTACAGTGGGTACGGAAAGTATTCAGACCCCTTTAAATTTTTCACTCTTTGTTTTATTGCAGCCATTTGCTAAAATCAAAAAAGTCCATTTTATTTCTCATTAATATACACTCAGCACCACATCTTGACAGAAAAAAAAACAGAAATGTAGAATTTTTTGCAAATTTATTAAAAAACAAAAACTGAAATATCACATGGTCATAAGTATTCAGACCCTTTGCTGTGACACTCATATTTAACTCACAAAGCTGTCCATTTCTTCAGATCCTCCTTGAAATGGTTCTACTCCTTTATTGCCGTCCAGCTGTGCTTAGTTAAACTGATTGGACTTGATTAGGAAAGGCACACACCTGTCTATATAAGACCTTACAGCTCACAGTGCATGTCAGAGCAAATGAGAATCATGAGGTCGAAGGAACTGCCCAAGGAGCTCAGAGACAGAATTGTGGCAAGGCACAAATCTGGCCAAGGTTACAAAAGAATTTCTTCAGCACTCAAGGTTCCTAAGAGCACAGTGGCCTCCATAATCCTCAAATGGAAGAAGTTTGGGACGACCAGAACTCTTCCAAGACCTGGCCGTCCAGCCAAACTGAGCAATCATGGGAGAAGAGCCTTGGTGAGAGAGGTAAAGAAGAACCCAAAGATCACTTTGGCTGAGCTTCAGAGATGCAGTAGGGAGATGGGAGAAAGTTCTGCAAAGTCAACCATCACTGCAGCCCTTCATCAGTCAGGGCTTTATGGCAGAGTGGCCCGACGGAAGCCTCTTCTCAGTGCAAGACATATGAAAGCCCGCCTAGAGTTTGCCAAAAAACACCTGAAGGACTCCCAGACTATGAGAAACAAGATTCTCTGGTCTGATGAGACGAAGATTGAACTTTTTGGCAATAATTCTAAGCGGTATGTGTGGAGAAAACCAGGCACTGCTCATCACCTGCCCAATACAATCCCAACAGTGAAACATGGTGGTGGTAGCATCATGCTATGGGGGTGTTTTTCAGCTGCAGGGACAGGACGACTGGTTGCAATTGAAGGAAAGATGAATGCAGCCAAGTACAGAGATATCCTGGAAGAAAACCTCTTCCAGAGTGCTCAGGACCTCAGACTGGGCCGAAGGTTCACCTTCCAACAAGACAATGACCCTAAGCACACAGCTAAAATAACAAAGGAGTGGCTTCGGAACAAGTCTGTGACCATTCTTGACTGGCCCAGCCAGAGCCCTGACCTAAACCCAATTGAACATCTCTGGAGAGACCTGAAAATGGCTGTCCACCAACATTCACCATCCAACCTGACGGATCTGGAGAGGATTTGCAAGGCAGAATGGCAGAGGATCCCCAAATCCAGGTGTGAAAAACTTGTTGCATCATTCCCAAGAAGACTCATGGCTGTACTGGCTCAAAAAGGTGCTTCTACTCAATACTGAGCAAAGGGTCTGAATATTTATGACCATGTAATATTTCAGTTTTTCTTTTTTAATAAATTTACAAAAATGTCTACATTTCTGTTTTTTTCTGCCATGATGGGGTGCTGAGTGTACATTTTTGAGAAATAAAATGGACTTTTTTGATTTTAGCAAATGGCTGCAATGAAATAAAGAGTGGAAAATTTAAAGGGGTCTGAATACTTTCCGTACTCACTGTATCTATTGTTGGGATCAATTCCATGTTACTTAGAGAACAAAGGAGAGGCCTACATGTAACTTTTGAAGCCTGACCTTGAGTAAATTCTAAATTGTAATTCTAGTTTTGCCGCCCGTTGCAAAACGGCGCAACAACCCCCGGGTTTTCACCTAGGGGTGAATTTCAGTTTGAGTCCAAACTCTGCGTGGGCATTGGCTGAAGCCCAGTTAACCATGCTGGGATCCCCCGTGATTTCATACAAACAATGAAGATGCTACCGCGGCCCCTCCTTCACACTTTTAATTGTTGCCTTCTTAAGAGATCTCTCACAGGTCTGCTGATCTTATGACTGTGAGGACGAGCGCGCCAACTTTGTTATGGACTCAACAAAGCATCTCGCCCTCTATCTGTGGTTTTTCCCTGCTGTCCACAGACAAACCATCACCTTACCGCCGTCACAAGGATGTGAGACAGACTGCCTGAACTCAGCTGAGGAGTGCAGCGGCCACTCAGAGTGGACAGCGGACACACGGAGCGGACCTCATTGTTCTTTTCTTCTATCATCCAAACTCCGGAGGACTGGTGCAATTAAAAGTAAGAGGCTTAGGCTACATGTTCCTCTTTAGGACCACGGGGAGTTTGAGTTTGCCTTATGGTATGTTTCAGTGAAATTTCTAACTTGGAGCTCTGATCAATGTAACCCCAAAGTTGAGTGCTCCCAGAGCTTCCAGGCTTACAGATGGACAACAAAATATGTAACCACTGTTTACTTAAGAAGCAGACAGCATGAATTCTATGTAAGGTTGGTGAGATTAAGCTGACTTTCAGATTTTAGTTGGAGATCCGATGTTTCTAAGCATTTTCCTTCATGGAGGGCCCCACCCCTCTTTATGGGGTGATGAGTTCACTGGACAAGGTGGTTTGACGCTCACAGAATCTGAGCATGAGTCAGGGTCTTTAGGTTTCTAATCCAACTGGTCCTGCTATAGTCTTGCGAGGCCTGGACAATGACTTGTGGCCCAAGATACCAGCTGGACTCCCTCATGACTATTTCCCTTCAGTGCATTTTTGGGTATTGTTGGCTGGACCATGAGTCCAATGCTAAAGTGTTTAGGAAAGCGGAAAGAGGAAAGGTCAGCTGCTGGATGTGGGAGCGGCAAATGTGCTTCTATGGGTACCTGGCGTGCTTTCCTGAACCTGATCCAGCTCACCGTACACTGGGTGTCTAGGACCCAGTGGTTTGGACCAGACCACGGTCGACCTCATGCATTGAGGAGGGGTCCACTTGAAGGATACCTGAAGAGTTGGATCATGGGGCTGGTACAGGCCTGGATGAAGGCCATCAGGAGGCCAGAGAGGAACAGGGACAGGGGACAGGTTGACGAAGCGAAGTGCAGAACTGGCTCCAACACCTGACCTGACCTGAGGGCCCCATCCAAGCTGAAGGTTCAGTGAAGAGAAACACATACACACACACACACACACACACACACACACACACACATATCTATCTATCTATCTATCTATCTATCTATCTATCTATCTATCTATATGTATATGCGGTGTAAAGCAGCTTTGAGTAGTCAATGACTAGAAAAGCGCTATATAAGCTCAAGTCCATTTACCATTCCATTTACCATATGTAACAGATGCGCATATGGGCATATATGGAGACTGATATAGGGACTGGTTTCCAGTAGTAGTAGTAGTACAAAACACAAGACTCTGTTCCTCTGTCTGCACCTCAGCTCCCTCAGCAATGTGTAGCGGCACTGTCTTAGCTAATTTGTCTATTAGTGCTATACAAAAAAAGTTTGATTGATTGATTGATTAGCAATATGCATAAATGCAACAAAATTACATATAAATATGTAATTAATATAACATACGAATTGCTTATTTAATTGTTTACCAAACCTGTCAAATACTGCTGAAAAACATACATTTTAACATGAAATATCCTAATAAATCACTGAAAAAACTGCTTTAACACAGTATTTTCATGAAGCGGTGACACCTGGTGGACAAAGTAAAGAAGACATAGAAGGGAAACTAAACAGATGCACCCGAAAATGCAACATAAATCAAACAAAAATCATACCTGTAGAAGACTCAAAACACATAATTTGCCCTCTGTTCCCCTGTCTGCACCTCAGCTCCTAAACAACAGATTTTTAACAATGAATAAGTTGGAAAATCTCCTGCTGCACATGAGGACATGACTTCTGGCAGGATGCGGTATTGCGAATCGCGCCTAAAAAGTTACATGAAAACATCATCCAAACTCCTAATAAAACTGTTCAAAACAGCACAAAGTGGCAGGATAATGTTATATTAACAACACTTAGCACCACACACCAAGGGTCACGGCTTAAATAGCTCATTTTGTAATGTAAACAACAAAACAATATCACAGCATTTTCACACAACTACCCTCTGCAATGTGGAGCAGCACTGAGGGGCAGAAAGAGGGAGCTATGGAAGCCCAGGAGGTACAGGAGAAAAAATGGCATTGTCCACAGGAGAATTGAAATAACTCCAAATTAAAAGAACTAATTGAGATAAAATTCACAAATACCCAATAAAATATCCAAAAAAATTCATTACAAATTCTCAAAAATAAAATGGAAATACATTTTGTTTAACTCAAGTTTTTGTTTGGTGCTTGACAGTTAATACAATGCTACATAATTATATCGGGCAGGGCTTTCATAAGCCAAAAAAAGTGTCAATAGTATAATATTACATTATATTACATGAAGGTGTGGAAATGTTTACAGGTAGAAAAGTTAGTAAATAAGTTCATGAATGAAAAATTGTAATAATAATATATAACTAGCTCAGATAAGTAACTAAAATAGTGAGGATAAACATATTAAATAAATAAATAAATAAACAAATACATTAATCCATTATTGCATTAAGTGCAATTTAATATCATATTGAATAAGACCACTGTCGTCTTGTTGATTGATAGTAATCTTGGACCAGAATGGTTATAAAGCACACATATGAAGCAGGCTTTATCATAAGATTTACCCATTCTTTAAACTGTGGGGCTCTGGGGGTTTTCCATTGTTTAAGTATAGTCCTAGCTGCCACTGAGACCCTGGCCATGATAACTGAGAATGTATTTTTGATAGGTCACTTATCTCTCCTTTATCACCCAATAAACACAACCTTGGGCAGAGTGGCGTAGTTCTTTCCAACCAATCACTTAAACATTGTATAACAACCATCCAGAAGCGTTTGATCACTGGGCATTCACACAAACAATGTATAAAAGTACCATTATCATTTTGACATTTCCAGCAAGGTCTGTTGTTCATAGGGCTTATCTACTCAGTCTCACAGGGTCCAAGAATACCTTTGTATAATCTTGTATTGTGTGAATTTGCATTTACATTCCCTTACAAATTTTCCACAATGCATAATTATTTCTGCCCATTCCTAGTTTCCAAAAACAACCCAAATGAAAAAACAACAAGGATAAGTTTTAAATTACTCTACAACTTAAGAAACTTAAATTCAGGTCCTCAAAGATGGTAGACTTAAGTTTGAATAAGGAACATGTGCTTTGTCTTTGGCTTCTACTTTGAACTGTGCCATTGTTAACATTACCCAAAGAGTATTGACAACAACTGTCCAAACATTGAGGCTGTATCAATTCTGTAGAATCTGCATTGATACAAATATTCCCAAGGATTGTGTATCAGTATTTAGAGCACAGGCCTAATATACAGGGTGTGTTCTTTGGTCAGGCCGTCCTGCTGCTGAAGCTCCAGATGAACACAAGGTGGTGCCAGAGATGCACCGAACCCCTGAGCTGCTCCCAGTTTGTTCAGTAAAACAGGTTTGATTTGAAGTTTAACCATAAAGTAATCAATAATCTATGCATTCATACTTTTGGCACCAAACAGATTAAATCACTGATTTTTTAAATGAGGGACATGTTTATTTTTTTAGTTTGTTTTGTAATGGATCAGTAGTTATAGGAACAGGTTGTTGTCTGTACATTTCAAAAACCTGGTTAATTTGCCCTTCATATTCTGATTCAGGTCGACTCATCAGACAGAAAAATATTTCTGCATATCTTATTAATGCAGGATGGGTTTAAAGTTAATAATAGCCAAATACTGGACTTACAGAGCTTAGGATTATTTTCAGTTTTATTTATCTTTCAGTCTTCTGTCTTTTCTCTAAATCATGATTTTCTCCTTTAACCCTTACTTACTGTTCGGGTCAAATTTGACCCATTTTGACATTGAACAGCAGTAAAAATATCCCAAAGGTCATTCTTCTAGCCTGAAATTTGATCACTTTTCCCGAAGTGACCCAAATTACATGCAAATACAAATATTTTATTAATTTGTATTTTTGTTAAGGTGCTACACATTTTGCACAAATTTGACCTGTATCTATTCAGATGGATTTTAGATCTATCAGTGTGGGTCAAATAAAGAAAAATTGTGGTTTTATGGAATCTTGAATCTTTGAGAATGCACATGTCATGTTTGTGTGCATTTTATATGCAAAATAGGTGACAGAGTTCAAGGGGACCTCACCACTGCCACAAGAACTGTCTGTGCTCCCAGGTTCCTGCAGAGACAGACACCTGGTCTTTGAAGGGGCAGGGGTAATTCCAAAATATTGAAATAGTGAACAAACAAGAAGTCATCCAGAGGTCAGATGCTGACTTCACACAGACACAAGATGTACACCTTATAGTGCAGCAATTTGAGGGCCCATTTACACGAACAATGTTGTTGCCAGAAACGGAAAGGTTTTTCTTCGGTGTTATCAAAAGCCCTCCGCGTTCACACAGACATGGTATGAAAACGATGCGCATTCACACGGATCCGCAAGAACGGCTGAAAACGCAGTAGAGTGCATGCCAGACCAGTCGTTGGCAATGCAAGTTTGTAGTGAAACAGCAGTGTTACAATACGTGTCTGCACACTAGAGTCCTTGGCAAATATGATAAATGTGTCTCAGCTGGTCAGAGTTTTGACGCATCATATTCACATTTTGTTGGAGGAGCGATAACAAACCTACAGTTAGCAGCACACATGTTGCCCAGTAGTCAGTTTTAGCTGTTGCTGTTCCCAGGTGCACGTGCTACCTTTATCTGAAAAAGTACTGTGCATGTGAGTCCTCATTTTCCCTGACAACGACGATCCCTCTTTACGCAGACAACAACAAAAGCATTTTCAAATCTTTTCGCTCTGGGCCCCGGTTTCAGAAGTTTGCGGATTCAGGCACTCCAGGCACCGTTCTCGCTTAAGCGGAAGGCACAAACAATGAAAACTCTCCATTTTCATTGACATGTAAACAGGTCCTGAGCCTGGACCTGATTAAGAAGCAAACATGAGAGTACAGTAGATAAGGAGATGCAGCTTCTGCCGTGCAAAAAAAGACTGTAAAACAGGGACAGCCTGCTACAAATGTGAGAAATACATACCCACACATGGAAAGTGTCCCACCTCAGCTTTGAATGCAGAGACTACTTCCCAATCAGCACTTTATATCTTATGACACAGCAGTGAGGACAGTGTTTAGTGGTTATATGATGATGTCCAAAAGTTCCAGAATGTTCATGTAATTTTCAAGGTCAGTTACATACAACCCCTGGTAAAAATTATGGAATCACCAGTCTTGGAGGATGTTCATTCAGTTGTTTAATTTTGTGGAAAAAAGGCAGATCACAGACATGACACAAAACTAAAGTCATTTCAAATGGCAATGTTCTTGCTTTAAGAAACACTAAAAGAAATCAAGAAAGAAAATGTGGTAGTCAGTAACAATTACTTTTTTAGACCAAGCAGAGGGAAAAAAATATGGAATCACATAATTCTGAGGAAAAAATTATGGAATCATGAAAAACAAACAAAAGAACACTTCAACACACCACTAGTACTTTGTTGCACCGCCTCTGGCTTTTATAACAGCTTGCAGTCTCTGAGGTATGGACTTAATGAGTGACAAACAGTACTCTTCATCAATCTGGCTCCAACTTTCTTTGATTGCAGTTGCCAGATCAGCTTTGCAGGTTGGAGCCTTGTCATGGACCATTTTCTTCAACTTCCACCACAGATTTTCAATCGGATTGAGATCCGGACTATTTGCAGGCCATGACATTGACCTTATGTGTCTTTCTTCAAGGAATGTTTTCACAGTTTTTGCTCTATGGCAAGATGCATTATCATCTTGAAAAATGATTTCATCATCCCCAAACATCCTTTCAATTGATGGGATAAGAAAAATGTCCAAAATGTCCATGTAAACTTGTGCATTTATTGAAGATTTAATGACAGCCAGTTGAGGCAGTTGTCTTTGTAAATCGCATTGGAGATTTACAAAGAACAAAAGTTCAGCATCATCACCTTGCCCAATGCAGATTCGTGATTCATCACTGAATATGACTTTCATCCAGTCATCCACAGTCCAAGATTGCTTTTCCTTAACCCATTGTAACCTTGTTTTTTTCTGTTAAGGTGTTAATGACGGTTTTCGTTTAGCTTTTCTGTATGTAAATCCCATTTCCTTGAGGCGATTTCTCACAGTTCGGTCACAGACGTTGACTCCAGTTTCCTCCCATTTGTTCCTCATTTGTTCTGCTGTGGATTTTCTGTTTTCAAGACACATTGCCTTAAGTTTTCTGTCTTGATGCTTTGATGTCTTCCTTGGTCTACCAGTACGCTTTCCTTTAACAACCTTCCCATGTTGTTTGTACTTCGTCCAGATTTTAGACACAGCTGACTTTGAACAACCAACATCTTTTGCAACACTGCGTGATGATTTACCCTCTTTAAGGAGTTTGATAACTCTCTCCTTTGTTTCAATTGACATCTCTCGTCTTGGAGCCATGATTCATGTCAATCCACTTGCTGCAACACCTCCAAGGTGTGATCACTCCTTTTTAACTGCAGATTAACGAGCAGATGATGATGATCTGATGCAGGTGGGAAAGGAAATTGACAGGGTGATTCTATAATTTTTTCCTCAGAGTTGAGTGATTCCATATTTTTTTCCCTCTGCTTGGTCTAAAAAAGTAATTGTTACTGACTACCACATTTTTTTTCTTGATTTCTTTTAGTGTTTCTTAAAGCAAGAACGTTGCCATTTGAAATGATTTTAGTTTTGTGTCATGTCTATGATCTGCCTTTTTCTATTAAATAACTGAATGAACATCCTCCAAGACTGGTGATTCCATAATTTTTGCCAGGGGTTGTATATTCAAATCATTATGGCTTTTATATTTTTTATTTCTTACATATAATATTTTTCATCAAAAACGAGTGGTGTAAAACTTAAAAAATACACTTTCCCTGCTCTTTGAAACATTAACAAAGGATTAATCATTCATTTTTTAAAGTTGCATAGGCTATTTAAAGATTCTGAACGTGTTTGTAGTTAAAAATTTGGTGGAAATACTCGCTACAGGGGAATTCTTGAGTCAGGTCAAAATTGACCCTTACCATACTGTGAAGGTACAGAATATGAACAGTATGTAATTAAGGATGGTTAAAATTAAATATAAAATACACATTCATCTTCTTTATATATGTTTTAGTTTGTCAGAAGAGAGTAAAGTTAACCAGAGTCTGTCCCTTACATGTCCAACATACCAAGATATTAAAGCTGATCCAGGTTAAACTGATGGCAAATAACAACGAATAATAAATTAAACATTTGAATATTGGAAAACAAACCTTCAGAAAAAGGATGAAATATTTTTGAACACAAAAGAACAAACCATTATCTGACAAACTGCTGGTTCAGATTCCAGGACCTACAGGATTTAGACAGCCATTGGTGGACACTAAAAACCAAGTTATCACTTTACAAAACCAGTGAAAACCCAGTTATTACATTAACCATTGAGGCACCTTGGGAGCAAAATTGTTACATTTCCTTTTTTTCTTTTTTTGAATCTTAATATCTCAATCATTTTAAATGCAAATTATATGATACTTGGCAGTGTTTTTTTTTTTTTTCATTTTAATTTTCAAAATTCAATGATCCCACTATTGTGAGTTGTATTGAATTGGAGTGTACACTGAGCGTACACTCTTTGACTTCATGTCCGACTTGGTTCCATTGGCTTCCATATAAACACATATTTTTAAAATACTGTAATCCTGACCTTTTCAAATACTTTCCCCATGAATACCTAATAAAGCTAAGCCTCTACCTTCAAAGTAAAGGAAAAACAAGTTTTGGGTCTAATGAACTCCCTAAAACCACCGGGGTGGACATAACTGCATCATATAAGGTTTCAGTGGAGGTCTGGATCCCTGTGATGGCCACAGCCACACATGGGTAATGTTTACCCTCACATCACCATCAGTTGCTCACCTCATAAGTTTGACACATGTTTTGCAGTTAAAAGAACACATCTACACATTATTTTGATTTAACATTAGTTTATTACTTGCTTTATGTCTTACACTGTTTAAATTTAGTGCACACAATTTACTCATTGTAAGATTTAGATCAATTTTCTGTTATTAATTCTGGTCTCTTTTTTTTGAGTTACCTGGATGTTGGGGGAGGGGAACTTCCTGGTTCAGAGGCAAAAGGTGTGGCCAAGGGCTGAAAGGACTTTTATGCTGGAGCCAGCTCATTGAGATGGACCAAGTTTGCTGACATCATGGGGGGATTTGGGTTAAGTTAGTTTTGATTTGTGTTTACTTTAATGTGGCAGCCATTTTGTTTACCCCCTTTGTTTCCTGTGGTTTGGCTACACCCCTATATATGTGCTCCCTTTGTCTCATTTTGTAAGGTCTGTTTGTTGAGTTGACACTTATTGTTTGTTAAGTTTATTTAGTGTTATATTAAGTTGACCTCTTTTATAGGCCTAACTCTTAACATTTTGGTTTGTAATTTTGACCAACTTTCTTTGGGTAAAATAAACACCCATTTTTCTTTAAATTAATCCTGTGTCTGAGCTTTTACTGCTTGGTCCATGACAATCCCTTACCTGGCAAAATGTGTGACATTAAAAAAGGTGAAAACCACAAAAATGGACTTGGAGTGTTGGGATAATATGTGTGATTGTGAGTGTGTGCATGTGTTTAAGTTCAAGTCATCAAATGTCAGACTGGCTCTGTCTATGTGCTTCCTTGATCAATTGGATCTTATATGTCCTTATGACAAAAAGGGCATAAAAACATATAAAATATAGAATTAAAAAAAAAAAAAAAAACTTCATATCTGTGGCTGGGTCAGGAGCTGTCGAAAATAGAAAAGATTGAAAAGATTTAACATATTTTTTACACTTTGATGTGAAGAATGAAATTGATACACAAGGGATTTTAATAAAAAAAAAATTATTAATTTGAATTGCTCCAAAAACAAATAATGCATCAAAATCAACTTTGTTAACAATTATTGATCAAGTCAAGGCTGCAATAATCTCACCCCAAATATTCCACTTTGCACCTTATTTTAAAAAATGAATAACACATAAAATATAGAATACATTTTTTCCCTACTGAAAAATTCAGTTTTTTTTAACAACAAAAAGTGCATATATACATATTACATAAAAAAATAATAAAATATTTTATATCTATGGTTAGGGCAGGAGTTGCAGAAAAGATCTGATGCAGTGAAAGTAAAAAAAAAAAAAATGAGATTTCACATTTATATTACACTTTTATGAGAAGAACTGTTTTGGGACATGAAGGATTTTAATGTTAAGTTCTTGAATAAATTCCGGTTGCTACAAAACCCTTCCCCAAATATTCCACTCTGCACCTTATTCAAAAAAAAAAAAAAAAAAAAAGCATATCTTAGGTTTTTTCCCTATTAAAAAGGCAGGGTTTTTTTTTAAAACAAACAAAAAACAAAAAGTGCATAAATACCTATACTACATAAAAAAGTAGTAAATTATTTTGTAGCTATGGTAAGATCAGAGGTTGTTGAAAGATTTGATGCAGTGAAAAAAAAAAAATATTAAGATTTAACATTTTTATTACACTTTTGTGAGAGGAACCAAACTCTTTTGGTCAACGAAGGGACTTTAGTATGTATTTATTTTTTGGGTGCCTCAAGTTAAAAAAAATAGTGAAAACCCAGTTTTGGCTAAACAGAAATCAAGTTTGGGATTTACTAAACCAATGTTAACCAAGTTATAACTTTACAGAACTAGCGCAGACCTAGTTTTGGCTTCACACAGCCAGTGAAAACCACTGCAATCACTTTACAAAACCAGCGAAAGCCAGTTTTGGCCTTGCCAAATCAGTGAAAAACCAGTTAAGACTTTACAAAACCAACATAAACCCAGTTATCATTTTACAGAACCAGTGGAAACCCAGTTATGGCTTTACCAAACTGCCCCTGCCTTGGTCAAGTTTCTCCTTTTTTCTTCCTCAAGCTTCATGTCTTGACATTTCTATTTATTTTGAAAGTACTTACCCTTGTCTATAGTTCATTTTTGTCTTGGCCTCTCCTCTCTGTCTCTCCCTGATTGTTGTTTCCCTTCACCTGTGTTTCCTCCTGCGTCACCTGTGTCTGATTACCTGGTGTGTGTATTTACACCCTACTACCCCTCTGGTTCTCTGCCTGACTGTCGTTGTACCTCATGTCTTCACTCCTTGTGAGTCCCTTTGTGTACAGATCTCACATAAGTTTGTTTTTTACCCTGCCTTTTTGCCTGCCGATTCTGATACGTGTGCCTGTTCTGACTGCACTAAAAGACTTTTTGAGATTTGGACTTGTTGGGTCATGTTTTTGAGTCTGAAAGTGGAGATGAGCATCTTTGCCCCAAAATATTTAAAAATGACTATTTGCAGAACTGGGTCATTCAGGAAAGCTGTGATGGAGACTGTGTATTTTTTCTTTGAGCATTTTCAATAATTTCTATCGTAACCTACACCAGATCGATTTGACTGTCTCAGATACAATAATGGTAGTTACATCACAGAGGCCCTGTCATCCTTTTTTTAGGCTATTTCTGGTCCCTCCAGGAAACTAATAAGCCTGCAGGGATGTTTAGTTGAACAAGCAGGAACGAATCTAACCTTTCTGTTGGTGTGGCCAAGCCAAGCTCCCAACTAACGACAAAAAAAAAAAAAAAAAAGAAAGGGTTGAATGCCTGATGTCTAAACCTCTTCAGATGACAGAGAATTTTTTTTTATGAGGGACAAATTTTTTTTGTGTCCCAATGATGAACAAGCATTCAGGCCAATTCAGCATTTAAGTGCTTGATGAGAAGATTAGTGTCAGAGTATAATTATAGGGGATTGAAGTCATTTTAATCTGTGTGTGTTAGTCAGCGGGATGCAGCATTCTTAAGGAGTTTAATCCAAGGGGAGTCAAATGTTTTGGCCCAAGCAGAGTTAAGAAGAAAATTCAAGAGTAACTCTGGTATCTATGTTGTTGTTGTTGATCAATGGATATCATTAAAGGAACACTTCAACATATTTGTTGTTTTCATGTCTTGCCTCACTCCTGAGTCCATGACAAGCAGGTAAAACCCATTCTTTTGACTGTGCCTGCAGTAACAAGAAAGAGACAGACAAAGATCGCCAACCGCTAGTTAGCTTACCTCAAATGCTGGAAGTCAACCAGTAGTGCTAGTCTGTCTCTGCCTACAGTCATTAAATAAACTCTTCAGCAAATCTAAACAGTCCTGTGTGCTTGTTGTGACTCCATTATGTTATGTTATCTTCATGTTATTTTCATATTGTCTTCTTCTTCTCCTAAACAGAGGCTTTGTTTAATTTACCTACTTCTGCAGTGGTTTTCGCAGAGATGTGACGTTCTCGAGTCTTTCGAACAGCTCTTTTAAATAAACGAGAAGAACTGATTCACAGTCCTGAGTGAGCTGTTCATTTGCGAGCCATTATTAAATGCATATTGCCTGCAAATTTAAGAAAAGAATGGCTCACTAACAACTGTGAATTGGTTCTCCTCGTTCATGTACAAGAGCTGTTCAAGAGACTTGATTTGTTTGAAAACGTCACATCTCTCACTAAAACCTTCGCAGAAGTAGGTCAACAAAACAAAGCCTCTGTTTAGGAGTGGAAAAGAATATGAAGATAATATGAAGACAACATAACATAATGGAGTCACAACAAGCACACAGGACCGTTTAGAGTTGCTAGCTAAGCTAACTAGCGGTTGGCAATCTTTTTCCTTCTCTTCCTGATTACTGGACGCACAGTCAAAAGAATGGTGTCTATCTGCTTGCGATGGACTCGGGAGTGAGGCAAGACACAAAACATCAGAAATGTTAGAGTGTTCCTTTAAGGATGAATATAAAGTAAGGCTGTTTCTAAATGCAAACTTTGGACACTGTTTGCTTTTTTTTGGTAAAACTGGAAGAGGCCTTTTAAATGTTTTGGTACACATTCACCAGCCACTTATTAACTGTACCTTGCTAGCCACAGTTTGGACCTCCTTCACCTTCAGAGCTCCTTCATTCAACAAGCTGAAACATCCCTCAGGCTGAACATCCATGGTGAGAATCTCCCGCTCCACCACATCCCAAAGGTGCTTCACTGGATTGAGATCTGGTGACTGTGGAGGCCACTGGAGTACAGTGAACTCATCATCATGTTGAACACACCAGTTTGAGATGATCTGAGCTTTGAGACATGGAGCTGCTGGAAGTCTCCATCAGGAGATGGTCCAGTTGGACATGGTCAGCAGCAACACTCAGATAGGCTGTGGTGATTAAATGATATGCGGTTGGTACTGAAGAGTCCAGAGTGTGCTGAGAAAATATCCCCACACCATCACACCACCAGCAGCAGCCTGAAACATTAATGCTAGGCAGGATGGACCCATGCTGTCATGATGTTCACACCAAACTTCGGGCCTACATCTGAATGTGGAGCAGAATTACAGACTCATCAGACCAGGAGACTTTTTTGGATCTTCTATTGTCCAACTTTGGTGAGCCCGTGTGAACTGTTCAAATTCAGACAACTTTATTCATCCCAAACAGGCAATTCACTTTCTAGCTACCAAGTCTGATAGTTGACAGTAAAAGAACAAATGAAACAAAAACAATCACAACATTGATGAGGCCACATTCACTTGTCAGTGGCAATAGATTCAGCAGAAAAACTGGGTTACAAACGATCAGAAGCCTCACCATTTACCAACAATAATAAACACATAATGACTTGTGTTTGTTGTAGCCTCCAACAAACACAAGTTTGTTTGTTGGAGGCTAACAAACAAACTCCACCATGCTGGAACTCGACCATGCTGCCAGATCACAGACTCACTCTCATACACTTAGGGTGAATCCCACTTCTACCCCTTAGCCATTCCCCTTCGTCTTGAGTGCGTTTTGGCTCTCTAGGGTACTGTAGCACGCGTTTTGGCTCCCAAGAGGGCACTTTAGAGTGCATTTTGCCTCGTAAGAGGACACTTTAGAGAGCATTTTGGCTCTTAAGGATATTGTTGAATGTGTTTTACCTTTTAAGAGGGCACTTTAGAGCGCATTTTGGCTCTTAAGGATATTGTTGCATGTGTTTTACCTTTTAAGAGGGCACTTTAGAGCGCATTTTGGCTCTTAAGAGGGCACTTTAGAGCACATTTGGCTCTCAAGGGTGCTGTTGCATGTGTTTTGCCTCTTAGGAGGGCACTTTAGAGCATGTTTTGGCTCTCGAGAGTAAAACTTTAACAAGCGTTTTGCCTCCCAAGAGTGCACTTTAGCACACGTTTTTCAACAGTTGGGCCACGAGGGGGGGCAATCGCCTCCCCTGACCCCCTCCTGTGCACACCCCTACTTGCCCTAGGTTTCATTGTTAAACAAGTCTAGGCTGAACAGAGACAAATGTGGTGAGGACACATTTATGATCTGGGCATCCATGGGTTTGTCACTATCATAAATTATCTCTAGTCCTGCCTGAATAGATACATCTCTTTACGTATGTACATGTATTTTCAAATATATCTATATCTTTCTATATGTGTGTGTGTGTATATTAGTGTTTATGCATATATGTTTATTATTAAAATGAAGATTATGGCTTCAGCCTGCTCTGTTTAAAGTGCTTTGACATAACACCTATTATGAACTGGCCCTACACAAATAAAGATTTATTGAGTGAAACTCTAGAGAAGATTTTGTGTAAAAAGTCCAGCAGATCTGTAGTTTCTGAAATATTCAGACCAGCCCGCTTGGTACTAACAATCTTGCCATGTTCAAAGTTACCCAAGTAACATTTCTTCTCCAGTCTGATGCTTGAACTGAACTTCAGCAGGTTATCTTTACCATGCAAAAACTGATATCTCACAGGCAGTTGTCTCGCTCAGACTCATTCTGAATGTAAAAATTTGTTCTGGATCAGTTTTCTCACTTTCTTTGTAAAGAGCAAACTTTAAATTCTGACTTTTCTTTCAAACAGAATTTAATTCTCTGACATGTTTCCTTTACTTTTGCAGCTTTGCCTTTTTTCTCTTAGTGAGGTGAGACAGGAATGTGCAGACACATTTTGACCAAATGGAGTTTGTTAAGATATCTTTTTATCAGATAGACATGGCTGCACAGCCACCTTCTGACATGCGGAAATGTTTGTTTACTGCTGCTTACAAGCATTAAACATCATCACTTCAGCACTTTCCTGACTCATCGTGCTCTTTCTCTTTACCTTCAGACGATCCTGACACACTGTCAGAGCTATAAACTGTCTTGAGTTTTTGGTTGTTGTGCTAAAAGCCTGAAAATTTGTCATCTAACGCCATCTCAACTCTCCCATTAAAATTGTTCCTGGGCGCAGCAGGGATCTGTTTTCTGAGATGTAGCTCGTACAGCTCTGTCCCATATTAACACTTTATAAACCAGTGCAAACCCAGTTTTGGCATCACAAATGCAACAATCCCAGTTTTGGCTTTACATTACCAGTGCAAAGCCACATTTGGCTTTACAAAACCGGTGAAAACCAAGTTATCACTTTACAAAACCAGTGCAAACCCATCTATCACTTTACAAAACCAGTGAAAACTCAGTTTTGGCTTTACAAAACCACTGCAAACCCATTTAACACTTTTTAAAACCAGTGCAAATATGACAGTGTGAACACTCTTAAAGGAGTTACTGGACCCAAAAACAAATCACGAGAACAGATAAAGGTGCAACACAAAAGATTTATTTAGCCAGGGGTAGATCAGATAAGGCAAAGGAAGGATGAGGAAACGGACTGTGACTGTGAGAGCTGGGCTCCAGGTGGCACACGGTGAGTGCAGGAAGAATCTGGCACTGTGACGAGTCTTCAAGGAGCTTATGTAGGGGAGGCTGATGAGGATATGAGGTCCAGGTGTGCAGTGGCAGAGAGCTGCAGGAGCCAGGAGACATGCCCCCTCACTCCAGTGAGGGAGCAGCAGAAGAAGGGGGTGAGGAGCAGGAACAGTCCAAAAGTAAGTCAACACTGAAGACTCGTCAAAGCAAACCCAAACAAAAAACAAAGCAAAGTCAGTCACTATTTACATTACCAGTGCATTGCCACGTTAGGCTTTACAAAACTGTGAAAATCAATACACCTTTTTCGGTCTTGTTTTGTTATTTTGTTGTTATTTTGCTGATTGTTTGGGGTTAATGAGGAAAGAGCACTAACTTAACACTTGTATGCTTTGCAATTTCTCACTTTAATGTTTGTAAGTGAGATTTCATGTTTAAAGTGACCGAAATAAACTGAACTAAACAAAACCAGTGACAACCCTGTTATCACTTGACAAAAACATTTAAACCTGAGTCAACACTTTACAAGACTGGTGTGCAAATCCATTTCTGGCTTTACAAAAGCAGTGGAAGCCTCATTATAACTTTACAATACCAGTGAAAACCCAGGTATTAATTATAAAAATCAATGCAAGCCCAGTTATCACTTAAAAAACAGTGAAAACACAGTTTTTGCTTCAGTGAAAACACAGTTTTGGCTTAAAAGAACCAGTGAAAAACCAATTCTCAATTTACAAAACCAGTAAAATCCTAGTCTAACTTTTTCATACCTAATGCAAACCCAGTTCTGGGTTTACAAAACCAGTTAAAACCAAGTCTTCGCTTTACAAAACCAGTGCAAATCCAGGAACCACTTAAGAACACCAGCGCAAACAGCGAAAACCCAGTTTTGACCTTACAAAACCAGTGCAAACACAGTTTTGGCTTTACAAATCGAGAGAAAGTCTAGTTTCGGTTTTACAAAACCAGTGAAAATCTAGTTATCCTTTTACAAAACCAGTGAAAACCCTGTTGTCACTTAACAAGACAAGTGAAAAGCTAGTTACCAAAGCTAACCATTTCAAACCTAGTCAACACTTTACAAAACTGGTGAATCAGTGCAAATCCGTTTGGGCTCTACAAGAGCAGTGCAAACCTTATTATAGCCTCTAGAGAACAGTCCAGGAACTACAGGGTTCAGAAAGACTCTACCAATCAATCAAACTTTATTTGTAAATCACTTTTCAATGTGGTACAAAGTGCTATACGCCCAACACACAAGCATTTAAGTGTCAGGGGATACCTTGTCAACCCTCCCAACATGCTCACCCCCCCCACCCCCCCCCCCCCCCCACCCCCACCCCCCCCCACACACACACACACACACACGCAGACAAGGACATGAAGTGGAGGCTCCTGAAAAAACAAGAAACGCTGACTTGAATTAAAAATTAAAAATGAGGGAACACAGGAGTTGTCAGTCTCATCAAGGCCCTCAGGGGAAATGGAGGCCTTCCCCTTTAAATGAGCCCACATGCTGCTCAGGTATTTGTGTTGCTGTGGTGACAAGGTGGACAAGGTGTTCATACTTTCAGTTTGTCCAGTTGTGGTGCAGTTGTTTTTCTGAGCTGAAGTTTGAGGTGAGTGACACTTTTCATGTTTTTTGGATAATAGAGACATTTAGGAGCAGAGGTAGGCCTTCTCAGAGGGCCCGAGAGCGTGTTTTTAATCTGGGATCAGATTCAGATGGGACGGGAGATCCAGAGAGGATAAAGGTGATGGTGGAGCAGCTCCTCGTCTTTCTAATCTACCATGTTTCTGTGATTAAATACTAAACATCAGAGCTCCGTCAACATGAGTGTCTTACCTGTATATCCATATATTTTTATGTTTATATATGTATCCAGCCATACATTATCTTTACTAGTGTTTCCTCAAAATGCAACAAATGTCAAGTCACCCCAAAATGTGTTAATGCCCCAGAGCACCAGCACACATGAGGTTGTTCTGGGACATTTTGGGACAGTTCAGACTCTCATAGGGAGCTTTAGGTCAAGTACGAAGCACACAATTCTGCCACCGGGCGGTGAGCTCTCCTCATCACTTGCTGCTGTTTGTACTGATGTTTTAAACAGATTAAGTGTTCACATCCTGCCATTGTCTGGATTTATTTGTGTTGGCTGTTTTAGGTTGTTGTGTTGACTGCGTTCTCTTTGGTCTGCTAGGTTTGATCGTGCTTACTTCTTTGGTCCTGTTGTCTCTGTGACAGTTGGTAGTGGGGATGTGGTCGGGCTGGTTGGATAACTATGTGGATGGCTCAGATATGAATGCTCATACCTGGACATATCATGTTTCATTTATCAGTCTCAGGATCAGGTCTGACCGGTCCTGCTCTCCTGCTTCATTTGAAGATTCATTTGCAAAGTAGCTGAGTGGTTTGGTTTGGTTCAGTGCAAGCTCAGAATGATTTGGAGCGGTTAACCCTGACCTTATTCGTGTTTCCACATCCAGCCGTACATTCACTTGAAGCAGAGCGAGACACTGTAAACAAAGATCAACAATGGTGAACCTCAGTCAAGTGCTCCATGGAGCATTGTTTCATTTGGACATTGAGATTTTTTTGGGATGTTTTTTTTTTTTTTTTTTTAATGGGACAGTTTGCATTAATGGCTATATTTATGGCAATTTATTTACATGGGGTTATAGTCAAGTGGCTGATTTCCATCTCCAGTCCCATGGGCAAGTTGGTGTCAACATATAAAACAAAAACAAACATCAACAATAGGAATAAAACCCACGGAGCATATTAAAAGACAAGCAACATACACAAACCGTGGACAACCAAAACGATATACAGTCCAAAATATAACAGGCTGGGAGTTGGGGGACCACAGGAATCGATGCAATGAATTATTAATTGCTGTAGTGCTGATTAAAAGTGCCAGAGTGCTAGCTGCCTGGAAGCTCAGGTCCTTGTTATATTACACATTGCCCATGATGAATTACAGACATATTCAAAAAACTACTATATCATGAAAAAGTGCAATATTTCTGGTCTCTTATTTCAAAATGTGAAATCCAAATTATACAGATTCATTACACATAGACTGAAATATTTCAGGCCTTTATTTCCTGCAATTTTGATGATTATGGCTTGAGATGAAAACCCAAATTCATTGTCTCAAAAAATCAGAATATTGTAAAAAAGTTCAATATTGAAAAGTCATGCTGCCACACCCTAAGCAGCTAATTAGCTTGGTTTCCTGAGCCTTTAAATGGTTTCTCAGTCTGGGTCAGTAGGCTACACAATCATGGGGAAGACTGCTGACTTGACAGATGTACTGAGGACAGTCAAGGAGGGTGAGCCAAAAAATGTCATTGCTGAAAAAACTGGTTGTTCACAGAGTGCTGTAACCAAGCATATTCACAGAAAGTTGAGTGGAAAGAAAAAGTGTGGTAGGAAAATGTCCACCAACAAAAGGGCTCACCACAGCCTTGAGAGGGTTGTCAAGAAAAATCCATTCAAGAATTCAGGGGAGCTTCACAAGGAGTGAACTGAGGCTGGAGTCAGAGCATCAAGAGCAACTTTACACAGATGAATCCTAGGCTCCATTTTCAGCCTAAAACGAAGAGTTTACATTGCATTTTCGCCTCCAGTTTACATGAGAATGGTCCACTTTGGCGGTGCCTGAATCCGCAAACTTTTGAAACCAGGGTCCATAACGGAGCTTTTTTAAAAACGTATCTGTGTCTGGCTCCGGGCAGATGGGATTCAGCGTTTCAGGGTGAGTCTTTCACATGAAGGCTGCGCGCGCATACCAGGATCAACAACAGCTTCGGCCGTCTACCGAGTAACGTGTGCTGCTTACCACACGGTTTGTTATCCAGACAGATTTGTTGTCCAGACGTGAAACTCCTTCGTCCTCGTGCATCCACTCATTGTTGTTTGTGAAAAGTTTTTCTTCTTCGTACGTGTGTTGTAACAGCGCTGTTTCTCTGCAAACCTACATTGCCATCTACTGGACTGGCATGCACGCTACAGTGTTTTCAGTTGTTCTGGCGTCTCCATGTGAACGCGGATTGCTTTTGAAAATGCAAAGGAAAAATCTCTTTAATAGATTACATTCATTCTAAATATTAATGTGTCACCCATTTCTTTGCATATGTCATTGCATTCCACTTGTCTAGAGGAGGGCCTACTGAACAGATAAACATAAGTGCTGACACTGTTTGCATTTTCAGTTGTGTTCTATGTGGCGTTACTGTTATATTCATTTCCAAAAATCCTCTCTGACAGTCAGCACTGCTGACAGCAATTGACTTCACCTGCTGCAACTTAAGCAGTCCATCAGCTGCCTCAATGCCTGGATTCTCTTTAAAATCTCTCTATGTTTGCCTGACCTCAGTAAACTAATGCCAAATAGATCACAAAGCTGCCTCACCACAGCCTCTCCAGAAAGGGCTGACACTGGGGATACACAAGGCACATAATCTGAAGCAGCTAGCCATTTTTAAATCTTAATTCTTCTTTTTGGTCTTTAATGAGACAGTGAAAGACCTGAGGTTATGACCAAGAGGTAATGAGGGGTGATTGGAAACAGGTGGGAAGAACACTCAGCATGCAAGTGTGACAAGAGGGAGGCAGGACAAACAGGAACACATGCCTGAAACAGAGACAAGGGTGAGTTGCAAAATAAAACAGGAAGGACAAGACATGAGACAAAAAACGTGCATAAATTAAAGGAAACTCAACCGACATGACACTTCAGCCTGCTCTATTGTAATGCATTGAAATAAATCTTGTTATGAACTGACACTATAAAGATAAAAATTGATTGATTTTTAACATGTAACACTGAATTCAGGATATAAATTGTTCATCTGCTAACATCTATGAACACTAACTTTAGCTGTGTATATTTGATGCCTTGTGCCGCCTCCCTGCCCTTCTCTGCCGGTTCACCCATGTCCAGCAGGGACTACTTCCTGTGTGTAAAGATAAAGAAATGTGTCATAGAGAGTGTGAATCACCGCAGATATCTGGGACAGTTAGACTCCAAACTGACGTCTGACAGGAACCATGAGGCAGTTTGTACAAAGGTACATCAATGTCTGCCTGTTTTCAAGCAGATGAAACCTTGATGACTATTTGGTTGTGCTTTTACTGAACCCATCTCATTTATTTCTCTTGTCTCATTGATCGATAATCAAGCCTTGAAACAAAACCATCTGAACCATTACGAGAAGTGAGCAAGCGAGGTGATAGGTGAGCCACAACAAAACCAATCAGGTCTTCATTCTGTTGTGCTGCAGCGTGAGCCAAACTCTAGAGGAACTCTTCTGTACTGGTGGAAAATACATATGCATATAGTTCAGATGACTGCTTGAACCATGAAGCTCTGGAAATATAAGGTCCATTAGGTGCTTTAGTGGGGACAACTAAAGTTTGAAGATCTTCAGCAGGACCAATTTGTTATTGACACCTTTCTGACATTCTTTATAGCTGACATACAGCATACTGCTATGGATCACACTGAGGGACTACAGGAGGAAGTCCACCCATCTAAAACCTCTCTGGATGAGGAAGACCAGGGTCTGAGGTAAGATGAAGATTTGCAGTTATCATGCTCAAACAGCATCATTACATCCTGTTCATTATCACCAGAGCAGTTGAAAGAGAGAGTTAGAATTATTTGACAGCAATGGCGGATCATGGGGGCACTTGATAGTTCCAAACAATGCAACTGAGGCAATAGGATTCCTATAGGGAATGTATGTTTCTCGCATTTATCGAAGGTCTATTGACAGTTAGGAAGATACAGTTGATATTTTAATGATGGTCATTTTACAAGCACATTTGAGTCAAATTAACAATGTAATTTAAAGCACAATAGCTCATCAATTTTAAACAAAATATTAATGTTTATGTGGTCACTGGTCTACTTCTTGTTGTATCTTACATCCTTGATGAAAACTCTTTTGCATATTAGGCCTGTGTGGTTAATCTGAAAACAACAGAATTGAATAAAGAAATCGTATAAGCAATTTTTGTATTGATTAATTTTCGTTTAATATAAGAAAGTATGGATAAGAAGTGAACCAGTAAAAAACAACACGCCGTGGGTTGGTTATGTATATATATATATATATGTATATATATGTATGTGTATGTATGTATTTATGTGTGTATTTGTGTGTACAGTAGATAAATATGATAAATTAGATAAGATATTTTGTACTTTACAAGACAGGTTCTTACATGTTTTAATTTAATAAAGCTAAGTTACAGCATAGGCAATGTCCTTGAAACATCTGAACATTTTTTCCTACTAAGGAAAATCACAGGTTTCTTCCTTCTTTGTCTGAAATGTTACTACAAAATAAGTCAGTAATTTTCCAAATCACCAACACTGATGTTATAAACAAGGAAATAAAATGACGTTACAGTATCAAGTAATGTTTGCTAGTTGTAGGAGCCATATGTTTGTATTTATGTGTGACGTGTTGGTAAGTGCTGTATGTTGATGTGATGGAGGTGTACACACTCTGCTGGCACTTGAGTGGTGGGTATGTCACTGTGGGTGTGTACTCAGCGGTTACAAGTAATCCCACGCACCTGTAGTCTGGGCTGGTTTGTTACCGAGGGAGGGTGAGTAGGGAGTGAAAATTTCTGTTGACCGCTACAATACGCCTAATACCACATTAGTTTTGCTTTTATTCACTTTATCTTGTAAGTTGTGTTGTATGTAAATCGCGCATTGTCAGAAATAAAGAGCAGTAATGAGCATAAGAAGTGGATGTGTATTTGGGCGCGTCAATGCTAAACTTCCGTGCTTAGCCTCCCACAGCGTGTCAGTTTTATTTTGATTAGATCACCAGTCAGCCGCAACACTAGTCAAGAACATAAAGTAAAGCTAGTTTGTTGTCCACATTCTTCCTTTTCAGAGGAAATTTCAGCAATTTTAAAAGCAGTAATAACGCTCCTACACAAGCGCATATAATATGTACCATGTTGGAATTTGCCTAAATCAATGTATGAATGTAAAAAACAGAAAATATTGGTTAATAATTACCAGAAACCACGGCTCTGCAGTTCATTTAAATGGCCCACCAAGCTTTGTTTGGAACTAATCACGTGACCCTTTGCGTTCTGAACCCTCAATGATAATACTCTCTCTTTCAACCGCTCTGATTATCACTATATAATCTTCAACATTCTACCTTCATCATATTATTGTCATCATCATCGTCTCCATATCTCTCTCTCTGACTGAATCTCTGTACTGTAGTTACAGCTCAGAGTATCTGATGATGTTTGTTTGTTTGTTCAGGATGAAGAGATCAGTCCCTTCTGAACTCAGTGGTGTGTCCATGAAGGATGACAGGTCTATGTCAGATCAAGTGAACTTTAAAAAAACTACAGGAAGGTAAAGATGAATCAGATTTATTTATATGATCACCATATTAACTTTAAACAGACTAATGCAGCTCACACCTACAGGTAACCTTCAGTTTGGAGGCAGCTGCCATAAATTGTTGCCTGAATGTCATCAGTACCTGTCACGGCCAAAACTTTAGAAACGGCTGTTGGACATCAGTGGTAAAGGGTGCTGTTCGGCCGATGAGAGAAGCTTTTGGGTTAGGCTAGCCTGAGCATCTTTGAAGGCGCTCTTCACTTTCAGCAACTACTCTGAGTGCTAACGTAAATAGAGTGTAAACCACATTACAACTCTGCAGTTAAAATGTGTCATACATTTTATCAAAATACAAAATAATCTGGCAAATAACATCTTCATCAAGACAATAGCACTTCTTATGGCCATCAATGAAAAGAGACAGCAGAATATGACTACACCATACTTGAAAAGAAAAACTACATTGTCACATCTTTTCTTTTTGAGACATACATTGCTATTAGAAAAAAATAAAGAAAAAAATCAGATTTTTGGTATACAAATATACAACTAGAAAAGCACTCAGCGAGCGCAGACCTCTGCCAAGCAGCTTCGGTCCACTTTGGCGAAAATGGTCCTATCTGGCAATGTTAAAGAATCCTTTAAAAAAATCCTGGATCCAGACGGTGATCCGGATCATCCCCAAAATTTAATCAGTTCTTCCATATCCCATTTCCAACAATTCCTGAAAATTTCATCCAAATCCATTTAGAACTTTTCAAGTTATTTTGAACACAAACAAACAAACAGACAGACAGACAGACACATAAATGCCGGCAAAAACATAACCTCCTTGGCGGAGGTAATAATACTTAGATAAAACGTGCAGCTAAAAAGTGCATATAACAGATATAGCAAAAACAAGTGTAGTTAACTGTTCAGCCTCATGGGACCCAATTTTGGGTCTGCTGGGGCTCAGGAGAAAAGCTCCTTCACACGACAGCACATGCGGTGAACTGTGCCTTTCAGACTACAGTCATGTCTGCTTTTATTTGACAAATACATATATTTTTGACTTTTGGCTAAATATGCACTGTTATTTCAAAATCCTTGCCTGACCATATTTTTATCAAACCTCTTTTATTTTTCTCTGCATCACTTTACAACAATAATCCTTCGCAGAGATGATGTAAACATATTTTATTATTCATTTTTAGAGTTTCACAGCCACTCCAGCATCATTTCTAAGAGAGATATTCACAATAAAAAATTGTTTTTGTTTTAGGCGAGGATGAGATTTTCAAATTATTCTGATTTAGATCTTCATTTACTCTGTCCCAGTAACACATATACTAATAATTACACATCTGGACAAATCTCCCAAGTGTTACTTTTATTATGACACCAAAATTATTCAAATAGACCTTGTGGTTGCAGAGATACACTCTTTTCTTTACGGGTATTGGTTTCGAGCAGGAGGCTTAAAAAAGGGGCTGGGGCTGGACAGGTTAAATTCCTTTTTTTCCATCCTTAAAGGTGATATTTTTAGTAAGTGCTCTAAATTCACTGTTTGTTAGCAGCTTATTAAAATGCTGTTTGTTGCTCTACAAAAGTAGATGAATCTTCTTTTTTACTGTTAGAAATATATTTAACATATGTTCATTTAATCCAAAGAAATTACTCAGAATGTCATCATTAGATGCCTGTTGCAAGGAACACATTTATTATTTATTGTAGGTTGTTGTTTGTCCTGCTTTCTTTTGTCTGTCCTGTTTTGATACAATACCAGCAAAAATTAAAACTTCTATACCTATTTCGACACTACAGCAACAAAAAACATGAGTTCCCTGGACACCAAAAAAATGATTGACTAAGCTGATTAATTATCTACTGTTGTGTAGCAGCTTAAACTCATCTGCAGCACAAACCCTTCATGGGCTAACGCTAATGCAAACAATCATCAAGTAAACTTATCAAAGACATGGCTGTCTCTTTACCCAATAAGCAATCAGTGTGAGCTGAATATGTAGATGCCTGAAAAGGGTGAGTAATAAGTAAATGATACAGACACAAACTCGCCTCAGGCCATGGCTGTCATGACTGACTACAACAACAACACTTCAGTACAGCATCACAACTTACATACTTGCATTGGACATAACCACAGAAAATGTATGTAACCATTTCATCAACATGTCTATTTGACATATAATACAGGAAATACTAAAACAGAATCTACTCATCTTACCCAAATTATATACAGTAACTTTAAATCATGTTCTAACGACACATTCTGTAGCCTGGCATTTCAGTACATATACATTAGCTTAAAATTACAAATGACAGTGAATCTTCCCGCCACTATGGACCTGAGGCATACTTGAGTGCAGCCAGCTAGCATCACCATGGTTAGCTCACAAGGCTGATCGCTCACTCGTCGTCATGTAATTTGTAATTACTTCACAATGCACGGACATACAGCAATATAAACACTCTCCTGAACATGTCTACACATTCAACTATAATACAACAAAACAAAACCTCTTATTATGAGGGACACATACCTGAAAAGGGTGAGTAATAAGTAAATGATACAGACACAAACTCTCCTCAGGCCATGGCTGTGATGACTGAGAAGGACTTGTGAAGTGCACCATAAAGTAGCTCAAAAGCATCATGCTCCCCCTGCTGTCTCCCTCCGGCAACTACAACCTCACTAGTTCTGCTGGGGTAAGGATGACACTTGAAGATTAAAAAAACGCAACATACTGTACTGAACCTTTATAACAGGAAGTAAATATTTTAAAGTTTAAACTCATAGAATTGGAGATGTTTATTCTATTTTAGGATGTTAAAGATACTCCAAATGAGGCCAATAATGTTAAGGTTATTCAACCTATCACAAATACTCACTCTGAAGATAAACTTTCATTCAGCTCTTCTGGTGGTGGTGTAGCGCTCACGATATCTGAGCATGTGGACGAAAGTCCGGGTCTTTAGGTCTCTGGTCCTACTGGTCTTGCTATACTCTTGCGACACCTGGACATTGACTAGTGGCCCGAGACTCCTTCACTTTTTACCTTCAGTGCATTTTTGGGTATTGTTGGCTGGACCATGAGACCAGTGCTGATGTGTTTAGGAGGGCATGAATAGGAAAGGTCAGCTGCTGGATATGGGAGCAGCAGTTGTGCTTCTGTGGGCACCTCATCATCACCACTCCATCATCATCATCATATCTCTCTCTCTGACTGAATCTCTGTACTTTAGTAACAGCTCAGAGTATCTGAAGATATTTGTTTGTTTGTTTCAGGATAAAGAGATCAGTTCCTTCTGAGCTCAGCGGTGTGTCCATGAAGGATGACTGGTCTATGTCGGATCGAGTGAACTTTAAAAAAACTGCAGGAAGGTAAAGATGAATGAAATATATTTATATAACCAACATATTAACTTTGCACAGACTGAGGTGAAGGGTTTTTGTTTTGTGCAGAGGTGAATAATTGTGGATGTGCCAAGTCAAGTGCAAAGAGAACTGATACAGTAATGACAGAAGTCAATGCATGATGAAATGAAGGCACGTGTCTGTCAGCAACTTATTAAGATCCTGTTTGTTGCTCTACAAAAGTAGATTAATCTTTTTACTGTTAGAAATATTTTTAACATAATGTACATTTAATCTAAAAATCTAAATCTAAGTTTGATTGATTGATTGATTGAAAGGAATTACCCAGAGTGTATTAGATGCATGTTGCAAAGGAGTACTTTAATTATTTATCATATAATGTTGTTTGTCCTGCTGTTTTTTGGTTTGTCTGTCCTGTTTCAATACCAAAGCACTCTCTCTCTGACTGACTCTCTGTACTGTAGTTACAGCTCAGAGTATCTGATGATGTTTGTTTGTTTGTTTGTTCAGTATGAAGGGATCAGTCCCTTCTGAGCTCAGCGGTGTGTCCATGAAGGATAACAGGTCTATGTCGGATTGAGTGAACTTTAAAAAAACTGCAGGAAGGTAAAGATGAATCAGATTTATCACATCATTGGTATAAAAATGTACAATACTGCCTACATAATAGATGGAGCAAACATGTGCAGTAAACAGGTGAATTAAAAACAAGAGTAGCTAAATTGCTTTTTTCCATCCTGAAAGGTCATATTTTTTGTAAGTGCTCTAAATTCACTATCCCCCAAAGTCCACATAAAGTGAATGCACCGTGAATCCGCCTCGAATCGTACTGCTGAGCACTTCGCTCCCACTCTAGTCGATCAGAGCATTTCCACAGCTGGCGCTCCAGTGCAGTTGCGGCGTGTGTGCCTGGAGTGGCAGTGCGCTCCACTTCACTCTAGAATGCCTCAGGTCTATTTTCAGCACGGCCGCTGCCATTCCCTGTCATTCAGAAAGCACCAGAAAAGATAATCAGACGTGTGGGGTATCCGGTACTTTCAAAATGAAACACAATGCATGGACTCCCAAACGTAACTTTCCTCAATAAGTTGTCATCACTTCACAACCAGAAGCACGAGCATCAGGTCAACAGTTGGTCAGAGGGTCCCAGAGGCAACAGGATGCCATGGATGAAGAAAAGTTAATTGTGGAAGTTGAGAAATATAACATTATATGTGACACCAAATATCCTTTCTACAAGGATATAGGCAAATAGAAGTGATGCACATCATGGAGCTGTATGGTTGGGACCAGCAAAGCAACCTTAGAAAAGCGAAGTGAGGTATTTTTTTTCCTCAGTTTATAATGTGATTTAACAGGTTTAACAGATTTAGTTTCTAGATAAACTTAAAATGTCATGTAACAAGTATACCTACTGCATAAAACGTAACATAAAGTAACAATAGAACGAAATATAAGTGAGCTATTAATGGCTGAAAAAATAGTGGTAGAACAAATATCCTACAAATGTCATAATTTGAAAAGCCTAGAATTAAAATATGGGAATTGCAGCATAAAAATATGAATGACAGCTTATTACACATTTCAGATTATGGCAACACACATAAATGGAAGAACACTTTATGATAAGCAGAGCAAAAAATGGCAAAACTGAATCAAGTACAAAATTAAATAACAACAAAACAACTTTAAGCTTTTACTTCACAGTCTATATGATGGTTCTTGTAGTTATTATGTTATTATTATAGTTTCATTGTCATGTAAGAATACTGTGGTTTTGAAGGCATAATTTTCACTTGTACTGTCAGTCACATCCACAGAAAGTCATGAATCTGTCAATCAGGCTTCGGCTCCTGCTTGTCTCTGGCTTCAGTGGCCTGACCTCGGCCGTTGCCGTGGACACTTGACTTCAGAGGAGCTTCAGTTAAAGCTTGAACTTACTGTTCCTAGCTAAATGTGAGATTGGTGTCACTGTAATCAAAAAAAAAAGAAAAAAACTAACTACATCTTATCCTACACTGTTAAATTTTTGAGTGTAAAATCACAGTAAATTACTGGCCAAATTTTGCACAACTTTCACAGTAATCTTCAGTTATTTACTTCTAAATATTCTCACAGTAACTTTTAGTAACTTCACAGCCGTAATGTTACAGGCATCCTTCGTGAAATTACAACTTTATACTGTAGTTTTACAACTGCAAGACCCAAGTAATTCCTGTGATATTACAGTATATATTTGTGGAATTACAGCATCTAGTTGTTTCAACGTTACAACAATGGCCTTTACTTTACTCTTTTATTGTGAAAGTAATGCAATATTTGGGCCTGTAAATTTACAATAACATGCTAAATGTAACTTAACCATCTGGTGAATAGAAAAAACAACGACAACAATGGTCAGTTTACTGTTTTAATTAAGCAAAACAGAAACTAGTAAAAATATAAAACAAATTATGAAACATTACAACATTCCACACTATACGTTAAAACCCACAAATACACATAAAGAACACAAACAAAGAGACAAACTTGTTATTTTAAAACTTTGAACCATAACTCAAACTATAAATAAAACGTGATGAAGCGATGTGTGTGTGTGTGCGTGTGTGTGTGTGTGGGTGTGTGTGTGTGCGTGTGTGATTGTCGTGCTCTTTCTGGATTTGGAGCCCTTGTCTGGGTTGATGCCTAAAAAGCACCTGTTAACAAAAAGCAAAGGTAACAGTTTCAGTTTTAAATAGATTTGTGCTTTGCAGGCAGCATTTATAAAAGGTTCATGCAGTGGTAAACACCATATGTACCATGTTTGCAATTGCTAATTTGTGTTCAGTGTGAAGATTCTTATTGAGAAATCATCTTGATAAAGTATTCTGCCTTTGGAATCAATCCCACGACTAAAAAAGACAACGCCCCCAGAGGTCACAGCCTTTAGATCATTATGTTATGGTCCAGGAAGTACATTTTTCAATGAATTTTGCTTGTTTAACATGAAAAGTTTGTGGTTTTTAATGGGATCCCCATGAGCAAAAATGAATACAAATAACATAAATAAAAACAATAAAAGCAAATTACCAGCCTAAATACCTAAAAGACCAGGCGGCCTCTAGGGCAGAAAAAGGCCTTTAAAATAACAGATGACAAAAATGCACACAGAGTGACCTGACCAGATAATAAAAAGGAGATATACACAACAGTAAGATGAATGGGAGTGCACAAGGATACAGAACCCTTAAAAATTACATAACATAATATGCAACAGCTAGGAGGTGGGATTTACATTTTAAAAACTGAATTACCAGAACTGGTATTTCTAGGCAGGCTGTGTTCTGCTCCACTCATAGAGCTGTGGTTATAAATGGTAATGATCGCTCTGTTTGTTACAATACCTGTATATGAACTCCAGTGTGCAGGCCCCAACCGCAGGATACTCCAAATTGAAAATGTAGAAGCTGCTGAAGAGTGCAGCCACCCCATGCACGACATTTGGGTGTGGGCCCATCACAACCTCCTCCTCGATAGTCATGCTGAAGGCCTCATTATGTTACCTGAAATTAACAGGCAGGTTTATTGGGTCCGCTGGCTCACAGCGTGCAAGTAAACATGCATTCATCTGAAAATCCCTATAATTGAATTTGCCAATACCCTTTGCTATAGCATTAGCATCACCAAATTATACTGCATGGTGTTGAATAAAGGGGTGTGGGTATGGTATACGATTATCTATTAGCTAGAAATATTAATGAAATACAAATATAAAACATTACATTACCTTTTATGATCAAGCAGGGGGGTGGTTGGTCGTGCTGCTGTACACTGGACATCAGCTGCAGTGGCACAGGGCTGTAAAGCAGTAACAATGGCATTGTTTCAACATGATGGGAGGATGATGAAGACCATTCATTGGCCTGACTAAACTGAAGGTACATCATATTATATGTGTTCTCCTTTTGGAAAATGATGTTTGTAAAACATGTTCCCTCTGTACGAAATGCACTGTGATAAATGCATATTAATTTCATTTAATAAAAATCAAAATTATTGTTATTATTAAACAACTTACATCAGCCTCGAGCAAGGTGTTTCCCTTGGGCTCCTTAAAGTAGGCCAGTAGGAGAAAGAAGATGCAGGCAGCCTTTTCTGAAGCCTCTGGATCAAAGCTGGCTAGAACTTCCTTGATAGCAGGTTTTTTGTCTAGTTGCTGCAGAACAGCAGAAAAGTGCGACCTCTGTGGTTCAGGGCCTCTTCCAGTTTGTTCAGGATAGCAATGTCTGTCAGGAGGCCAAAGAGGGAATAGAGCCCTCTCTGAGAGAATCGAAAAGGCCATTCTGCTTTGATCTCTGCCATCGCTGGTGCAGGCACACTGTTAAGGTATCTGCGCAAGATGATGTAGGTCTTCTCCATCAGAGGTTCTGCTCTCTCTGCTCCATCCATCCCTTCCTCTGTGTGCAGACATACAAACCCTTGATATCATGCATTCTGGTGATTTCTTCAGCACTTGATCTGAAAACATATAGATATTTTTTCTTCTAATTTTACCCCATTTTCACCCAGTTTGGTGGCCAATTATACCTAAACCATGATCAAATTGATCCTCAGAATCTCAGAGGGCTCATCACACAATCCCACTTAGTCTTTACATCTGAATGACTAACAGGTCACACAAATTAACATGAAAAGCTAAATAGCATGCCTGTGTATATGTTACACGGCATTCTCTTCATGTCCTCTAACGTCTACTCCTCAGGCAGTTCAGCTTGGCACCACCTCACACACCTAGAAGTGGGAATCACAGGTTAACACAGTCAGATAACCGTCCAAAGTTTCCTGACAGTGTGATTAAATAATGGTATGATGTTAATTTTGATGATCAATACTTTGCCAGACTCATTACATTGGATAATATTAGCAATATCTATATTTTGGCCAACTCCTACACATACCCGTACTGGTCAATAGGACCTCTTGAAGGCAGCCTGGCCTGTCCTGCTGCTCCAGAGGGAATTCTTTTCTTGCTGCAATGTAGGGCATGAGTGTTTGTTCTGTTTTTACAACTCCACTCTTGTTTTTATGTGTTGGAGAAGAGAGTGGCAGCCATCTCCAAGAACATTACCTTTCTTGCTGATGTCAGCAAAACTTTTTGGATAGATCCTCACAATGTTTCAGACAACGCTATGACACATTGCTCGGGTTGGGTTCAGCTCCTGCTGCATCATTTGGTCTACCGCTACATTTATCATGGCTCTTCTGTCCTGTGGTGATGGTCTTTTTTCATTTTCCACTGCACTTCTAATTGCTGCTGACATCTGGCCCCAGTTCACCTGGAAGTCTACATGCCATGGCCTGCCAGGCTGTGAAGAGGAGCTTGCAGTTCTTGGAGAGCTTGGAGAGTTGGGCAATAGGTCACGTGAGGACGGAATACTTGGGCAGCTTGATGCTGGGGAACTCTGAGTACTGTATGAGGTGAAGAGAGCAGATCCAATCCTAGAGGGGACAAAGACAAATTATGAATGAAGGCGGGGCAAGATGTAGTGAAGAACAAGAGACCAAGGCTGATTAAGTATACTCCATTCAAGTTGTCAAATTGTTTATCAGCTGTGCCAGTGTTTTCTTTTCAATATTTTGAACATGATGTATGCTGAAAATGTGTCTATTGGATTACACTATTGGATTGAGATCTGCTACAGAACTGACTTGACATAAAATGTTTCCCATCAATCAGAAACGTTCACTGGTTCAAAGTGTAATGCGTTACAACTCAAATTTACCTTTCTTAATACCATTCAGCAACTTCTGACACTGGCTGGGAGATTGGCTTCGGGAATCTGAAAAGATCCTTCTCCTCCAATAATGTGTGGCAAAACAAGCAGTGATGCATAAAAGGAGGAACAACACCACCTGGGGACTTGCACCCCAAGATTTTAATTTAACAATGACCCGCACTTCAAGAAATCCACAGGACCAGAGGACGTGATTTCAAAGAGTAGAAAAACTTTATTAAGCCATGTTATTAAAAAAAGAGCAGACTAAATTATTAAGAGGAGGGGTATGAGACCTGCCACTGGCAACTGCACCAGGACAGGGCTGGGGCTTACCACGACAGCGGTAACAAGAAGGGGGAAGGATCCAAAACTACACAACACCCGTGAAACAGCAAGCAAAAGAGAAAAAGGGGACCACCACCAGGGAACCGCTGCCGCTCTGGGGCCCCCAGCACCTGTCAACAAAAGGGAAAGAAAAACACAATTAAAACCATGCGCAGATGGCAGCCCTTATACCCCATTCACCCAACCCCAAAAGAATCCCATAACTAAACTACAAATATTCACAATAAAAAATTAAGCAAATTATAAACAATTATGAAATACTTGCTCCCAACCAAAAGAAATAATCACTAAATATCTTATTGCAATAAAGAAACAACAAAACAAATTAGAAACAATATGGCTAATAAAAGTACAAAACAAACTCAATAATTCAACAGAAGGAGCAAAAAAAGAAAGGGACGTTAAATGAATTATGCGTCTGCAATGTTCATTAAAAAAACAGAGCCAGGCACGTGGACATGCTTCCGGTGCTATGCAGTGTAACCCTCAGCTAAGGGTCCAGACCAAAAACCAGGACCTGGAAGTAATAGGGTGTGCTGAGGGGCCAGAATCACGAAAATCAACAGCACCAAGCGAGCAACAGCAGACCCACGAGCCTAAGCGAGAGCAGGAGAGCGGAGGAAGAAAGAGAGAGCCAAAACAGCAGTGCAGGCCCAGAAGCGACAGCAGGTGATGGCCACTGCAAACAAACAAATCAAGAAATCATAATCTAATTCTGGGAGAAAATAAAATGAATATAAACTATGAATAACGGTTTCCTACCGAGGAGCAGGATTGTCGTGCCTGGCAGCAGGAGGATTATATGTGCTTCCTCAAGACTCAATAAAAATAAAATATAAAATCAGCCATCTTCAACATTTGAAAAACAAACATCTGTAAAAACTGTTGGCCTAAAAACCTAAACACTTAATCCTGTCTGTCCTTGTATCTCTCCTGTCCTGTCTTTCCTCCCTGTTTAAACTGCTTCAGGAAAAGAATGGTGGAGAGCGATAAGTGTAAGACCATACACATTGTATGCTGGAAGAGGATAATAGTCCACCAGATCATCGTATTTAATGCACACATAATCCTTTTGGGCTAAGCCTACCTCATGTAGCCACCTATGTCACTTAACTTCACAAAAGTGTATTTCTCTGAGACAAAGTGGACACAATTATGGGCAACAATGACAAGAATAATCTTCCCCATGAGAAGTCCTTCATCACCATTCTTAAGCAAGATGAACATACCCTTTTTGTAGTCTGTGCCTTTCACTGTAACATAATTACAAGCCACTGCACACTGTGACTCAAAAGAATATCTGGCTACCGACGCCATAGAAATCGTCCACAAAAAAATCAGTACCCTTTTCTATCTGTATAAGTAGACGAAACAAGTTTCAGCACTTCAGTGTGCCTGCTGAAGTTGGTGTCTCTGCCAGAGTTTTGCACAGATTTTTGAAATTGTGCAATTTTCTGGCACACTGTTTGAAAAATTTATGTTTGCTTTCAAACCAAAGAGTCCACAGGTGAATAAGTGGGCCAAAGTGGATGATGAGCTCTGGATAATGGCACAGATAGTGATGCTTTGGCCTAAGGGCGTCATTTGGGAAATGCCTTTTCCTGTTGCATATGTACTCCTCATTGATGACTTTCAAATATGCTACCTGACCTGCTGAAATGGCTGGTACAGAGAAGCTCCACTGTCTTCCTCAGCTGCAAAATGAGCTGCCACACCTCATTGTCAGAGGGACCTTCAATCCTGTCTCCCACCAAGAGAGGTATCAATCTAAGGAAGCACCAGTTTTGAACTGCATGCCCACTTAATTTCTCACTGCCAGGGAAGAGGTCTGCTGGTTAGTCGCTACTATCATTTGCTTGATATCTGAATTAGTTTTTGCATTGATTTAACTGCAGGTAAGTAAAATGATTCTCCCTGACTAAATTGCAAAAGGACAAAGCAAGATCATATGACAGGACTTCCTCAAATAAGCCGTGACCTAGACATGGTGGGAGACCAGGCTGGCAAACATGGAAATTAGCAAGCTGGTTAAAAGGAGAATCAAACTTGACACCGCATACAGAGTCTGTGCCACTAGTTTCCAGGTCTTGCAAAATACTTTCATTGGACCGGGGTGTTCTTGTGGTCCCACACAAATGTGGATTCCTCATGAATGTATCCCTGTCTGTCTCACAGTAGCGGCAGAAATGAGTAGACCAACTAAAGTTCTCCAGGAAACCACCAAAAGAATGAGATCCCAAGTTGGGATCAACCAGCACTGCTCCTCCAACCAGGAGCAGCACCAGCACGGGTCCAGCTCCACGCCACCAGAGGCAACAGAGGTAGGCCCAGAGCAAGAGGAGGAGCACAAGCCACACTGAGCCATTTTGTGAGGAGGCCTATTGACCCTGTTAGACAAAGGACTTTAGATGGAATGCTGGCAAGAATGGTTGCAAAGGATTTTCAGCTGTACTCCATTGTTGAAGACACTGCATTGAGGAAGTTGAACAAGGAGCTGAACCCCAGCTATGTGTTGCCAAGCAGGAAAGTACTGTCCAACAGAAAACATACCAGACATGTACTGAAAGACACGTGAAGAAATAAGACAGAAGGTGGATAAAGCCAAAGCTGTGTGCCTGACCACGGATTGCTGGACGTCCAAAACAACATCATCATTTATGTCTGTGACATGTCATTTTATTGATGATTTTAAGATGGTTTCTGTCCTGCTGGAGTGTTTTGAGATGAGTGAGAGGTAAATTACTGACAATCTGTCAGAACAGCTTCTGAGGGTGGCAAGGGAGTGGGGAATCCAGGATAAAGTTGCTGCATGTGTGTCTGACAACACTGCAAATGTGGTGAAAGCAATCCAAATCACAAGTTGGCCTCACCTTTTCTGCTTTGCACACACACTGAATCTCTTGTAAACAGTGGTATTGCTGCCATTAAACAAACAGTGGAAAAGATGAAGGCAACTGTCGAGTATGTGCACAAAAGGACAGTTACAACTGAGAAAGTGAAGGCCACACAAAAGCAGTTGGGGCTAGCAGAATCTCACCTGAAGCAGGACTGTCCGACATGTTGGAACTCAACATACTACATGATGTTGAGGTTCCCGGAAAATAAAAATGCCATCATCACAACCCAGGCCTTGACTTATCCAAGACTGGCCGTCCTTACACCAGATAAGTGGGAGGAAATGAAACAGACCTGTGATGTGTTAAAGCCCTTTGAAGAGGTCACTGTTGAAATCAGCGGTGAGGGATAAGTGTTTTTTTAATGTTATTATTGCACTGTCATTTGAGAAAATTTCATTAAGGCCTAATTTTCACTTGTTCAATCACATCCAAACGAAGTCATAAATCTGTCAGGCTCCTGCCTGTCTGGCTTTCCTAAATCAAAAATAACTAGAACTTATTGTGTACTGGTGGTTATGAATATGCTTGTTAGATAATTTCTGCTAAAAGTAAAAATGTTATAAATAATAATCACAATAATAATATACATTATTATTATTACTGTCAGGCCTTAACCTTGTTTTTCTTTCTGTCAGGTATGTGACTGCTGCAGAAGTGATTCTCTTGGCAAGAGGTCTGCAGAAGATTGCTCCGAACATCCACAAGCTGGAAACCTGAAATCTGTGGAGCGATTGGTAGTGACCATTTGCCAGCAGATGTCACACCGTTTTAACAAAATTGAGTCCCATATTTTGCTCTCAGAGGCAGCAGCCCCAGGGTGACCCCAGGGTCAAGAAAAAAGCCTTTGAGAGGGATGAAGATGCTGATAGGGCCTAGCAACAACTCTGCAATGCTGCAGCGAGGGTGACATTCCCCAACCATCAGGCTGAAGAAGAAGAGGGAGCTCAGGGAGCAGCAGCACAAGGAGGGAGTTCCACTCAGGAGAGTGTTTTCTGGAAAGAATTTGACCAGCAACTCTCTGCACATGTGACCACTACTCGAAATCCAGCAGCTGATTTGGTACTGAAGTCAATGCTTTTGTGGCTGAACATCTAGTGCCAAGGTCTTCAAACCCCTTCACATGATGGAAAAGTCAAGGGATGGTCTATCTGAGACTTTGTGAGATGATGATGAAGAAACTCTGCATTGATGCCACATCTGTCCCATCAGAGAGAGTCTTTAGTAAAATGGGCCAGATCATTTCAGAGCGACGAAATTGTCTCAGTTTTACAAAGGTCAGCCAGCTGGTATTCCTAAATGCTAAAGGGCATAAGGCCACCTTTATCATGATGATCCTGTTTGGATTTCATTTGTCCAGCACATAGTGCATGGAAGTGTCTGTGTTCTATTTATTTATTTATTTACTGTTCCTTGACTTTCGGTTTTGCACTAAAGCTAGGCTATTTTTTTTATTGCACATTTAAGCTGATATTTTCTTCATATTTTTTAATGCACAGTATTTATACTTGTATTTACCACATCATTTTGCTCTTGATTTGATATTTCTTTTATATTGCACATTTAAGTTGATATTTTCTTCTGAATGTACAGTTTTTACAAGAGTTTTTATCTTGTCATTTTGCTCTTAATTTAATATTTGTTTTGCACTCAAGGTTGTAGATTAATCCATACTTATTTTTCTTGTATTTTTCTTGGTTATTTGTAATGTGATGTGTAGTTCCTACAGTATAATAAACAATTTTGTCATCACCTTTTGCTGTTTGGTGTAGCTACCCACTACCTGAGAAAATGTGGGACTGTCTGAGCCCAATTTGCTGAGTAGACCAGTTAAATAGCATACCATAGGACAGGACACTTAAAACATCATGATTTATAATCAAGTTTATTTTTACAAGCGTGTTTGTCAAAGCAACACAGCCACAACACTCTCGTCTCTCGGTCCCGGAAGCCGTGAACTGAACTGAAACCTGAACCGTTCAGCCGTGTATCAGTTCAGGGAGTCGGAGATGCAGGCTCCTCCTGCCAAGCACTGAATAATTCGGTGATTCGGTGAATGAATCTCTTAAACGAATCTTTGTAGTGAACTGGTTCTAGTGATTCAGTACATCTAAACAAACTGCCATGCCCATCACTACCAAGGGCGTTCACATGACCTTTATAGGCACCTCATCGGCGGGGCAAAGTGTTCCCTCACGTGCAACAACTTTAGAGTTGATTGTGATTTATAAATGGAAACAGGCGAAGGACGTTCGTGAGCACTCTGTTATAAACCTGAAAGTTTTTGTGTGCACACATTTCCTGCATTTGGTGTACGCCACCTATGGTGGTCTTTCCTATGCAGCTTTTACAAACGAGGCACCTGGCTGTGCCTTTACCCAATCATTATAAGCAGAATAGTCACTCTGAAGATAAACTTTCATTCAGCTCTTCTGGTTTGTCTTTAGAGTTTGAAAAACGCTGATTTGGGGCTGTTCAAGTAAAAATGCCCATTACAGTAAAGAGGACTAGAGCAAGAGTGCCCAAGACTGAGATGGTCACACATCAGCTGCTGCTGTCCTCTGATGCTGAAACATCCATAAGCATTCTGAAGTGTTTTTATTTGGTCACTCTGGTATCCCATTGAGGTTTCTGTCATTTAAACCCATCTGTCAAACCCACTCAGTCTCCTCAGCCCATTTTTGATGTGTGTACTCCACCAAAGTCTCCTCATGTATCCAAACAATCAGGCGTCATAATCTCTGGAAGATCCTGAATAATCTCGCTGGACAGTAACTGTTTTTTTCTGAATTGAGCTTCTCTGTAAGCAGCCGATCCACATTCTGTCTGCCTGCTGTGAAGCAGCTATTTTAGTCCGACTTACAATTTTTCTGTTTGTGAGTCTAATTATGGCAAATGTATAAAAATAAATCCGAAATATGCTGCTTGTCACCCCCATTGTAACATATAACAGAAACACACGTAAACAAAGTAGAATTGTTTTTAGCCAGTGACCGAGCAGTTGGAGTTTCAAATGTCGCCCCAAGCCAAAGCGATCAAACGGTGCTTATTGGTTAAATTTCATGTCATTCATTTACATTGTGATTCAATTAATAATTAATTAATTGGTGAAACCACCCTGAAACCCACCTCCTCGGGATGTTTTCTTTGATCGCCCAAAGCTGTTTATACACAGACTAAGGACGGAGATATCTGCTCTGTTCTTGCTGATTATTTAAAGGACATAAAACACATACAATTCAGGGCTTATTATTAGTTGTCATAAACGTATTGGAAATTATTACAATTTATCAATTTATTTTTAAAAACTCTTCTGTGTCAGGCCAGGAGGGGGCGGCACCGCAACACCCTCTATTGGCCAGCTGCCACTGACTCACAGGTATCAGTTTTGCTTTGAAGGCTACAGTTTCAGCCAAGAAAAGTAAGTGGAGGTGAAGAGCTGTTGACTGGAACAGGGGATTTCCTCGTACTTCTGAAGGTAAATTTTTAGGAGCTCCTTAAAACAAACAACAGAACCTCTCTTGAGGGGACTGAAGATCAAGAGCCAGACTCACCCATATCCTGGACTTCATCTGAAGTGATGTACTCCCTCCTGTAGTTTTTCCTCCCATGTTGAAGGCTCAGGACATTGTCGAACTGTCTTTGCTGGTATCCCTCTACAATGTTGCTCTGAGCTTAAGGACAATTCCTGGGAAGCTGCAGACCAAAATGATGGCTACTGTTTTTAAAAGGGGGCAAGAGGATGGACTCCACTTACTGGGGGTATCACACTACCCTCCCTCCCTGGAAAGACTTACTCCAGGGTGCTGGGAAGGGAGCTCCAGACAACATTTTAACCTACATTATCATCAACATTCCACCTTCATCATATTGTTATCATCGTCATCATCTCTCTCTCTGACTGAATTCCTGCACTGTAGTAACAGTTCAGAGTATCTGATGATGTTTTTTTTTGCTTTTTTGTTTGTTTCAGGATGAAGATGTCAGACCCTACTGAGCTCAGCAGTGTGTCCATGATGGATGACAGGTCTATGTCAGATCAAGTGAACTTCAATAAAACTGCAGAAAGGTAAAGATGAATCAAATGTATTTATATGATCAACAATTTAAATTTAAAAAGCCTGATAAAGGTGAAGATTAATCAGTTATTTCAGGTTATTGGTATACAAATATACAATAACGCTTACATAATAGATGCAGCAAACAAGTGCAGTTAACAAGTGAAGTTAACACAGTTGTAGTAAACTAGCTTTTTTTTCAATCCTTAAGGGTGATATTTTTAGTAAGTGCTCTTAATGAACTGTCTGTCAGCAGTTTTAAAATGCTGTTTGCTCCTGAATACCAAAAATGGTTAATTTAGTTAATCTGCAGTTCTGTAGAGGACCATTCTAACAAGGCTTTAAATGTCAGGTTAAATATGTCTAAACTGTCATATGCAACAGAAACACTTTGTGGGCTTACGTTAATGCTAGCAATAGTCAAGTAAAGTTATTAAAGACCTGGCTGTATCTTTACCCAATAAACAATCCGTGTGAGCCAAACACTAATTCCTAAGATTAACTTTCAGTCGGCTCTTCTGGTTTGTCTTTAGAGTTTGAAAAATGTTGATTTGGGTCTGTTCAAGTAAAAATGTCCATTACAGTAAAGAGGACTAGAGCACGAGTGCCCCAGACTGAGATGTACCCACATCAGCTGCTTCTGTCCTCTGATCCTGAAACATCCTTAAGCATTCTGAAGTGTTTTTATTAGGTCACTCTGGTATTTCACCTTATTTGACTACATGAGCCCAAAATGTATACACCTGCATCATCAGGTAACCTGGATGTTCTCATGTCCTCCAGGTCTCATTGAGGTTTCTGTCATTTGTCCCTCAAACCTGCTCAGTCTCCATCATCACACTTGTTTGCTGTGTGTACTCCACCAAAGTCTCCTCATGTATCCAAGCAATTGGGCATTATAATCTCTGGACAGTGATTGTTTTTTCTGTATCGAACCTCCCTGTAAAGAAATGATCCACATTCTGTGTGCCTGAGATGCAGCAGGTATTTCAGTCCGACTTACAATTTTTGTGTTTGTGAGTCTAATTGTGTCAAATAAATTCATCTGACAGACTCAGTGACATTTTTGTTCTGTGTAAATAACCCTTTCTGTGACTTCAGTGACTCAAAAATGTATCGCTGCAGTAATTATCGGCTAAAAACCAATATAGTCGATTGACAGTGCCCTTTACCTCGTAACTTTGTGACTTCTGGCACTGTCATACATAAAAATAAATCAGAAAAATGCTGCTTGTCACCCCCATTGTAACATCTCACAGATTGGTGAAACCGCCCTGAAAACCCGCCTCCTTGGGGCACTTTCTTTGATCACCCCAAGCTGTTTATACACGGACTAGGCAAAGAGATATCTTCTCTTTTCTTGCCGATTATTTAAAGGAAATAAAACACACATAATTCAGGGCAGCAGCATAGCAACTGCTGTACCAGACCATCAAGGTAAAAAGAGTTAACTGATCCAGGGGACGAAGCCACCAAATCTATCTTTGTTCCAACACCCATCCGAGATCATGAGTTTTGGTCAACAAAATAGGTTGCAGATACAAGTAGTTTAAGGGTTTCCTCTGCAAGATGTCAGGTGAGGAGCTCAGGCACTCAGAGGGAGCTCTGTCCAATAATCTGTTGAAGTGATTTGGGCATCTGGAAAAGTTTTTCTGGCACATGCAGCCTGGTGGAGTTCTCTGGACAGACCAGAACCAGATTACAGATCCCCTCTGACCTGGAGGAGCTGGAGAACTGCAGGAGAGAGGTGTCTGTGAAAGATACCAGCTGATGGGTGCAGAGAGTCCTATCATCATCAAATTAAGTCTTAAAGTACACAGCAGTCTGTCTGCACTATGACACCTCTTTGAGCCACTAATCTTTTAATTAATTTAATTTATGTTGTGTCATTTAAAGACCTTTCATGACGCGTCTTAACCTGACATTTTTAATCTACAGAGTCCTGCAGGAAACATCTGAACCCCCCCTCTGATCATCGTAAACAGAATCAGACTGAGCTGGACTCCATATTTAAGGTAAGAACATCACACTTTAACAGCTCTATGATGAACAGATTTGATGGTCCACCATCATCCAGTCTCTGTGCTGCTCTGTTTTTAAAAGAAGACCACCGACTATCAGATTACACACAAGCTGTTTTCCACACATTTTATCTCCACTCTATCATTGTTCTCCAGCTGCTGGAGGAGAACATCATTGACTTTGTTAAGAACGAGCTGAAGAGAATCCAGAGAAGTTTAGGTCCAGATTACCCAGGATGCTTTGAGGGTCAGAGGGAGGATGTGTTGTTTGGTGAAGATGAGGAGCAGGGGAGCAGCAAAGAGGCATTTCTGAAGATCACAGTGGACTTTCTGAGGAGGATGACTCAGGAAGAGCTGGCTGACCATCTGTGGAACAGTAAGAACTGTTTTTGATGCAATGCGAAGGGGGGGAGGGGGCATGGAGTTTCACATTTCTTAATCTTTTTCACGCTGAGGTTCATAACAATCATGTTTGTAATAAAATAATTTTAGTTCAAACTGAAGATCTGAGCATCCCTCTGGGATTTCAGAACTTCGTCCAGGATCTAGACTTTAATGTTGTCTGTGGTTTTTTTTTCAGGATCCCCGGCCTCAGTGTGCCGACACAAACTCAAGTCCAACCTTAAGGAGAAGTTCCAGTCAGTGTTTGAGGGGATCGCCAAAGCAGGAACCCCAACCCTGCTGAACCAAATCTTCACAGAGCTCTACATCACAGAGGGAGAGGCTGGAGGGGTCAATGAGGAACATGAGGTCCGACAGATCGAGACCACATCCAGGAGACCACACAAACCAGAGAAGACCATCAGGCAAGAACACATCTTTAAAGGACCACCTGGAGAAGATGGAGCAATCAGAGAAGTGATGGCAGAAGGAGGGGCTAGAAGAGATGGACCTATCAGAACAGTGATGACGAAGGGCGTGGCTGGCATTGGTAAAACAGTCCTCACTCAGAAGTTCACCCTGGACTGGGCTGAAGACAAAGCCCACCAGGACATACAGTTCATGTTTCCGTTTACCTTCAAGGAGCTGAATCTGCTGAAGGAGCAGAAGTTCAGCTTGGTGGAGCTTGTTCATCACTTCTTCAATGAAACCAAAGAAGCAGGAATCTTAAGGTTTGAGGAGTTCCAGGTCGTGTTCATCTTTGATGGTCTGGATGAGTGTCGACTTCCTCTGGACTTCCACCAAACAAGAATCCTGACTGATGTCACAGAGTCCACCTCAGTGGATGTGCTGCTGACCAACCTCATCAGGGGGAACCTGCTTCCATCTGCTCACCTCTGGATAACCACACGCCCTGCAGCAGCCAATCAGATCCCTCCTGAATGTGTTGACATGGTGACAGAGGTCAGAGGGTTCACTGACCAGCAGAAGGAGGAGTACTTCAGGAAGAGGTTCAGAGATGAGGAGCAGGCCAAAAGAATCACCTCCCACATTAAGACATCCAGAAGCCTTCACATCATGTGTCACATCCCGGTCTTCTGCTGGATCACTGCCACAGTCCTGGACCACGTGCAGAAGACCAGAGAGGAAGGAGAGCTGCCCAAGACCCTGACTGAGATGTACATCCACTTCCTGGTGGTTCAGTCCAAAGTGAAGAGCATCAAGTATGATGGAGGAGCAGAGACTGATCCTCACTGGAGTCCAGAGAGCAGGGAGATGATCCGGTCTCTGGGTAAACTGGCTTTTGAGCAGCTGCAGAGAGGAAACCTGATCTTCTATGAACCAGACCTGACAGAGTGTGGCATCGACATCACAGCAGCCTCAGTGTACTCTGGAGTGTTCACACAGATCTTTAAAGAAGAGAGGGGACTGTACCAGGACAAGGTGTTCTGCTTCATCCATCTGAGCGTTCAGGAGTTCCTGGCTGCTCTTCATGTTCATCTGACCTTCATCAACTCTGGAGTCAATCTGATTGCAGAAGAACAGAGTTCATCCAGGGTCCTTAAAATCTTTAAAGTCAAACCTAATCTGAAACACCTCCACCAGAGAGCTGTGGACCAAACCTTACAGAGTCCAAATGGACACCTAGACCTGTTCCTGCGCTTCCTCCTGGGTCTTTCACTGCAGACCAATCAAAGCCTTCTGCAAGGTCTGATGAAACAAACAGGAAGTAGCTCACAGACCAATCAGAAAACAGTTCAGTACATTAAGTCAAAGATCAGTAAGAATGTGTCTGCAGAGAAGAGCATCAATCTGTTCCACTGTCTGAATGAACTGAATGATCATTCTCTGGTGAAGGAGATCCAACAGACCCTGAGATCAGGACGTCTCTCCACAGACAGACTGTCTCCTGCTCAGTGGTCTGCTCTGGTCTTCATCTTACTGTCATCAGAAAAGGACCTGGAGGTGTTTGACCTGAAGAAATACTCTGCGTCAGAAGATGTACTTCTATGGCTGCTGCCAGTGGTCAAAGCCTCCAACAAAGCTCTGTAGGTGACCTCCAAACTTCTACATGTTACATGAAGTTTTTCTGTATCTGACTCAGAAAGAATGCTGTTTCATTGATGTTTATTCACTTCTGGCTCTTTTTCAGGCTGAGCGACTGCAACCTTTCAGAGAGAAGCTGTGAAGCTCTGTCCTCAGTCCTCAGATCACAGTCCTCTAGTCTGATGGAGCTGGACCTAAGTAACAATGACCTACAGGATTCAGGGGTGAAGCTGCTGTCTGCTGGTCTAGAGAGTCCACTCTGCAGACTGAAGACTCTCTGGTGAGTGTGAGATGATTTAAAATAAAAAAAACTCACCATCAAACATCCAACCTACACTTTGAGGATCTACAATTGAAAATGTAACAAAAATTAAATGGGATTGGATTAAGACCACAGAAAGAGAACTCCCTGATCCCCTTAAAGATTCTCATTGAAAGTCTCTGAGGAGCTCTACAGAAGTGCCAAAAATCATCCAACCAATACTTTTCTGGTTGTTTGCAAGGACATGACCAACTAGTTCTCAAACCAGTAAACCAACCATCAAAACCATGGTCTGGTTCAGGCTCATGTCAGCTTTTATTTTAAGCTTGATAAAAAAGATCAGTTTTAATATTGCTCTTTGAGGTAGAGAGGGGTCTGCTTCCTTGACCCTGTCTGGTAGATGATTTCTAAAGAGAGGGCCTGATCACTGAAGGGTCTACCTCCCATACTGCATAAGAGACTGAAGTTCTTTTCTAGTCTCATTGACTACTCAAAGTAGCTTTACACCACAGGTCACATCTACCAACTCGTTCACTCACTGATAGTTAGAGTTTCTGTGTAAGTTATCCATCTGTATCAACTAACACATTTACACAGTTTCATACATATTTATATCCCACTGATGCAGCAGACTGCATCAGTGGTAGTATTATGACTGGTAGTATTATGAGCAGGCCTGCATTTGGTGTACGGTAATTTAATGTCGTTTTAGACCTACTTAACTGTATCTTTGTGTCTTTATATGTGTGTCCGTAGTCTGTCCGGCTGTATGGTCTCAGCAGAAGGCTGTGTGTCTCTGGCCTCAGCTCTCAGATCATCATGTCTCACAGAACTTGACCTGAGCTTCAATCATCCAGGAGAACGAGGAGGGAAGCTGCTGTCTGCTGAACTGGAGGATCCACACTGCAAACTGAGTGACCTAAGGTGCAGACACACAGACAGATGTAGGCCAAGACGTACACAGAGACACTGTCACAGTTTTTAGCTCCACCAGTCAGATTCAGGTTCACTCAATATTGATCCGTGTGGAAATACCACAGACTGTATGACAGCAGGATCCTGCAGCTTAATGTGCCTCCTACTGTCAGCCTCAACAGCATTATCAATGTGCCGATCCTCTGAAATTACAAGAGCAGTCCCAAAGAATCACAGCAATTTCAAAGACACCACAGGTAGATCCAGATTTCTGAAAAGTAAAATAAATGATTAACAACAGAAGGTTAAATAACATATTCATATTATCAAGCTGGTGTTTGCTGACTCCCTCTACTGCCCTTTTTTTTCTCTCAACAAACAAGTCAATATATTTAGTTATTGCAAACGGTGTTTGTTGTTTATCTGTGATCATGTAGTAACTTTTCTTTCATCAAAGCTCATATAATAAAAAGACCGTCTTTGTGTAGGTACATATTAAGTGAGAGTCCATTGCCTTCTGATGAGACTGTTCTGTTTCAATTAAGGATTTCTTTCTCAGAGAGAAAGTTGTATCCTTGCTGAGCAGACAGACCTGCCTGATTGTGAAATCCTGCAGGTCCGTCTTGCCAGCCTCCATTGTCCAATGAATTCACCCGGCTGAATTCTTAATGGCCCAATCAGGGAAGACAGGCAGGAGCTGCGGGAGCAGCGGATGTTGAACACTGGGTGGACGTGACGACAACAGGAAGTGACTGCGTGTTTAGCCCTAGCGGCTAACGGTTAGCCGATAGGGCTAATGGCCGTTAACTGTTGTTAGCCATTGTTAGCCGTGCTCATTGTGGCTCAGCGGCACTGTCACTGTCTCTTGCCACGGGAATCGTGAGTTCAGTCCTAGGGAAATGAAAGGAAGTAGCCGTAGCGCTAACGGCTGTTAACTGTTGTTAGCTGTTAGCCGCTACGTGTAGCCGCTACATATGCTACATTATAGGTAGCAGCGTTGCTCGATGTAGATTGGTCTGTGATGAGTGTGATGAGCCGAACGATCGTCCAATCACAAGCTGCTGTTGTTTTTGAAGGTTCTGCCCCTGAAAACATTTTCTAACGGCTCCTTCCTAGATGGATTAGTGAAATATTTCCAGTATGAAACTGTCCATCTGGCATGTCAGGTTAAGAAAGTTGTGCCCTGAATTTAATGAGAAAAAAATATCAACAAGTTATAACTTATTTACAACAACTTTTGGTTTCTTCTTTCAGGTTGGACCACGGTGGACCACACAGACTGAGACCTGGTCCAAGGAAGTGTAAGTGTGTTTGAGTTTATCTGCAGTCCCAGGTGACTCACTTTGATGCTTATTTAGGGAGACACACATGAAATTTTGTCCTTATTGCAGAAATATTCCCTTGTTTACTTGAAGAATATTTTATTTGTACTTGAAAGATTTTAGTTTGTACTTGAAGGATATTTTTTGTAGTTGAAGAAATATGTTTCTTTGTATGTGTAAAACATGCTGTATTTGTTTCTGAAGCATGATGTATTTGTTTGATAGGTATGGTTCTTATTTGCGCAAAAAATGCATTAGTTTGTTAATGATGTTTTGTATTTGCAAACCACACCGAGTTTGGGTGTGAGTAAAACAATGTGTTGTGCGTTTGTGAGGTTCTGGGATGATTTTAACTCCACATTTCACCGTGTGTTTATTTGCCTCCAACTCCATAGCCTCAAACTTCATTTTCTGTTTACGACCACTCTGCTCTCCCAAACTCCCCATGGTGACAGTCGGTAGCACACGCAAAATTGTTCTTTAAAGCAGCACTAAGTAAGATTCCGGTTTTCAGCTCTCTAGGGGCCTCAATGGTCGTTGAATGTAACTCCACGGTCATAAAACAGAGTGCCTCACACCAACGTGCATTTGTTGACATACAGAGGGAGGAGAAGCGAGCCGACAGAATGAAGAGACAAATAAACCATGTGGACTGATGAGGTACAGTCTGATCATGTTTCTTTTCAAATATCATCATGTACTTAGAAGTCCAACAATAACGGGGCTAAATCAGCATCCCTTAGACATCCCTCTGACACGGAGACAGGAAGGACCCAAATGCGAAACAGTACTCAGTTTTCGAGAAGCGTTTTATTTTACGAACACAGGAGTTGCAAGTCAGGAGCGGGGATCGAACCCGCGATCTCTGGATCAGGAGTCGGTGACGCTGTCCTCTCAGCCACGCTGCAGCCACTCACACTTTACAGCCGCACAGAGTCTTTAAGGAGGAGCGTGCTCTGACTCACTGCTCTCTTGAACCAGGAAGTGACGAGGATAGTTGAGGACCAGACGATCACCACAGACCAGTATTCTCAGGCAGGTACTTGGCGTTGCAAACGGGAAACAGGAACGGGTTTCAGAGATCAGAGGACCACCACGGATCAGGACTCACAGGCAAACTCGGCGTCAGGAACAGAAGGCGAGGTCGACAACCAGGGATCAGACGAGCGGGTAAGTTCAGGACAGAAACAGGTCGATACCTTGTAATCTAGCCGAGGATCAGGCGATAAAGGCAGAAACAGGAACGGAACAGGTCGGCAACAGGTGATCAATCTGGATAGCAGGTCTGGTGTTCTTTGCATGAGAGCGAAGAGACGTTCTGACACTGAATGAGTGTGGAGCTGGGGTTTAAGTAGGCGGACTGATTGCAGGTGATGAGGTGCAGGTGTGAGCAGGCACGCAGGTGACAGGAGTTGAGCTGATTACGTGAGCGCTGGAGTGAGGCAGGCTGAGACTGAGACTGATGCTGTGACAGAACCCCCCCCTCAAGGGACGGCTCCCGACGTCCCAACATCATCGACGGGCAGGGTGGGAGGGGAGAGGAACCTCAGTACTCCTCAGAGGCCGAATCATCGCGGATGTCAGGTACTGGAACAGGAGCCTCCTCCTCTTCAGCATCCGACTCCTCCTCAGACGTGGGGGAGTTAGCGGGATCGGTGACAGACGATAGTTGAGAGGGGCGTCCCCGCCTACCCAGGGACGGCTGCTCAGGGTGTCTCTCGTGGAACTCTTTGATCATGTTCTTGTCCAGGATGTTCCGACAAGGTACCCATGATCTTTCCTCAGGACCATAACCCTCCCAGTCCACAAGGTACTGCAGCCCTCTCCCTCGCCGCCGGGAACGGAGCAGACGGCGGATGGTGTAAGCGGGACCTCCATCCATGAGCCGTGGAGGAGGAGGAGGAGGAGGAGCTACATCCGGCGACAGACGACTCTCGTGGACAGGCTTGATCTTTGAGACGTGGAATGTGGGATGGACTCTCATGGAGCGAGGAAGCGCCAACCTCACGGCCGTCGGACTGATGATTTTCTGGATGGGAAAAGGACCCACAACCTTAGGGGCAAGTTTTCTGCTCTCTACACGAAGAGGTAGGTCCTTTGAAGATAACCAAACTTTTTGACCCACCTGATATGTAGGAGCGGGGGTCCGGCGACGGTTGGCGGAGGTGGTGTAGCGCTCCACAGACCTCAGGAGGGTAGCTCTGGCACGGGCCCAGGTCCAACGGCAATGGCGGGCGAAGGAGAGGGCAGAAGGGCAGGAGACCTCTTTGTCCAGGGCAGGAAACAGCGGAGGTTGGTAACCGTACACACACTGGAACGGGGATAGACCGGTGGATGAGCAGACCAGGGAGTTATGGGCGTACTCCACCCATAACAACTGCTGAGACCAAGAGGAGGGATTCTGGGAAACCATGCAACGAAGGGCCGTCTCCATCTCCTGATTCATCCGTTCTGACTGACCATTGGACTGGGGGTGAAACCCGGAGGATAAGCTTGCGGTGGCCCCCAGAAGGCTGCAAAACTCCTTCCAGAAGATGGATGAAAACTGGGGCCCTCGGTCTGAAACCACGTCCACTGGAAGACCATGCAGACGGAAGACGTGGTTTAAGGTCAGCTGAGCAGTTTCTTTGGCCGATGGTAACTTGGCCAGAGGGATGAAGTGGGCCATCTTCGAGAACCTATCGACAATGGTGAGGATGGTTGTATGACCGTTTGAGGGAGGAAGTCCGGTGACAAAGTCCAAGGAGATATGGGACCAGGGCCGATGAGGGATAGGTAAAGGATGGAGGAGTCCGGCGGGAGCATGATGAGAAGGCTTGTGCTGGTTGCAGACGATACAGGCCCTAACAAAGTCCCTAGTGTCTTCCTCCAAGGTTGGCCACCAAAACCTCTGAAGCAGGACCTCCTGGGTGCGGCGAGAACCCGGATGGCAGGACAGGTTAGAGGCATGGGCCCACTGAAGTACCTCCGACCGAAGAACCTCAGGAACGAAGAGGCAACGGGGTGGACAGGAGCTGGGATCAGGCAGAGCCGATGTGGCGGCTTTAACTCGTTCCTCAATGTCCCAGGTGAGAGTGGCGATGACACAAGGAGGAGAGAGGATGGTAGCTGGTTCCTCCAAACTGTCGTCATCGCGGAGGAACTGGCGGGACAGGGCGTCAGGCTTAGTGTTGCGGGACCCAGGGCGGTAGGACAGAGAGAAGTTGAATCTTGTGAAGAACAGAGACCAGCGGGCTTGACGTGAGTTCAGTCTTCTTGCAGTTTTGATGTACTCCAGGTTTTTATGATCAGTCCAAACCAAGAACGGGTCTTTGGTCCCCTCAAGCCAGTGGCGCCACTCCTCCAAGGCTAGTTTCACGGCCAGAAGCTCTCGATTGCCAATGTCATAATTCCTTTCCGCAGGGGTCAGGCGACGGGAAAAGAAGGCACAGGGATGGAGCTTGTGATCTGAGGGAGACCGCTGTGAAAGGACTCCCCCAACTCCCACATCAGAGGCGTCCACTTCTACGATGAACTGGAGTTCAGGGTCAGGCATCTGAAGGATGGGGGCAGACGTGAACCTCTCCTTCAGCGTCTGAAAGGCAGTGTCGGCGACAGGTGACCAGTGGAAGACCTTCTTAGAACTGGTAAGGGCAGTGAGCGGAGCAGCTACAGTGCTGTAGTTTCTGATGAAGCGTCTGTAGAAATTTGCAAAACCCAGGAACCGTTGAAGCTGTTTGCGGGATTCAGGAACAGGCCAGGAGGTGACTGCTGAGATTTTTGCAGGATCCATCTGGATATGACCGTTGGAGACAGACGGGACGTGGAACTCACATTTTTCGGCCTTCACGAAAAGGGAGTTCTCCAAGAGTCTCTGGAGGACAGACTGAACGTGGTGGATGTGGTCCCTGTGGTTCCTGGAGAAGATGAGGATGTCGTCCAGATAGACAAAGACGTACTGGTTGAGCATGTCCCTGAGTACGTCGTTTACCAGCGCCTGGAAGACAGCAGGGGCGTTGGTGAGCCCGAATGGCATGACGAGATACTCATAGTGTCCGATGGGAGTGTTGAATGCCGTCTTCCATTCGTCTCCCTCCCGGATGCGGACCAGATGATAGGCGTTGCGTAGGTCCAGCTTGGTAAAGATTGTTGCTCCTTGTAACAGCTCAAACGCGGAGGAGATCAATGGCAGGGGATAACGGTTCTTGACAGTGATCTCATTAAGTCCTCGATAGTCAATGCAGGGTCTCAGAGACTTATCTTTCTTCTCCACGAAGAAGAATCCCGCTCCAGCAGGTGACGAGGAGGGACGGATGAGACCAGCCGCCAAGGAGTTGTTAATGTAATCCTCCATCGCCTTTCTCTCGGGAGCTGACAGGGAGTACAGTCGACCTTTGGGAGGTGTAGTGTCTGGAAGAAGGTCAATTGCACAGTCGTAAGGGCGATGAGGTGGTAGAGAAGTGGCCTTGGCTTTGCTGAAGACGGGACTGAAGTCAAGGTACTCTGGAGGCACATTGGAGACTTCTGGCGGAGATACGGTGCATACAGGCTGGAGTGGGGGCATGGCGTCTTTTAGGCAGGTAAGATGACAAGCGGTTCCCCAACCGCGGATGGTACTAGTGGACCAGTCTATTTGGGGATTATGACGGCGAAGCCATGGAAAGCCAAGGACCAGGGGTAAATCAGGATAGTCGAGGATGTGGAACTGGATGCTCTCCCTGTGGTTGCTGGACAGGAGCATGGAGACTGGTGTGGTCTGGTGAGTGATAACTCCCATCTCGTGACCGTCCAACGCTTTGGCAGGGATGGGACGATCAAGCAGAACTTGCCTCAGACCCAGTTATTCAGCTACATCCTTGCTAATGAGACAGGAATCGGCACCAGAGTCTATAAGCGTGGCCAGGGTGTGAGGGCCACCAGGCAGGAGCAGACGGGCTTGGAGCAGAGGACGAAGAGTGTGAGAGGACTGAACAGAAGAGCTCACCCGTATCCCCTCCACTACGGATGAGCTCGCTCTTTTACTGGGCAAGCAGCAACGAAATGTCCTTGTCCACCACAGTACAAACACAGCTGAGCTGACAAACGGCGCCTTCGTTCCGCAGGAGTAAGGGAGGTGCGCCCCAACTGCATGGGCTCAGGCTCGACGGAATCTGGTGATGAACGTTGCCCTGCGGTATCCCCCTGGAGTGTCTTTTGCACCATCAGACGACTGGAACCCTGACGACGATCTCTTCTCCGCGCCTGGACTCTGAGATCAATCCTTATGGCCAGGTCGATGATCTCGTCCAGGGAAGGTGGGACCTCATGAGAGACTAGTTCTTCCTTGATGTAATCGGCTAGTCCATGCATGAAGGCGTCGATTTGAGCTGCAGGGTTCCATCCACTTTGACTAGCTCTGGTGCGGAAGTCAATGGAGAAGTCTGCCACAGATCGTTGTCCTTGTCTCAGATCTAGGAGCCCCGCCGCTACTTCAGATCTAGCAGGGCAGTGTCCAAAAACCTTGCGTAACTCAGCCACAAAAGCAAGGAAGCTCTGACAGGCAGGTGATTGACGGTCCCACTCCGCTGTTGCCCAAAGTCGTGCCCGACCAGTCAGTTGATTAATGGTGAATGCTACTTTTGCTAGCTCAGAAGTGAACGAGCAGGGCTGGAGGGCGAAGAACAGGGTACAGTTCGTGATGAATGGTGAGCAGTTCTCTGGGTTCCCATCGTAGCGTTCTGGCGCTCCCACACGGGGCTCAGGAGAATCGGAGACCAGGGCAGGAGTTGGAGAAACAGCAGCAGGAGTGGAGGAAGCAGGTGGAGAAACAACTGAAGCTGGTTGTTGTAGCTGGGCAGCTAATGCAGTCACAGTCTAAGTCAATGCGTCCACAGCATGTTGGAGATGGTTAGCCGATGCAGTTATCAAATTCTCATGGTTAGCCAGCACCCGTTCTATTCTCTCCAATCTGTCCAGTGGGGAGGGCTTACTGCTCGCTGGGTCCATTTTTCTGGTCAGAACGTACTGACACGGAGACAGGAAAGACCCAAATGCGAAACAGTACTCAGTTTTCAAGAAGCGTTTTATTTTACGAACACAGGAGTTGCAAGTCAGGAGCGGGGATCGAACCCGCGATCTCTGGATCAGGAGTCGGTGACGCTGTCCTCTCAGCCACGCTGCAGCCACTCACACTTTACAGCCGCACAGGAGTCTTTAAGGAGGAGCGTGCTCTGACTCACTGCTCTCTTGAACCAGGAAGTGACGAGGATAGTTGAGGACCAGACGATCACCACAGACCAGTATTCTCAGGCAGGTACTTGGCGTTGCAAACGGGAAACAGGAACGGGTTTCAGAGATCAGAGGACCACCACGGATCAGGACTCACAGGCAAACTCGGCGTCAGGAACAGAAGGCGAGGTCGACAACCAGGGATCAGACGAGCGGGTAAGTTCAGGACAGAAACAGGTCGATACCTTGTAATCTAGCCGAGGATCAGGCGATAAAGGCAGAAACAGGAACGGAACAGGTCGGCAACAGGTGATCAATCTGGATAGCAGGTCTGGTGTTCTTTGCATGAGAGCGAAGAGACGTTCTGACACTGAATGAGTGTGGAGCTGGGGTTTAAGTAGGCGGACTGATTGCAGGTGATGAGGTGCAGGTGTGAGCAGGCACGCAGGTGACAGGAGTTGAGCTGATTACGTGAGCGCTGGAGTGAGGCAGGCTGAGACTGAGACTGATGCTGTGACACCCTCCTCGTCTTTCAGCTCACGTCAGCGATTGAACGCCGGGCCAGTGTTTATCCCTGTCCCAACGTTTAGCTTTCGCCTCGAGGGGGAAGTGACGTATGCCGTAGAGCAGTCAAAGCAGTAAAAATCTGTGGCTTTTTAGTGTGGAAGTGTTCCTACCATCCAATTCAAAGTTACATAGTGCCAGTGAAGGTGATACAGACCCCCTCAGACCATGACAGAGGTGTCATTGAACCTGTTGTAAGGTGATGTACCATCACAATGACTCTAGAAATATTATATTAGGGTGGAAAAACTACGTAGTGTTGGTTTAAAGAGGGCGGTCCGCACCACTTTTGTGCCTGTTATCAACTGTGCACACAATCATAGTAGATCACCCGCAACATGTCCAGTAATAGCACGTGCAATCTTTTAGCTTGCACACGCAATTTAGCACTTGTTATTTTGGATCTTAGCAGATCAGGCCTTATATGCCATTTCTATAGAAACAACACTGTGCTGCAGATGTGAATCAGAGGAAACATCATCAGAGCCAGATGGCTGCTGTGAGAGGACATGGAGAGGAAAGTCAAATCTTTTATAGTTCTTCTCAGCAGCTTTAGATTGAGTAGGTCATGATTTCATGTTGTATTTAATAAAATGGTTCGTCAGCTGTGTTATCGTGGATGAAGATTTTTGGCTGACAGGAAACAGACTCTAGTTTTGGACAGAAGCTTCTCAGATGTCAGACTTGTGAATTATAGAGGCTTCCATGGAGCTGTGAGGTCTTCCAAACATCACTGAGAGCTGACTCTGAAACATCTGGGTGATGGACTATCAGGTGAGAAGAATGTAGATGATGAGATGTTAACCTGCTGCTGTGATGTTTCCTCTCCATCAGATGCCTGTGAGCTGGAGGTGGACACAAACACAATGAGCAGAGGACTGAGACTGTCTGAAGACAACAGGACGGTGACACGTGTGAGAGAGCTTCAGCCATATCCTGATCATCCAGACAGATTTGAACATTGTCCTCAGCTGCTGTGCAGGTCTGCTCTGACTGGTCGCTGTTACTGGGAGGTCCAGTGGAGAAGACTTGTCCACGTGTCAGTGAGTTACAGAGGAACCAGGAGGAAAGGAGAAAGTGATTTATGTATGTTTGGAGGTAATGATCAGTCCTGGAGCCTGAGCTGCTCTGATGTTGGCTACTCTGTCCATCACAATGACAGAGAAACAGAGATCTCCCCCTCTTCATCGTCTGGTAGAGTCGCGGTGTATGTGGACTATCCTGCTGGACTTCTGTCCTTCTACAAAGTCTCCTCAGACAGACTGATCCACCTCCACACCATAAAGACCACATTCACTGAGCCTCTCTATCCTGGGTTTGGAGTATGGTATGAAGGTTCCTCAGTGTCTCTGTGTTCTCTGTAGTCCAACACTGCAGCCTGGATCTACAGCTTTGAACATCACAGAGCAGTAGCCTCAGCTGAAGATCCTGGTTTCATCATCACAGGAACATAGCCTCAGCTTGAGATCTTGGTTTTATCATCACAGAGCCTTGGCCTCAGCTGAACATCCCATTTTCTTAAAGAGCTACGCCAACATTTTCTTTTTTTTCCATGTCTTGCCTCACTCCTGGGTCCATGACAAGCAGATAGACACCATTCTTTCAACTGTGTGTGCAGTAACAAGAAAGAGATGGGCAGAGCTCACCCATCACTAATTAGCTTAGGTCAAACATGGGGAGTCAATGGGTAATGTTAGCCTGTCTCTGCCTACAGTCATCAGATAAACTCTGCAGCAACTCTAAATGGTCCTGTGTGCTTGTTGTGACTCATTTTTTAACTGCGTTATGTTACATTATCTTCTTCTATCATTGTATGACTCTTCTACTCCTAAACAGAGGCTTAGTTTTGTTGATCTACTGAAAGCATGTCTGCGGTGGTTTGCACTAGAGATGTGACGTTCACAAACAAGTTGAGTCTTTTGAACAATTCTTTTAAAGTGAACTATGAGAACCGATTTGCAATTGTGAGTGTACAATATGTTTTATATATATATATATATATATATATATATATATATATATATATATATATATATATATATATATATATATATATTTATATATAATTTGCTTTTAAGAATGGCTTGCAAACAACACACAGTTTATCTAATGACTGTAAGCAGAGACAGGCTAACACCACCCATTGACCCCCAGTGTTTGAGCTGAGCTAATTAGTGGGGGGGAGCTCTGCCTGTCTCTTTCTTGTTACAGCACTGTTTGCACTGCTGAAAGAATGGTGTCTATCTGCTTGTCATGGACTCGAGGGTGAGGCAAGAAAAAGTTGACGTATCCTTTTAATCACAAACCTGTGGCCTCAGTTGAAGATCCAGGAGATATTTGGTGTTTTTCTCACCTTTTGAACTTCAGCTCTTAAATGTGAAGAGGCTTTTCTGATGAGGACAGTGTGGGTTTACCTGGAGCTGTATCTGCGGTTTATCCATTCATTCCTTTATCTTCTTATTTTCTAAAACAAACTCTCTTTACACCATTTTTCATATTATTAATAGAAAAACAAATAAAACTTTAGAAACATGTTTTTGATGCTCATACTCCTGGTTTTAATATCTGTGATTGAAATACACAATGTAGATTCAAATATGGACTGATTTACAGTTTTTCACATTTTCTCTTTTCCTCTTCATCTTCTGACTGATGGTCCTCTGAGATCTTGTTGGATCAAATCATTCTAGGGAGCGGATAATGGTGAATTTTAATTATTAATGTCATAATATACTTGTCAATAGTCTGGATTATTGTGCATTATTTTGGGCTATGATTGTATGTACTGTTATATGTATACTGTGACCTATTTTTGAGTTTCTGTCTTTGCCTTGTCTGTAAACCTACAGAGTTAATGTTAATTTGTATACAAAGTTATATTATTTGATTATTACAGATTTGTGATCTGTACTTTGTGATTAATTTTATCACAGAGAGACAGAATAATTCATTCAAGAATTCATTATTAACAAATAATAAACACTGGTAGAATCATGACTGATAGAATGATCACTGAAGTTAATTTAATATTAAAGCTCCTAATAGAGTGGGCGATATGGACCAAAAAATGTATCTCTGTATTTTTTAGCTGAATGTCGTATTCTATATATATTACAATGTATTCTTTCAAGAAATAATATAAACAACAACTCAAACAGCACAGGAAATGAGTCAATCTTATAACAAATCCACAGGGATATTCTTTAAGATAAAATTATAATGAACCAAGGAAATAAGTGATTAACCCATAATCATATTACCTTATATTTTAGAAAAACATATATATCAGTTCATGATGTTGAGAAGATATTCAAGGATCTGTTCAGTCAGGAGACTCCTCAATCTGATTTTAAATTGATGCTGATTATTTTCTCAGGTAATCCATCCAGATGATGTTATCCTGTCAACATGACCTTGTACATTACTATTCTTTTTGTATTCTTTGATTTTACTGTAGGCAGTGTGACATTGCTATTTGTGCATTTTTTGGGTAAATGGTAAGTAATTAGAGAATGTAGAAAAAAATCAGAAGACCCAGGCAGATTCCTTGTAGAGTTCAACAATCAACAGATTTAATTTATAGAAAAAAAGGAAACAGTTCATTTCCTGTTAGTTAGTGAGCAAATTTGCATGGATGAGAAGTTCATCAGTGGATCATCAGTGATCTGTTAATTATAAAAAGCTCAGGAACATGTCTGTACAAACCTTCACTGTGAATTATTTGTCTGTTTTTTTATGGAGAGCTGTTCAAAGCGGCTTTCAGCATGAACTTTCCTTAATATTCCAATAAATGAGTAAAATATATGACTTTCTGTGTCCTGAAAACTGTTATTTCCACCTGATAAATCCCATTAAAGATGTTGGTGCAGTGCTAAATAAACTAAGTTGATCAGATATCATAATACAAACAGTATTTTTTTGTCTCTTATTCTGAGTAATGGAGATTACTCACCCCAGCGCTCTCTCCCTTTCTCTCCTTTATACATTATTTAATGCTTGTAGAGGCAAAATCAACTAAAACTCTTTATTGTAGGAAAACAAAGGTAGTATTTATTTTATAAATATCTCTACATAACAAGCTCTGATTATGTTTTGGCTCGACATAAAGAGACTTTGAAAAGTCCAGCCTGAGGCAAAACCTAATTTCCTTCTCCTGGTTTAGATGTTGCATTTCCCAGAGGAGGTTCAAAAGGATTTTGCAAGCATGATCTCCTAATGTGGGGTACCAAAGTGGCAGCTGAGTGTGTTACATTAGAGCACTCTTTTAACTCCCATAGTCCATGACACAAATGTTGTTTCTCCTGCTATGGTCTTCAAGCTCAGCCACTTTGACCTCTACAGTCATTAGAAATTTTGGCAGCAGTTTTGATGTTTGCTCTACTTCTTCAGTAAAGCAACATGAGCTGCCCTGAGTTCAGGCATTTCTTGCTCAAGTGACGATAAATCTGAGTGGAGTGCATCAAAGCGTTGCTCCAGACAGGTGAAGCTCTCTTTTGAGATAACCTCAGCCACGGAGAAGTCCTCAAATGCAGTGTCTGTCAGCAGTGCCAGTGTTTCAGCTGATTCCACTGTTGGTGTGGTAGACAGCCGTCGGCAGATTTGGTTCCAGCAAGAGTAAACAAAAGTCACTTGTGCACAATATGGCTGTTGTGGTTTTAGACAGCTAAACCAGTGGGAAAAATGTCATTTAGTCACATCACCTGCACAACAGCTGGATCGTCCTGATTTAGTGTCTGTAATCTGTCAGATCCATCTCACCAAGACACAGTCTACAACAGCAGCCCAAAATAGCACTGCACAGTCTGTGTCATTTAGAAAAGGAAGAGGTAGAGCTATGAGCCAGATGACTGCAGGAAGTGACTGTGTGGGCAGAGATAAACATGTGTGTTAACAGCTTCAGTAGCATTTTAATCAGATCTAGACTACAATTCTTTATCAAATGAAACAAACAAACAAAAAAACCACTACAAAACTCTCTATAATTGGGATATTTTCGCTCCACTTCCAACATGTTTTACTGAGAACTTGATCTAAGAAGTGCCCGTCTACCATGTTATCTGATAGGTCCTTGATGAGTGTGATTAATGGAACATGTGCTTCTGAAAAGTTCTGTCCATCCCCATAGACTTTCTGAGCTCTTTCCCAGTTGGAGTGTTGTGTTACTTTGGGACAGCAGGAGGAGATCAGGATGCAGGATCTGTCATGATGGTTTCTCCAATCTCTCCTGTCACACAGGTACATTACTAACCCACAGCTGCACATGTAGACATATACATTAAAATGACAAGAAAATAAACTACCATTTTGTAATTCAATATTTTTAATTCATGTCAATAATAAATGAACAAATTGAAATGTAAAATTCCCTTTATGCATAACCAACTACATGATGCTTCGCAAATAATTGGCATATTAACAGAGCAAAAATGAAAAAAAAAAAAAGAAGAAGAAGAAAAACATTTACAGAGTCATGTGGTCCTGGGCTTGTTTTGAGACAGGCTCTTATTTACTCCTAGTCTTCCGTGGTTACATTAATATGCAGTCAATATTCAGGTTAAGGTCAATATTCAGGTTTCTGAAACATTCAGAATAACCTGTTTACATGCGTGAGCAAACAGTATGTATATTATCCCAATCAAAACACACATGGAGAACGTCATGATGCAATGCGCATCATTTCAGCTTCTTCTTCCTGTATCCAATAGCAACAACAACAGCAGCAGCACGGTGGATAATGAACAGCCCGGAGCAGGTAACAGTTGACTTCGTTTGCACTTTGGTGCTGGTACTGACCCACCACCAGTACTTGACACTATTCTTTGTCAGTTTCTTTATTAATGGAATAAAGGAAATCGAGCCGGAGCTGTGCCATGTTACAACAAGTACTTCCTGTACTCAAAAGACCAAGATTCCTTGCAAAAAGAACATGCACAGAACACAAATTAATGTTCCTTTCAATGGGGATATCCCGATCGGCGTATAAATGACCAAATATTAAGGTTAGAAAAGGAGTAACCCAGGGGTGATTTTCGGGTTTTTAAAAACAGGAATATGAGCATATTCCAGTTTTTAGAAAGTGTTACTGGTGTTTACATGGCTGTGCGCAACTGGGTTATTGCTAATATTCCAGTTATGAAAGGTTTAATGACTGCATGTAAATGTAACCAATGTAACGTCTCGTTACTCTCACACATGGCTCAGAGGTCCTGATACCTTCTGCTGGGGGGTAATCTGTTTAATCTGTCTGATCTATAAGTCTATATCCTACCTGTCTAGAGGTTTGTTTATGCTCATCCAGCAATTCCAAGAGTGATGTTGGGTGGAATTTGTCAATTACACCATATGTGACCTAACAGAATTTCTTTGCTCAACATGAACACTGGTCTGATTACTACTACAACAGCTTTACAAGAACTGAAAGCTCAATTCAAATAGAATAAATACTGTAATGAATAACTTATGAATAAGTACATCAAACTATTCTTGAAAATTTTTTTTTTTTTATCAAACTGTCAACAAGCAGCAACAAAACAAAATCTGAATATGTCACAAAACTTAAAAATACAGAAACCTTTACATAATTAAATTATAAAGTGCAAGTGATTATGAATATAGGCCTATATTTAACTTTTCTTCAGTAATGAAAAATGTTTTGGCATGAATGTGTAGGCTACAAGTCCACAACATTACAAACTAATTATCCAGTATAAAAAACATCTGACTTAAAATTAATGTAAAAAGTGTGGATTTTAATTGGAGGACAATAAGAAGTGGAAATTAACAGTTGGACCAAACCACCGCGGGGATCGTGGGGAGGGGGGGTTGGAATCTTTCAATAGTTAAAATTGTCAAACAATGTGTTTTTAAGTAGCATGACTTGTATGTACATGAAAATTATGTACTGAATTTGACAAGAAAATTGCCCAAAATGATGGTAAAAGTGGGTGGGTCCAATATTATTGGATCCCAAAAGTGAGTGGGACTTGTTCCACTCAGTTATAATGGTTGCAACGCCCCTATCTGCATCAGTATAATGGCACACTGGATCATCCCTCTGTTTCCAGTCCATCATAATGACTGACAGCCTCCAAATCTTTCCATCATTCATAAAAAAATTAGTCAATGATGGAAAATATTCAGTTAATCCCCTGCAAAACTCCTGTTTCTCACCACAATGATCACAGCCCTCTGTGTGTAACACAGTGCCAGTTTGCAGCTGCCTTTCAAACGTGCTAAATATATCAATCAGTTGTGGTTTTGATAAATCATATTGCAGGTGCTAAATGATTACATTTGCATCTCCTCCTCCCAGTATTTTGCGCGTTCTGATCATCTGCATATATATTCATGAACATGCTAAATAGACTGCATGTGAGATTTTGCTTATTTGACTGACACAGTCTTCAGTGCACCCTGTAAGTTCTGTAAGATCTGTAAGTAGATCAGCTTTGTGCGCGCTATCAAGTTTGCACATGGTTTTAAACACGCAAACCTTGAGTAGAACAGGCCCCGAGTGCATTCTAGTTCTGTTTGTGAGTCTACTTAAGACGTCCAGACACGTCTGACAAACTCTATGACTTTTCTGGTCTGTATGTATGATACTCTGTTACTTAAGTGACTCAAAAATGCATCTCCATAGAAATTATCTAACTTCTAACTATCTGATATTTTACTCTAACCTGGGGCCGCTTTGGGGGAGTAGGAGAGTCGTATGTGGCCTTGTGTTGCCAGATGCCCACCCCTTGTCTGTGGTGGGACCATGACCCAGAACATTCCCCTCTCTGGTTTGACATTTGATACTGTGTCTGTATTTTGGAAGTTCATGAATCATCTTGAATTATTTATCTGAGGAGACGCTCTGCTTCTCTGTGGGCTTGTTTCAGGGTCCCGTGCACTTGTTTGGAGCCTGAGGGCCATTAAGTATAAGCCAGTGATATAAAGAGATGCATAAGCACAGCAGGTAATGGCTTTCTGCTGTCGCTGGTGTCACCATCTGATGCTAACAACGGGACCATGTCGTGTTGATCTTCTCCCCTCATCAGCACCGTGAGGAGGTTCAGAGGAGCTCCAGGGTGAGGACTTATGTTCCTGCCAGACTGGTCCAGGGTTTGTTCTGCTGCTGTGCTTTGGAATTATATTTAATTCATGTTTTTCTTAAAAGCACTCTGTCCAAAACCCATTAGTGCCATTCTATTTTATCTCCACAGCGTGATCTTTTCATTCTCAATCCTCCAATCAGCCAATCACTTCTCAGATTTTGTTTCACTCCTATGGCTTCACTCAGGCTCTTCTCTCCACATTAACGCTCCTCTCTCTGTTTCCCTCTGCCATCACAGCTCACCTCTCAGCTCACCTGTGCTCCTAACATGTCCCCTCCTGAAGTGTTTGTTCACACAATGCTCGCAGCCCCTTGTGAAGCTCCGTCTCTGGCTTCAACCTCCATCCCGTGGTGAATAATTCACTCCACATATCTCCTGACCCTGAGAGGAGTGCTTTTATTTTCAACCTCGGGTCATGAAATCTTTATGGCTGTTTTTACCAGGCTGCTCCGAGCAACTCCAGCGGAGGTGAGCATCCACAGAGGCGGGAACGGCTGGATATCAGTGCTGCCATGAGTCCCTACCTAATTGTAACTGGCTGATTAGCTGGTTATGGCCCACAGCTGGAGGTGGAACCAATAGTGGGTGTACCTATTGTGTCCGAGGGGGGATAAATTTACCTGCGGAGAGCTCCCCTCGTTCTCTGAGTACTTCCGGGTCAGGAGCAGGTACGAGCTGTGCTTTATGTGAAGACGATGTTGTTTGGATTTGACATGACATTTACTTTATTTCTTATAACTCGGTGCGTCTAGCGTGCCAACACGGTTCCAGAATTACTAGTGTGGTGTAATGCCATCGGATTACTGTGGGTCAGGCTTTCTTTTTTATTCTCTTTGTGTGTACATTTCAATTGTCTATTAGATGTGCATTGTAGTGAGTATTTTTCTTATTTATATGTCTGTCCATGGTATCCAATGTCAGATGTGTAGGGGTGTCCTGTTCGCATTGATTACCACATATTCCCGCTGAGTGATACTTAATGTACCTAACAGTAACTGATTCTAATCAACCAACTAAAGTTATTTTTAGTCAAAAACATTGCCAGACTCAGGAGACAGAGTTTATTTGGTCTCTTATCATTTTACTGACCAGAAGTTCATTTGATACACAAAGTAGAAGACATAACCAGCGTATGCCCACAAACAGCACGGACATGAACACATACTCTGACTCTGGTTACTGTGAGCAATAGAAAACAAGGAGCGGTCAAGCTTCTACTACTTTAGACATTTTTGAGGCAAATAAACACAAAATGATCACCACTGTCAGGCCACAAGGTGGCGAGGAGAGTCAGCCATTAACTCACTAAGAGAGGGTTAAAACTGAAACATGTCAATGCTTTTGTGGCTCACTCTGTGATAAAGCAAATTAATGTGTCTCCATACTTTAAAAATTAACATGTTTTAATGTCATCTTGACCCTCCATGGCACATTAAACCCACAGTCTTCATTTGGTCACGAATAGCATCATGGCCAAATCCAATATGGCTGCCATCGCCAATGATGAAAGTCTTTCTTTGAAGCCATTATTTGTATAAATATTATGCGTCATAATTGGTTGAAATGAAACCTCTGAGAGCTGATGATGAACTCTCTTTAGATATGAGAGGACTACATTCTGATGAAAGCCTGAAGGAAGTCTTAGTGCTTTCACATTTGGCCTGGACCAAAAAAGCTCTGGGTCCCCTTAATGAAAGTTCAATCTATATGGGGTTGTGTGAAATCACACAAACTCTAAGAACAAAACCATACCATTAATAATCAGTAGAAATTTCAAATGAGGGCTGACAAAATACCATTAACAATTAACAGAAATATCAGAGCTGATAAAATACCATCAATACTCAAAAGAGACATCAGATCAGAATGATAACTGGTGTATCAGACACACATGCGGGTGTTTGAGTGCTGCACTGTTTATTTTAGCTAACATGTCATTAGGTGTCTTTCTGACTGTGCTGATTAAATCGGAGTGAGTCCTTGTGAACGTCCCTTGGTTTTGGTTCAGAAACAGGCTCATGGCTCCCTCTGGTCCGGGGTTATGATGAGGTTATGATTTAACTATCACATGAATTTGTTTGTTCTCCCACAAAGACTCAGTAAATAGTCTTACATGAAACTGAGCCATGGAATAAAAATGTTTGGGACGGCAGCCTCTAAGAGTCCTGGTTCTGCATTTTGAGTTTTACCCTCAACCTTTGCTGTTTAACACGTCTCTGTGGCACGATGGAGCACATATATGAACAAGACAAAAAGTCTGAGGCATCAGGACGACTCCCTCTCCTCCTCTGTACAGCGACAGTAGCTGTGATTTAGCGGTGATTTTGAATGTCTGGTTTAAAATTAAAAACAAAGGCTGTGAAGCACCATCATAAAAGACAACAGATCCACCATGAGAAGATAACATAAAGAATACCATCATAGACACTAAACTCTGATTTGTCCTAAATAAAAGATGAAGATCATGCAGTCAAAAACATCCCAGTATGGTCTTATTCTAGTTCCCTGTCCAGTCCTTCAAAGCCAGTGTCCTCAGCAGACTGGAGTGGTCAGGCTGATGATCCATCACCATCATCTCCAGAGTTTCTGGTCTGCCTCCACATGGCTCCTCCTCTCTGAAGGTCCTAAAAATCTCCATATCTGTGTGAAGAAAAAATAAAAAGGGTGGGAAGATAATAGCTCAGTACTTTTAGAACCAACAGAGGGAGTCTCCTAAAGTCCCAGCAGGTGATCTGAGAGGATGGACATGCTGTTTTGGGGTGGGTTCACCATGAGGGAGCGTCTCCTCGTCATGGTTCTCCATGTTGTAAAACAAGCAACCTTCTTCAAAAACTTTATTTAAATCATGCTGAATACTTGGTCATATCGAATAATTCCCCCAGGGGAGGACCCTGACGGTTTCCTCAAGCACCATTAATATGAACACTCACCATCAACTTCATCAGGTACTCCCACTTAACTGCTGTTAATGTAGTCCCCTAATCAGCCAATCACATGGCAGCAGCTCAGTGAATTTGGTCATGTAGACATGGTCAAGACAACCTGCTGGAGTTCAAACTGAGCATCAGGATGGAGAAGAAAGATGATTTAACTGACTTTTAACAGCATGGTTGTTGGAAACCAATGATCTACTGGGATTTTCACACACAATCATCTCTAGGGTACACAGAGAATGGTCTGAAAAAGCGAAAATATCCAGTGAGCAGCAGTTCTCTGGGTCAAAATGCCTTGTTGATGTCAGAAGTCAGAGGTGAATGGTCAGAGTGGTTGGAGATGATAGAAGACACCAGGAATTTAGATAACAATTACTTCCAACAAAGGTCTGCAGAAGGTCATTTCTGAACACTCAACATGTCCAGTCTTGAAGCAGATGGACTACAGCAGCAGAAGACCACACCAGGTACCACTCCTGTCAGCTAAGAACAGGAAACTGAGGCTACAGCTCACACAGGCTCACCAAAACTGCAATAGAAGGTTGTAAAAATGTCTCCTGGTCTGATGAGTCTGGATTTCTGCTTCACATTCAGATGTAGGCTCAGAGTTTGGTGTGAACATCATAAAGCATGGATCCATCCTGCCTTGGATCAGTGGTTGGTTCAGGCTGATGCTATGATGGTGTAGGGGATCTGTTCTTGGCACTTGGGCATGAGCATGGTTTAACCTCACTGCTTACCTGAGTATCGTTACTAACCATGTCCACCCCTTTATGACCACAGTCGACCATCTTCAACATGATGATGAGTTCACTGTACTCCAGTGGCCTCCACAGTCACCAAATCTCAATCCAAGAGAGAACCTTTGGGATGTGAATGAATCTGCATCAACTGTGTGATGCTGTCATGGAGATCTGGACCAACATCTCTGAGGGATGGTTCAGCACCTTGTTGATTTAAGAAGCTCTGAAGGTGAAGGGGGTCCAACCTGGGACTAGAGAGGTGTACCTAGTGAAATGGCCAGTAGTGTAGGTACCATAAATGCTAGAGAAGGTGTACCATTTGGTACATAAGCTGCATGTTTTTGTTTGTTTTTCTGAAATGATAAACAAATTCAACCTGGGTTCAGATATGGAGCCACAACCAGACTTGGACAACAGTCAGCCATTGGGTGATGCCCTCTTTAGACCTTTAGCAGGTGAAGTCACACCTGTGTTCCACCTCCATGGGGACGTCCAGCATGTCCCTCATTGGATATCTATACTAAATAAACAGAATTGTGCCAGGGTGAACTATAATCTACGTAGCCAACCACAGCTATCTGTGTGTGAACTGTCCTGTCATTAGATTTCATTTCCTGTAGGTGGTAGTCACCTGATGGGCTGGCAGCTGGTGCTTTTCTAAAGCCCTGCTGATGAGCTTCCTTCCCTGTATAAAGAAACTTTGGTGCTGCAGTCCACCATGATCCTCCTCTCAGTCACGATGTATTGCTGAACTGACTCAGCAGGTATTGAACTTTAATCCTGATAGTGTTGATGTATCTGTTGAGAATCTAAAGGTAGAACTGAAGCCTGTGTGCATCATTTAATCCACCAACCTTGTAAATCTAGAACTGAAACAGTTCTTGATACCCAAGCCTAGGGTTTGGAGGATCACAGAGCTCACCCATCAGGGACCATCGACAAATGACCTGATCATTTCTATTTTTTACTTTTCTGAAATACATCATCATGGTTACAGAGCTTACACCACCATGCTATAATTAGTCTTACTCTGTGTCATCAGTGGCCGTGCTGTAGCTCTGAAACAGGGGCTGCAGGAAGAGGCCCAGGGTTCCCACCACGCACACCAGAATGAAGATCCACAGGAAGAGACGGTCAATCACCATGGCAACGTACTTCCAGTCTTCAATGATCTGGAACAAAACCAAGATCAGAACAATAAAGCAGTGGTTTCTGACCGGTCTGTCCTCAGAGACCACACCCAGCTGTACCTAATGAGAGTCTAGAGCAGGGGTCTGCTACCTTTCCAATCTAAACAGCCATTTTGTCCATCAATCCCACCAAAAAAAAAAAAATCTATCTGGAGCCACAAAGCACATCTGAACCTTAAAATGAAGAGAGCAGCTCCTGTTACCTCTCCATCATTAGAATGATATTAGATCAAGTGTTTTACCACCAGAAATGACTGCTCTATAATGGGTCATGTGTTTTTTTGTTGCTATAACTTGACATTAATGTTATACCATATTAAATTGCAATAATTGATTAAGAACTGAAATGACAACAATAGGGCTCATCAACAGAAAAAACAGTCAATTAATATCAGCCTGTGTTATCACTGTTATTTTTGTCTTTATTGTTACTCAGTGTTTTTTTTTCCACAGGATCAGGTTTTACCTGCAGTGGGGAAGTCATAAATATTTATTTGACATCCGCAGGTGAGATGGGGGTCAGAGGGTCTTCCCCTGACATTTTTAAGCTTAAATCTTTTCTGTCCTGCTTTCTGATCACTTTTTATGAACAATTTTATAATAATCACAAGGTAGTCTTGTGATCTTTGAGATGCTTTTTAATCTCAGTGTTTTTGAAGCATATCTAACTTAAATTATCAATCAATTTTTAGTTTCATTTCAATCTTCAAATCTTTTAAGAAAATATGTCAGATGAACATGTAACACAGTAACTCCCACACACCTGAGTTTGTAGTTACTGAATGAGAGAGAGAGAGTGAGGAGGAGAGAGGCTGACAGCTATCACATCACAGCAGAAATGGTAATAAAAAAAACATCCACCTGATATCTTTGAGTAAAAATCCCTTCACTTCAAAAACCAGGTCACGATCCCACTGAATTTATCCGCTCCCCCGTTTCTCTCGTCTTTTACAAAGCTTTATTGCCGACAAAAAGTTGACAAGATGTAAATAATGAAGAAATAATCTTTTAATGAAAAAAACACAATTTTTTGCAGATAGTGCTTAAGCATGCAGAAAAACATCAATAAGTTAGAGTTTAAAGCAGGACAAAGAATGTTTTTTTTGCTTTTCTGTCCTCTGAGTCCAGAGAGCCACTGGTGAGGGGCTGAAGAGCCCCATGGGGCACCAGAGTTGTGGGTTGCCGACCCCTGGACTGGCCCCTCTCCCCTGGACCTCCATGATGGGTAGATTAAGAATATAAAATATAATAAAATCTAGATAAATATGAGGCTTTCAAACATTGCCATGTTAACACATTTAAGGAAGAATTCATTGACTGTGTTTGTAATAATTCAGTTGATCTATGAACACCAATCTTTGACAGCCCCAAAGCTGGCTGAGCCTCGCCCCCAAGACTCTATAGAAACCCCATGAGGGGCCCCGCACCTCAGGCTGAAAACCAAGGTATCACAGGATACTCAGGCTGCTTACATCAGGGAGCCTGGACTGTTTTCAGATGGCGAACAGGAATGCCTTATCGAATAGGTTTAGATGCATGTGAGTGATATCAGTAATTTATCTGAATTACATTTACAGAAGAATATAATTTTTCTTTTTTTTTATTTCTTTTAGAAACACTCACACAGATGAAGACTGGAATATTTGTTTTTGAATGAAATCATTTATCCTTTGGTTCAAACAGCATGTAGCTCGTGCAGTTTTGGGACATTTGGGGATTTTTAGTGGAAGAAAACCTGTGACCTGTTTGATGCCGTACAGATTTTGATTGGTAACAGAGGAGCTGGGACGGTTTATGGACACAGTCAAGCCTCATCATCAGGGGGTCCAGGTGTAACGGTCTTAGAATTCTGTGATTGGCAAAACTTCAAGAGTTCTGCAGAGAACAGCTCTGCGGTGAAGGGTGTTATTGAATATGTGCTCTCTCATTAGTTCACTTCATAGCTGGGTATGACAGGTTATATCAGGTAAATAGGCTAATAACAGATCAGGTTATATCAGGTTAATGTCTGGTAAAATCAGATTATAACTTGTTATAACAGGTTATGACAGGACATACAATAGATTATATCAGGTTTTATCAGGTAATATAAGGTACTTTTAGTGAAAATCAGGTAATAACAGGTAAAATCAGTTATATCAGCTAATATCAGATTATCACAGGCTATAACAGGTTATATCAGGTAAATAAGATAATAACAGATTATATTAGGTTATATCAGGTAATATCAGGTTATAGCAGGTATAATCAAGTTATATAACATAAAATCAGGTTATAACTGGTTATACTATGTTATGCCAGGGCAAACTATCTGGTAATATTCAAGTTTTATCAGGTAATAACTGGTAAAATCAGATATAATCAGGTTATTACTCTTTTTATCAGGTTAAGCCAGGCTTTATCAGGTTACAGTATATCAGGTCATACCAGGTAATATCAGGTTATATTAGGTTATATCAGGTCATTCCAGGTAATATCAGATTTTGTTAGGTAATATTGGGTTTCATCAGGTTATAACAGGTAATATCAGGTTATTTCAGGTAACATTTGGGTTATAACAGGGTTTATCAGTTAACATTAGGTTTTATCAGGTTATATTGGGTAAACTTGAGTTATATATCATTTCATGTTTATATGTTGTTTCTGCCATGTACTGTGGCCAGGGTGGAGAGGTTCGGTGACTGATACAGATATGCTGTGTCTTGAGATCTTAGTCTGATCTTAGGTGTGCCTTGACTAAATGCAGTTTGTAAACCACTGATACAGACAATGGTTTAAAATGATGTTTGGTCTTTGAATGGATCTGATTTGATAATAGCTCAACCATTGTTTTAACACTCCCACTAAATACTAAAATATACTAAAATGGTTGGTGCATTTTATGGCTGAGCTTGAACCAAGTGGATTCACCTGGTTCCAAGTCCTTGGAACCAGGTGCAGATCTGTCTCATAAAGCGTTACAGTGACACAAACGTCACAGTCTGAATATGGCAGGATAGCTGTGTCCTCTTAAGGAAAAAGAGGCGGAGTTATGAGAGCAGGTGAGTTGTGCTGAGAGGAGGAAGTGACTGCAAACCTCTGATTGGCCTGTGACTAACATGATAGACTGAACATCCCAACAGTCACTGCCCATTTTTCAGAGGCTCTGCCCCCCCCTTCACCTCCTGAGGGATGTTGTCCAGTTGGACTTGAAACACATGCCATGGAGATGCGAAACAGTCCATGAGCTGTGTCAGGTAAGCAGTGCCCACCTTCATATCAGTCAATGAGTTAGAGTTAGATTTTAAGTCTGAAACTGTCATCAGATTATGTCCAAACTCAGCTCCAAGTCCTCCCTCTTCCTGGTCCATCAACACCCCCATAAACCAGAAACTGATTTTCTTAAATGAATCACTTTAACTAATTTAAGCTCTTACCCCTTCGTTATCCTCTTCTGTCTTCATGTGCTCAGCTATATATCTGACTCCATCCACTGCCTCCTCCAGATCTGCATCCCGCTGAAGAACCAAATCCCTTTGGAGATCTGTAACCCCACCAGCATGGTCGTGGGTGTCTCCAAACCTTCCCTGAAACATGTGTCCCAAGTCTTCAGGCACGTGGAAAGAGCGAGAGTCTTTTGGGATCCTGCCCCGCCGGATGTTGCAGTAGTCCCTCTTCTCTGGGGCACTCTGGGAAATGCTTTTCTTGGCAGACCTCTGGAGGCGTTTGCTGTGGTCACTGCGTGATCCTGGACGCCTCATGAGGAGATAGATGGGCAGGCGGACCAAAAAGATCTGTTTGACCCAGTCAGGCATGTGGTGAGTGGATGGGGAGCGGTGGTACACGTTGAGGACACAGACTGTGCTCACAATGGAGAAGGTCACCAGCACCATGGCGAACATCAGGTATTTACCTTAAAGAATGTAAAAGACGGGGAGGGAAGTTTTAATGTAACAGTGAAGCACAACAAGTATTCATTTAATCATCTCATCAGTGAGTCAAAGAAATATCTGCCAATCAACCTGTTGCACTGACACAAACAGGCCAAGCAAGTCCACCCAGACATCCTTCTCCTCCAGTAACATTTTCTAGCTCCCTCTGGGGGAGGTGTAACCCCTCCAGTGAGTTCTGGCCCAGGATCTTCTCCCGGGTGGACAGGCACTTAACACCTCTTAAGGTGGGTATTCACTAGAGCGCTGACAAGACCAGGAAGGGTTGAGGAAGCAAATTTTGTGATTTCAGCACACGTTTCCCATCAGACATGGAAAAAGGGTGTGCACTTTCCATTCCTGGGACAATGAGATGAATTTCTGTGAATTGTCTGCAGACATACCTGGGAGTGTCCTGGGAATCAATAGGGAATGGTGCTGAATCTCATGATCATGCCAGGACAGTGCAGACACTTCTAGAGTCACACCAGGAGTGCTAAAATCAGGACAATCAGGATGGCTTTCAGACAAAGACTTAGCTATGCAGACAATATGAGGAAATAATGACAGGTTATAAGGGCTGATTTTGAGGGGCTTCAACCTTTATTTGATTCTTTGGCATGTTGACTCATTCCTGTCTTATCTGCAAATGTCCTCAGCTGGTCAGCACTCTTGCTTTTATAGGTTCCTAGCTTCCTGAAACCTTCTGCATGGCTCCTGTGTGTTCCTTGCAATTCCTGTCAGTTTCTTGGTTGCTTCTACTTTGACACATCATTTTGCTTGATGTCTGAAGAAGTTCAGCATGCTTTCCCAAAGATTTCCCGAACATTCTGGAAGCTGTTTGCACAGCAGAGGCTTTCAGGAGCACTTCCAGAAGATGCAGAAGGGTTGAGGAAAGCTGGGATGTCCTGATGATGTCCTCAGGACAATGCAGGCAAGTTGCTGGAGATGTCAGGTAGTTCATAGTTCATGCCCGTGAGCACCTGGTAGCCCTTAAGGAGACTCTTAGGCGCCCACAGGCACTTTATAAATAGAGCACAAGTTCACATCACATAGCCTGAAATAAAAAAACATTTTTTAAATTCAATTTCTATTATGTTTGCAAAGAAATCATACCTATATCAATACAAAAAGCAACTCATTAAACATGTGTTATGTTTCATAATTGCCTTTTTCTTTTCAATTTTGTTCTGTGCAGGGTCAAAGTTTACTTGATGTGCTGACACCACACCTTTATCACTACTGCTGCTAGCTGGAGTTGTCACAGTGTTACTTGTACAAGAAAAGAAATCACAAAAGTGCGACTGCTGTAAATATCAGTTACGTTTTACATAAATTAAATTGTTGAAGATGCATATAAGTACAATATTCTCATATTATTTCTTAATGGTGAGTGATAATTATTGTCATTTAAAGTAAAAAGTAAACATTCAGTATCAGATGTAACCTTCTTAATGCACAATGTGAATTTTGTCAAGTTGAACTATGCAAATTTATGTCAGTCAGAAGCATTAAATCAGACAGGTAGCCCTCTGTAATACTCCTTATCATTGGGTAGCTCTCAGGCCCAGAAACACTGGCAACCCCTGGTTTAGATATTCTCCATGGGCATGTGTGGATTTTCTCCAGGTGCTCTGGTTTCCTACCACACATGATTGTTTGGTTAATTGGTGTCTGTCTCTCTATATTAGCCCTGTGATTGTAATAACACACTAATTATCATGTTTAATACTGTTGTGACTGTGACTATCAGTAGTAACAGTGTTTTTTTAATTATCCTCAGTCTGACATTGACTTTTGATTACTGACCTATGAGTGGCACAGCAAATGAGGTGGGCGGGACAATCTGTGAGATGAGCAGCAGGAACACAGTCAATGCTAGCAGCACAGAGATGCACAGTGTCATCTTCTCCCTGCAGTCTGACGGCAGGTAGAAGCCCAGGATGGCCAGAGACGTGATGAGCACACATGGGATGATCATGTTCAGGGTGTAGAAGAGCGGCTTTCTCTGGATCACAAAGTCATAGGTGATATCCAGGTAGGTGATGTCCTTGGGGTCCTCGTTTTTGCGCGCAGGCAGCGAGACAATGTCCCACTCACCGCTTGGCGTGTAGTCATCACGGCTGGCGTAGTCGCTTGTCAGGATTAAATCCAGCTCCGTGTGGTCATAAGTCCATGAGCGGAATTTGAGGGTGCAGTTCTGCTTGTCGAAGGGGAAGTTCTCCACCGCGATGGCACAGGCTGACTTGTAGATGGCTGGAGGAAGCCAGAAGATGTCTCCAGTGTTCGATACCACAGCGTTGCAGTAGAAGGAGACCTCGTACACTCCGTCAGCACTGGGAAACGTCGACAGGATGAGATGAAGGATTATTAAGAGCAGATTCAGAACAACCATTAAAATCAACAATTTAACAAGACATGTTTGAATTTGACTGATTTAACTCTTAAGAGGAAAAGGATTTACAGGAATGACAAAGTGTTGTTACAACATGTTGGAGAAACCAGTTTGAGATGATCTGGCCTTGAGACATGGAGCTGCTGGAAGTCTCCATCAGAAGATGGTCCACTGTGGTCATAAAGGGATTGACATGGTCAGCAGCAATACTCAGGTAGGCTGTTGGGTTTAAACCATGCTAGCTTGGTACTAAGGGGCCCAAAGTGTGCTGAAAAACATACCATCACAACACCAACAGTAGCCTGAACCGCTGATCCAATGCAGGATGGATCCATTCCTTCGTGATGTTCACACCAAACTCTGAGCCTACATCTGAATGTGGAGCAGAAATCCAGACTCACCAGACTAGGAGACACTTTTAAGATGTTCTGTTGTCTTGTTTTGGTGAGCCTGTTTGAACTGTAGCCTCAGTTTCCTGTTCTTAGCTGACAGGAGTGTCACCTGGTGTGGTCCATCTGCTTCAAGATTGGATGTGTTGTGTGTTCAGAAATGGTCTTGTTGTCTTTCTATCATCTCCAACCACTCTGACCATTCTCCTCCAACCTCTAACATCAACAAGACATTTTGGTCCAGAGAAATGCTGCTCACTGGGCATTTTCTCTTCTTTGAACCATTCTCTGTAACAGATCTGTAACAAATCTCAGCAAACAGCAATTTCTGAGGCGCCAACAAGCACGCCATGTTCAAAACCTTTTGAATCTCCTTTCTTCTCCATCCTGTTTGAACTTCAGCAGGTTGTCCTGACCATGTCTATATGCACTGAGTCACTGCCATTTGATTTGCTGATTAGCTCTTTCTGTCGATGAGTAGTTGAACTGATTTATCTAATAAAGTAGCCAGTGAGTGTACTGGTTCTCATTTGAAAGTGAATCTTGGTGGATCGCTGGTTGTAGCTCCTTCAGTGAAGAACCGCTCTCTGGACGGCCCGCCGTCGCCTCAAAGCCAGCCCTCTGATTTCAAACCAGAGCTGCACCCCATCGTTTGTGTTGACTACTCAGTAAACTGCCAGCCTTTTTTCTTGCATATTACATATTTATAAAGAAAGGCATGTTAGAGTGGCAAGTGTCATCACCACTTTTATCTCGCCCTAGAGGTAAAGTAGAACATTGGTGCCCTGATGAGTCAATTCCCTTTATTGAGTTCAGCTTGTGTTAAAGACCTCTTTATCCAAATAACAATGGAGGGACGGAAGGGCGCTGTGGTGCTGCAGCCAGAGGAAGTGCAGAGGGGCTTCACCTTTAAACAGGTCGATTCACTGACTGTTATTGACAAAAAAAAAAAAAAAAATCAGTAGGTCCCAAATCTGTCCCTGTGGTGTTTTTTTCAGGTTGATGCATGAATGTTTAATCTGCAAGTTCTTCTCATAATTTTCTGATTCAACAACTACTCTGATCTTCTGACCTCTGGCTCCACTCAAAAGATTGATGTAACCTGCTTATGATATTTATCCCCAACTTCCCATTCTTGACCCCCACACAAGCTGTTTACAGCAAGCCAAGCTGGGCTGTTTTCAGTGAGTCTAATTAACTACTCACAGCCTCAAGAAGAGTGTTGTATTTTGTAGGAAAGCGACCCTGTACTGTCACAGCCTCAGTCTCGGTCTCAGCCTGCCTCACTCCAGCGCTCACGTAATCAGCTCAACTCCTGTCACCTGCGTGCCTGCTCACACCTGCACCTCATCACCTGCAATCAGTCCGCCTACTTAAACCCCGGCTCCACGCTCATTCAGTGTCAGATCGTCTTCGTTCTCATGCTAAGCACACCAGACCTGCCATCCGGACTGATCACCCGTTACCGACCTGTTCCGTTCCTGTTCCTGCCTTTATCGCCTGATCCTCAGCCTGACTACAAGGTACTGACCAACTTCTGCTCTGCACTTACCTGTTCGTCTGATCCCTGGCTACCGACCTCGCCTTCTGTTCCTGACGCCGAATACCTGCCTGTGAGTCCTGCGTTGTGGTGGTTGTCTTCGTCTTCCACTTCACTTCCTGCCGTGACAGATCCAGTGAGTCTGAACTCTGATCAACTTAAAGCCTCTGTGGGGCTAACGGTGCTAGTGGCTATCACGTGGCTGAGTGGATAGCGTCACCGGCTCCTGATCCTAGGACCGCGGGTTCGATCCCCGCTCTCAACTACAGCTGAAAGACTCTGTGTGGCTAACAAGCGCTAGCGGCTGCCACGTGGCTAAGCGGAGAGCGTCACCGGCTCCTGTTCCCAAGATCGCGGGTTCGATCCCCACTCTCGACCCATCATCTCCTGTGCCTGTATTAATAAAACTGTTTGTTGTGAACTAGAAATACTGCTTCGCATCTGGGTCCTATCTGTCTCCGTGTCAGTACGATCTGACCAAATTAAAATGGATCCAGCGAGCAGTAAACCATCCCTGCTGGACAGATTGGAGAGGATTGAGGCTGTGCTGGCTAATCATGAGGGACTGATAACAGCATCTGCCAGCCACCTCCAACAGGCAGTGGACACGTTGACTCTGACGGTGACAGGATTAGCCACCCAGCTTCAACAACAACCCTCCGTTGGATCTTCTCCTGCCCCCCCCGCTCCCGCTGCTGGTTCTCCTGTTCCTGCTCTGATCTCTGACTCTCCCGAGCCTCGGGTGGGGGCTCCAGAACGCTACGACGGCAATCCAGAAGACTGCTCGCCCTTCATCACAAACTGCACCCTGTTCTACGCCCTCCAGCCACGCTCGTTCGCCTCTGAGCTAGCTAAGATAGCTTTCACCATCAACCAACTGACGGGACGGGCGCGGCTATGGGCAACCGCAGAGTGGGATCGTCAGTCCCCTGCCTGCCAGAGTTTCTCTGCCTTCACCACGGAATTACGCAAGGTTTTTGGACATTGTCCAGCCAGATCAGAAGTGGCAGCAGGACTTCTGAATCTAAGACAAGGACAACGATCCGTAGCGGACTACTCCATAGACTTTCGTACTCGAGCTAGCCGCAGTGGTTGGAACTCTTCGGCTCAAATCGACGCCTTTATGCATGGACTAGCTGAGTACATCAAGGATGAACTGGTCTCCCACGAGGTTCCGTCTTCTCTTGACGAGATTATCGACCTGGCCATCAGAATCGACCTCAGGATACAGACACGGAGAAGAGATCGTGGTCAGGGGCCCAGTCATCAGTCCACGCACAAAACATCTCAAGGAGATACCGCAGGGCAACGTCTGTCATCTGAACCAGTCGAACTTGAACCTATGCAGTTGGGTCGAACCTCCCTTACCCCAGATGAACGGAGGCGTCGTCTGTCAGCCCAACTGTGTCTGTACTGTGGGGGACGTGGACATTTCGTTGCTGCCTGTCCAGTAAAAGAGCGGGCTCATCCGTAGTGGAGGGGATACGGGTGAGCGCTACAGCCGAGTCCTCTCAAGCTTTTCGACCCCTGCTCCAAGCCCATCTGCTCCTGCCTGGTGGTCCTCAAACTTTGGCCACCCTCATAGACTCTGGTGCTGACTCCTGCCTCATTAGTAAGGACGTGGTAGAACAGCTAGGCCTCGGACAAGTGCCACTAGACCACCCCATTCCTGCCAAAGCCCTGGACGGACATAAGATGGGGATCATCACTCACCAAACTACTCCAGTCTCCATGCTCCTGTCTGGCAACCACAGAGAAACCATCCAATTCCATATTCTCAACTACCCGGATTTACCCCTGGTCCTCGGTTTCCCATGGCTTCGTCGACACAATCCCCAAATAGACTGGTCCACAAGTACCATCCGCGGTTGGGGAACCACCTGTCATCTTACCTGTTTGAAGGACGCCATGCCCCCACTCCAACCAGTGAGCATCATGCCTCCGCCTGAAATCTCCAATGTTCCTCCTGATTATCATGATTTCAGCTCCGTCTTCAGTAAAGCCAAGGCCACTTCTCTGCCACCTCATCGTCCATATGACTGTGCTATCGATCTCTTACCAGGCACGACCCCTCCCAAAGGTTGGTTGTATGCCCTGTCTGCTCCCGAAAGAAAGACAATGGAGGAATACATCAACAACTCACTGGCTGCTGGTCTCATCCGTCCCTCCTCGTCACCTGCTGGAGCAGGTTTCTTCTTCGTAGAGAAGAAGGACAAATCCCTGAGACCATGCATCGACTACCGTGGACTGAACGAGATTACGGTAAAGAACCGTTACCCCCTGCCGTTGATCTCCTCAGCTTTTGAGTTGTTGCAGGGGGCAACAATCTTCACGAAGTTAGATCTTCGCAACGCATACCATCTGGTCCGCATCCGGGAAGGAGATGAATGGAAGACAGCTTTCAACACCCCCATTGGCCATTACGAATACCTCGTCATGCCCTTTGGATTCACCAACGCTCCCGCAGTCTTCCAGGCCCTGGTCAATGACGTACTCAGAGACATGCTAAACAAGTACGTTTTTGTCTACCTTGACGACATCCTCATCTTTTCAAAGAACCTCAGCGACCACTTCCACCATGTTCAGTCTGTCCTTCAAAGACTTCTGGAGAACTCTCTTTTCGTGAAGGCCGAAAAGTGCGAGTTTCATGTCCCGTCAGTCTCTTTTCTGGGCTACATCGTCACTAAGGGACACATCCAAATGGATCCTGCCAAAGTCTCTTCAGTCACCTCCTGGCCAGTTCCTGAGTCACGAAAGCAGCTTCAACAGTTTCTGGGGTTTGCAAACTTCTACAGACGCTTTATTCGGAACTACAGCACTGTTGCAGCTCCACTTACCGCCCTTACCAGCTCCAAGACAACCTTCCATTGGTCATCTGACGCTGACGCTGCTTTCCGGACCCTGAAAGAGAGATTCACCTCAGCCCCCATCCTACAGATGCCTGACCCTGAACTCCAGTTCCTCGTGGAAGTGGATGCCTCTGATGAGGGAGTTGGAGGTGTCCTTTCTCAACGGTCTCCTTCTGATCACAAGCTCCATCCATGTGCCTTCTTTTCTCGTCGCCTGACCCCTGCGGAGAGAAATTATGACATCGGCAATCGAGAACTGTTGGCCGTGAAACTCGCTCTGGAGGAATGGCGGCACTGGCTAGAGGGGACCAAGGACCCTGTTCATGGTTTGGACCGACCACAAAAACCTTGAATACATCAAAACCGCCAAAAGACTCAACTCACGTCAAGCCCGCTGGTCTCTGTTCTTCACAAGGTTCAACTTCTCTCTGTCCTACCGCCCTGGGTCCCGCAACACCAAACCTGACGCCTTGTCTCGCCAGTTCCTCCGAGATGACGACAGTGTGAAGGAACCAGCTCCCATTCTCTCTCCTCCCTGTGTCATCGCCACCCTCACCTGGGACATTGAAGAGCGGGTTAAGGCTGCAACAGTGAATCAGCCTGGTCCTAGTTCCTGTCCACCCCTTTGTCTCTTTGTTCCTGAAGGTCTGAGGTCTGAGGTACTCCAGTGGGCCCATGCCTCCAATCTGTCCTGTCATCCCGGATCCCGCCGCACTCAAGAAGTCTTACTCCAGAGGTTCTGGTGGCCCACTCTGGAGGAAGACACCAGAGACTTTGTAAAGGCCTGCGTCATCTGCAACCAGCATAAGCCATCACATCACGCTCCTGCTGGACTCCTTCATCCACTACCTATCCCTCATCGGCCTTGGTCCCACATTTCCATGGACTTTGTCACCGGGCTTCCTCCCTCGGACGGGCACACAACCATCCTCACTGTAGTCGACAGGTTCTCTAAGATGGCCCACTTCGTTCCCCTGGTGAAACTGCCGTCCGCCAAAGAAACTGCTCAGCTGGTTCTCAATCACGTCTTTCGTCTCCATGGTCTCCCTGTGGACGTGGTTTCTGACCGTGGGCCCCAGTTTGCCTCTGTCTTCTGGAGGGAGTTCTGCAGTCTCCTTGGGGCCAGTCTTTCCTCCGGATTCCACCCCCAGTCCAACGGACAATCCGAGCGGATGAACCAAGAGATGGAGACAGCTCTCCATTGCATGGTTTCCCAGAACCCCTCTTCCTGGTCCCGGCAACTGTTGTGGGTGGAGTATGCCCATAACACCCTGATCTGCTCATCTACTGGTCTATCCCCGTTCCAGTGTGTGTACGGTTACCAACCTCCACTGTTTCCAGCCCTGGACAAAGAAGTCTCCTGCCCTTCTGCCCTCTCCTTCGCCCGTCGTTGCCGTCTGACCTGGGCCCATGCTAGAGCCACCCTCCAGAGGGCTGTCAAGCGCTACACCACCTCTGCCAACCGCCGTCGGAATCCTGCTCCTAACTATCAGGTGGGTCAAAAAGTTTGGCTTTCCTCGAAAGACCTACCCCTTCGTGTTGAGAGCAGAAAACTCGCCCCTAAGTTTGTGGGTCCTTTTTCCATCCAGAAAATCATCAGTCCGACGGCCGTGAGGTTGGTGCTTCCTCGCTCCATGAGAGTCCATCCCACATTCCACGTCTCAAAGATCAAGCCTGTCCACGAGAGTCGTCTGTCGCTGGATGTAGCTCCTCCTCCTCCTCCACGGCTCATCGATGGAGGTCCCGCTTACACCATCCGCCGTCTGCTCCGTTCCCGGCGGCGAGGGAGAGGGCTGCAGTACCTTGTGGACTGGGAGGGTTATGGCCCTGAGGAAAGATCATGGGTACCTTGTCGGAACATCCTAGGCGGGGACGCCCCTCTCAACTATCGTCTGTCACCGATCCCGCTAACTCCCCCACGTCTGAGGAGGAGTCGGATGCTGAAGAGAAGGCTCCTGTTCCAGTACCTGACATCCGCGATGATTCGGCCTCTGAGGAGTACTGAGGTTCCTCTCCCCTCCCACCCTGCCCGTCGATGATGTTGGGACGTCGGGAGCCGTCCCTTGAGGGGGGGGTTCTGTCACAGCCTCAGTCTCGGTCTCAGCCTGCCTCACTCCAGCGCTCACGTAATCAGCTCAACTCCTGTCACCTGCGTGCCTGCTCACACCTGCACCTCATCACCTGCAATCAGTCCGCCTACTTAAACCCCGGCTCCACGCTCATTCAGTGTCAGATCGTCTTCGTTCTCATGCTAAGCACACCAGACCTGCCATCCGGACTGATCACCCGTTACCGACCTGTTCCGTTCCTGTTCCTGCCTTTATCGCCTGATCCTCAGCCTGACTACAAGGTACTGACCAACTTCTGCTCTGCACTTACCTGTTCGTCTGATCCCTGGCTACCGACCTCGCCTTCCGTTCCTGACGCCGAATACCTGCCTGTGAGTCCTGCGTTGTGGTGGTCGTCTTCGTCTTCCACTTCACTTCCTGCCGTGACAGATCCAGTGAGTCTGAACTCTGATCAACTTAAAGCCTCTGTGGGGCTAACGGTGCTAGTGGCTATCACGTGGCTGAGTGGATAGCGTCACCGGCTCCTGATCCTAGGACCGCGGGTTCGATCCCCGCTCTCAACTACAGCTGAAAGACTCTGTGTGGCTAACAAGCACTAGCGGCTGCCACGTGGCTAAGCGGACAGCGTCACCGGCTCCTGTTCCCAAGATTGCGGGTTCGATCCCCGCTCTCGACTCATCATCTCCTGTGCCTGTATAAATAAAACTGTTTGTTGTGAACTAGAAATACTGCTTCACATCTGGGTCCTATCTGTCTCCGTGTCATGTACTGACCCAAAGAAAATATTAATAATAATTATGTACCTGAACATGGCCCTAATGAATGGTAAATAGACATGTAGGGGTCATATGATGAGCAACTGAGATAATTAAAAAATTAAGTGTATGAGTCTGGATGGTGCCTATGGAGCCAGCCACCGTTATTTGTGACCTTAAGTTTGTACTTCAGGGTAGGATCCTATCAGCAAGTTTCTTAAAAGGAAAAAGGGTTGTCTTTAGATATTGTATGCTAATGCAATCCTACTAAAGTATACTATAAAATGCTGTCTTTCTTTGTTTATTTCAGTTGACTGTGCAGACCCAACTCATTTGTTCTGTTTGCATGATTGAATAAAATTTTTGGGACATAAGGTCTTTGGACTCCTTTACTGATTTCGACTCTGCATCTTAATTTTCAACTACGATTCTGCATTCAGTGCATCTCTAGAAGCATAGACTCAGATCAGAAAAGTGTTTGAGTATAGAAGCCTGAGGATGGGCTAGGCCCTGCCTTCAGGAAGCCCAAAGCTGGGCACGGTCTCCAAAAAAAGCCACGAAAATTACCATGACATCCCTCTTATGAGCACAGTGATGACAATATGAAGCTCTAAAATCAAAGTAAAGCTGCACTGACACACTGATCTTTGAAACAGATTAAAATGAATCCATACTTGTTGTAGAGTACAATGTCAGGGAGCCAGATGAGTTTGGACGGTATCCTCAGTTTCTTGATCCCATTGTACTTGGCAGGGTCCCATCTCAGCCTGTAGTCGTTCCATTCCTGCAGGGCGAGCCATATGTTTCATTCACACATAAAAACATTGAAGATATACAACTCATGCGGTCACAGTGGAGATATCTCACCTGGAACAGCCACACGTTGGTTGTCATGATCTGCTCTCTCTCATCCTGCAACAAGAACATACGGATGACACCAGACTGGAGGAGAAACTGGAAGAAGCCCCAGAGATGCTTATTATCTAAGGAGGCTTTGGAACGTTGTAGAAACCAATCCATAGATACAGCCACGCTGAAAACATGGACAGGTTTTGGAGGGAGGGACAGTGGATAGACTGGAAGGGGGCGAGAGAGATGGGGGCATACTGCAAACATGCCTCAGACAGGAACCGAACCCAGGCTGGCAGAGGCACATATGATATGTGTCTTGGTTGCTTACCACTTGCCAAACCAGCCCCCCTTGTGGTCAGTTTTGCTGAAGTTTGGCATCCCAGCAGGTCAACATTTGACCAATGAGAGCATCTGTGGACCTCTTGGTTGTGTTTGTATCACAGCAGCCCAAAGTCATCCAGATGTAGTATGACCATGGTGTGTTTTCTCAAGCTTCTCCTGTTGTGAACAGTTGGTCCTGAAGCAGCTGAGGGACTGCATATGCTCCTGAAGTTCTCCTCTGATTTATGAGTCACATGGGCATACCAAGGTCAGCCTTCTGATTTTTTTCATTAAAATTAGTGCCTGGGCAAAGCATCTTGATGTTGAGTCTGTTAAGACTTCTGCGTCATGATTTCCACTGAGAATATGCATAATAAATGTAATATAATAATTATGCATGAAGTCATAAACATCTCTCCTGATATGAAGAGAAAGCTACATCAGATATCATGTCTGGAAATTCGTTTTCTCTCTGTCTTGATGCCTCATCTTTGGTGTGCAGAGCTGCCCACGGATATGGACGGGCCCCTGAAGTCCCCACAAATGGGCCTTGGACTTGTTCTGTACACATGATCTTTACCAAATATGACAACTGGTCATATGACACTCTCCTGTCTGATATTTGTACTGAATGTGGATATGGTTTGGTTTGGTAGATTGCCGGCCCTGACCTTGGCCCCTGAGGCCCCTGAGAACATTGAAGTTAAGGAAACAAAGGCTCAGACCATTTTAAAGGAAGAAGCTCACATTTTTCACCAGGTAGTGAAAATGTAGACATGCAGAGCTTTAATAACTAATCCTAATAATCCTATTTCTGAGCTGACTGCCCCAGAGTTAAAGCTAAACCCTTAACCCTCCTTATGTGTGGCCCTGGGGCTGTGCTGGACTCTACCTCGGACATGGATCGGGACTTTTGTCTTATTAACTTGTCATGCACAAATAAAGACCTTTATGACATTGAAGCAATCATCAGATAGTTTTCATGGCCTCAAAGAGGTGTTATGTTCTGTTTGGTTACCTATAACTGCTGCCTTTCTCTGTTTCACTTCACTGTGTCCAAACCCGGGTACCAGAGGGTTGACACGTATGACAGTAGTCAGGAACTCTACCAACCAGACAACATCACACCCTGCAGTCCTGCAACACGCATTCCTCTCTTCTTTTGTTTCCCGATGACATCTATTTATATTTTACGGCAATGAATCCCGACAGTCTAGTCTACCTCGAGTGCCTCCTCCATCTTGTCAGCGCTGCGTCCATGCCTCGTCCCAGCTCCAGCAGCCCTCTGCTGCACATACAGGACCTCCCTGGATGCTGGAGCTCATTAGCTCAGCATGGAGCAGATGAAGTGAGACAGGAAGTCAGATGTAGAAACTACATCAACCTCTCTTATTCATGAGGAATGTCTGTAAGGACCAAACATTTAAGGAGGAGGCACTTTGACTGTCTGCCTGAATAAAATCAGATATTTATCTTCGGAGTCATGGTTAGACCTGCTCTGTGTGTCTGTAGTCCTTTGCTTCATCTTCTTCTCTGCTCTCAGCTCTTTTCTCTCCTCTCTAACATTCAGAGGAACAGACTCTTTCAGCGTCCAAACTGCTTTTTCATGTTCTATCTGTCCTTCAGTGGTTAACATGTCTCCTCTGTAAACAAGAACACCATGAGGACTTCTCCCTCTCACTCCAGCAGCTCATAAAACCACCTTGTTCCCCCAGACCTTCAGAGATAATCGACCTGCTGACACCCGACCATTGTTTCATCAGCAGTTTAAGCTGGAGGTATACTTTCCCTGTGTAGGTTCTTTCTTGATTAATTTGACACAGACATGAGCTGCAGAGGGGACTTGACAGAGTCAAAGTGTCAGAAGGAACATCTAAGACAAACACGAGTACGATCATCAACATCTGAGTAATGTGGGACTGCATAGAGACAAACAGGACAGATCATCTATCTGATGACCCATTCTCCATCTACATCTCGACTCCATCTGTGAGTAAACTGAGAGCTCATCCTGGTCCATCCTTGTTTAAGGCGATATGCCAACATTTTGTTTTTGTTTTCCTGTCTTGTTTCACCCCTGAGCCCATGACAAGCAGATAGACACCATTCTTTAGACTACTGGCCCTTTTCCACCAGCCCGCCTTGGCCCTACTTTACTCTACTCTACTCAGCTCTACTCGCTTTGCGTTGCGTTTCCACCAGCACAGTACCTCCTAAAACAAACCAGTTTTTAGTTCCTACTCTGCTTTGGTTCTAAGCGAGCTGAGTCGATACCAAAAGGTGATGTCAACCAACTGCCGGCTACTGATTGGTCAGAGAATGTCGTCACCGATGGGTCATGAGCGCGACGTACAAAACAGGACTGCAGTACATACGCTTTGTTACTTTATGGCAATAACTTGCTGCCATCACAATGTTAAACACAGGACTTTATCATTACGAGCTAGCTAACAAGCTAGCGGTAGCTTCCATTAGCTTACCCTCATACGTCTTTTCTTTGTAGCCTGATTGCTCTCGTCCTCGGCTTCAAACTGTTGTATAGCTTCCAAAACTCTCCTGTACTTCTCAAGGGTATTTCTCCTCACCGCCTGCAGCCTTCTTCTGCTTTCCTCTTTCATTTGGCTTGTAACAAAAAGCCACAGACCGAGCATCAAGTATACTATTGCCTCCAAGTCCTCCATTGTTTTGATTGTTGTGTTGCGCTCAAAAAGACATGAACGCAGTGTCGCCATGCTGTAGGGAGCCGGCTGGTGGAAAAGCAGCACAGGTTTTGAGATGAATCAGTCATATGGTCGCGAACCCGCGGTACTCATGAATGTGAGCAGGGGCATTGTTTTGGAGGAGCTCCAGGGAGTGGGGGGAGGGGCTAGGCAGAGTCCTGAGGAGATGCTACACCCAAATTCATGCTAGTTTTCCAAGATTACCAACCCTGCCTTTAACTGAGCAATGAGAACAGATTTGCAGTTGCGAGTGAGCCGTTCATTCACAAGCCATTCTGAAATGCAATTGGCCAGCAAATTTAGCTAGGCTAATTGGTGGGTGAGCTCTGCCCATCTCTCTCTTGTTACTGCACACACATTTGAAAGTATGGTGTCTATCTGCTTGTCATGGACCCAGGAGTGAGGCAAGACACAAAAAGAAAAAAAGTTGGTGTATACCAGTCTAAAGACTCAGCTGTGATCGTAGCTAATGCACTCAGTGAGGCTGTGTTCTTCATACTCCTCCTCATACTCACCACATTAATGAGCTGAGACAGAGACACCTGGATGGAGATGGTGACTTGCTGGCTCTTATTCACTGCAGGGCGGATCAATTTGTTGTAGCGCTCTGGACCCAGCAGGTGGTTCACTAGTCGCTCCTCTGCATTCTCCGCCCTGCTGCCTGTCCAAACCATCACAAAACAGGGAGTAAGACATGTGAGCTAGATCATCCGGATGTTGGTGCTTGGCCGTGGTCCATTCTCTGCTCAGGTCTCAGACCACAGGATTCAGGTTAATTTGGACCAGACTGCAAACATTAGGCTGAAACATGAACATCAAGGTCTGTGTCCATCATACACTAGTTTAAGAAAGCTCTGCACACCAGAGTCAGTTTAATGAAGACAGTCTTGACTTTTGATGAAGGGCCAAAAGTATTGCTTTTTACCCCATTGTGTATTTACACTTTCAGACTTTCAGACTTTGTTTGATCCCCATGACTTCTACAGTCAGTTCTACATCAGCCCTCAGAGGTTTTAGACTGAGGTCCTATAGTCAGGGGGTCTTAAAGGCTCACTACCTAAAAGATTGAACCAGATGAAATGACTTAAAGCCTCTCTCAGTGTCCCTAATGTTAAGACCTCTGCCTGTTGCCTGTGTCACTGTAATTAGCACTCATCTGTCAGGTAGTATCAGGTCATGTTTACGTCGTGTGGGTGCAGAATTATCATGGAACAGTCTGTGGGTGTTTTAGAGCTGCAGAGCTCTGGTTTACATCAGACTGAATTTACACTAACCTGCGTCTAAAGTTTTGAACCCTCAGAGGAGAAACGGTTGGGGATTTACTCTAACGCGTCCCTCACTTTGAGACATAGTCAGGGACTTGAGCTTATGTTTTTTTTTAGTCTTTGACTACTCAAAACAACTTTACACCACAGGTCACAGCTACACATTCACACCCATTCACTCACTGATGGTAGGAGTTTCTAAGTCAGTTGTTAATCAGTATCAACTAACACAATCACGCACTTTCATACCCCTTTACACGCCATTGATGCAGCAGTGGGAGCAACTTGAGGTTAAGGGTAAAACCCAATTGTACCCCTTAGCCCTTGGTTCACATTTAGCAAAGGGTGTCAGTTCTTCGTAAGACAGGGGGGAAGAGCTACACAGCCCATGAAACAAAGACAAACCGGGACCTCACTGGATAGGAAGGGTATGAGACATTACCCATAAAACACCGCGCCTGCCGACAAGATGGCAGCACGGAGACCCCAGGAAGCGCATAATTATAAGTAATTATTAAATTATTAAGTACATATTAATCACGTTTTGAATTTCTGGTCTTATTTTAAAATTGTTTGTGATAACCAGATAGCTTTTTTCAGCTGTAGCTACAGCTATTGTTGCATCTGCCTACGACACAGCCAGCGAACAACTCTGGGTGATGATGTGGCAGGAATCGAGTGGTGTCTCGTTTCTTAGGGGCATGTTTTCACCCCTTCCTCTTGGCCCCCAAAACAGAGGGCCAAAGGGAAGGGGTAGACATAGGGGTAAGTCGAAGGGGGACGGCCAAGGGGTACAATCAGGATTGACCCTAAGTATCTTGCCCGAGGACACGTCGCCATGTGACTGCCAGATCTCCAAATCATCACTGAGTATGTCACAGATAACTAATCAGTGTCCTGAATTGGAGTGGTCACTGGTTAGCCTGGGACAGAGGTACCCGAGTGTTAAAACACATGGATGGGCCACCATGATGTACTTCACCTTCAGTGTAGGGGCGCGCCAAGACGACCAAAGATCTTGAAGAACTAAAATGTATCCAAGATCTGCCAAAGCAGAAAGATCATGGGATCATCTACGGGACTCATTCTATCTGCTGTAGTTCGATGCTCCCCTCCAGTGGAGCTAAAGAATGAAGTCCTCCAAGAGCTGGACCTGCCAAAAATTTCTTATACACAATTTGCCCAGAAAAGTCTGAATGTGTGACAGAAACAAATGTCAATGTCTGTTATCAGGCAGATCCATCTCCCCAAGCTCCAATCTAAACAACTGTGAGAGGCTCCCAGTGGGACGGCCCAATCAGAGTCCTTTATGAGGCTACGCACAGGCAAGAAGGGGCACTGCCCCCTCAAATAAATGTTTTGCCCTCTCAAATCAAAATTTTATACGTTGAGAAAGCACACTTCAATATACCCAAAAAATTAATATATTACAAGTTGACAAAAGTAACTGCAGTCGCGGAAAAATCTGCCAAAAAGGGACAAGTACTGCATCAGCTTCCTCTCATTTCTGTCCCTCAGTACTTTCACAGCCTGTGGCACACACACCTCACCCCCAACCCTCAGGAGTCATCCAATCAGCTGTCAGTATGAATATGAGCCCAGGCGGAGCCTGACTGAGGTGTCAGTTTTCAGCACAGAGCGGGAAGACGCGGAGGAAGCAGCGAAGCTCTGCCAAATTCGTCTTAGTGACTCGTGAGATAATTAATAATTAATAACAACAACAAAAAAAGTAAGGTTAAATATAACTTCTATATTTGTTCAGTCAACTGGGGAATAGTCTTCCAGTCTTCTGTTCATGGGGCATTTCTCAGTGACACAGGCACAAAGATGAGTGTCCATGTCCACTGCATGTCACAGACGGACAGATGGCCTGTGTCTGACAGACCCCTACTGTAGTGTACTGTACGTAAAGCCCGCCCCAGGCTGTTTGCAATGTTTTTGTTTTTCTTTCATATAATCACAAGAGTTTTACAAAACCAGCTTACTTATTTTCCACCACAGCTTAAAGCAGCTCACAAAGAGAAAGTTAAGGCTGTGTGATGCATCCATTTTTCAGAGCTTTTAAGAAGTGTAGTGCTGCTCCTGTCTGTTAATAGTAGTAGCAATGATGCTGCTGCTAGTACATCAGAGACAGTTGCTAGCATAAATACAGCTTTACCATCAACAAGCACTGCTTCTCCTGTACCTTCTCCAAGTCCTGCCCCAAAGCAGCCTGCTCAGCTACCCAGTGACTTACATGGCAACGCACCATCTCAGCCAGTACTGGGTAGCTACCCAAAACATGCATTTGGAGCAACATTAAGATCATTCAATCCTGCCTGGTACCGCACACAACCATGGCTAGAGTACTCTGTTGTGCGGGACACCTGCTTCTGTTTCCCCTGTCGGGAGTATGGCAGCACAGTTAATGAGAGGGATGTTGTTTTTACCATAATTGGTTTAAACAACTGGAAAGCAACACTTGATCGAGACAAGGGGCTAGGGGCATGTGTCCAGTCACAAGCATGTGCATGCTTCAACTGTCTGGACTCAGCACAAAAGCAGAGAGGCTACAGGGGGAGCTCCCTGTTGGTTGGTAAAACACAACTTGAAAAAAAACATTACTATGTCGAGAGTGTGGGCAGTGCTGTTAAGTTTCTCTGTGTGAATGAGTTGGGGCTCCGTGGGACTTCAGAAACTTTAATGCATGATGCATCTGGTCTCTTCAGGTCTCTTTCTAAAATTGATGGAGCATACATTAGAGAAGGATGAGAAGCTAGCAAGCATTGCTAAGGGTATCCCAAAGAATGCAAAATACACATCTAAGGATATCCAAAATGAAAATATTGAAACACTGGCAGAAATGGTGCTTGGAGAGGTCAGGAAAAAATATGAAAATGCCGATTCTGCAGGGTTCTTCCTCAAAAGTGATGGGACCAGGGACAGCTGCAATGTGGAAAATTTGTCTGTGATGATTCGCTTTGTCAGCAATTCCATGCCAGAGGAGCATCTTATTGGGTTGCTTGACTTGCATCAACTTGATGCAGAGTACATCACCTCTGAGAGATTGACAAACCTTTCTGATGCTGGCTACAGTGCTGACAAAATACTGAGCCAGTGTTATGATGGAGCTTCTGTGATGAGTAGGGTGAGAGGCGGTGTACAAGCCCTGCTCCAAAAGAAGCTTGATAGATATGCCCCATATATCCACTGCTACAACCACCAACTGCGCCTAGCAGTTGTGCATGCAATGCAAAGTGAAACATGTGGAAAAAGATTTTTTGACCTCTCTAGTTCACTCTAAAAGTTTTTTCAGCACCACTATGTGTCCAGGAAATATGATGCACCTAATCTTAAAAGGCTGCTTGAAATCTGATGGACAAGCCACTATGAAGTGACAAGGTGCATTGTTGAAAATGAAGACAATATTCTCAGTATCCTATCTGGGATGATGGAGGATGATGATGCTGCTGTTGACCTGTGCAACGAGGCATCAGGCTTACTATGCCAAATTAAGAGGTATCACTTCTTTGGGACTGGAAAGTTTCTAGTTCTGATGCTTGGTGTCTTGAAACCAGCAAATACAATTCTACAGTCTCACTCTGTGGATATGTGCAGTGCTTCTGAGGTTGTTGGTGCAGCACTAGAGTCCCTAAAAAACATCCGTGAAGATGAGTATTGGGTAGAGTTATCTCAGGCGGCTGCTGGAGATGATTGACATCTTGCAAAGAGAAGGAGAACAATAAGCAAGCACCTTGGTCAAAGTGTTGTGCTCTCAACTGTGGGTCATACAGACTCTGATGATACCCTGAATCCCAATCAGTCTCTGAAAAGATCCCTGCTCAACATCCTTGACAGTGCCAATTCAGAAATGGAAACTAGATTTTCACAGAGGAATGCTGACCTGATGAAAGCCATATCTAGATGTAACCCAGTTGCATCCCTTGGCTATGCTGGCTGGCATGGTGGCAGAATATAGTCTGAAAAATGAAATCCTTGTGGCAAAACAGATGTTCCTCAAAAAATGTCCAAATGAAACAGACCTGTTAACTGTGTGTAAACACCTGCAGGGGTACAAGGAAGCCTTTCCTGAGTTGCTTAAATTGTATGTAACAGCCCTGGGGCCTCATTTATAAAGCTTGCTTACACACAAAACGGGGTTTGGAAGTGGCGTAAGTCACTTCCCACGCAAAGGTTGTGATTTATAAAAATAAACTTGGTGGGAGAATGTGCGCACTGGTACGTCAACTTTGATGCTGGCGTACGAACATTTTGGAGATGTGGGAAACTGGTGGCACGGATGGTGAGGGGGTGAAGTGAAGCCAGATTCATCTCATATATTTAATGTCATCACATATTAGACTTACAGACCCGCGTCATCATAAACACCTGAGTCTGCAGTGTTATAGACGTGTTCACTTACTACTGTATGTAATGTTCATATATTATGATTCATCTTCAAATGATGTAGAGCGGTGGATAGCACTGATTGATTAGTTAGCTGTGACAAGGTGTGTAACAAACAGTGTAACTGCTGAGTAAGCATATAAATAGTGCAGTGACACTCGTGCGTAATTCTGCACAATGGATGCGCTGGCACTGCTGGAAAATCACACAGACTGTGGATCTGGATGGAGAGAGTTTTTAGAGACCATCAAGATTTCCTGGCCCATGTTAAACGGAAGCACCCGCCGGAACCACGCCATCCCCGTGTGTATAGGTGCTGACAAACTCTGGGGTTTCTGGCCACCGGCTCCTTCCAGCGGGAATAAGCCGACAGGTATGTGTTTGATATGATTAACAATATATAATGTTACATTTTCTGTCTAAAGCCCCTTTTGGGTATGACATAATACAGTTAAACTCTTTTCTTAGGTCTGGGATATCGCAGCCATCCCTCAGCACAATTCTGCCAGCCGTTTTGGATGGCATTATAAACATGACCAGTCGATACATCAGGGTTTCTTACACTGTGGGTGAACAGGAAACATTAAAGGGCAATTTGCAGCAATGTCCGGTTTCCAAATGTAATTGGCGCAAATGACAGTCTGCACTTGCGTTGCTGTAAGAGCTCCGAGTGAAAATGAAAAAAAGGTGCCTACAATCAGTGTAGAAATTATTTGTCCCTCAAACCTGGTTTTGACAAATTTAGTGGTTTAGACAAATTCATCCTGACGCACAGCTTCTTCGTCTTCTTTGCTTTCGGCAGACTATACCTATACACATCCAAGGCGTATCGCTGCCCCCTCTGACGCACAGCCATGTCGGGAAAAGGCTGCAGGCTGGCAATGCAAAAACATTCATGAGGTACTTTGCACTGACCATTCATGGTCACATGTGGGTGTGTAGAGGGCGGGATGTGAGGTAAAACCACCTGCACAACTTTCCAAGTGGACTGTGAGTTATAAAGGGAAAAGTTCTTGCAAGTGTGCGCACGCAGGGTTTTAAAAATCAGAATTTTTTGGCGCACGCCTTTTTCAGCTTTTGGGCACACGTTCACTTTTAGTGTGGACCCTACACAATGTTTTATAAATGAGGCCCCTGGTAATTAGTGTGTCTTCAGCAGCATGTGAGAGTTCCTTCTCCACATTGTCACAGATCCTAACCCCCTATCGTTGCACCATGTTACACAAGAGAAAGAGGAATTTGGTGATATTAGCCCATGAGAAGTCCATAACAAATAACTTGGACATGGATGGATTTGTGAGAGTTTTTGCAAATGGAAACAGGAGACTGTTGTTGTAGAATGGAGAGGAGAGAAAACAATGAAGTGGAGAGGAGTGAGAGAAATGAGAGAGGAGTGGAGAGAAAGAAACTGTTTGAGCAGTTAAGTTGCTAAAAACAAAAAAAGCAAGCAAAAAAAGATAAAAAGAAAAAACGAAAGAAAAAAGTTATAAAATGTTATGCGCTATATCTGTTGTATTTTATAAATTAGTTTGAGATGTGTTTTTAGTTATTATTTATAAGACTTCTTTTCAGTTTTGTAAATATTGCCTAAAATTTGTAAAGTCTTATTTTGAGTTCAAATTTATTTGAGAATTAGACCATCCGGTTAAGGTAAATATTATGTTGTTGGTTGTTTAAATCTGGATATTTTATTTTATTAATTTATTTTGATTTTTCAGTTTCCCCCCTGAGGGATTGCCACCTTATTGTGGTCAGGGGGTTTGCATGCCTCAGTGACTGTAAGAGCTTTACCAGCAGGAGCTTAGTCTTGAGGTGGGACACCCAAGTTGGCCAGGTCTGAAGGTAGAGGCCTGACAAAGTGCAATCCACTTCTACAGGTTGGGGTTGGACACAAAGCCAACAACCTAATTCACTGAAGAAAACACTGTAACTATAAGCACAGAAAAAAGTACTGCAGCGTGATGTGTACAGATGATGCTCCCTTCACATTTCCAACTGCCCCCTCAAATATGCCTGCCTAAAACCGGCCCTGGTCCTTTAGAGAAGGAAGAGGTAGAGCTATGAGCGAGACAGCAGGATGTGATAGTGAGGATATTTTCACCCCGCTTTTGACATGTTTTGCTGAGTTTGTTTTGCAAAGTGGTTCACGTTATGTCCTTTAGACCCAGGCAGTAGCACCTGCCTACTACATTAACTGATTGGCCAAAAATGAATGTGATTGGCGGAATGATCGTCAAGAGTGAGGCAAGACACAAATACAAAAAAATGTTGGCTTATCCCTTTAAAGATGGTCAAACAGGACAGTGCTGATGTGCTTTAAAATGTTACATGGTAGAAACAGTGTAGGGAGTAAGCTGTCATGATCATTAGTCAGCAAAAGCATCATGTTAAAATGCTGACCTTTATTAAGTTGAATCACTCTATAGCTTAAAGGATAAGTTCGTTTTTTTGACACCTGGACATTATTTTTAGGATTAAATATGCTCGTAGACTCACCCAGACAATTTTGACGGAGCGCGGAGCCGTTTTTGAGCAATTTAGATCTATCCAATGGCATTTTCTCTCATGCCATAGTAGCAAACGGGGCCAGAAATCAAAGCCCCTAAATTAGACATTATCTGCTGCGAAACCCACTCATTTCAGCTACATTTTATAAATGAATGGCCAGTGTTATCACCATGTCAGCTCAACTTTGTTGTTATGGTCATCCGGGGCTTTACAAGGATGGGTAACTTTTGGTGACGTCACAGACAAGAACATAAGTAGAGCCACTGTTGTTACAAGGCTACACAGCTACATGGCTATTTTTGTGCAACATGGCGGAATATTTATCAGATGTAGAAGTGTCTGAAGATGACTTTGAGTATAATGGATGCCCGTATCGTTTTGAGCCAGAATATACCGACGAGGAGCTATTTGAAAGGAGGATGCAGAGGGAAAGACCCGGACAGCTGGCCAGAGAACAAGCAACCACTGCACGTCCACGAATGGGGGCTAACTGGTGGTGTTGTTGTGGACATTGCACGGCAAACACAACAGAGGAGGAGTGCCTTTGCTGCTCAGAGTGGGACTTGAGACCAGAGGAGACACATATTGATGCCCCCCAAAATACGATTTCTGGCCCCGTCTGCTACTTTGGCATGAGAAAAAACGCTGTTGGATAGATCTAAATTGCTTGAAAACGGCTCCAAGCTCCACCAAAATTGTCTGGGTGACGCTACGAGCGTATTTAATCCTAAAAATAAGGTCCAGGTGTCAAAAAAACGAATTTATCCTTTAAGTGTAGCTGGGGTTAGCTCTGAAGCTAGCTGGCGAGCACACTTGATCAGTTGCGCTGTCAGCCATAATCCTGTACACATGCTGATGTTTTCTAACGGCAAAGGCTGGTAGGTAAACCCCTGCAGCCCCCCTTGAGTTGAAGGGCTGTTTCACTCTGGAAGCTTGTGTGACAGCAGCTGTTTTTATTTTGGCAAGCACGTCAGCGCGTCGTGTAACATCCACTCACTGATGATTTATTTGATATTCTGTGTCAGTAATGGTTCATCATTATCTAAATCACTCTTTCACGTTCATTCACACTCCACTGACAGCAGAGGGAGACTACTGGGGCTAAGAGTCTTGTCCAAGTAGACACTGACGTGTGACTGCTGGGCTCAAACCCTCAACCTCTTGATACTGACAGAGTGCACTGATGCACAGACTAAGCCACTGGTACCCTAGTTAGCAAAAAAATGTCAAGAGAACTGAAAATACATGTCAGTAAGTAAGACTTTAGTGCCTCTGCCAGGTTAGTCCTGTGAAATTAGTATTCTCAGCAGGGTTAAAACAGTGTTTAGCCCATGAGTTTATCTTCACTGTTTGCTTTTGGTGAGTTATTTTAAGAGCTGGATATTCATTACTTTTTTTTGTTTGTCTTAATGCCCTCACTCTAACCAAAGTTGCCCATCCCTGCTTTTGGTAATGTGAATAAAACTAGATTAGCTTAAACAAACACAAATTGAATATAATAAACTTTATTTTCTATCCAATTGAAATGTTTTCCTGAGCAACAGTTCAAACTGTGAGTCCTGAAGACAATAGATTTATGTTCATATTAAATACATCAGCCATCTACTCCAGTCCGAGTTAAAAAGGTAAAACACTTTTCAGTATTAACACAAATAAAGCTCGATAACACTGGCATAAAAACAGTGAAATATTCTTACTGTAAATATATAAAAATCAGTGACTGAACAAACCAGTTTAATCTTTAAACACCGACAGTGAGTAATGCACACACAATTAACTGACTGATCCAGATTAATCATCATGAATCATTACATTTATTTAAAATTTATTACAGTTATTAGCACAGTATAAGTCACTATAAGGATGTTTATCATTCATTAAATAGTGAAGTGTTAGAATGAATCCTGAGTCTGTTAAAAAGTATTATAAATTAGCAAAAGTGCTGCTTATAACGATGCATCTTCAGCGTCACCAAACCATTAGAAACAAATTATAACTTTTTATAACTCTTCATAAACACATCGAGACTAATAATAAACACATTACAAACACATCATAACAAATTATACCTCAATATAAACAAATTATAACACATCAAAGCTTATTATAAATATGTTTTAACACATTATAACTCTTCATAAGCATATTTTGACAATCATAAACAAACTATTACTAATAAACAAATTAGTAATAGGTAAACTTATTATTACTACTTTTACTTATTACAAGTCTTCATAAAATCACCTTATAAACAAATTATAGCTCATTAAAGATCATTATAAACACAATATTACTCAAATTAACACAGTCTAAACACATTTTAACGTGTGAACATTATAATTTTCATAAACATTTCTATTATATGTTTATAATTCATTGTAAGAACATTATCGTGTGTTTTAAATGTGCCTATCATGTGTTTATTATGTCTAACAAAATATTATAATGTGTTAAATTCATGCTTGTATTGTTCTCATAATGTGTTGTAAGAACATTGTCTTGTGTTAAAAACTTGTTAACCTGTTACTGGTTTGTAACATATTACAGGAATGTTTAAATACGTTATTAACACACCTATAGTGTTTTTATAGCACATTACAAGAACATTATAATGTGTTATAATCATGTCTGTATTGTGTTGATAGTCATTACTAAGAGGAGCTTCATAGAGAGAGCTGTCAGTGGTTTCAGGGCTTGCTCCTGCTCTTCTCTGCTGGATGTTGATAAGAAGATGAAGAATAAAGACTCACCGTGAGGAAGAATTGAGAGAACAAGTAAAGTGATGGCCATCATCTTCCATCTGCTCTCCGTGGACGAGCTGCCTCTGTGGATGTTCTCCGCTAAATAATGAAAAGAGCTCCAATCCCTTAAAACTCTGAGGTCTTTCTTATGTCCTCCTGCTCTGACTTCTCTCTGAGCTGAAATAAACCACAGAAGATGGTCATCAGGTTAGCAGGTGAGGGGTCGTCGTTCCTCTTAGGAAGTCAAAGTCAGCATGTTGGTCCTCTCCTCTCCTGCTGCTGGAGCTCTTATGACACGAGTGGTCCTCAGTGCTCTGCAGGAGAGCGCAGACTCCTCTCTCTGAGCTCAGACACACACCAACCTGCTCTGATGATCTCTGAGCTCAGACACACACCAACCTGCTCTGATGGTCTGAGCTCAGACACACACCAACCTGCTCTCATGTTCTGAGCTCAGACACACACCAACCTGCTCTCATGTTCTGAGCTCAGACACACACCAACCTGCTCTGAAGGACCTTCTCACGTTGATGCACAGTCTGATCGGGTTGCAGAGGTACTAGAGTTTTAACACAAGTTCCTGTTAAAGGACAGAAGCAGCAAAATCCAAAAGTTAGTCTGAAGTGAAGTCCAACAAATGTCTGCTTGGTCAAGAGGAGAGCCAGGTGGGCATGAGGTGTACCTCTAACCTTAACTCTAACCTGTGCAGGTACTTCATCATGAGTTTGGAGTGACTCCTCTGAACACCACCTCATTAGAGTGAGACTCTTCCAGTTTGAACATAGATGGTCATAAACAGTCTGACTGTATAGAAAAGGGTTGAAATGACCCTCACAACCCATAATGCACTGGGCTCGGTGCCCGGACTCTTTCAGAGGAAACTTGACGCCTCAAAGAGTGACTGCCTTTATCACCAAACTAACAAGTGTTGGGCTGATCGATCCAAATATCAATATTATGTATACTGACGTTGGTTTTGATATTGATTTATTCCAGTGTAATGAGTTGATACTTTAATTTCAGTCTCTCTCCTGTTTGCACTGCTGCTGTTTCATCAGAGACGCGTCCTGACCGTCTGTGCTGCTGTCACAGAGCGGAGCAGGAGCACTTTGCTCCTCCGTCCTCGTCTGTTTTGATGATAAGCACAGTGACCTCCACCAGGTCAGGTATCCATATTTAAATCCAACTCCTATCCCATGGGTCAGCAATTAAGTTTGGCCTTTAAATCCCTTTATGCCGGGCCAGAACATAATCAGAGGTTAACGTAAGAGATGATTAGTAAAAAATTGCTACCCTTATTTTACTTAAATAAAGAGCTTTAGTTAATTTTTATTTCTACAAGCATTAAATAATGTATAAAGGAGAGAAAGGGAGAGAGACAGAGAGAGTGCTGGGGCGATCAACACTTGGTGTCATTACTCGTAGAATAAGAGACTAAAAAATATGAATCATATGTCTTTACTCTGTTTGTATTCTGATATCTGATACCCTTAGTTTATTAACACTGCACCAACACCTCTAATGGGATTTATCAGGCTGAAATAACAGTTTTCAGGATGAGGAAAGTCATGTTTTTATTAATTTATTGGAATGTTTATGCTGAAAGTGTCTTTTGACAGCTCTCCATAAAAACAGACAAACTCACAGTGAAGGTTTATACAGATGTGTTCCTGAGCTTTTTGTGATTTATAATTAATTTACAGTTAATTTATAATTATCAGATCACTGATGATCCACTGATAAACATCATCTTGCAAATTTCCCCATGTGGGACAAATAAGATTGATTCTATTCTTCTATTCTATCTCATCACCATATGTTTCAACGAGACAGCGTCAGTCAGTGAACAGTCTGCTCCTGATGATCTGCTCTCAGATAAACTCAGAAACATCAGAACAGATGAGAAAACAAAGTTTTTCTCTCTTTTTTTCCCTGTTCCTCTCTGTGGCTCACTCCATGTGTTATGGCTCTGTGTTGCTTTATTTCTCTTCTGCAGTGATCTCTCACCGGGAAAGAGCATCTGCCTTCATGTTCATAAGATATAAAATACAGCATAATTACTTTCATAAGGGCTCACTCAGGTTGAGTTGTAACATCAGGTTCTGTGTTATGGGCTTGGACAGAGGGGGGATCTCAGGAAGCTGACCGAACCAGAGCAGTGATGAACTGTAAAAGCCAGAGGTCAGAGGTCAGAGGTCATCGTTGATGTTTGTTTGAGTAAAGTCTTGTCTGTTTGTGAAGTTCTCCAGCATTGAGCGGCATGATGCTGTGCCTGAGGTGTTTATGTTCATCTGTTACTGATCGTCAAAGTTTTATTTGTTAAAAAAAATGAGTAAATAGATATATAAAAGTTATTTTCCAGATCATGGTGAGAACCAGAAATGAATACTGGTGGGCCAGGTTTGGCCTAGGGGCCTCTATATGCTGACCCCTGAGTTACATCACTGACACAGATCGTGTCGGTGGTGTAGTCTGTGATGGTTTTCAGGAGCGTCACAGAGAGGTTTCATGGCTCCCTGGTTGCCTGAATTGAGATAGAGACTTTCAGAGAACCAACGGGAACAGCCGCGTAGTTTTACCTCTGCATCAGTTACAGCAACACAACAGTGAGTAGCTCACTTCATCTTAGCTGTTTTCATTTGTTAAGCTGATATAACAATAATACTTAAATCAGATACTTATATTAATATTTTATTCTTGTTCTCACCATCACTGAGCTGGTTTAAGCCAGAACCAATGACTTCTCTGTGTATTTAGTTGGACTGCTCTGTTTGTTCCACCCATCTGTTTAATGACATCATATTTTTATTTCTGTAGCATCTTTTTAATTTGATCTCATAACTTTTTAATTATTCATCTCAGTCAGTCACTGACAGCAGTTAGCTGGTGATGTTAATTTAACGTGTGTTTGTTTGTCTTCATGAATCACCCTAGTGCACGTCCGTGCAAACAAGCAGTCATTTTTTTCTAGAGGGTCTTCCTTTCTGTATGGCTGTAAAGGTATTTATCATGGAGGAACAACCAATAATCATGGACAGAGGTCTTTCTTACATTAACACATTTATGTCTATAATGATATAGAATGAGGTTTATTTGATTTCACTAATGGATGTCAATGATGTTGTTTCTGATGGTGGTTGTAAAGGCTAAAGCAGTTGAAGTCTGGTGGGTCCACAGCAGCAGTTGGTCCATGTTGGTCATCATGGTAACAGTAATATGTAATATCACACGGTCCAGCCTTGGTCCCCTGTAGTCTTGTTTCTGTCATTTATGAACCATATTGGAAACTAGAAAACACTCAAAGAGCGCCAATCTCAGCTAAGGTAGCTCAAATATTTCTGTTACATCGATAAACAATAGTGCCATGATAAAGTGACCATCATAATATGATTCATGACCCTGAAAACCCACACCTAGCACTCAGAATCATGTTGATGTTATTATTAGTTAGGCAGTTGTTGAGCAAAAAAACAATCTTTCGCTAATGGCCCAACTTTGAAAAGATTAGATTTTGGTGGTGATCCAGATAACTGCCATTAGCAAATGATCATTTTTTCTCAATAACTGTCTAACTAATAATAACATCAACATGATTCTGAGTGCTAGGTGTGGGTTTTCAGGGTAATGAATCCTATTATGATGGTAACTTTATCATGAAACTATTGCTTATAGATGTAACACCAATATGTGAGCTACCTTGGCGGAGGTTTGCACTCTCTGAGTGCTTTCTACTTGCTCTTGTTACTTTTAGGTCCTTCCTCTGTTTTTGACTACTTGTATGTTATTTTTACACATTGATGTCATTTCTTAAGTTTAATTCAGATTTCATCTAATTTATGCCCCATTGTTTTACTTTCTGGCTGTCAGGTCATCTCTTCATCTTATGTTGTAGTTTGAATCTTTTCATAGATGACCTTTTAGGCTTTTTTATTGTTTTATCTCCTCTTCTTGTCTATTGTTCTACTTCATTACCTCCGCCAAGGAGGTTATGTTTTTGCCGGCATTTGTTTGTTTGTTAGCAAGATCACACAAAACTACTGGACTACTTTGCTGAGATTTTCAGTAGACATGGGTAATGGCCCAAAAATGATTAGATTTTGGTGGTGATCCAGATAACCACCATTAGTGAACAATCTTTTTTGCTCAATAACAGTCAAACTAAATGATATCAATTTGATTCCAAGTGCTAAGTGTAGGGGTTCAGGGTCATGAATCATATTATGATGCTAACTTTATCATGGAACTATTCTAATAGATGTAACAGCAATATATGAGCTACCTTGGTGGAGGTTTGTGTTCTCCAAGTGTTTTCTAGTAGCAGGAACTTTGCTGATAATGGAATAGTTTCAAGGCTAAGATGTTAGCAAATGTAGCAGGTGAAGCACAGCTGTGACCTGAATTTCTGTTAAAATGATGATATCAGTAATTAATGCAAGCTTGGGCATGACGGGAACACGTTCAGTGAGAATAGGACTAAAAGTTTATATTTATGATTTTGATGCCAGTGCCAGGAAGGTCCTATAGGAAATATGTAATGCTCTACCTATCATTTGTGGGCAGTGACCTCTGATCTTTGCACTGGTCTTTTGAGGGGGTTTAAGGCAGAGGAGTTTGGGATCCCTTGGCTAAGGGTCTGATCACAGTGTTCCCCTGAGCATGTGTGAAAACTGAAATGTTTTAAACCTCTCTGTTGAAGACGTGGAGTTTCAGCGCTGGTTTGTGTTGCTTATGACCAAGCAGATGCAGATCAAGGTTCAGATCAGTCAGATTCATCTGTTTGTTTACCCTTTGTTTACCAACCTCCATCTCTTATCAATCAATAAGACTGTCCACAGCAGAGTTTGTGTTGCAGATATCTAACTTTAATAGAACTGAGTTGAATGAAGAAGTCTACATCCCAGCAGGAAAGACTGAAAAAAGTCATACAGCTAACAAGAATAAGAAGGTCTACAATTTTGTCTCATGTTGGGTCTTAAGCGGGTCGGTCCGAAGATCTGTTTGGCCGTTGGATCAGCGTCTCCTGCGGCGTCTCTCTGAAATGTTGGTGGTTCCATCCGTACACTCTGATCTGCTGCACGAACAGCTGTCCACTCTGATGAACGTGTGCTGCTTCCTGGTGCCGTTCGCACACTCCAGCTCCACTGTCTCCTGGCTGGTCTTGTCTTCACGGCAACACTCACACTGATGCATCATGTTGTTGGCTGCAGCGGAGTATCTGAACACACACAGGAAAAAACAGGTTAGTTCTAAATCACATCGATGATGATGTCACATCTCAGTCCATCCCGAAACTGCAATATAATCAGTATATATAGCCAGTTTGAGATGATCTGAGCTTTGAGACATGGTCATACAGGGATGGACATGGTCAGTAACAATACTCAGGTAGACTGTGGGTTTAAACCATGCTCAGGTGAGACTGAGGGGCCCAAAGTGCGCTGAGAAAATACCCCTCACACAATTACACCACTAGCAGCAGCCTGAACCATGCTTTATGATGTTCACACCAAACTCTGAGTCAACCTCCTGAATGTGGAGCAGAAGTCCAGACTCATCAGACCAGGAGACACTTTTACAATCTTCTATTGTCCAGTTTTGGTGAGCCCTTGAGGACTGTAGCCTCAGCTTTCTGTTCTTAGCTGACAGGAGTGCCACCTGGTGCTGTAGTCCATCTGCTCCAAGATTGGCGTGTTGCATGATTAGAAATGGTTGCAATGCCTTTCTATCATCCCCAACCTCTCTGACCATTCTCCTCTGACCTCTTACATGAACAAGGCTTTTTGGACCACAGACCTCCTGCTCATTGGATATTTTCTCTTCTTCAGACCATCATCTGTAAACCCTAGAGATGGTTGTGTAATCAGCAGTTTATGAGACCAATAACCATGCCATGTATGGATTGAGCCACTGCCATATGATTGGCTGATTAGCAATTTGCATTAACCAGCAGTCAAATGATACTTTAACATAATCCTAAATTTCTCTCTCTTTTTTTTCTGAAAGCATTATCTGACCCTCATCTCAGGAAATCACGATGTGATCAAGGTCAAGCCTATCTTGAGGCCCAGCGTCATGAAAGAGAAGAGGGTCGAAGCATTGGATTGCTGCTCTCAGTTTATTCATTTGCTCCGCTCACCGGCAACCCCTTTTTTTTGTTTGTTTGAGCAGGTTGCCTTGACAAAGCTTTTAGCTCCAGTCGGAAGTATCAGGTACTATGAAGCTGGTTCTCTGTCGTCTCAGGCTCTCAGGTCAAAGCTGAGAGCTTCTTCACTTAAACACGGGCATCATAGATGGACTCACATGGATATGCTTCCACAGTGTCCAGCACAGGATGTCATGTTGACTGGCAGCAGCGTCTTACAGTCACCCACTCGAATGACTTCCGGTTTACTCTGGACCTCACAGATGCTGCGCAGATTACCTGTGAGACAAAAACAAGAATGACTGAAATATGTTTGTTACATTTAAACAGTGATTCACATCTTTGCTCACTGAGACCATTTTAATGATCATAAGTTGTCACAGTTCTAAAAAGCACAGTCTGTATTGAGCATGTTTGCAGTCTGACCCTGAAGTACAGCTTCAGTCTCTGTGTTTTTAAAGTGCACCAATAGGGCCCTACGAAATCTGTGATCATGGAATTGGACATTAAAAGCATAATTCAATCTAAACACAGAATATCAAGAAAATGGCTGACATTTTACATAATTTTTTTTCTGTATAAAAAGGAATGTATCTCTCAGGAAAATGCTCTGAAGGAGTCACTAAGGCTGGGGACAATGCACACTTCACTTCCCCTCCCCCTCCTCCTTCCCTCATTAACAATGCAAACATGTCGAAGCAGCCGCCTGAGACACCGGCTAAGTTGGCAAAGAAGCTACAAAACTCCCGGCTAACTCCAAAGTACAGGGCAGAGCACTTTCCCAATGATTATTATGTGTCAAATGTTCTGCAAATTTTATCAACATACTGTTGACTGGATCCATAAAGATACATGTGAGGACCACCTGAAGATTGAAAACCACCTTAGTAAAAAGGAGGAACACCGTACTGCAGCTGAGTTTGTCGAGGATTTTTTGCCTCTTTGTGTCGAATCTGATAACCCTGTTGGAGAAGGTACCAAAGGTGCGTCCTTTTCTGGTGAAACACTGCAAACAGGGAGGGGCTTTACCGGAGCATGTGAGCTGCCTTTGTCAGCATAACCTGCCTGCTGTGTTTAATCACCACATGTCCTTAGTTATAACTGAATAAATTGTCTATGTTTCATTACTTTATACTGTGTCTCTGGGTTTAATTTGTGTAAAATACTAAAAACCAAATTCTCAAAAGATTAAAACAGAAAAAAAAAACAGAATATGGGAAAAAATAACACATATTTCATTGGCCCTACACCCAGGTTTATGTCTGTGACAGTCCTCATCAGAAAAATGGACTCAATGTGTGCAGAGCTCCAGTTCTGTGTATGATCAGGTCTGATTTTAGTGTGACTCTTACATGTCCTGCAGCATCCATCAGCGTCTGTCGTCTCCGTACCCTGAAATAAAAGATGTGATGAGATTCAGATAATAACATGTGACGACATGAGGATCCGAGGTCTGATGGACTTACAGGCTCACAGTCCAGTGGGTTGAACTCTGGGCAGACCTTCTCTGTCTCTTTAGTCACCAGCTGTCCATTAATCCTCTCACAGGTATAGTGCACACACTTGTTTTCAGAGAGTGTGAGATTCTCATTGACCTGGAACATCAGAGAGCCACAGCATGAGACATCGGTAATGAACTGAATTATCAAGAGAATTGATAATGAGCCGAATCAATATAAGAATCAACAATGGCATTGGTATCAATAAACTCTTATCGCCATATTTTGCGTTCTATAAGAGCCCTCTATCTAGATTGGTGATGGGCTGGGGACCGGTCCAGGGTGCTCCCTGTATCTTGCCCAATGTCAGCTGGGTTAGGCTTCTGCCCCCCATGAAATGGATAGATGAATGTCTCTCTGAATTCCTCTAATGGTGTAAAATTGTTATTTTGGTAACTAATGTCAAAAGGCTGGCATGGTGATGTGACTGACCTCGATGATATGCTTGGTGGTGTTGGTGACGAGGAAGCAGCTCTTCTGGACACACTGTCCACAGCACTGGCCTTCTACGGTCTGGTATTCAAAACCCTGCAGATTGAGAAAGAGAAGAATATTACTTTTTGTGTTTTGGGCACGAACTAAAGGTTAGATAGACAATGGAGAAGAGGAAGTGAACGTCTTTGTCCTGGTCCACCAATATTTTTTTTACTGCGGGGCTGAAAAACCACACAAAGCAGAGTTTTTGAGTCATAAAGTATACTCAAAGGAGAGCACTGAAAGAAGATATAGCAGCAAAACTAAGTGGTCTTACTGAAATCTATTCATAAAAATACAACAAGGAGGAAAGGGTCTCAAGCACTGGCCATAAGTGGCCTCAGATAATTTTCAGATTTCACAATAACCCATGGCATATGGGTTTTTAAGTCTGTAAAAGTAATAAAGGAGGTTGGGAATTTAGTTGTCATGTCCTTACCCTTAAAGTAATCCTTCAGTTCTACAAGAACACAAGAAGTGGTGCCTTTAGTCTCAAAAAGAAGTTTGGGAGTAACTTGTCTTTAAAGCTAGAATGCAAGGTAGGGTCTGTGACGAGGCCTGCTCAAGGCCCTGAGTCCTTAAGAGTAGAAAGAAAAGTGGAGCCTTCATTTATTAAGTCTTCCTAATTCAAAAGTAGTATGAGAGGAGGGGTGCTGGTTTGGTGGGGTGGTAACCAACCAGGCATGACCCATATACATGCTCCTGCCGGCCCAGGTTCAAATCCAGCCTGTGGCCAGCTTGCAGAGTGTCCTCCCTTACTTTCTTGCCCCCTTTCAAAAGCCTATCCACTGTCTCTCTCTATCTCCTATCAATAAAAGCACAAAATGCCCTCCCAAAAATCTAAAAAAATAATAGTATGAGAGGGAGAGCCTTTGGTTGTTAGAGTCATCTCTGGTCTCTAAAGGTAGCATAGGAGGCAGCGCCTCTGGTAATAAGACCTACTTGTAGTACTCTTTGAGAGTAGTTCAAGAGATAAAGCCTTCAGTTATTGAAGTGGTTTCTTGTCTCTAAAAGCAGTTTGGGAGGCAGGGCTGTTGGTAATGAACCTGCACAAGGTTTTTCTGGTCTTTAAGAATGGTATGAGAGGCAAAGCCTTCAGTTATTAGGCTCCTAACATTTGGACTATCTTTCGTCTCTACAAGTTTTCTGGGTTGTGTGGCCTTCAGTATTCAGGCCAGCTTGTTGTACCTATGGTCTATAAAAGTAGTATAGGATGCAGAACCTTCAGTAATTAGACTCGTCTCCTATGGAAACATCCTCCCGTTAACCCCTAGACTGCTGGCAGTCTTTACTGGAATTCATCGCCCAGCAATGAGAATATCAAGGATCCGGAGGGTCATGACTGAACTGTGTCCCATCAAAGACCTGGAGAGTGGTCGATACTTCGTTCAAGTTTTTCTTTGTTAAAAACAAGAGGAGTACATGTGTGAATTTGAAACCTGTGAATGATCTTACCTCAAAGCAATTTGTGTTGCAAACAACAGGTGTGCACCGAATGATCTTCAGCTGGGAAACAGGATCAGTTGTAGGACCACAGTAACACTCATGGCAGGGCTGTACTAATCCTGATGCATTTGCTCCAGTTCCTTTTATTGTTACAGATGGTACTGTAGCACTTCCTGCAGAGGTTCCTGATGGTTCTCCAGTTTCTACAGTGGTTCCGGATGGTTGTTCAGCTTCTCCTGCAGTGGCTCCAGTTTGTAGTATTGGTGAAGATGTTGTTGTTCCTGTTGTTAAATCTGGTGTTGGTATCTTTTGACCTTCCTATATAAAAAAAAAGTACACATGTTGACATAGACAAATTGTCACTTTGCATCTCTAATGTCCAACTGAGTCTGATACAAACGATGGACATATTAACTCCTGTTTGATTTTTAAATTGATATCCGCTCAGCATGAAGGTTCATTTTTGTAGATGTTACATTGACAGCCTTAATATCAGCATGCGGTACTTGTCAGTGCTTATATTTTAAACCTTATGGTTCAGTAACAATGATAAAGTGTGGACACTTACCATGTACTCAGTTCCCTCATAGACACATACATCTTTAGGCTCTGCAGAAAAACAGTAAAAGACGGGGATCAGCGTGGACTCTTAATTAATAAAAGTATCATCATAGCCTGATCATGAAGTCACACTGTTTTTAGCTGGTTGTATTAGACTGTAATAAAGGGTTAGCAGGACTGTAGGTGAGGCGGTCATAAAGTGTTGGCAGTTATCTAATTTTCTGTCCAATAAATCACCTCCTTGACTTTAACAGCCCGTCCCCCTATCATATCTCTCTCTCTGTCCTGGTGTTAAACCTCTGCTTGTCTGTAACCAGCCCTGCTGTTGGCTTAGTCTGTTGCAGGCTCAAGTATATACAGTCACGCTCCTCTTGTTCGTTCATTCTTCCTGTCCTCTGTCAGGCTAGCTTTTGGCTTGGTCTGCTGGAAGCTCTAACGCATACAGCTGGCTAATGTTGTCCAATCAGCTAGCTATACCAACGTGGAGGCTAGTGTAACACCCACTCAGCCCTGTTGGCTGCAGTGAAATGTCGGTCAAAATCTATGCCTGTGTTTCCTGTTTCACAAGTAGTTTGTAAATATATGGAAAATCTCATATTTAACTTCATCATAGAGGTCAGGCGATAGTTAATGACAGCTCTATAGCAGCTTTAACTTTAGGTGAAGTCTGGTTGCCTCAGACTCTTGCACTGATTAACTCCACATCAAAGGCAGACATAGCCGCATGACGCCAGGCATCCCCTACCTTAAGTGTGTAAGCTGAGCGTGTTACACTGAGTCAAAGCCCAATGAACTTAAAATGCAAAAAACTCCTGACTGGTGGAGGCGGTGCAAAGTTAAAGGGGTTGTACTGTAGTCTACCATTGACTGAAGAAAGAACTGGACTATGCCATGTAAGGTCAGCTGTCTGATTATCACAGGATGCTTTAAAACATTGATGAGACAACGCATTGGCACAGCAATACTGTAAACACCTTCAACCTAACTTTGGATCAACCTTTTTGAGTTTTTCTGACCAAAAGCAACACTCCCTGGCTCGTCTCCATGTCAATCCTGTCCCTAAATATCTAAACTAAACATTCTTAATAAAATAGGTATGGTAAATAAGGGAAAAAATAAGTAAATAAGGGTGTAATAAAAAAATAAAAAACAACTCCCCCCCTGATTACAGTGAAAGCTTTTAGATATGTTTGATATTCAGACAGTTTGTTGAACCAGGCTGTAAAGATGTTTATTTGAAAACTGTCTGTTCACCAAAATCATACAATTTCTTTATTCTGCCTCCAGAGGAACTGCATTTTGGCACTTCAGCACTGGCTTCAGTTGTGCAGTCAACACAGCAGTAGGACTGACTGCAACAGGAGGTCTTAAAGACCAACAGGTAAACTTAGGCAATGCACCGAGACAAACATGGTGGTCAAAATACCTGGGACGCATCATTAATGTTTAAAGTGAGGTCAGCTCAGGGTCACCACCCCTGAAGCACAAACAAGGGGTGGAAGGGGGGGGTATGTTTTATGTGTACACACAGTTCAGCAGACCATAGGCCCAGCATCAGCTCACACCAACACACTGATAAGTGTCTTACCACACACGTAGGTTCTGCAGCAGGTGCCGTTTGTGGACGTCAGCTGGAATCCTGGGGAGCAGACCGTTGGAGTGGGACAAAGGTTCACGTCACACTCTGTTGAAGACAAGAGGATGAGGTTATTGTGAGTTCATGTTAGGGGCATGGATGGACTTTAATGTCCCCAAAGGGAGACTGGTCATGGACATCAGGGTCACCCAGAGCTTCAAACACACTCGGTGAACTCGTCCGCCCAGTGCAACAATTTATGAGACAAACACATGGATAGAAAAGTTGGTCTGCACAGTCACATGATAAGAAGAGAGAAACGTGAACCATCTCATGCAGCACCAACTCCATAAATCACACCATCCACTCTGCCATGATCGTATAATATGTTGGACCCAGTGTTTTAGAAAGAAAGGCAGGGTGCTCAGTGATAAAATGAGTAAAGCAGAGATAAATAAGAACATCTCAGAGTAAATGTTGACAGGTGTCTGCCTCTCTGGATGTGAGGAAGTGCTGGATACCTGGAGTTTGGTGTTTCTGAATGTCTTGTTGTTGTTATAGTAAAATAAGTTTGTCATATGAGAGCAGATACTCTGAGGATTACAGAGGTTTGATTATTATCTCAGATTTGCCTAAATTGTGTCCAGGCCAGTGAGAGACAACAGTCTCAGGAACCAGCAGACTCAGAGACCAAACTTTTTGCTGAAATCAGCTGAGGGTTTGTTGATGTATGCTTTACATTTGAGCTTCTCGTTGACAAACTGTAAATATTTTTGCTGCAGGGGATGAACCAACAGAAGCAGGATGAGTTTAGCTTCATTTTTATGTATAACTTATTTTCTAGGGCAACATTTGTGGTCAGGTCTTTGATTTTCTCTGAGAATTTGTGTGTATGTTAGGCCCGGCTCTGACTGATAATGTCATCAATCCAGATATGGAAGCTCCGTAGACCACCAATGATAACAACAGAGAAAGACCAAAGGTTAGCCTGAACTCTGACTGTGATAACTAAAAAACTGTCAAAGACATCATAAAAGTGGATCCTACATGAATAGCCAAGACATTCATGTACATTTTTAAGCCAAAATGAAGTCTGTGGGAGTTTTGCCAGAGTTACAAAGCTTAGTGTTTTAAGTCAGTTTTTTGAAGGCTCTTCCATTCTTTTCAGTGGGAGATTTTTCTGTTTTATTTTGTATTGGTATTATTTTTGCAACAGTGTGGTTTTGGCCTGTTTTTTCACAAAGCTGCACAAGGGGTTTCTGGACTTAAACTAAAAATAGCGGCAGATGGATGATCAGAAGTTGCAGAATAAACGCAGTAAATGGCTCACACTAATTTGCAGCCATCTGATAACATTATCTGTCAATGTCAAGAAGATTTAATGCAGTTCTAAAGGCAAAGGGAGGCCAAACCTGTGACTAGAAAGGAGTAACTTATGAAGTAGTCACTCAGTCCATATTGTGTCCTTAAAAAGACAGTTGTTTACAAGTATCTAACGAGGACTGTAGTTTGGCATGAAAGTCATCGTTTCTGATTGTCTCTAACAAAAGTGTCAGACCCACATCGACAGCCATGAGCACTGCCACCATCAGGACACAATGACAGGAAGTGCTTATGGAAGAAGGAGGAGCCCGAGTTACCAGTTGGAGGCATCTAAGATGGTTCAACATGTATAAACAGTTATGTATATGCTTCAAAAATTCTGAAGTGTTGTTTGTGATAAAGAAAGCATGAAAGTGAACAATCTTTGATTTTTTTTTTTCCACAGACATTATTTCCAGCATTTCTCTAGAAGACCTTAAAACCACTGTGACTGGTCGAGGAAGTGTCCCACCAAAGATCGGTACCCCTGCACTACTTTACCCAAATAAAGAGGCAAAGACTGATGAAATGAAACACTGACCACATGAGTATGTGGGGCAGCAGCCGTCTGTATTGGTGACCAGCTTTTGGCCGGTAATGGTGCATTCAGGGATGCCCGTGACTGGGCATGGAGCACGATTACACTGGACGCTCATGGAGTCTTTGTCACAGACGCAGATGTTGCACTCACTCGTCCAGGTATCACCAGGCTGGGGAAAGGGCAGATGGATCAGATGCTCAGCCTTGATTTATCAAACACAATAATGTGACATATTTTTGGCACTCAGTACTCACCATTTTGGGTTTTCCATCGGGCCCGGTACAATCTGAAACCCAAACAGGAACCATTAAATATTGACAGACAGTCTCCATATAAAATATTCCATGAACAAATGGAAAGTTTTGTTTCAGATCTGTACTCACCACAGGCTGGCACACATGTGTCGTAGACAGAGTTGAATAAAGTAGTGCCTTCAGGACAGAAGCAGCCCTCCGTTGTGTATTTAGAAAACAGAGAGTGTTGGGAGACATACCTCTGGTTGTATCTGATGTCAGAAAGGCAATGAGAGGTTATTACAGAGCTTTGCAAACTTTTCTAAGAACTGTCGTAAGCTGTGCTGAAATAGATTTCGTTTTCACTCATAAAGGACAGCTGGTAAGCAATGGCTAGTTTTTTTTTGTGCAGTCACAAAAAGACCTGAGCTCCTGATAGCACCCTGAGGTGTAATCATCTTAAAATAAGGAGTGGTAATGCATTCACACCTTAGGGTCTATACACACCAGACATGACCCTTTGACTGTGTTTCACAGGAAATTATTTTTGTCCCACCAACATGCTTTGCTGACAGTTTGTTTTTTGAAGTGACTCACCTTTGGTCCTTTACTTTGGAGCAGTAGCACTGGCCTACTAATTATCTGATTGGCCAGTAATGAATGTGACTGACAGAACAATTGTCCAATCACATACCAGATTTGCTACTGAAAGGTTCCACCCACTCCCAAACACTTTCGAAGGGCTCTCTCTCAGATGGACTGGTGAGATATACTGAACGGCAGGTTAGCCAAACTTTGCAGCAGTTTACAAACAACAAATGGCGAAACCCTGATGGACGTGAAGACGTCTCTAGTAATGAGGATCATGACTGTTTCAGCCTGGTGTAGCTCATGACTCTCAGCTAAACTGAAGATGGCTGCTGTGGAAAAGGTGGTTGGAGCCTGCTGAGGTCTGTCGTGATGATGTTTGGCGCCACACGTCACCGGCCTCCAGAGATAAGCCAATGATGACACTGATAGACAGTGGCGAGGTTTGACCAGTAGACCCTACGTCCCACGTTTCACTCCCACACTACAGGCTGGTCTTGTTGCTGCTAAGTCTACGACATTAAGGACGTTGATGTGATTTACTTGATGCAGCTGCAGTTCTGCTCCTGTCAGCAAAAAGGATCCAGACTTTGGAGCATCCAAGGGGCACCCCATGTGCTGCTCATGCTGGGAGTTGGAGACTGGAGATATCCCATATTTTGGTGATTTATTTCAGTTACTCAGGGAGCACTTTGTAATTAAGGAGTTCGTTCTGCCTTCAGGACAAACAGGCAGGTCTGTATTTAACACGGATGATGGGTTGATCCATTGTATCCCATCATACACATTTTCTCTCTTGGCTGTGGGGCCCTGATTGGTTGTTTAAACCCATGACATGTCTGACTTTCTAAAACCAGCTGCTGGTGATGTGAGGAACCTTCTTATTGTGTTTATGGTCAGAACTGGGCTTTACACAGTATGATGAATTTCAACACCTTGGACTGACCATAAATGATCAATGGAGTCACAGACTTTACCTTTTTAGGCTTTCATCTGGAAACTAAAAGATGATTTTGATTTTTAAGCAGAAAAAAGCTGTTTTTACAGCACACTCACATACCTGTTATTGCACGTTGGCTCCACAGCAGGGCCACATGCCTTGTAGACCTTGTTGTCGGGACACTTGTGCTCTGTAAGATATGTTTAAATGAACATGTTAAAAAAATGCATGGCACAACAGCAGCCTTAAGCACTGTGGAAGATGTGTCTCACCACACAGGCCGTTGGTGGCGTGTCTCCAGTCGACGCAGATTCCTACAGTGGCACACTCTGCGGCGTACGCCTCCAGGCAGGAGCACGTCAGGTTTCCACCAGAGCAGCTGTCAAGCTGGCAGGTAGCAATGAACTGGGTTGGGGATATGACTTTGTTGCAGAGCGCAAATATACTAAAGGGAGACAGAAACAAGTGGAGCACTGTCAAGACCATGGATCATAGTTTGGGCTGGGGGGTGTACCCTGATGAAGGTTTCATCTATACGCAGATGAGGCTGCCGTTTAGGGCTCCACTCCTATTACTATATGAACTATATTATATGAACTCGTTAGTTATGACAAACGTCTCTGATCTGACATCAGATGTGACGGGACAATTAATATAGATGCAAATGTATATGCTGGTTCAGACGGTTACATCAAATAGTGGTTGTTGTGATTGTTTATTGCATTGAAATGTGCCTGACACTCTGGATACCTGCCTGTGAGGTTTTGGTGACATGTGCGCACTGTGCGCCTGTCAGCCAAATTACACCTGCCGAGTGTGCCTCGTCTGCGCCGAGAAAAGACCAGGTTGGAGCTGGCGGGCTTTCAGCGCACCTTCCGCGCGTTTTTTTGGCACCAAATTGTCACTGTGCCAAGCTGAATCTGTGGACACCTCCCCCTGGTGCGCCGTCACACCCATCTCGGCGCAGCCGGTCTACCAAATTGCCAAATTGGCTGCGCACGGCGGTTGCCGTGAGTTGCGCCAGGAAATTAGAGCCCTTTGTCTGTTAAAGACAACTCTTCTCTCCTGTCATCCTTCCACTGACATCACTTGTCAAAGGTGATTAACAAAGGAATTGTCTTTTTGACATCCCTTGATAATGGAATAACAAACCTAACTTTGGATCAACCTACAGACAGATAGGACAAGCAGGAGCATCTATTTTCAAATCAAATTTTGACTAATCAGAATAAAAAGTCTTGAACTGAAAGCAGAAGGTAACTCAACCTTTTAATATTTAAGATTTGAAAATGATCCCTACTTAAATAATGAAATAATCTATAAAATTAAGATATTAAATATTTCAGTATTTAAGTTAAGAAAATGATTCCTCTTAAAAAAATAACCTCATATATAAACTGAAGATATTTTATGTTGTTTATATATAAGTTTTGAAAATGATTCCTATTAAAATAAAATAATCTCATATAAAATGAAGATGTTTAGGTTTAGGAAACAATCCCCATTAAATTGAGGAGATAATCACTTATACACAGCAAAGACATAAATATTATTCAGTTTTACGTTATGGAAATTATCCCCATGAACTAATTACAACAATCTGATATATAGCTGAAGATGTATTTTTAATATTAAAATTATTAAAATTATCCCTATTTAACAGCTAAAATAATCTCATATATGAACTAAATATGTTTATATTATTAAATATTTAGGTTCTGGGAATGATCCCCATTAAAATTATGAAATAATCTCATGTATACACTAAAGGCATTTTATGTCATTTAATAATCAGATATGAAAATGATCCCCATTAAAATAATGAAATTATACTCAATACTTACACCAAAGATATTAAATGATCCCCATTAATATAATGAAACAATCGCTTATTTACACCAAAGATATTTTATATTATTAAATATTTAAGTTATGAAAATTATCCCTTTAAAACTGATAAAATAATCTGATATATAGAATGAAGATATTTTATGTTCTTTCATATTTGAAGTGTTGACAATGCGTCTATGTAAAGGGGTCTTCTGTCCTTCCTCACCTGCTGGTCAGAAGGTCACAAATGGTGGGTCTACAGATGGGCGTTGTGGAAGCAGTGGTCGAGGTGGCTCCTGGTAGTGTTGTTGTCGGTGCAGCGGTGGTGGGCATTACACAGATTTGATCTGGGACCGCCCAATCCCCTGCAGTACTCATGCAGTTACCTGTCATGCCGTTTGGAGACTTGCAGTCATTGGCCTTGGAGTTATCGCACGTTCCTGGAAAGGAAGTTTAGACTTTAACAAAGACGTTAACAGTCACTGTTTTTCTGTAGCCACATGAATATTATTATTGTTTCAGTTTTGGCATGTTGAGCCAAGTGCACAGATCGTAGTTCTGCTGCGAACTGACTGGTTTGTTCTTTGAATGACAGGTACAAGATATTGAATATGCTGATGATGTTTTGATTTGAATAGTACGTGGGTTGAGGAGGTGGTCAGAGACTGTTAAAGACTGGGGGACTGTAAATGAGACCCCCCTAGTGACCTCTTGAGTCATAATGAGACCTTACAGTGATCTCTAGAGTATGAATGGGATCCCTAAGTGATCTCAGTAGTATATATGAGGCCCCTCAGTGATCTCTGGGGTACGAATGAGGCCCTGCAGTGTTATCTGGAGTATGAATGAGACCCCTTAGTGATGTCTAGAGCAAGAAAGATGCCCCTCAGTGTTCTCTGGAGTATGAGTGAGGCCCCTGTAGATCAGTGATTCTCAGATGCTAGAGAGGTAAATATTCTCTTTTACACTCAATTAGCTGAATTTTGATTGCAATCAAAAGGGGCATCTTGGGACAGATGGCTTTAAGAATATGAATGTAGGTGTAACTGTGATAACTGTGCATCAGTAGACACATACTGAACAGCTCTGTACAAACAATACTCAATAAATAGCACTAAATGAGCCATTGATCATTAGGCTGTCACAACACACAAAACCTTTCACTAACTTTAACAGTCTCAACAAAGCATCATGTGCAAATATGGAATAAAAATGTCCAGCTACTGAGAAATTGTTTTGAAAATGTTAATAATATGTCGCGTTAGCTAAGTACTCATTAGCATTGCAGGGTATTATTATCACCTTGTGTGTGAATAGACAGCACTCCACTGCATAAAAAATTCCCCTGCAAAATAAAAACACTGAGTTTTTTTTTCGTGATTCTTTTAGGTCACGACCCACAACTTGAGAATCATTGCTCTAAGAGCATGAATGAGTGTTAAATGAATGTCTGCTGCTTACCGCACTGTCCCTCGGTGTTTCCTCCGAACAGATCCTGGGGGATGTAGACGCTGAATGAGGACGAGCTGTAGACCACTTCGGTCTTAATGGCGGGGATTCTCAAAGTGACGGTGAGGTCTGTCCGAGTTAAGAGGAGGTCATCGTTGGAGAAGGCGGGGTAGATCTGTTTGTCATTGATGTAGACCTGCAGGAGAGGGACATAAACAGACTGATGTTTCTGGGCTGGATAACAGAGACCAAAAATCACAGGTCAGTAGGTCTGAAGGTTGATGTTTCACTCCCAGGATATACTTGGTTTATTTTTTGTACAACTGCAAAGAATGGCTGTCACAAAACCAGTTTAATGTATTTTGGTATAAATGTGGTAAAAATCAAGCGATACTGACTCCTGTTTGATAGCAAAGAAAAACTAGAGGTGGTTTATTGACAATTACTGATTAGAAATTACAGACAAACTGAGAGAAAGATGGAGGTCCTGACAAAGCCTTAGTCAGATCTAAGAGTTTAGGAGGAATTATTTGTCAGATGCATTGGTAACATTTGAAAAAAGTGGGAATCATCAATGGAGTACAGTGAGTAGTGAGGATTACAGATTATCTTGTGATCAATAATCAGATCAATGTAACAAGTTCATCAAGACATAAACCATGCTGTAATTACCTCCACCAATGAGGTGATGGTTTGCTGGTGTCTGGCTGTGTGCAAGATAGCTTAACAAGTTCTTGATGGGTTTTAATAAAACCTTCATGGAGTGTTGGTCATGGCACAAAAAAGGGGTTAAAGCTCACATAGATTAATGTCATAGGGTTGGATCAGGATTAGTCTGAATCAGGAGCAGAGGTTTGTGCGCTCTTGTTTTGGTAAACAGTTTGTGATTTCTTTAATGAGACTAATTATATCTTTTAATTATATTCTAAACTTAAAGTGAGAGAGACATACAGTGTGTTTGATTTTCAGTGATTCAAATCCCCCCTAAATAAAATTGAATAAATAAAGAAAAAGTGCTCCATCAGTAAAAACCTCCACCCAGCCATCTCTTACATCGTTAGCCGAGTTAAAATTGAAAATGTGAAAAATGGCCCTGTCTGACTTTGACAACAAATCCTTTAAGGAATTCATGGATCCACAACCAGATTCAGATCTCCACCACAATCTGATCACTTCTTCACTTGTGCCATCACCAACATTCACTGGGAATCTCATTAATAACAGACAGACAGACAGACAACCAGACAATCAAATTACACAAACAAAACAAGCAAACAAAAACAAAACATAACCTCCTTGGTAGATGTAATAAATGATGATTACTCACTCAGACCAAACATTATCATGTGTTAAATGACCATATTGCTGTAAGTAGTTCTTACTGTACTATATTCAATTTAACACACAACAAAGATGAGATATTTAACATTCAAAGTGAAAAAATGTGTTGTTTCTTTTCAAATATTTACTTATTTTGAATTTGATGCCTGCAACCCATTCCAAAAAAGGCAGGACAGGGGCAACAAAAGGCTGCGAAAGTTGAGGAATGCCCAGAAGGTCCGGTCCAGACCTTTCTCCCACTGAAAATGTGTGGAGCATTATGAAGCACAAAATACGACAACAGCGACCCCAAACTGTTAAACAACTGAAGTCGTACATCAAGCAAGAATGTGAAAGAATTCCACCCACAGTGCTTCAACCATTGGTGTCCTCAGTTCACGAATGCTGATTGAGTGTTGTGATCAGGAAAGGTGATGCAAAACAGTTAAACATGCCCCTGTGCCTGGTTTGTTCTTAATGTGTTGCAGGCATCAAAATCAAAATGACTGAATATTTGCAAACAAACAATAATGATTATCATGTATATTATGAACGTTAAATATCTTGTCCTTGTTGGGTATTCAATTCAATAAAGGTCGAAAAGGATTTGCATATCATTGTATTTGTTTCCATAAACTTTGTCCTGCCCCACTCATCAGAGTGCTTTAACCAGCAGGTAAAGAATCATTCAAAACAGTCCATGTCTGATATGCCCCAATGTTACTCACTAGGCTGCCGCTGAACAGCGTCCTGGTCAACACGATCTTGTAGGACTGATACAAAATGATGACTGACTGTGGACAGAAGGAAGTCTCTAAGGCAGGGCAGGGCTCATTATCCACTAGGATGGTCAGGTTGTATTTGTTGATGATCTCTTTGACCAGGTAGAATTCACAGAAACCCTGGAAAGGATATACCGCTCCATCAAATGTGCTGTAGTGCACTTTGAACCACACCGTGCAAACACCTGCAGGAGAAGACAAAGCAGAGAAGAGGATGGTGAGTAAAAACAGAAATTAAACATTCAGGCAGTTCATAAATGCAGCTGGGTATTTTTAAAACTGGCATTTCCTTCCTTCATTCAAAAATAGTCCTGTGAACACCATCAACTGTAGACAGAACTGGACAAAGTCAGAGGGTCATCAGTCTTCCATGGACATAGCCGTACTGTAAACACCTTTAACCTAACTGTGGATCAACCCACTAAGGACGAGTCCAGGAGGGACTTCAGTACGTCTGACATGTGGTCATGTCAGGTATGTATCCAACTCTCTTAAGGCTCTCAGTTAAAACATGAACAAGTGCTGACGAGTGGAGGTCAAACACTGTAAAAAAAAATAGAGTGACCTGCTGTATGCTCTGCTCACCTTCAAGGATTCCTTAAAAGATACTTCCTTAACTGAGGTTCCTATTTTCATTTTTAATGACTTCTAGAGTGTGTTCAAACCAATTATGTTCAAACAACCTTGTTTTTTTAGTACCCCTGATCCACCTCTATTCTCTTTCTGTCTGCGTTGCTTTGTTGGAACTCCTACATAACACAGAGTTTTCGTTGTGTTTTGTCCCTCTGTCCAGACTAAAATGATGTTTTAGGTCACTGAAAACACATCTAGTTTAGCTCCTGTCAGGGTGAAGATTTTAAAAATCTAGGACACCCTTGTTTGGACATGGATCTGATCAAGGTTATCAGCTATTTCTCAGACTGATAAATAAATGAGGAAACATTTGCTTTAAACATACATATAACGTACAATTGGTCATTTTTGTAGTTAATCAATAATTCAGGTTTCCAAATGTTAAAAAAAAGTTCTGCATTTAAGATCTTTGAGTGTCTCAGCACAGTAGAGCCAGTTCCTCTCCTGTAGATCAGAGCAGTGTGAAGTCCACATCAGATCTCTAACTCACATTCACACTCATAGTGGGGGCAGCATCTGTCTTCATCATAGACCTTCACTGGTTTTCGTCCGTTGGCACATATGGGCACATTTACTTCTGAACAGTTCTGCTGCTGTACGATTGTGCCGTTTTGACAGATCACTGTTGAGCAGGCGTCGGCCACCAGGGTCTCATTATGCTGGACAGAAGATGAGAAGAGTTAGTGTCCATGAAGCTGTGCAGTAATGAGAGCCAACCTCAAATATTAATCAGAATGGTAGCATTTAATGTTCCCTTGTCTATTTTACATCCGCCAGTGAGGTTATGTTTTTGTTAGGGTCTGTCTGTTTGTTTGTCTGTTTGTCTGTTAGCAAGATTACACAAAAACTACTGGATGGATTTAAATGAAAATTTTACCAAAGGTGTGGTTTGGTCCAAGGAAGACGTCATTACATTTTGGTAATGATGCGATCCAGATTGATGTCACAAAAAAACATTGAAGTTTATAATGGCAAATCCCATTCATTTACGTCATTATGGGAATTGTAGTTTATTTGCAAACTGACGTCAGTGTTTTTCAAGTCTATGTCACTACATTTTCCAGCTTCCCTTGCAATGCCAGCAGAGGAGTTCTGATCACAATGGCCAAAATTAGCCTTGTAGATTGGTATCACTAAGCTGCTTGGCGGAGGTATGCGCTCTCTGAGTGCTTTTCTAGTTGAAGATGGCGCAGAGAGGTGATCACTATGACTGTCTTTACATCCATAGTGAAGGGAAACTTCACAGGAACACAGATGTCAGGTCTAAAACCAGAACTGTGAATGAGCCCAATGACTAACTCTGGGTAATAAACAGAAAAAAAAGATGAAACTCCACCTGTGCCAAGAGTATGGCACAGGTGGATTTTCATCCACCTGTGCCATGTGAATGTTCCTCCTAAGATGTTTAAAAAGATGCTCACACTGCTGTGAGGACATTCAGAGATTAAAACATGTAAAACTGTTCTCTACCTTCAGTGTTTGGTTCATGTAGGTGCAGTCGCTGGGTGGTGATGGGGTCGTTGATGCGGTGGTGCCAGGGGTTGGGGTTGGTGCTGGCGTTGTTGTTGGACATGCAGATGAGTGCACCTCAACTTTACAGGATGAATTACAGAATCCAACATAACACCATCCTGCACCATCAGTGACGTTGTACAGCACGTCCCCTGTTTAAAAGAGAGAGCGTAAAGGTTTAGTGCTGAAAGTGAAGAGGTTTCAAATTCATCACAAGATTAATTACAGCTGGAACAGGGAGAAAGCTCAGCCTCTTTGGCACTGAGTAAAGGACATCTTTTTATAACTGAGACCACAGACACTTTGGAAAATGTGGCACAAGAAGCCCTCCATGTTTGTTTGAATCTTTAGGTAAGCACATGGTAAATCACATTTTCATATAGTGGTGCAGAGACGATGTATTTATGTAGTACAACCCCGAAGTTCTTATGGTGCTGGTTCCCTAAAAGCCTCTGGGATTATTCTCTGTGTTCTTGATCATTGCTGATAATAAACTCTGGGAAGAACAGTTCATCAAACTTACATGTTTGTTCATCATAATAATCTTCACTTTCACAGTTTTTAGGTGTTGACATAATCAGTGAGAGTAGAAAGTTGTGATCAATTTGTTAAGGAACTACAACATGGCAGTTCAGCTCAAAGCAGCTACCACACTTCTAACATAAAACATCACACTCTGACCTCCTGTATGAGAAATGACAATGACATAGCTGTAATCCTTGTTAGCTGTTCATTATCATCCATTTTGTTCAAAACACAATAACACTTTTCAAATCAAAAGTGGGCATATCAGATGAATTTGGTTGTAAAATGAAACACTGAAGTCTCATAAATATGTGTTCATCACAGACCTGAGGCATGTATCTGAAAAGCTATTCTAAAATCCCACAGACCAGAAGTGCTAAAATGCTAACTCAAGTCTATGTTTAGGATTAATTCCTGCACTGCCCTTTGTAACAAATACAAATACTGGACTGAGAATGCCCAGTTTTAGGTAAAGACGTTAACTAGTGGTAGTGTAACTTATGAAATTTTTTAAACAAAGAATAAATATCAAGTCAAAAAGGACACTTGTGATAAGTCTGAAAAAGATGTTCTTGACATAAAAAGTTCACAAGGAAGAGATGATCATGAAACCCAAGGACGGATGTGTAATGTTTGAAAGAAGTCCCCAAAGGCTGTCTTGAGATGTGATGAAAATCATGACCAGGGGACTCCATAGCCTGTCTTTGACCTAGGACATCCAAAACCAGATCACTTTATCCTTGAGTGGAAGCGATTATTAGCACAAATTTTTGTAAAAATCCCTTGCAGAATGTAGGGAGACCTGTGTTCAAAAGGAAAAATTAAACACGGGTCTCCCTGACCTTAAACCTAGGATCTTAGGGTCATAATCTTTGGGCAGTGACCACAGAAAAGATATTGTGGATACCAGCACAACAGGGATAAATGCTAAGCAGATGAGATCCCTCAGTAGGGAGTCTGGATTAATCTGAAGGTTTAATCTGAACGGCTTCATCATTGAGGTCAAGGGTTAGATGAAAATCTTACAAAGAAATGGATCTTCCCTTCATCTTTGGAAAAACTATAAGGAGCAAGTGTGGCAAGAGAAGAACATCTAGGTGACATAAAAAGCGTCAGCCACAGACATTGTCCTGAAGACAGCTGAATGAAACTGATTGGATGAAAAGTAAATCTAAAAACATCCAAAATACTTGTAGATTAATTCAATTGAACAATGAAAATGAATGAAAATATATAAACCAGATTTTTATAGATTTTATCATGTGGAAATGATTAAGAAGGGAAAAAAGAACCAACCAGGATGAAATGTTGTTCCATTGGCATAGCAGAAACAGGCTGTCGTCTCAGTACTGGGCAGAGATGTCGTAACAACTTCCTGAGTGGTTTCTGGTGCTGCTGTGGTTGTGGTGGAAACACTGGGCTGTGATGTAACAGTGGTAGATTTTCCTGTCATGGTTGTTGTTTCTTCAGACACTGTGGTTGTTTCAACTACAACTGTGGTAGCTGTGGTAACTGGAGGAGTTGTGGATACTCTTGGAGGTGCACTTGAAACTGTTACACTCGTGACTGCTTCTGATGTCGTCTCAGTACTGGGCAGCGATGTCGTAACAACTTCCTGAGTAGTGGAAGGAGTAGTGCTGATGAATTGTGTAGTGCCAGGAAGAGTCTTTGTAATTGCACCAAGGGTGGTGGTATAAACAGTAGTGGGTGACGAAGTAAAAGTTGTAGCACCAACAGTTGTATTTACAACTGCCTGGGAAATAACAGTTGTTGTAGAAGGTGAGGCAGTAAGTACAACAGCTGAAGTTGTCTCAGAAGAGAAAGTTGTTTCTTCAGACACTGTGGTTGTTTCAAATACAACTGTGGTAGCTGTGGTAACTGGAAGAGTTGTGGATACTCTTGGAGGTGCACTTGAAACAGTTTCAGCGGTGACTACTTCTGATGTGGTTGTCTCTCCTGCAGTTGTGGTTCCTGGTGCTGCTGTGGTTGTGGTGGAAACACTGGGCTGTGATGTTACAGTGGTAGATATTCCTTCCTTGGGTGTTGTTTCTTCAGACACTGTGGTTGTTTCAACTACAACTGTGGTAGCTGTGGTAACTGGAAGAGTTGTGGATACTCTTGGAGGTGCACTTGAAACTGTTTCAGCGGTGACTACTTCTGTTGTGGTTGTCTCTCCTGCAGTTGTGGTTCCTGGTGCTGCTGTGGTTGTGGTGGAAACACTGGGCTGTGATGTTACAGTGGTAGATATTCCTTCCTTGGTTGTTGTTTCTTCAGACACTGTGGTTGTTTCAACTACAACTGTGGTAGCTGTGGTAACTGGAAGAGTTGTGGATACTCTTGGAGGTGCACTTGAAACTGTTTCAGCGGTGACTGCTTCTGATGTGGTTGTCTCTCCTGCAGTTGTGGTTCCTGGTGCTGCTGTGGTTGTGGTGGAAACACTGGGCTGTGTTGTAGCAGTGCTAGATATTCCTTCCTTGGTTGTTGTTTCTTCAGACACTGTGGTTGATTCAACTACAACTGTGGTAGCTGTGGTAACTGGAAGAGTTGTGGATACTCTTGGAGGTGCACTTGAAACTGTTTCAGGGGTGACTACTTCTGTTGTGGTTGTCTCTCCTGCAGTTGTGGTTCCTGGTGCTTCTGTGGTTGTGGTGGAAACACTGGGCTGTGATGTTACAGTGGTAAATATTCCTTCCTTGGTTGTTGTTTCTTCAGACACTGTGGTTGTTTCAACTACAACTGTGGTAGCTGTGGTAACTGGAAGAGTTGTGGATACTCGTGGAGGTGCACTTGAAACTGTTTCAGGGGTGACTACTTCTGATGTGGTTGTCTCTCCTGCAGTTGTGGTTCCTGGTGCTACTGTGGTTGTGGTGGAAACACTGGGCTGTGAGGAAACAGTGGTAGATATTCCTTCCTTGGTTGTTGTTTCTTCAGACACTGTGGTTGTTTCAACTACAACTGTGGTAGCTGTGGTAACTGGACGAGTTGTGGATACTCTTGGAGGTGCACTTGAAACTGTTTCAGCGGTGACTACTTCTGTTGTGGTTGTCTCTCCTGCAGTTGTAGTTCCTGGTGCTTCTGTGGTTGTGGTGGAAACACTGGGCTGTGATGTTACAGTGGTAGATATTCCTTCCTTGGTTGTTGTTTCTTCAGACACTGTGGTTGTTTCAACTACAACTGTGGTAGCTGTGGTAACTGGAAGAGTTGTGGATACTCTTGGAGGTGCACTTGAAACTGTTTCAGCGGTGACTACTTCTGATGTGGTTGTCTCTCCTGCAGTTGTGGTTCCTGGTGCTGCTGTGGTTGTGGTGGAAACACTGGGCTGTGATGTTACAGTGGTAGATATTCCTTTCTTGGGTGTTGTTTCTTCAGACACTGTGGTTGTTTCAACTACAACTGTGGTAGCTGTGGTAACTGGAAGAGTTGTGGATACTCTTGGAGGTGCACTTGAAACTGTTTCAGCGGTGACTACTTCTGTTGTGGTTGTCTCTCCTGCAGTTGTGGTTCCTGGTGCAGCTGTGGTTGTGGTGGAAACACTGGGCTGTGATGTAACAGTGGTAGATATTCCTTCCTTGGTTGTTGTTTCTTCAGACACTGTGGTTGTTTCAACTACAACTGTGGTAGCTGTGGTAACTGGAAGAGTTGTGGATACTCTTGGAGGTGCACTTGAAACTGTTTCAGCGGTGACTGCTTCTGATGTGGTTGTAACTCCTGCAGTTGTGGTTCCTTGTCCTGCTGTTGTCGTGGTGGAAACACTGGGCTGTGATGTAACAGTGGTAGATATTCCTTCCTTGGTTGTTGTTTCTTCAGACACTGTGGTTGTTTCAACTACAACTGTGGTAGCTGTGGTAACTGGAAGAGTTGTGGATACTCTTGGAGGTGCACTTGAAACTGTTTCAGCGGTGACTACTTCTGATGTGGTTGTCTCTCCTGCAGTTGTGGTTCCTGGTGCTACTGTGGTTGTGGTGGAAACACTGGGCTGTGATGAAACAGTGGTAGATATTCCTTCCTTGGTTGTTGTTTCTTCAGACACTGTGGTTGTTTCAACTACAACTGTGGTAGCTGTGGTAACTGGACGAGTTGTGGATACTCTTGGAGGTGCACTTGAAACTGTTTCAGCGGTGACTACTTCTGTTGTGGTTGTCTCTCCTGCAGTTGTGGTTCCTGGTGCTTCTGTGGTTGTGGTGGAAACACTGGGCTGTGATGTTACAGTGGTAGATATTCCTTCCTTGGTTGTTGTTTCTTCAGACACTGTGGTTGTTTCAACTACAACTGTGGTAGCTGTGGTAACTGGAAGAGTTGTGGATACTCTTGGAGGTGCACTTGAAACTGTTTCAGCGGTGACTACTTCTGATGTGGTTGTCTCTCCTGCAGTTGTGGTTCCTGGTGCTGCTGTGGTTGTGGTGGAAACACTGGGCTGTGATGTTACAGTGGTAGATATTCCTTTCTTGGGTGTTGTTTCTTCAGACACTGTGGTTGTTTCAACTACAACTGTGGTAGCTGTGGTAACTGGAAGAGTTGTGGATACTCTTGGAGGTGCACTTGAAACTGTTTCAGCGGTGACTACTTCTGTTGTGGTTGTCTCTCCTGCAGTTGTGGTTCCTGGTGCTGCTGTGGTTGTGGTGGAAACACTGGGCTGTGATGTAACAGTGGTAGATATTCCTTCCTTGGTTGTTGTTTCTTCAGACACTGTGGTTGTTTCAACTACAACTGTGGTAGCTGTGGTAACTGGAAGAGTTGTGGATACTCTTGGAGGTGCACTTGAAACTGTTTCAGCGGTGACTGCTTCTGATGTGGTTGTAACTCCTGCAGTTGTGGTTCCTTGTCCTGCTGTGGTCGTGGTGGAAACACTGGGCTGTGATGTAACAGTGGTAGATATTCCTTCCTTGGTTGTTGTTTCTTCAGACACTGTGGTTGTTTCAACTACAACTGTGGTAGCTGTGGTAACTGGAAGAGTTGTGGATACTCTTGGAGGTGCACTTGAAACTGTTTCAGCGGTGACTACTTCTGTTGTGGTTGTCTCTCCTGCAGTTGTGGTTCCTGGTGCTACTGTGGTTGTGGTGGAAACACTGGGCTGTGATGAAACAGTGGTAGATATTCCTTCCTTGGTTGTTGTTTCTTCAGACACTGTGGTTGTTTCAACTACAACTGTGGTAGCTGTGGTAACTGGACGAGTTGTGGATACTCTTGGAGGTGCACTTGAAACTGTTTCAGCGGTGACTACTTCTGTTGTGGTTGTCTCTCCTGCAGTTGTGGTTCCTGGTGCTTCTGTGGTTGTGGTGGAAACACTGGGCTGTGATGTTACAGTGGTAGATATTCCTTCCTTGGTTGTTGTTTCTTCAGACACTGTGGTTGTTTCAACTACAACTGTGGTAGCTGTGGTAACTGGAAGAGTTGTGGATACTCTTGGAGGTGCACTTGAAACTGTTTCAGGGGTGACTTCTTCTGATGTGGTTCTCTCTCCTGCAGTTGTAGTTCCTGGTGCTACTGTGGTTGTGGTGGAAACACTGGGCTGTGATGTTACAGTGGTAGATGTTCCTTCCTTGGTTGTTGTTTCTTCAGACACTGTGGTTGTTTCAACTACAACTGTGGTAGCTGTGGTAACTGGAAGAGTTGTGGATACTCTTGGAGGTGCACTTGAAACTGTTTCAGCGGTGACTACTTCTGATGTGGTTGTCTCTCCTGCAGTTGTGGTTCCTGGTGCTGCTGTGGTTGTGGTGGAAACACTGGGCTGTGATGTAACAGTGGTAGATATTCCTTCCTTGGGTGTTGTTTCTTCAGACACTGTGGTTGTTTCAACTACAACTGTGGTAGCTGTGGTAACTGGAAGACTTGTGGATACTCTTGGAGGTGCACTTGAAACTGTTTCAGCGGTGACTACTTCTGATGTGGTTGTCTCTCCTGCAGTTGTAGTTCCTGGTGCTACTGAGGTTGTGGTGGAAACACTGGGCTGTGATGTAACAGTGGTAGATATTCCTTCCTTGGTTGTTGTTTCTTCAGACACTGTGGTTGTTTCAACTACAACTGTGGTAGCTGTGGTAACTGGAAGAGTTGTGGATACTCTTGGAGGTGCACTTGAAACTGTTTCAGCGGTGACTACTTCTGATGTGGTTGTCTCTCCTGCAGTTGTGGTTCCTGGTGCTGCTGTGGTTGTGGTGGAAACACTGGGCTGTGTTGTAGCAGTGGTAGATATTCCTTCCTTGGTTGTTGTTTCTTCAGACACTGTGGTTGTTTCAACTACAACTGTGGTAGCTGTGGTAACTGGAAGAGTTGTGGATACTCTTGGAGGTGCACTTGAAACTGTTTCAGCGGTGACTACTTCTGATGTGGTTGTCTCTCCTGCAGTTGTAGTTCCTGGTACTACTGTGGTTGTGGTGGAAACACTGGGCTGTGTTGTAGCAGTGGTAGATATTCCTTCCTTGGTTGTTGTTTCTTCAGACACTGTGGTTGTTTCAACTACAACTGTGGTAGCTGTGGTAACTGGAAGAGTTGTGGATACTCTTGGAGGTGCACTTGAAACTGTTTCAGCGGTGACTACTTCTGATGTGGTTGTCTCTCCTGCAGTTGTGGTTCCTGGTGCTGCTGTGGTTGTGGTGGAAACACTGGGCTGTGATGCTGCAGTGGTAGATATTCCTTCCTTCGTCGTTGTTTCTTCAGACACTGTGGTTGTTTCAACTACAACTGTGGTAGCTGTGGTAACTGGAAGAGTTGTGGATACTCTTGGAGGTGCACTTGAAACTGTTTCAGCGGTGACTACTTCTGATGTGGTTGTCTCTCCGGCAGTTGTAGTTCCTGGTGCTACTGTGGTTGTAGTGGAAACACTGGGCTGTGAGGAAACAGTGGTAGATATTCCTTCCTTGGTTGTTGTTTCTTCAGACACTGTGGTTGTTTCAACTACAACTGTGGTAGCTGTGGTAACTGGAAGAGTTGTGGATACTCTTGGAGGTGCACTTGAAACTGTTTCAGGGGTGACTACTTCTGACGTGGTTGTCTCTCCGGCAGTTGTAGTTCCTTGTGCTGCTGTGGTTGTGGTGGAAACACTGGGCTGTGATGTTACAGTGGTAGATATTCCTTCCTTGGTTGTTGTTTCTTCAGACACTGTGGTTGTTTCAACTACAACTGTGGTAGCTGTGGTAACTGGAAGAGTTGTGGATACTCTTGGAGGTGCACTTGAAACTGTTTCAGCGGTGACTACTTCTGATGTGGTTGTCTCTCCTGCAGTTGTGGTTCCTGGTGCTGCTGTGGTTGTGGTGGAAACACTGGGCTGTGATGTAACAGTAGTAGATATTCCTTCCTTGGTTGTTGTTTCTTCAGACACTGTGGTTGTTTCAACTACAACTGTGGTAGCTGTGGTAACTGGAAGAGTTGTGGATACTCTTGGAGGTGCACTTGAAACTGTTTCAGCGGTGACTACTTCTGATGTGGTTGTCTCTCCGGCAGTTGTAGTTCCTGGTGCTACTGTTGTTGTGGTGGAAACACTGGGCTGTGATGTAACAGTGGTAGATATTCCTTCCTTGGTTGTTGTTTCTTCAGACACTGTGGTTGTTTTAACTACAACTGTGGTAGCTGTGGTAACTGGAAGTGTTGTGGATACTCTTGGAGGTGCACTTGAAACTGTTTCAGCGGTGACTACTTCTGATGTGGTTGTCTCTCCTGCAGTTGTAGTTCCTGGTGCTACTGTGGTTGTGGTGGAAACACTGGGCTGTGATGTAACAGTGGTAGATGTTCCTTCCTTGGTTGTTGTTTCTTCAGACACTGTGGTTGTTTCAACTACAACTGTGGTAGCTGTGGTAACTGGAAGAGTTGTGGATACTCTTGGAGGTGCACTTGAAACTGTTTCAGCGGTGACTACTTCTGATGTGGTTGTCTCTCCTGCAGTTGTGGTTCCTGGTGCTGCTGTGGTTGTGGTGGAAACACTGGGCTGTGATGTTACAGTGGTAGATATTCCTTCCTTGGTTGTTGTTTCTTCAGACACTGTGGTTGTTTCAACTACAACTGTGGTAGCTTTGGTAACTGGAAGTGTTGTGGATACTCTTGGAGGTGCACTTGAAACTGTTTCAGTGGTGACTACTTCTGATGTGGTTGTCTCTCTGGCAGTTGTGGTTCCTGGTGCTACTGTGGTTGTGGTGGAAACACTGGGCTGTGATGTAACAGTGGTAGATATTCCTTCCTTGGTTGTTGTTTCTTCAGACACTGTGGTTGTTTCAACTACAACTGTGGTAGCTGTGGTAACTGGAAGTGTTGTGGATACTCTTGGAGGTGCACTTGAAACTGTTTCAGGGGTGACTACTTCTGATGTTGTTGTCTCTCCTGCAGTTGTAGTTCCTGGTGCTGCTGTGGTTGTGGTGGAAACACTGGGCTGTGATGCTGCAGTGGTAGATATTCCTTCCTTCGTCGTTGTTTCTTCAGACACTGTGGTTGTTTCAACTACAACTGTGGTAGCTGTGGTAACTGGAAGAGTTGTGGATACTCTTGGAGGTGCACTTGAAACTGTTTCAGCGGTGACTACTTCTGATGTGGTTGTCTCTCCTGCAGTTGTGGTTCCTGGTGCTACTGTGGTTGTGGTGGAAACACTGGGCTGTGATGAAACAGTGGTAGATATTTCCTTCCTTGGTTGTTGTTTCCTCAGACACTGTGGTTGTTTCAACTACAACTGTGGTAGCTGTGGTAACTGGAAGAGTTGTGGATACTCTTGGAGGTGCACTTGAAACTGTTTCAGCGGTGACTACTTCTGATGTGGCTGTCTCTCCGGCAGTTGTAGTTCCTGGTGCTACTGTGGTTGTGGTGGAAACACTGGGCTGTGATGTTACAGTGGTAGATATTCCTTCCTTGGTTGTTGTTTCTTCAGACACTGTGGTTGTTTCAACTACAACTGTGGTAGCTGTGGTAACTGGAAGAGTTGTGGATACTCTTGGAGGTGCACTTGAAACTGTTTCAGCGGTGACTACTTCTGATGTGGTTGTCTCTCCTGCAGTTGTGGTTCCTGGTGCTGCTGTGGTTGTGGTGGAAACACTGGGCTGTGATGTTACAGTGGTAGATATTCCTTCCTTGGTTGTTGTTTCTTCAGACACTGTGGTTGTTTCAACTACAACTGTGGTAGCTGTGGTAACTGGAAGAGTTGTGGATACTCTTGGAGGTGCACTTGAAACTGTTTCAGCGGTGACTACTTCTGATGTGGCTGTCTCTCCGGCAGTTGTAATTCCTGGTGCTACTGTGGTTGTGGTGGAAACACTGGGCTGTGATGTAACAGTGGTAGATATTCCTTCCTTGGTTGTTGTTTCTTCAGACACTGTGGTTGTTTCAACTACAACTGTGGTAGCTGTGGTAACTGGAAGAGTTGTGGATACTCTTGGAGGTGCACTTGAAACTGTTTCAGCAGTGACTACTTCTGATGTGGTTGTCTCTCCTGCAGTTGTAGTTCCTGGTGCTACTGTGGTTGTGGTGGAAACACTGGGCTGTGATGTAACAGTGGTAGATGTTCCTTCCTTGGTTGTTGTTTCTTCAGACACTGTGGTTGTTTCAACTACAACTGTGGTAGCTGTGGTAACTGGAAGAGTTGTGGATACTCTTGGAGGTGCACTTGAAACTGTTTCAGCGGTGACTACTTCTGATGTGGTTGTCTCTCCTGCAGTTGTGGTTCCTGGTGCTGCTGTGGTTGTGGTGGAAACACTGGGCTGTGATGTTGCAGTGGTAGATATTCCTTCCCTTGGTCGTTGTTTCTTCAGACACTGTGGTTGTTTCAACTACAACTGTGGTAGCTGTGGTAACTGGAAGTGTTGTGGATACTCTTGGAGGTGCACTTGAAACTGTTTCAGTGGTGACTACTTCTGATGTGGTTGTCTCTCCTGCAGTTGTGGTTCCTGGTGCTACTGTGGTTGTGGTGGAAACACTGGGCTGTGATGTAACAGTGGTAGATATTCCTTCCTTGGTTGTTGTTTCTTCAGACACTGTGGTTGTTTCAACTACAACTGTGGTAGCTGTGGTAACTGGAAGTGTTGTGGATACTCTTGGAGGTGCACTTGAAACTGTTTCAGCGGTGACTGCTTCTGATGTGGTTGTCTCTCCTGCAGTTGTGGTTCCTGGTGCTACTGTTGTTGTGGTGGAAACACTGGGCTGTGATGAAACAGTGGTAGATATTCCTTCCTTGGTTGTTGTTTCCTCAGACACTGTGGTTGTTTCAACTACAACTGTGGTAGCTGTGGTAACTGGAAGAGTTGTGGATACTCTTGGAGGTGCACTTGAAACTGTTTCAGCGGTGACTACTTCTGATGTGGTTGTCTCTCTGGCAGTTGTGGTTCCTGGTGCTACTGTGGTTGTGGTGGAAACACTGGGCTGTGATGTAACAGTGGTAGATATTCCTTCCTTGGTTGTTGTTTCTTCAGACACTGTGGTTGTTTCAACTACAACTGTGGTTGCTGTGGTAACTGGAAGTGTTGTGGATACTCTTGGAGGTGCACTTGAAACTGTTTCAGGGGTGACTACTTCTGATGTGGTTGTCTCTCCTGCAGTTGTAGTTCCTGGTGCTGCTGTGGTTGTGGTGGAAACACTGGGCTGTGATGTTGCAGTGGTAGATATTCCTTCCCTGGTCGTTGTTTCTTCAGACACTGTGGTTGTTTCAACTACAACTGTGGTAGCTGTGGTAACTGGAAGAGTTGTGGATACTCTTGGAGGTGCACTTGAAACTGTTTCAGCGGTGACTACTTCTGATGTGGTTGTCTCTCCTGTAGTTGTGGTTCCTGGTGCTGCTGTGGTTGTGGTGGAAACACTGGGCTGTGATGTAACAGTGGAAGATATTCCTTCCTTGGTTGTTGTTTCTTCAGACACTGTGGTTGTTTCAACTACAACTGTGGTAACTGTGGTAACTGGAAGAGTTGTGGATACTCTTGGAGGTGCACTTGAAACTGTTTCAGCGGTGACTACTTCTGATGTGGTTGTCTCTCCTGCAGTTGTGGTTCCTGATGCAACTACGGTTGTGGTGGAAACACTTGGCTGTGATGTAACAGTGGTAGATATTCCTTCCTTGGTTGTTGTTTCTTCAGACACTGTGGTTGTTTCAACTACAACTGTGGTAGCTGTGGTAACTGGAAGAGTTGTGGATACTCTTGGAGGTGCACTTGAAACTGTTTCAGGGGTGACTACTTCTGATGTGGTTGTCTCTCCTACAGTTGTAGTTCCTGGTGCTGCTGTGGTTGTGGTGGAAACACTGGGCTGTGATGTTGCAGTGCTAGATATTCCTTCCTTGGTTGTTGTTTCTTCAGACACTGTGGTTGTTTCAACTACAACTGTGGTAGCTGTGGTAACTGGAAGAGTTGTGGATACTCTTGGAGGTGCACTTGAAACTGTTTCAGCGGTGACTACTTCTGATGTGGTTGTCTCTCCTGCAGTTGTGGTTCCTGGTGCTGCTGTGGTTGTGGTGGAAACACTGGGCTGTGTTGTAGCAGTGGTAGATATTCCTTCCTTGGTCGTTGTTTCTTCAGACACTGTGGTTGTTTCAACTACAACTGTGGTAGCTGTGGTAACTGGAAGAGTTGTGGATACTCTTGGAGGTGCACTTGAAACTGTTTCAGTGGTGACTACTTCTGATGTGGTTGTCTCTCCTGCAGTTGTAGTTCCTGGTGCTACTGTGGTTGTGGTGGAAACACTGGGCTGTGATGTAACAGTGGTAGATGTTCCTTCCTTGGTTGTTGTTTCTTCAGACACTGTGGTTGTTTCAACTACAACTGTGGTAGCTGTGGTAACTGGAAGAGTTGTGGATACTCTTGGAGGTGCACTTGAAACTGTTTCAGCGGTGACTACTTCTGATGTGGTTGTCTCTCCTGCAGTTGTGGTTCCTGGTGCTGCTGTGGTTGTGGTGGAAACACTGGGCTGTGTTGTAACAGTGGTAGATATTTCTTCCTTGGTTGTTGTTTCTTCAGACACTGTGGTTGTTTCAACTACAACTGTGGTAGCTGTGGTAACTGGAAGTGTTGTGGATACTCTTGGAGGTGCACTTGAAACTGTTTCAGGGGTGACTGCTTCTGATGTGGTTGTCTCTCCTGCAGTTGTAGTTCTTGGTACTACTGTGGTTGTGGTGGAAACACTGGGTTGTGATGTAACAGTGGTAGATATTCCTTCCTTGGTTGTTGTTTCTTCAGACACTGTGGTTGTTTCAACTACAACTGTGGTAGCTGTGGTAACTGGAAGAGTTGTGGATACTCTTGGAGGTGCACTTGAAACTGTTTCAGCGGTGACTACTTCTGATGTGGTTGTCTCTCCTGCAGTTGTGGTTCCTGGTGCTACTGTGGTTGTGGTGGAAACACTGGGCTGTGTTGTAGCAGTGCTAGATATTCCTTCCTTGGTTGTTGTTTCTTCAGACACTGTGGTTGTTTCAACTACAACTGTGGTAGCTGTGGTAACTGGAAGAGTTGTGGATACTCTTGGAGGTGCACTTGAAACTGTTTCAGCGGTGACTACTTCTGATGTGGTTGTCTCTCCTGCAGTTGTGGTTCCTGGTGCTACCGTGGTTGTGGTGGAAACACTGGGCTGTGATGTAACAGTGGTAGATATTTCTTCCTTGGTTGTTGTTTCTTCAGACACTGTGGTTGTTTCAACTACAACTGTGGTAGCTGTGGTAACTGGAAGAGTTGTGGATACTCTTGGAGGTGCACTTGAAACTGTTTCAGGGGTGACTGCTTCTGATGTGGTTGTCTCTCCTGCAGTTGTAGTTCTTGGTACTACTGTGGTCGTGGTGGAAACACTGGGCTGTGATGTAACAGTGGTAGATATTCCTTCCTTGGTTGTTGTTTCTTCAGACACTGTGGTTGTTTCAACTACAACTGTGGTAGCTGTGGTAACTGGAAGAGTTGTGGATACTCTTGGAGGTGCACTTGAAACTGTTTCAGCGGTGACTACTTCTGATGTGGTTGTCTCTCCTGCAGTTGTGGTTCCTGGTGCTACTGTGGTTGTGGTGGAAACACTGGGCTGTGTTGTAGCAGTGCTAGATATTCCTTCCTTGGTTGTTGTTTCTTCAGACACTGTGGTTGTTTCAACTACAACTGTGGTAGCTGTGGTAACTGGAAGAGTTGTGGATACTCTTGGAGGTGCACTTGAAACTGTTTCAGCGGTGACTACTTCTGATGTGGTTGTCTCTCCTGCAGTTGTGGTTCCTGGTGCTACCGTGGTTGTGGTGGAAACACTGGGCTGTGATGTAACAGTGGTAGATATTTCTTCCTTGGTTGTTGTTTCTTCAGACACTGTGGTTGTTTCAACTACAACTGTGGTAGCTGTGGTAACTGGAAGAGTTGTGGATACTCTTGGAGGTGCACTTGAAACTGTTTCAGGGGTGACTGCTTCTGATGTGGTTGTCTCTCCTGCAGTTGTAGTTCTTGGTACTACTGTGGTCGTGGTGGAAACACTGGGCTGTGATGTAACAGTGGTAGATATTCCTTCCTTGGTTGTTGTTTCTTCAGACACTGTGGTTGTTTCAACTACAACTGTGGTAGCTGTGGTAACTGGAAGAGTTGTGGATACTTTTGGTGGCACTGTAGTCACTGTGCCACCTGTAGCTGCTTCTGATGTGGTTGTCTGTGTTGCAGTTGTGATAGAGGGCTGTGATGTCACAGTGGTAGTCCCTAATGTCTTTGAGGTTGTTACTTCAGTTGACACTGATCCAGGACTTGTTGCAGTTTGTAAGGTTACTTCCTCTGTTTAGCGAAAACACGTGTGTTATAAGTTAAAACAGTTGATCATGAAGTAAACTTCATTTAGTGTTAACATTGTATTTTTTTCTATTTTGAACTTGACTTTTTTTCTTTACCTGTTTGCGTGGTTTCAGGTGTGCTGAATGTAAATGGGGTTGTCTTCGGTCCAGTTGTTGTTGTAGCTGCACATTTATGGACAGTTCTCTCTATTGTACCATTGGCTTGACACTGGGCCAACATGCAGTTCCCAACCCCATCAGGTGTGATGTAGATGATGTCCCCATATTCAAAGTATTTTCCCTTATATAAGCATTTACACACTGTGGAGTGAGAGTATCACAAAGTCACGTCATGGTTCTTCATCTATGATCTTTCGTAGAGCTACAAATTTGTATGTATTCTGTGAGTGACAGTGCCTTCCTCTAAATAGAAGGACATGTTCACCTATGGTGTATTTTTGTACTTACACTCCACATTGTAGCTGCAATGTATCCCACCCTCTGTGCAGGCACTTTAAAAGAGAAAATAAAAACATGCACAATTATTGATCACTATTCTTCTGTTGGAAACAAAGCTTTTTGACTGAAGAAATATCTGAAACAGTTTATTTGCAATAAATGCGTACCTTACAACAGGAGACTAAAGACTATGCCTTTCTTAAAGCTGCAGTCTGACACTTTCTTACATCTAAAGACAAACTGTCATTCACTCACAGAGTTTTTAGTCTCACTTCATTAATTCTTAAGTGTTTGATCTTATCAGGTTATTTACATTCTGTGGGTGCATTATGCTAATATTGATATTGTATGTGGTCTTGGTGCATAAGAAGTTGAGTTTTTTTTATGAAAAATTATGGCTCTGTTTAACAATTAGTTAAATTCATTTAGTTTGACGGGTCTTCTCCTTCAGCTTAGATTAGATAGAACTTTTTTAATCCCTTCAGAAGACTCCCTCGGGAAATTGGGATTCCAGCGGCATAGCAAGCACATAGGGTAAAAAACAAAAAAAAACAGGTATCAGAAAAGTAAAAAAAAAAAAAAAAAAATATGTCTACAGGCTACTGCTCCTTTCCATGCTCTGTCTTCCTGTTAATCCTCCTCCCCCTGACTGAGGAGTTGTACAGTCTGATGGCCTGAGGGACAAAGGAGTTTTTCAGTCTGTTGGTCCTGCACTTGGGAAGCAGCAGTCTTGGGCTGAGCAGGCTTTAAGACAAGGTATAGATGCAAAGTATGTGGACGATATTCAACAACACTCCTTAATCTCCACTGAATATGCTACAGTTAAGTAGCTAAGAAGCTAACCCCTGTCCTGACTGGGGTTGAGGAGGATGGCTTACAGAGGAGGATATGTCAAATATTTTTAAATCTGGGGTTTTAATCCCCAACTTTCTGACCTGCTTTGGCGTATGACAGACCTGGAAACCTCAGCACTAAAGCAACCTATGAGAAAGAGTGAAGATTCCCTACAAAAATGATAAATCAAGCCTATACTTTGAAAAGCAAAAGAGGAAGAACAAAAATAAAAATAAAAAGAAGTTTGACACTGACTTGGGAGAATATCTGTAATGATTTTTCACTAAATGACTAAAAATTTATTGGTTGGTTTGCTGATCTGCTGAAAAAGGTAACAATCTCTCAATTATTTTTATGTTTTGTAATATTTTAGTTGAGACACACGTGTGGCTCACAGTAAAAATCAGCATGCGTCCACATCTCCAGAAGCATGCACTTCTGAACGCCGGTCTGAAACTTCTAATGGCTGATTCACAGTTTTACGTTGAGGCTTTGCCGTGACCTCTGCACTCGGTCACTGATGCAGAGGGCTATGTGCATGTTCTAATATACAAATCCTTAAAAATAAGAAGAAAATTTATTAAAAAAAACTAACCCCAAGCCCACAGACTGGGCTACTTCTCTGTCAGTGGCCAAACTGGTGTGTAAGACCCTATCCTCTGACTGGTAGCACTGTATTGAGTCTTAGATCTTGGGAATTCTAAAAACGGCATGGGATAACATGGCATGAATGCAGTGTAGCTTTGGCACGGAAGATTAAATTGGGTTTTATTTATGATTTAGGTTTTTGAGGTAAAACTTTACATAGCAGAGTTCTCAGAGCCTGCATTCAGTGTTATGCAGTCATATCAGTAATCTGTGTTCAGTAGCATTTATAAAGCATTATTTACATTAAAACAGCTGCATTTGTACATCAATAAGTGTTATTTGTGTCTGTCAATAGTGGACTCCTATTGCCTTATTTATTGGACATAGGTATATTATATTTTGTTAAGATCCTTAGTCTCCTTTTAGTGTGTACATATTGTTTACTTCCTTTCTTCGAAACCAGCTGCTGTAATACCACAATTTCCCAGCTTGGGATCAATTAGCACAACTCTGTGTGGGTGTTTCTATCTATCTATCTATCTATCTATCTATCTATCTATCTATCTATCTATCTATCTATCTATCTAACTATCTATCTATCTATCTATCTATCTATCTATCTATCTATTTCCTGTGAAGGTATCTGTAATGTGTTCTCAAACAGGCTGATGTTGGTTGCTTTTACCCACAGGACCTCCCATTGTTCATTTACATAATGAGAGTAAGGCGTTTTTCAGTCAGTAGAGATATCTAAAGCAGAAACTGAGACTAGTGGAGGTCCAGCTCAGAATCGTAAAGACTCTGATTTTTTGAGATTTTAATAATACAATACAAGTCTTCATTTTGATGAATATGCTGCCTGTTCAAAGAAAGGCAACTCTCCCCAAACATATGGGTGGTGCATCAGAAATCTCCATGTCCACATGCAATAACTGCCTCCATGCTGACAGCTTCACAGTCTTTACTTCGACGGTGTTTCTACAAAGAGACTCACCAGCTGTAGCAGTTTTTGGATGGAGTCTTGTCACCAAGGTTGTAGTGGGAGCCCATGTTGTCGAAGCAGCCACACTGCTTCCACGCAACGCACTTCATGGAGTCTTCATCAAAGAAGGGGTGGGTGTATGGACACTCTGGATAGCAGCCTGCAGAACCATCACATTGTATTAATCAAATATGATTAAGTATGGAGCTCATTACACTCAGTCTGTCTGTCACATAGGTACAGTCTGTCCAACACATAGATGTAGTCCGTCTGTCACATAGATACAGTCTCACATGACGTCATATGCACCTTCAACAGATCAAAACAAGCAGTAGGAGTACCACCCTGACCTCAGACCACCCTGAGGTTCCCCTTTAGAAGAACAGCAGTCAGAGGTCTGTTGAATGTACCTTCTAAGGCAGTGGTGAGGTTGGAACAATGTCCTGATGGGTTTCTACATGTTTTCATGCACGGCGCTCCACAGGGTTTGTAATGCCACTCACAACCATCGGGGGCATTGTAGTAGTCACAGAACACAGCTGCAAGAGATGAAAAGGGGGGTAAGTGTTCTTGTGCCAAAATCTTATGAAGCATCTTCAGGAGAAGGATGGGGATACTGTCTCTGGTCTGGGTCAGACCATTCCCATGTGACGAGGACCAACTCACGACATATTTTTGGTGTTCTCCATCTCACACAGGCTCCGGCCTCATTACAGGCTTTGGCGTAGGCGGCCACAGCTGTGCAGAAACACTCACAGTCTCCACCTGAGTCACATGCACAGGAGTCTTGGACACAAGACTCCAGGTAAGGACCAGGATCTACCTGAAGAAGAGAGACAAAGGTGTGTTTAATGGTCAACCAGATACAGACAGGAAATTCATGTTGGTCTGAACAGCAGGGGATGTCCTCAAGACCTTCTGTTTGTTCAAACTAATGGCAGGTTTCTTGTGTCTCCTAGAATTGTCTGACATCCAACCAACCATCCATCCAACCAACCATCCAGTCATTAATCCAATCATCCATCCAGTCATCAATCCATCTAACCATCCATTGCTGGGTCATGGTGGCAGCAGGCCAAGCAACATGACCCCTGTGTCCCCCTCCGGTTTGTTGAGGTACGCTATACATTTGAGCTTCTTGTGCTTCAGTGAACCAACCAATTCAAACAGGAAGAGCTTGGCCTCATTTGTCTGTATAATTCATTTTTCTGTGTTTGGGACAGCACTTTGTTCTGATCATTTATTTGAAACCCTTGGGCTGAGCCGTCCTCTTAGTGATGATGTCATCACTCTGCTTCATATAGATTGAAGTTCCACAGACGACTTTGTCAGTGAAAGAACTGAAGATATCTCAAAGATGAATCTCATAGCAGTTTGGATACAGATGAACTCTGCAGGCGGAGGCTTGCCAAAGTTACAGATTGACGTTTTGGTCTTTTTCAGAGATCCTTAGTCTTTCATTTCAATTGGAATTTATTTGCCTATTTTGGTCGATGGCATTTCCATGGTAACGCAGTCATTTACACACAATCCCTGACAATGATATGCTTTTAGCAGGGTTTTTTCAAAGCTCTGAGAGGAGTTCTTGGACAAAAAGTTGCAGAATACTACTAACAATGATAAGAGATGCTGCGAATGGTCTCCAGGTGCCTGAATTAACAACTTTGAACTAGTTCCCCACGGGAACTCAATTTCCAACAGCTGGGGGGAGAAACATCTGGATCAACTTGCCTAGCCTGCCTCCAATGTGACCTTACATATTTTTGCATCATTAGGATCATAAGAGGTGAGTGAAGCCCATTCTACTGGCTGTTACCATAATTACGGGCTGTTTCTTTGGTTACCTTTGCATGGCAGCTGCTGAAGGCGACGCTGCTGATGATGCTGCATTGTCTCTTGGCCCAGGATGCTCTGTACCCATTGGATGCACATGGATCATTGATCTGCCGAGCATCTGGGCACTCTGATGAAACCTTCCAGCTATTACCAAACTCAAAAACGTCCGTGGGTATGTCTTGGGTGGATGTGGTGAAGTCGTTCTGGCCATTACCGTCATAGTTTCCACAGAGACCGCAGACTTTACCCTGAGAGAGGGGAGAGGAGGACTGGGTTAGGGCTAGATGCTATGGATCAAACGTAGAAGAATTAAAAGGACAAACCAGTAAGAGGATTGGACTCCAACAATAAGCTGTGCAGAAACACTCACAGTCTCCACCAAGAGGGTATGAGGTGGGCACAAGGGTGGGCATTGATCCAGCACATACCTTAATAACACCTGGAAAAGGACCCCACTGGGTCCTTCAGGTGCGCAACCATTCTTTGTGCAGCCCTGATGATTAGATCTCTAAAATGTTCAAATCAATAACAATAATTTCTGATGTACAGTAACTGATTTGCTGCTGAGTGATCTAGGCATCACTCTGTCATGGTTTCGTAGTCAGAATCATATCCTCACTTCTGATCTCTGTGGGGCAACTTGAAACTTCTAGACATTAAACAGATGATCCAGCTCCAATGGGGTCTCCAGGTAAGGGGATCATTATTTTATGAGCTGCTGGATGAAGTCTGGAGGTTGTTATCAATTTAAGTGGCAACCCTGGATGTTTTAAAATGAAGCTGAAGTGGGAGTGCCAAAAACCTCCAGAATCTGTGAAAGTCTGGTAGAAGAAACAGCCAAAGTTTTATGCACCTGAAGAAGGAAAGATGGTTTCAGCTCAAACATCTTTACATCTTGTTTTCTGTGCACCTACTCATCCAAGTGTTAATGCAAATGAGATGCATTTTGTTGAAAGACTGAGTGAAGTGGGCTAAGCTAGAGTTGGCCTTTGGCTGTTAGGTTATTATATGAGATTTGTAAAGGATGCAGCAATACTGTAAACATCTTAACAATGTAACTTTGGATCAATCTACTGACAGACAGAAAGAACGTGCTGAGGCAGGACTTAAGGCTGACTGATCAGAGACACATGGATTGTGTATGTCAATCATGTCCCTGACTATCCAAATCAGGAAATCGTAAGGATTTCTGGTTTTCAGACATTCATCCCCCAAGGTGAGAGCCTTTAGATCAGGGTGGACAGCTGTGGTGAATAAGAGGGCCACATTAATTCTATTCTCAGCATTCAGAATCATTCATAATGTTGGATTTCAGGTACACACAAATGATTTCTTTTATAAATCCAAAACCCTAAAATTTTTTGACTTGGTGGAGCACAAAACAACTCAACTACTACATAAAGGAAAAAAATGCTCCTGATAAAACATTCAGAAAAAGTTTTATGAAAAAGAGAGGGGGTTATTAATTTCAGAGAAAATTCAAATCTAAAGCTTAGAAGTGTGCATACAGCATTGAAAAGATTCTGTATCACTTCTAGTGGACTGAAACTGTGGAACAGATTGAGTACAGAACTAAAGCAAATTTCAAGCATAATTTTGTTTAAATAGAGGCAATAAGAAATCATTTTCCAGAGGTACACTGATGAATAAATACCACAAAGTGCTTGCTGGTGATTTGGAGGAAAATTTTGCAGGGTATGGTAAAAACATTTGTAAAGAAGGTATAGGTATAGGTATGATATGACTATTTACTGGTTATCAAAGTAAATTTTACTTATTGTTATTTCTTCTTTCAGGCCATCCCAGCAAGTCACTTAAGACGCTTCAGCTGATTCAAAATGCTGCAGCACTTGTACTGACCAGAACTAGGAGAAGAGACCACATCACTCCTGTATTAGCTTCTCTACCTTGGCTTCCCATAAAATTTAGAATAGAATACAAGATTCTTCTTCTCACTTATAACTTCTCCACTTCTTCTCAGTGGACAGGCACCAGTTTGTCTTAAAGAGCTTGTAGTGCCGTACAACCCCTCTAGAACATTACGCTCCCAAAAAGTGGCTTGGACTGCCAGAGGCTTTGGCACAATGGGCTCCTCTCCCTCTATCTCTTTGTCCCTCTTTTTTTGGCTCCTGTTCTCGTCTCTGGTTTTTGTCTTGTAGGCTCCCCTGGATTGTTGATGTGCGACCCACAAACAGAGAGGATTACCTGAAACTTAGGGCTGACTTTGATGTATAGACTGGTCTTCTGGTCCCACATGATCACCAAACCGTAGCTGATGGTCACCACCAGGTAATTGCCCATCTTCTGAATCTGGTTAGGGAGCATCCTCTGGCTGCCATTGACCACGTAGAGGCTAGCGTCTTTTAGATGGAACTCGTTCTCCTGTGGACACGAACATGACAAAAAACATGCAGTTTGGTAACATGGACAATAAAGCAGTTTTCAGTGTTGTTCTGGACATTTGAAGCTGAATTTATATACGTATATGTATCATCATCATGTTTGGTGAGGCCCCTTGGAGCACGAGGCCTGATAATCACGCTCCTTTAAGGGTTAACCACCTCCGTGTGAGAGCAGCATTGACTGGTCTGAGAGAGACAAGCTTTTTTACCCCGATCTTGATGATGATGGTCTTTGAACACGTGGTGCCCAGACTTCCACAGGGAACATTCTCGGTGATGATCTGAATGTGTCCTTTGCCTGCCCCGCCGCTGCAGTCAGTCTGAGAAGGGGAAACAGAAGACATGTCTCTGAGATGATGTAAAACACAAACACCCATTGTTTGTATGTCTGTAAAGGTCATGAACACATGCTAAGGACACACGCGTATATATATATATATATATATATATATATATATATATATATATACATATATAGATAGATATATGTATGTATGTATGTATATATATATATATATATGTATGTATGTGTATATACATATATATATATATATATATATATATATATATATATATATATATGTATATATATATATATATATATATATATGTATGTATGTATATGTATATGTATATAGATATATGTATGTATGTATATATATATATAAATATAAATATATATATATATATATATATATATATATATATATATATATATATATATATATATATATATATACATAGGTGTGTGTGTGTGTGTGTTAGTATATACACATGTTGTGCTTAAAGCATGTTTCCAAAGTGTGTTGTCGGCATGTTATTACATGATATATTAGCATTTTAAGAACATATTAATCATGCTTTAATGAGCTTATGTGTTATGTGTTTTTTTTCATAGCCGGTTCATAGCCCCATGTTCAGACCTGTCTGTGGCATGGTTTTGCATGTTCACAGGTGTTACTGGTGCTTTAACAACAGTCAAGATATTTTGCATGTTAATGGCATGTTTGTGGCATGTTCATGACATGTTTAATGTACAAATAGTTTGCATTTTGTCATCATACTTATGTATGCTTATTGCGTGTTGATGACAGGTTTTTGGTGTGATGCTGGCCTCTACATGATGACTGATGACATGGAGGATTAAAGCCTGAACTCTCTGAATACCTGGAGGAGCATGTATTCACAGTCTCCGTTGAAGTCAAACCTCCTGTCGTCAAAGGTGCTGTAGTGGCCGTCGCCGTAGATTGAACAGATAGAATCGCACACGTTGCTGGTACATGCAAATTTTCCTCTCTCGCAGTAACTGAGGGACAAACAGCAGAGACAGAAGAGTCAGTGACGTGTTCGGAGCACAGTGGACTCTAAACCCTCTGATGAGACCCAGAGCACCACATTTACCTCCTGAAATATTAATAAGGGAGACAAAAGCTCAGCTAAAGTTCATCCACGCTATGGGGCTGGGTGCTGTGGCAGCAGGCTCAAAAGGTCCTCTCCAGCCACGTTCTAACTCCAGCAGGTAATAGGTCTACCCTGGAGTCCCCTCCCAGTTGGACCTGCCAAAAAGACCTCCACAGGACATTTTTGCTCCACTTCTGACATATTTTGACCAGAGCTTGTTTTACAAAGTGGCTCATATTCTGTAGCGCGGTAGCTCCAGCCTATGACATTGTTTGATTGGCTGGTAATAAATGTTGATTGACAGAACGATCGTTCCATCACATACCGGATATGCTTCAAAAAGGTTCTGCCCTCCACAAAAACCTTCTTTGGGCTGTTTTCCAGATGGGCTAGTGAAATATACTGAACAGTCCATCTAGTGTGTCAGATTAAGCCCTTCAGCCCTTCTCAAAAGTCACGATTGCAGTAACAGGAGACCCTGAGCATGAGACTCCCAAATATTTGTGCTATTTTTTGTGTAAACCTAAATTTTCAAGAATCTTTACATGTAACACTCATTTTAGAATAAATCTCTCCAAACAAACATGCTTTAATATCAAACTGAACTAATGTTACGCTTATAATTTTAGTTATTTGAAAATTATATCACTTTTATTCATATTGAATTGAATCATGACTTTTAAATGAAGCTTAAATGAGCATGATTTTGTGTTTTTAGACCTTATGCACTCTGTTAAACCTGTCCTGAATAATGCTGTAACTCTCTTTTCTCTTTGCATTGAAAACAAGAATAGCTAAAACCAAAAACACCAGCATACTGTGAGAAAAGTCCAAGTGACAAGTTTTATATAATGAAATTGTTATGCTAAAGTATGTTAGGGTCCCTGTCAGTCACGTTTTCCCCCTCACAGCACCCCTGGTTTCCATCAGAGCTCAGGACCAGAGGTGGGGTTGAAGTCAAGACTGTCTGGAAGATGTAGAGCTTCTTTGTGCAGGTCAGCTCCGTCCTCACGTGACGAAAATGCCTCCAGTGCTTAGGACGGTCTTTTAATTCTGGGTTTTTAATTTAAATGAACTACAAAATTTTACCTCAGAGGGCCGCCTCCAGCTTAAAGGTCAGTTTTTTTAAATTTGGAGTTTGTAAGACAATATTCATCTTTAAACCCTTTCACATAAAACACTGTAGTATGTGATGATGTGTGTTTCGATAAAAACAGCTTCATATAAATCCGTTAATGCAGACTTGAAGGCGTGCACTCACCATGTGTTGCAGTCCACAGTTAGGGTTTCTCCAGCCTGGTACATTTGTCCGTTGTGGAAACATGGGCAGTTTGCGACTGTGACACATCCTCCGGCTCCGTCAGACACCAGACCGTCAGGACACACACAGCCCGACCGACACTCTGTGCTGATCTGTGGACACAGAGCGGAGGGTCACAGGTGAACGGTCTCTCTCTCTCCCTCTCTCGCTCTTTCATGTCTCTGGCATATGTACTACAGTGTTTTCAGTGTTTTCGCATGGACAGACACATTTACTGAAATGATGCCGTCTTTACGGAGAATGTTTTAAATGCAATAATGTTTTCATCTCCATGTGGACAGGGCTTCAGTCTGTCCAATTACTTGCATTAACCCCCCACCCATTTAAAGAGGGGCTCACTCTGGATTTTTAATGACATCTATTGAAGTTGGACAGTCTTTCTCCTAGTGCAGTAGGGTTTACTCACACAGGCCAAGTCGAGCGTGCTGCAGCTCTCCTCACACTCCAAACCTGTCTGTCCCACAGTGGCGTTGGAGCAGTTAAAGTAAACCTTTGGAGAAATGCACACTGGTGTTTCTGTGGAGAAACAGACACATGGTCATACAGAGCAAAGCTCCAAGGATCTGTTCCCCAAAGCGCTATGTTCTCTTCTCCTCAGCCATCAATGGCCCCAGTCCCCAACCCGGCTGTGGAGAGAAGTGGACAAAGACATGTGAAGTCAGCTCCATTCACCCCTGTGCAGTGAGAGCCTTTAGCTTTATGACTGAAATGTTTTATTAAGGCACAAGACATCATTTAACAATATAAACCTGTCCAAAGTCTTTTTTCCAAGTGCTAGTTAAGGTAGAGGAGCCATCTTGTGAAGGTGGCAACCTCAACCAGCTGTGCTTGCAGGGTGATTCAGTTACAGGACATTTGAGAGGACAGAGCTGAACTTTGGAAATAACTCAATCATATTGAATTTTCTGGACTCAGGCATGAGAACACTGATATAAAAAAACATTAGTTATACAGTTAGGGATTGCAATCAGAAAAACAACTCCAGCAAAAACACAATAACAATTAACGCAAGGACTGGATATCTTTATACTTAATGACTCCCTCATCAGTTTTTCCACTCTGTCCAACAAACACTTCAAATGGAGGACATCAGCAGAACAACAGCAAAGATGTCCAAGCTGTGATCACAGCAGATGAAAGGCAGAGCTGGTCAGAACTGCAGCTTAATTTTACACAGTATCAGACTGGCGGCACAATGTCACAGAGGGATTTAAAGCACCAGAAATGTGCAGAAGCAGCATGTCAGGAGTGACATGTTATTGACAACTTTGACACAGAAAACCTGTGCAGGCCGCCGTCTCTGCACACAGGACATCCACGGTAACCAGTGGGGGAACTGGTGAAGATCTGGAACCAGTATCAGTATCAATAAATCAATTCCCATCTCTACATACAACACATAAAATCAAGCTATATTACCCATGACCGACAGAACTGAATGTCACGGTTAGACTATAGAGAGGGAAGTTTCCTTTTTAGCGAAACATGTGAGTAACACATTTTACTTTAACTTTAAACACCAAGGGAGGAACTTCAATTGGCTCTCAGTGAGATGTCTATTGATGAGACTTGAAGTTCCTGTTCCCTCATCTAAGACCTATTGGACTTTAGACCAGCTCTTCAGATAAATGTTAGAAATAAGGCCTGTGATAAACATGTTTACCTGATCTCAATGTTTCATTTTGTAATACAAAATTCAGGATGGTTGGTAATAAACTGTTAACAAGGACCAAAAAGAGGGCCGTGGACCTTCATGTAATCACTCCTGATCAGATATAAATAATCCATAATTTATACCAGCCATGAAGACAGACGGGATGCTTTTAGGTTGTGCCTCCATGTTGTAGTTTTTACTCTTGTTGATTACATTTATGCTTAAAAAAGAGGCATAACTGTTTCTGTTTGTGAGCTAATGAGTATGACCAGTTAGAAAGAGAGAACGATGGATATGGAGCTGCTGCCTTTCAGTTGTGACACATACCTGAAATTATCACTGCTCCATGAGCAAACACTGGGAAAATGTGAGTTATGTTTAGTTGTGTTATTCTAAGGAAGTGTTTTGTCCAGCCTGAGTAGGTCAGTTAGATACACAGTACAATCAGCTGACCTGGAGCCTGTCAGCCATGCAGCCAGAGGACCAGTTTTAATGAGCCCTGAGGCCCCTCTTAAAAAACATGTAAACATCTTCTAAAACAGTTTTTTTTTCTGATGTAATCGTCCCGTAATCAGCGACAACCCATGTATGATCAACAATAACATGCTAGGAATTTACCACCAACATTTTCGAGGCCTAGATTTTTGAAGATGCCCTGACCAATGGTTTTGGTTTACCACTACGCTGAGTAGGGCTGGGCGTTGTGGACTACAATCAAATATGTTTGACAAACAAGAAGGTTAGGTTTTGACGTACTTGTGTCTTGAGAAAACGTTTGTCATGATTTGGTGCCACAAATAAAGACTAACTGATCAATTAGGGATGAGCAAGTGGCTACAATTTGTAAGATTACACCTGTTAACAACTGCATTTAATTAACAAAAGTAACAAATGTGTCAAAATGCTGATCAGTTATTTCAATCATTTTAGCTTAAATACCAATATTAATACATATCTTATTGAGCTTAAACCAAGCTCAAGCCTTTTCAGCTACTTGTTAAAGCATTTTAAAGAGGACCTACTGATCATTAAAGCTGATTTTACTTACATTTTTACTTTACAGATGAAATTTGTAATGAATATAAGCAGAGACAGTTAAAGCCAAGAGCTCTTTTCTCTGCAGAATTGCTATTTTATGTGTTTTAATGGTCATATTTGCATTGTTTTCTCTTTGTTTGTATATTTGATCATTTAAACTGATTTGCCAGCTGGGTCAAAGGTCAAGGGGGGGCTGCACAAGGCCTCATCAAGCTACCAGCTGCCCACCTCTGCCCTAAGAGATTGTTGCTCTCATTGATTGGATGTATTGGTTCAACACATCAAAACAAGTTTAGAGACTCACCTTCTGTACGTCCTGTGCAGCTCAGAACTCCATTTCTGCAGATACTATGGGGACAGAGACAGAATAAATTATGTTTAAAAAAATATCAAAATGTTATTCCTCGACAATGTCAGTTGAAGAGTTTAAATTTGCTATATTTCAATTCTGCTCTTTGGGGGCTCTTGGATAGAACAATAACAAAAGATGACGTGTGAGGAGGTGCTCAGCTTCAAACTCAGGGCTCTGTATTAACAATTTAAGGACAAAACAAGAAAAAAGATACAATAAGGTATTAAAGGGATACGCCAATGTTAACGATGAGAACCCATTCACAGTTGTGAGTGCAAGCACAATGAAAAGAATGGTGTCTATCTGCTTGCCATTTTCATTCACCAAGGAAGACGTCAGAGTTTCAGGTCCTGTGACTCTCAGGCTGACTTAGGGAATCATTTTGGTGTCTGTATGGGGTACAGAAAGAGGGATGGTGCTGCTGTTCTGAGGTCATTGGAGACCGTCCTACAGTGGTGGCACACGTTCACTATGAAGTGTCTGTGGGTTGATGCTGTGTGTGCGCCCATGTCATAGCTGCCGCATGTGTGTTTAATGACAGGTCATGAGGTGGGTCAGGTTGGGTTTTAAAATGTGCTGGTACAGGGAGGTTGGTAAAACTGGACTCTGACAGAGGGCCTCATCCAAAAGTCTATTGAAAGCCATTTGGGCATAAAATTGATACCAGTGATATCAACCATAGTTCAGCTCTACTGGTGCTCAAATTTGTCAATTTTGGTCAACTAGTGCGTGAGTAGACTTTACTAGTGAAGCAAAAAATGTTACTAGTACTACTAGTAGCTGAATTTTTTTTTTCATAATACTACTAGTACACTTAAAAATGTTCTCTAGTACTACTAGTAAGCCTTATTTGCTAATAAGGTGATGGGAAAGCAAATTCAGTCTTCCCGTTGGCTTTTGAAAACATTATAGCCAATTATGGTGCTGGATTTGATTACAATCCCTCCTACTTCATTTGCATTAGGTCTGCTTGTACTACTAGCGAGATATTTTGAGTTTTCGAGTAGTATTAGTAAAGAAAATTTTTTGTTTTGCTAGTTAAGGGTTTTGGCACACTAGTGTGCAAGTAGACCTTACCAGTAACACAAAATAGCCTACTATTAGACAATTTTACTTCAACTTTCAACTTTTCATCTTCTCTAGTAATGCTAGTGACACTTTTTGCTTTACTAGTAAAGTCTGCTCAGGCACTAGTTGACCAAAATTGAGTACATGTATTCCAAATATGAGTACTGGTAGAGCTGATGTGCGGTTGATATTACTGGTATCAATTTATGTCCAAACAGCTTTCCATAGAGAGAGCCCTGGTTACCCACCCTCTCTAACCTTTGATATCATCACGGTTTCATCTGGCTTCATACTCACCATGTGTGGCCGTCTCTGGTCACAACTTGTCCAGGATTGATGGTTCCCTTGTTATCGTAGCAAGGACAGGCACCCATCTCCACACATTTACCGAAGCTGTCCATGTATGTCCCCTCAGAGCAGCCGCAGCCATCCACCTCCATGAAGCCAGTGTTGCAGGAGTAGTCTGGCTGGCTGAGGGACATGCAGGTACGCTGGCAGCATGTGGTGTTGTAACTGTATACTGTGTTCTCCGCACATGTGGGGTATTTTTCTGGGGGAAGAGATACCGGATGAGTTAAAGTGGACTGACAATTAAACGTCTATACCATCAGTGTCAGGGGAATAACCTTGTAACTGCATGATTATTACTTTTAAAGAAAATCAAAAACTGTTACCCTAAATGTGTAAATATCATGTAGTCATCATTAGCAATTAGATTTTTGAAAACAAGAAAATCAACAGAAATGGAGATACAAGGTTTCTGAAGGACTGCTACATTGGCTCCCAGTATTTGAGCTAAACTAATTAGTGGTGGGAGAGCTTTGCCTGTCTCCTCCTTGTTACTGCACACACAGTCGAAAGAATGGTGTCTGTCTGCTTGTCATGGACTCTGGAGTGAGGCAAGACATGAAAGCAGAAAAAGTTGGTGTATCCCTTAAACAATCACATGGACATGTTTAGGTTCTATCTCATTGAAATCAGTCCCAGTCTTTTAACTTGATGTTGAGTCTGTTTTGACTCCAATAACACAATTCTGACTGGAATGTTCACAATGTACACCTGTTTGCATGTTACTATTAATGTGAATCTCAAAGCACATCCTCTAAAATTTTTACAATCACGTCATCAGTGTCACTCTTGATGTGTGAAGGTCTCCAGACTGAAGATTGCTTAGTGTCATTAATGACTTTAGAAACCATCCGTCACCAAAATAAGGGACCATTTTGGAACACGTGCTTTATTAACCTTGAGGTTGGAAGTGGCATCATGGTGTGAAGTTTCTGCCATGTTACATGTATGTTTGTTTGTCATCTCTTGTAAAAGCTTCATAGCCCCTTGCTGTCTGACTCACCACAGTTGGTTTTGCTCCTCCAATCCCTGAAATGGATTCCTTCAGCTGAACACGCCAACACGTATGCAGAGATGGCAGAACACAAGCCCTCCTCACTTTGGTCACTGCTGCAGCTGTCATAAATGCAGTTCTGTCCAAAGATACCAAAAACACAGAAGCATTAGAGAGGATGTTCACCTGAGTAGGACCTCGTTCATCCAGATCATGGTCCATTTCATCCAAATAGGCTGGTTTGGTTTCTAGAGGATGTTTGGTTTCTGTAGGTTTAAAGGTTGACTATAAGAGAGTGAGAAATATTGGCCTCTCTACTGTAGTATTAGTGGTCATTGACACCACCTGGGAGCTGCTGGCAGAGATGGTCTTTATCATTCACAGAAATGGGGACTAAAGCTACAGACTAACTCTGAAGTAAAGTTTTGGGCTTGAGATTTGACAAGGACTCATTTTCAAAGACTCATTACTTAACTGAAGCGTGAGGTCATAGACTTAATGTGTTTGATTATCAGAACCATGAGGGACTTGACAGATTTGCGACGGCCTCTGAGAGGGTGGAGGCTTGATTTGAAATCGTCCTAGAAGACTTGAGACTTGACATAGACATGCAACAAGTGACTTGTCCCCAACTCTGATAAGGACAAGGTAGGAAATGGTCTTGGACCCTGAACCACCAGGGGTCCCATGTCCTTACAGATTTTGAACATGCTTTGTTACACCTTACAGATGTCATCACAAATCAGTCCTTGCAATCCATGAGTAACTTGTGTCTCTGCTCTGAATTACCTCTGCCAAGGAGGTTATGTTTTCACCAAGCCATTACATTTTGGTGGTGATGCAAATAATTCCCATCATTTTCTGAAAAGCACATAACTTGGGATTGGGCCGTATTTTAAAAAATCATATCTCTGACATCACTTGATGGATTCTCTTCAAAAGTTACAGGATAATATATATAATATAACTCAATCAGTCAATTTCATCTGGATCCGATCCAGATTGATGTCATAAAAAAACATTAAACTTTATAATGGCAAATCCCATTCATTTCTCCTCGGCTGCTGTGAGTCGTTTTTCAAACCTATATCACTATATTTTCCAGCTTCCCTTGCAATGCCAGCAGAGGAATTCTCCACATGGACAGACATGAGCGGAGATTTGGCCGTCCAATCGGAGAGGGTGGTGATCCAGAATTGTATCTTTTACAGTGGTTGTGGAAAAGTCACTGCTTTAACTGAGCTGCTTGGCGGGGGTCTGAGCTCTCTGAGTGCTTTTCTAGTTTAGGAATTAATCGGGTGAGGAATGATGGATGCAGAGGGCCCAAAGACACCATTTGCCCTGGGTCCCCAAGTTTCCAAGTCTTTCACTGGTTGTCTGGGTTCTTCATCATAAGGGGAGCCCATGGGCCTAAGGTTTATTTGGGTTATGTAATTGTGTTGGATTCCTTCCATCAACCATCCAATTAACTCCTTCACCCAGTGTCACAAGACTCATGACCATGTGCCCTCAACAGCCCAGGGAATACTTGGGGGTCTAACCTGCAGGTGAAACCAGGTCCACGACCCTGCCAACATCAATCAGGTGACCGCCATGATCATCAACATACTAACAGTCGACAAAGGCTCATAGCTCTGGCTCACAGATTTTGGAGGAGCAGGTGAAAGAGGCCACACAGGCTTTCAGGCGTTCCCTCACTATGATGCTGCTTCAAGAAATACAACAACCATACAAATGCTGCCGATGTGAAGGATGAGACCTGGTGTTTTTGTTTTACAAGTGACTATGTTGACCATGTTGCAAGTTGTGGTTACAACAGCTATAGAAACCAACGAGGATACTTTAAAATAACAGGATCTATCAAGCTCATCAGATATGTCTGTGTGAAACTCAAACAGAGAAACACTCTCTTAAGAATGCCTGCCAACACCAGGGAACGTGGTCACAAGGTAAACCGTAACACCAGTAAGACTTGTGATTGGAATGAATTTAAAAATGAAGCAATTTTTTAAGAGAAATTGCCCTAGAAAAGTTATGGAAGTGGCTGTATGCTAATAAACAGAATTTACTGTGCTGTTATGTCAGGTGAACAAAGATGCTTCTGAAATCCTCATGTGAGTGGATAAATGTGGATAAGTTAGCCTGCTACAGTTTGAATTAAAGCATGGTTTGTGTAGACTCACAGCTTTGTACATGCTGGGGTCGATGGCATGGTGGCACCGTGCGAACTCTCCTTTAGGATCCGTCAGTTTGGAGCACCAGTACAGAGCAAACCTCTCTGAGACCACATAAAAACAGAAAAGATGCTGTTAGCAAGTAAGGAGGTGACCTTCACTGAGACAAGTGTCTTTAACTGAACAAGATCACCAAGTGGGAGATGATCTAAGACCTTCAGCAACATGGGCTGAAGCATCATCTAAAAACAGCAGCTGTGAAACATCACTCATATCCACATGATGTAGAAGTTTTACCTTTGTGAATGCCCTGGCTGCAGGGGTTTGAGAAGCGTGGCGTGATCTTCGGACAGCTCGTTCTGATTTTCCAGGAATTTGCAAACTCTGAAGCGGAGCCCTCCACCAGACCAGAGATGCTCATGAAGTCGTCATTCTCTCTGTTGTTGTAGTTCCCACACAAACCTGCAAGAGAAATTCATCAGTGTTTACCATCTCTCAAACATGAGACAGGGTTTATTTTACATTAACTTGGCACACTAGATGGACCGTTCAATATAATTTACTAATCCATCTGGGAGAGAGCGGGAGGGTAGAACCTTTCTAGAAGAATATATGGCAGGTGATTGGACGATCAACATATATTACGGGCCAATCTGATTATGTTGTAGTTGGGAGGTACAGTGCTACAGAATGTGAGCCACTTTGTAAAACAAACTCTCACCAAAACATGTCAGAAGTAGAGCGAAAATATCCTTAATGTAGAAAAGTTTGTAGTGTTGATTCATTTAATAAAGAAATGTGGTCACGATCTGATGAAACTGCTACTGTAGCTGTTAGCATCAATGCTAATCCCTGTTTATGTCGTCACTTCCTGCTGTGGTTTTGCTCATAGCTTGTTCCTCTTCCTGCTCTTAAGGACTCTGATTGGGCCGTGCTGCTTTGGGACACTCACAGTCATTGAGGATTAGAGCTTGGCAGGATGGATCTCCTGATTACAGACATTGAATCAGGCTGGTCCAGCTGCTTTGCAAGGTCAATTTTCATACAGTGCTGCAGGAAGGATGTCAGTCTTTGTTGAGATAATACAATCTTTAGGGTTTGCCTCCAAAAATTTCTTAATCCAGGACTTTGGAAAACTTGAATCTCCTGGATGAGGGATCTTTAAAAATGGCTGGCATGTGTATTTCTGTCAAATGATTCAACTGGGGGTGGGGGTGGGGGGCTGTAATAGCTGAAGAGATTTGAAGGAAGAATAAAAACAACCATTTAAACCCCCTACATTTCTCACTGTTTTCTAATTTCAATAATACATGCGGGGTCCTGCAGCAGGGGTCCTGGTGTGGAGCCACTGGCTGGCTGATCCAAGGAAAATCTGGGTCTTGAAGAGCTGGTCTCTTTAAATCTTTTTTAAGGACACTGGAGGGTAATGAAGCAGGCTGTAGATTATATGACTGATGATTTTCTGCTTTGTGACTCTGATATGATTTATTGAGGTGTGCATCTGCACTGCAAAAACTCAGATCTAGGCAAGTGTGTTTGTCTATTTTCAAGTCAGAAATATCTAAAACACTAATTCTAACCTACATTCACTTAACAAGTTGAGATAAATGTCTTACTTTAAGGAATGAAAGGCAAAAATAAGGCATTGAATTGCTTGTAATGATAAGAAAATTGTCTCATTTTATTTCCAGATTATTTTACCTATTACAAGCAACTTAGTTTTTATATCTTCAAATAATCCAAACATGTCAGAAAACTGTGGCTTAGAATCAGTCTGGTGAAATTTTCCTGACTTGAATTTAGACAAATACTCTCACCTAGATCTGAGTTATTGAAGTATTTCATGTCTGACATTGTAAATGTTCTGCTGTGTGTCTCTTAGTCTAAGTGAGGTTTTCCTGGTTAGATAAAATTAAAATAAATAAATCACTGCCATCAAGGCTCACCAGAGGTGGTTCCGTTGAGGTGCGCATCCACGGTGACAAAGACCTGCATACTGGGGACCAGCTGGACCACGATGCTTAAGCCCATCTTGACCCTGATGAAGGTGTAGATTGAGGACTGCTTGAAGGCGATCAGATCGGCTACAAAGTCACAGAAACAGAGAGACACAAAACAAAACATTATCAGGAGAGGACTTATGGAGATGATTCACATTATTGTTTTTATTTTCATTGGTTATTTATTAAACTGGGATATGGCATCTTTTCTTTTCTTTGCACAAACCACAGCAGAAGTGCTTCTAAGTAGGTCAACGAGCACTTCTGTGGTGGTTTGTGCATTCACCCTGCAGTTCAGTTTGGTATGTATTTCTTTTGGAAATCATATAAAGTGCTAATCTTAGTCTAGAAATAGATAACGTAACAAAACATGGTGAAAAAAAAAAAAAAAAAAGAGTCACAACAAGCACACAGGTCCGGTTACAGTTGCTGAAGAGTTTATCTGATGATTATAGGTAGGCTAACGCTACCCATTGACTCCCAGTGTTCCAGCTAAGCTAGTTAGTGGTGTGTGAGCTATGTCCTTCTCTTCCTTGTTACTGCACGCACAGTCAAAAGATTGGTGTCTATCTGCTTGTCATGGACTTGGGAGTGAGGCAAGAGTTGGCGTGTCCCTTTAAAGGAGTGCAACTTCTGTTTTTTGTAATTAAGAATTTTGTTGATTACACCATAAGTCTTACAGAAAGACTTGAGAGAGAGAGCCTTCAGACAAACAAAACCATTTTTTTTCCTATTCCACAGGGAATAAGACAATAAAACTTCATTTAAACACTTTCCAGGTTGCAGAAAATCTGGTAACACATGTTGTGGTATGAGTAGGTCTCAAGCAACAACCAGCCTGCCTGATATTTACTGTTTTAAAAGTTATTGGCATCAGCATTTTATTTCACCCCCTGCTAATAATATTAAATAGAAACTGTGTCTGGCTCTGCCTGCATACCTGTTGCTTAGTTTCTTCCTCAGTCTAAGCAAGATCCCGTCTACAAAATGATCTGATCGGCCAAAAGTCACATAAAGAACAGCCAGTGAACACTGAGGCCATCTTAATGTCCCCTCTGCAGCTTTCTCTGATTGGCCAGCTGTCAGTCAACATTTACCACTTTAACTGGAGCAATCACACCTGAACAGTCTTCTGAGATGGAACCTCACCTTTGTTGCTGTCAATTCCAGTCAGGTATCAGTCTAACAAACTACTAGTAATCAACATCAGGGGGTGCTGGTTTGGCGGAGTGGTAGGCAACCAGGCACAACCCATGAATATGCTTCTGCCAGCTCGGTTCTAATCCAGCCTATGGCCAGGTTGCAGAGTGTCCTCCCCCTACTCTGTCTCGCCCCCTGTCATAAGCCTACTGTCTCTCTCACTGATCAATAAAGGCACAAAATGCCCAAAAAATAATTGTTAAAAAAAAAAAAAAAAAAAAAAATCAACATCAACATTTAAAATCAGCATGCAGCGATTGTGACAGTGGGTTGATATCAAAAAGGTGACTTGTTTGAGTAGAGCTCACCTGTCTATACTAAAAAAAAACACACATAAATATATCTCTATATCTATATATATGATTAATAGGCCAATGTGAATGAATGGATAATCTTTAATATTCATCTAGAGATACTTACATGTAGCCAAAGGGAGCTCAGAGCGGACCTGGTTTACATAAACAACTCCAGTTGAAAGGATCTTCATCACCTGTTCATTAAAATTAGATTAAATTAAACATCATTACATCTTTGATTAAATCTTCAGGATATTAACCACTCACTGTTTTCTAACAACAACATAATCTATGTCATTATTAAATTTATTCTGATGGAAGCTTAATTCTATAACATGTTTTTGATCTTAACGTGACCTGATCCAAACATGGTCAGGTCTTGCTATAAGTTTCTTTTTTTTGCTTTATTCTATGAAGCTGTGTTCAATCAGAGAACAATAAACTACATTTAGTGACAGAATTTCAATACTGATACAATCAGCAACCTTAAATTAAATCACAGCATGAAAGTAAGAAGCTAAAATGGCCTCTGTTTGTGCCTGTAAGTCAGAGTGTCGTGCTGCTGTGTGTCTTACCATACTGTTGTAGTTTAAGGCCAGGGTCACCGCTCTGAGGCACGTCTTACTGTGAGAAATGCCACATCGCTCCAAGTCCACCAGCATGGTGAGCGTGGAGACATCAATGAGCTGCAGAGACATTAAAACAAATGTTACCCATGACAGAAACATGGAGACATTACTATACCCTCAAGATGGACCAGGATTTTGGTCTGAAGATGGACAACAAGTCGGTCGTTACTTCATGATTCATCACCACTGTGACCAAACCTGCCAGGTCAATGCGGTCTGCACTGTGGCGGATCCAGACATCCTGATAGAACTACAGTCCAAGATCAACCAGGAAATAATTTTTATATGATTAATGTTTTAAAGGGACAGCATGAAAAGTAAGAGTGATGTCACCGAGAGGGACAGAGACTTTTATTTCTGCAGATTAAGATTTTTTAAGTTAAGAGTCGGAACATCTGTAAACCAAAGTGCTTCTGTGGTGAGAGTTTTAAGGCAGACGTCAATGAATGGTATGTTTTATTTGTTATGAACCTAAAGGTGAGCTCTTATTAAAGTAATTATGGTATGTTTTATTTGTTATGAGCCTAAAGGTGAGCCCTTATTGAAGTAATTATGGTATATTTTATTTCTATGAACATAAAGGCAGCCGCTCTTTCCTGATGAGAGATCACTGCAGAAGAGAAATAAAACAGAGAGGAACAGGGGAAAAAAAAACCCAAAACTGTTTAATCATCTGTTCTGATGTTTCTGAGTTTATCTGAGAGCAGATCAGACAGGAGCAGACTGTTCACTGACTGACGCTGTCTCATAGAAAAAAAACACGGTGATGAAATGTTCAACACTGGATCATCAGTGCTATGTTAGTTATAAAAAGCTCAGGAAAACGTCTGTGTGAATGTTTGTTTTTTATGGAGTGCTGTAAAAAGCAGTTTTCAGCATGAATTTTTCTCAATTTTCCAATAAATTGACAAAACATAGGACTTTCTGTGTCCTGAAAACTGTTATTTCTGCCTGATAAATCCCATTAAAGATGTTGGTGCAGTGTTAATAAACTAAGTTTATCAGATTTCATAATGCAGAGTAAAGACGTATGATTCATGTTTTTTGTCTCTTATTCTGTGAGTAATGGAGACACCAGGTGTCGATCACCCCGTGCTCTCTATTTCTCTCTCTCTTTTATTCATTATTGAATGCTTGTAGAGGCAAAATCAACAAAGCTCTTTATTTTAAGAAAACAAGGGTAGCATTTTTTAAATAATCATCTTCACTCCTCAAATGACTGAGTCAACTACACCTGATTCCTCAAACAGACCCACTGGATTGTTCCTAACCTTGGTGAGCACGTAGGAGCATTCTCCGTGGAAGGTGAAGGCTTTTCCGTCATAGGTGTTGATGTGAGCGCCGCCCATCAGTGAGCATCTTCCTGGGCAGTTCTCCTCCGTACACTTCCATCGACCATTCAGACAGACACTGTTAAGCACAAGAACAGGAGCAGAGCCCATTCAAATAGTTCTGTCCTCAAAAGAAGACGTCATTAAAGTAGTAACAGTAACAATAAAAAAATAAGATTCCCAATAAATACATCCAACAGTTAGATTAAAGAAACCGGGCAGTCCAACTCAATTTAAATAGGACGTAAATAATAAGAACATCACTACCTGTGTGGACATGTCCTCAGGGACTTTGGTCTTACCATGATCTACAGTGATGGTAGTAGGACTCTCCTGATGAGTAGATCTTCTTGTTGTGCATACAGGGACACTCACTAACTGGAATGCAGCCGCTCTTGTTGATGTCGTCATAGACGGTTCCTGAGGACGGATCATTAGGAGACATGATGTCAAACAGAGAGCTCAGTGTGATGATGTCCTCACTTCAGGTATAAAGGTGTATGTGGTGTCTCTTTTAATAAGTAACATTCATTAGAGAAATTAATCCAGCCTCAGTCTACTGTATTTAAAATATCTCTTTTGGACACTTTATTAGGTACCTGTTCCTCTGCTCTAGAGATGTGAGTCTTTTGAACGTCTCTCTTAAGTGAACAATGAGAACTGATTTGCAGTTGTGAGTGAACCGTTCATTTGCGGCCATTCTTAAATGCAAATTGCCCACGCTTGCCTTCCTGTGTCATCTGTGTGCCCCATGAGTTTAAGTCATTCACAGCATGCTCCATTCACGCACACACTGTGCCCCTAACGTCAAGTAGGACATATTAGTGAGCACCGCATCGACTGGACTGAAGACATTCGCGGCTGTATTATCAGGGAGAAGGAGAGAATGTTCTTGTGTGAAAAAAATTACAGTAAAGTTGTTACACACACACACACACATACACACATATATATGTATATATATATAGATAGATAGATAGATAGATGGATAGATTTTTTTTATTTTCTGTATTGTTTTCTACAAATATTACAATAAAGTTGTTTTCATGGAAGTTATCTAGGTGAGGGGACATTCAAAACAGTGATCTCATTGTCGAAGCATAGAATGTTTACAATGAAAACACAAGCCAAATGAAATAATCAATATTTCAACAATAATTCCCACCAGTAGAGTATATGCTGGTGGGAAGTTAAGTTTGAATTATTCTGATCAAATCTTATCTTTTAACTGCTACCAGTGATTGTTTTATTGATAAAAATGTGTTTCCTCTGGTTGACTTCTAAAAATAAATGAATAAAACAATGAGCCAGTCTTTCAAACATGTTTTTGAAAGGAATGGCTCCCCAAGATCCTTTAGAGAGTCATAATTCCCATCTCTTCTCTGCTCTCCAATGCAAATAGCTAATTGACAAATCACATGGCAGCAACTTGTGTCAACTGTGAGATGCTATCATGGAGATATGGACCAAAATCTCAGAGGAATCTTTCCAGCACCTTGTCGAATCCTTGAAGGCTACGGCTGGTCCAACCTGATCTTGGTAAGATGTACCTAATAAAGTGTCTGGTGAGTGTAAGGTTTGCTTTGTGTTTCCCGTCCATCTTGTGTGATGATATCATCATGCAGACGTGTGTTTACCATTCGGGCAGCTGCAGCCGTCCACACAGTGTCTCTTGCAGCTCTGGCTGGCCTGGGGGTTGAGGCAGGTGTTGGGACAGGAACTTCCGCACTCCTTGAACTCCATGTTGTTAGGACAGGACTTATCTGAGGGGACAAACATGCCAATGTAACTAAAAAAAATCTCAGTGCAAACACATTTATGTGACCTGCAGGGACGGTCACGAGCTCTGGGGCTGACAACACACCAGAGGTTCACAAATCCATGAGGAGGTCGGAGACCAAAGACGGGAGGACGGTCTGGATGAAGGACAGATGGCTCTGCGGGCCTTGTATCTAACATAGGGATGGACATGTTTGGTCACCATGAGGGCCAGATTCACACCAAACTGTCACACATTAACAGACACTATCAATAAGAACTTTTTAAAACATTGAATATGAAGCATTTATCAGAATTCAAGCTCAAATCACTACAGCTTGGGATAACAAGCTGAGAAGAATTAAAGCCATTAAAAGGTGTTTTTTCAAGGCCAAAAAAGTTTATTTAGAGTTACAGCTTTTTAATTAATGTATTTATTTTATTATTTACTTCAGCAGTAAGTCCCACTGAGAATTAAAATCTATTTCACAAAAGTACCTGATCATCGTGATATCATTAGTTTAGTTACGTTTGATTCACTCTTTTTCTCAAAAACAATAAAAATGTATTTTACCAGAAATTTGGAGTTTCTGAATTTGTATTACTAAAGTTACATTTAATTTTTTTAAATTGACTTTGGGATGATCTTTTTTGCATTTTTTTGTATTTCTTACCACAATTATATAATTTTTTATCTTGCACTGAATTCTTTTAGATTTTGTTTCAATTGATCTTTCTGACATGTTTTTATAATATATTATTGCTTATATGGCAACTCCTGTGAGTTAATTCTCGGTTTAATTGCTTTGCGGTTTCTTCTGTTTATTTTTATTTAACCAATGAACTTGATTTTACTAAAGCTATATTGGTGTGCAAAGGTCTCCAAACTGATCTTAGCATCCTTACAAATATCATCAAATATATCTATCTAGCTCCATATTTATATCAATCTATATATCCATATCTATCGCTATATCCTTCTATCTATATATATATATAAATATATATAATTGTAGTATAATGATAATAATACTAATAATAATGATAATAATAACAATAATAGTAACAAGTATAACTACTGAAATTTTTTACTACTTTTTTTATTATTTAATTATAATTATTATATATATGAACGTTATTTAACTAGAAAAACCTCACTGAGATTAAAAATCTCATTTGCAACAGTGTTCTTGCCAAGACAGGCAGCAGCACAATTTAAAAGTAATTAATATAGTAATTTTTATTTTATTATTGCTAAATTATCATTATTTTTATTTTTATAATTATTGAATTATCATTATTAATTTTATTTTTCAATAATTGCTATCATTAAAAACAAAAAATCGAACACTTTTCTGCACTTTTTGAACTGCAATTAAATTTGTCTGAAATGTGCTTTATAAATAAAGTCTGATTTTATTGACAGTTGTCATTGTATCTAATAATTTCTTTCAAAGAATCATATAATTCCTGTCCTTAAAGACTTTTATGGAGCCATTTTACATTTCTCATGTTTTGATGTGCACATAGTTATAGTAAAGTGTACCTAATAAATTGGCCAGTAAATGTATATTAACATGCTAACGTGTGCTTGTAAATTACTTTTAATCGCGCGTTTTAGGACAGGACTTTTGCTGTGTATCTTTTCTCTGGCTGACATGGTAATGCTCTGCAGTGTCGTATTCATGTTGTCAACGTACGGCGTTGGTGAAACCGAGGGATTTGAGGCCCCTGTTTTTTGGTGCTCCTGTCTGGGCTGTGGGATATTTGAGTTTGGGAGGGGCTGGTCAAAGTTTGAGTATGTTTCTTATTTTGTGATCCATAGAAATTCATCCCTTGGACGAGGCTGAAACTACCGTGGCCCTTGGTGACAAAAGTCTCCCCTAGGTGAAGCTGGTGAGGGTCTGAATCCTCTAAACGTCAACAACACTCTTGTGGTCATATCAGCCACGCCCCTCTACGCCTCATGGCTCTAAACAGCAAGCGGTTTTATTCTTGAGCCGGGTGGTTGGTCACGAGGGGCCTTAAATTTGGGAACGCCCCTTTTCGGATGTTATTATGATGTATCATCTGGTGTGCTGGCAGCCTCAGGACTCAGCACCCTTACAGCAGAAATCTGTGGTCCTCCATTGCTGTGGCGTGCCGCCTGCGTGGATGCACTGTCTGGAGAGCTCGGACATGGTCTGGCAGAGCGTGGGGTAGGTGCCGTTCACTGCGAGGCAGAGATCAGCCCGACACATCTCCGTCAGTGAGGCGATGTCCACCAGGTCTATGCAGCTGTTGAAGGCCGTGTTGTTCAGCAACAACTCGCACTTAGACTGAAGGACAAAAACAAAGCCGTCAGTTAGAGCATTAGATTTAGAGAGGACCAAGGAGTTAGAGAAGACCAGTGATAGGAACCAAGGAGTTAGAGAAGACCAGTGATAGGAACCAAGGAGTTAGAGAAGACCAGTGATAGGAACCAAGGAGTTACAGGAGACCAGTGATAGGAACCAAGGAGTTAGAGAAGACCAGTGATAGGAACCAAGGAGTAAGAGAAGACCAGTGATAGGAACCAAGGAGTTACAGGAGACCAGTGATAGGAACCAAGGAGTTAGAGAAGACCAGTGATTGGAACCAAGGAGTTAGAGAAGACCAGTGATAGGAACCAAGGAGTAAGAGAAGACCAGTGATAGGAACCAAGGAGTTAGAGAAGACCAGTGATAGGAACCAAGGAGTTAGAGAAGACCAGTGATAGGAACCAAGGAGTTACAGGAGACCAGTGATAGGAACCAAGGAGTCAGAGAGGAGAAGTGATAGGAACCAAGGAGTTAGACAGGACCAGTGACAGGAACAACAGTGTACATTTTTTGTGCTTTGTTCTTACTGTAATCCTTAATTAGCTTCATTGTATTTTTGTTTTATCTATACTGCTAAACTGAAATCAGAGCAGCAGAAAATGAATTTGCCCAAGTTTCTCTGATCTGATTCACGTGTTTATCTTCTATGTTTGGTCTTTTTCTCTTTCTTGGCCTCAGAAATAAACCCAGGATCCTCTCATTATCATGACCATCCAGATTTTAGGACCAGGAGAATGATTATGTTGATGACAAATATGTTAATAGTGATGCCTATGATGATGATTATGATGATGTGGGGATTATGAAGATGATGCTAATATTGGTGTTGAAAGTGTAGACTGACCTTCTGATCACAGCTCTGCACTGTTTCTATCTCTTCCACCAGACAGTTCTCATCTTCCATGTTCACCTTGTAGGCCTCAGCAAAGTTAGTCACAGACACTGGTACTCCTGCACAAAACAAATAAACAAACAAACAAAGAAACAAATAAATAATTCATGCAGTGATGTTGGTCTTTCCTTACAGTTTAGATAGAAACTACTTCCTAAGGTGTCACAAATATCTCGGAGCAAATAAAAATGTTGTAGTCATAAGTGTAAACAGGAAAATAGCTTTTGTTGTTAGTTTGCTTGCATACTTTTATTTTTTCTCCTCATGTCCAAGGCTTCAGGCAACCAAACTCACACGTGAAAAGTTCTATTTGTCATTTTTCTGTTAGTGATTTGCATAAAGGTTTGTGAGGTTTTAAATTCATTTTGAAGTTTGGTTTATTTCTTTGGTCATACAACTTTAATTCTGACATCTTAACAGCATAAATTTTCTGATAGTCCAGTTTGACCCAGAAAAAAATGTCATTGTCTTCACTGTGCTCATACAGGTTGAATTCTTTCAAGAATTATGTTTGAGTTAAATATATTAGAATTGTTGATCCAGCCTTAAGGTTTTTTCTTTTTCAAATGTTGTATTTGCAGATCTGCAGAGAAAAAAAATATTGATCCCGCTTTTTGAACGGAAAATGGAGCAGTGATGGTGTAATGTCTGCACTTTGACCAGAAGAGATAGGGACAACTTCATCCTTTTGGAGAAAGCAATGGAATTTAAATTCTGTTTAGGCAGGTTTGAGATAAAAAAAAAAAATCAGAGTTAAGCCTGGGTTAAAACAGATCTGTTTGTGAGTGGATAATGCAGTGGAAAGCAAATTCTGTTTAATTAGGTTTGAGATAAAGGTTCAGACTGAAGCCTGGGTTAAAACAGATCTGTTTGTGATCGGATAATGCAGTGGGATTTAAATTATATTTCAGCAGGTTTGAGATAAAAAGTCAGACTTAAGCCTGCATTAAATCAGGTTTTTATGAGACTGGATAATGCAGTTCGATTTAAATTGTGTTTAAGTAAGTGCCGAGAAGAGGGAGATGACAGATGACTGGGCGACCATGTTCTGTTTTTTTTTTCTTTTACCATCAACAGTGTGAAATAAAGGAGTCTTGCATTAAAGTTGGAGCTAGGATGCCTCTTTTTCAACATAAATGAACAGAATGTGTAATAGTATTAGATCAAATAAAGGTCAATGATGCATGGTGTGGTTGATTTTGAGCACATTGGGCAGATATTAAAATGAAATAAATTAATTTTCTTCCATTTGTACCCAATGAACTGGTATCATTGTAAATGCAAGACTCCTTTATTTCTCGCTTTAGATGGTAAAAATCAAGACATTTAGTGATCCCTGCTGTACAGTATAAACAGTATAAACTGAAGTGTTCATGTGGTGTGTCAGGTCCGCAGCCCAGAGCAGCTGTTCATCTGTTATTATGAGTATTTATGCTCTGATTACTCAGTTCAGGGGCTGTCAGCAGTTTAGTCTGAGGAGAATATAGGTTAAACCTACTATACAGTATTTGTTTGGCCTGGAGGTATCATGAAGTTGTATACTGTGTGATGAAGTAAGTATGATCTGGAAACAGTAAACTGGTTAAACTGCTGCAAACAAACGACTGCCTGAACTCTAACATCATGACTCTGAGCGGGTTTCTTCTTGCCCCTGGGCCTTCACAGGATGGATGGGTCGACAAACAACGATTCCAATAGAGTTTGGATGTTGTGGAAACGTAAATAAAAACAGAAAACAATGATTTGCAAATCCTTTTCAGCCTGATGAACTTTATTGGGATTTTTTTTGTTTTGTTTTTTGTTTGTTTTTGATGCCTGCAACACATTCCAAAAAACTGGGACGGGGGCATGTTTACCACTGTGTAACATCGCCAAAACCTGTATGAACCTGAAGCATTAATGCTGCCTTCACAGATGTGCAGGTTACCCATGCCATGGGCACTGACATCCCGGAGGACACCAAAAACAGTCTGAAATGTGGACTCAGACCACAGCAGACTTTTCCACTTTGCCTCAGTCCACCTCAGATGAGCTTGGGCCCACAGAAGCCAGTGGACTTTGACCTTGACCTTGTAGATGTAGAGATGAACTGTGTTAACTGACAATGGTTTTCTGAAGTGTTCCTGAGCCCACGTGCTGATATCCTTTACAGGATGATGTTGGTTTATGATGCAGTGCTGCCTGAGGGATCGAAGGTCACAGGTTTTCAATGTTGGTTTTCTTGTCACTTATGTGCAGAGATTTCTCTGAATCTTTTGATGATATTATGGACTGCAGATGATGAAACCCCTAAATTTCTTTCACTTGTAGGTTGACAAACGTTATTAAACTGTTGGACTATTTGCGTCGGTGGCTCAGTCTTATAGTGCACTCAGTCAGTAATCGGGAGGTTTCAGGTTTGAGCTCAGCTGCGGCTGTCACATGTCGATGTGTCCTAGCCCCCAGTTACTCCCACTACTGTGTAAGTGGTGTGTAAATGGGTATAAAGGGGCTTGAATGTGTTTGTTGATACAGTTGCAAGCATCAAGATATATATATTTTTTAAAACAGGTTTTTCAGGTTGAACAGTAAACATTGTTTATTTGTAGTGTATTCAAATGATCATAGGTCAACAAGGATTTGAAAATCAATGCATTCTGTTTTCATTTACATTTTATACACCGTCCCAACTTCAGCGAAATTTGTGGATTTGTGGATTAATGGTTCTCAACTAGTGTGCCTTGGAAATCTATTCAACCATAAGGTTCAACAAAACAACTAATTCATGTTGTTTAGATTTTACTGCCTTGGCATTATGGCCTGGTTTTTGGCTTTTCTTGAAGTTTTGTTGCCTGGGTGTTATGTGTGTCTTGAAGCTCTGGCTCTTAAGTTTTTCCCTTGGCTTAAGGCATATCTTGAGATTCTGGCTTCGTTTTAGATTTGCTGTGAGGTTTTGGCCTGGTTTAGGGTGTGCCTTAGGTTGAGAGGCAATTTGAAAGCCTTTGACCCAGAGGATCACCAGTGTGAGGATTCTGTCTCCATCATGCTGAGCAAATCTTACCCTCTTCCATCAGGTCATAGGGTTCACCATCAAAGTCTCCACACAGCCCACAGGTCCTGTTCCTTAAGTTCTCCTCCATTTCAATCTGTCACAGACACACAGAGACAGTTTATAGTTCGTGTTAGTTAAAGAAGAGCTGATGCTGCTACACAAACAAAAACATTTAATTTCCCTTTAACTCTGTCCCTCAGCCTCTGAGACTGAGCCCTCCTCTCTCCTGAGGTGTCTTATTTGACCTGCTTGTATATGTGGTCTCTTTCTGTTGGTCAGTGTCCTGAGCTCTTGACTCGTGACGGTGGGACTTTGCTTGTTTTGAACTTTCACTGTGTTTTCGTTTGTCATGTCTTTAAATACCCTGGATGTCATGGTCTAATCTCTGTGGAGCGTCTTGTGCTGCAGGCATGAATGATGCTCTGTGGTAAAGCTGCCTCGCCCTCCGTTTCTGATTCTTTGGTCCATTTGTGAAAGTGACAAGTTAAACATCATCATGTAAAAAGCCATGATCATGAGCAGCTCTGTAAAGTAAAACACTCAGTCCATGCTGACTCAGAGCAGCTTGGTTTGCTTTGTGGTTTTCAGGTTTGTTCTTCTTGTTTGGTTATCCTATCAGGACATTTAAAACAAGCTGCTCCACAGTGAGAGTTTGTGTATGTTTGACTATGAACACAGCAAAGGACATGGACCAATGAGGAAGATGAAACAAGGACTCATTTCAGAAAAGAACGCCATTATCTTACAGCTAGGGTCAGCCATAACTCCAACTTTTTCAAATAGAGACCCGACAAAGAGTTTGTCCTTCCTCTGGAACCCAAACTTACGAATATACATGAAATAATCCAAATCTTAAGACATGAAATTCTAAATGATTATCATATTATCTTTATCTTCAGCAACATATTCTGACTGAGGTATTGCAAGGTAGGATATATATTTGATCAAAGGTGTTTTTTTGTCTTTTATTCATAGGTAGGGTTGGGTGATATATTGATTTACCCAATCCACTTTCTTCTTAGCACATCCATCCAACATCCATTAACTAGATATTTGTTGTGCAGAGATTTAAAGAATTCAAAATCAAGGATTTGGGGGGAAGCTGCTTGTTCCACAGGAGATAGTTTGCTCCAACCAAAGACCTGACATAGTGTTATGGTCTCCAGTCACAGTCTGAATAGCAATGGTGGAAAGTTAGGGGTCACCCAGAAGAGGTGCGGTGTTACTAAAGCATGTCAGAAGTCTGAAAAATATCCTATGTGCTGAGAAATCTTTCAGTGTTTTGTTACCTCCTCCAAGAGGTTACGTTTCTGCTGGCGTATGTTTATTTGTTTGTCCGTTTGTTTGTTTGTTTGTTAGCAAGATTATGCAAAAATTTTCAGGAGATGTTTGTAATGGCTGAACTTAGAAATGATTAGATTTTGGTGGGGATCCAGATAACTGCCACTAGCGAATGATCATTTTGCTCAGTAACTGTCTAATTATAATATCAACATGATTCTGAGTGCTAAGTTTGGGTTTTCAGGGTCAAGGAATCATATTATGATGCTAACTTTATCATGAAACTGTAATTTATAGATGTAACAGCAATATGTGAGCTACCCAGAGGTTTGTGCTCTCCGAGTGCTGTCTAGTTTTTCATGTACTCCAGAAATGTGGTCCAGCTATGAAAAACTGCTACTGTAGCTGTTAGCATCTATGCTAATCTCTGAAAAAGCAGTCACTTCCTGTTGGGTCCCCCTTGTAGCTCCACCTCTTTCTGCCCTAAAGGATGCAGACTGGGCTGTCCCGCTTTGGGCCGCTCACAGTCATTGTAGATTGGAGCTTGGTGAGATGAATCTGCCTGATTACAGATATTGAATAAGGAGGATCCAGAAAACTTAACACACTTTGTTTAAAGGGATATGCAAAAATTTTTTCCGTTTGTATCTTGCCTCACTCCCGAGTCCATGACAAGCAGATAGACTCCATTCTTTCAACCGTGCGTGCATTGACAAGGAAGAGACAGGCAGAGCTCTTCCACCAGTAATTAGCTTAGCTCAAACACTGGGAGTCAGTGGGAAGCATCCATCAATGCATGCATCCATCCATTTATCCAACTATGGACCAATCAATTTAGCCATCTATGCATCTATCCATTTATTCATTCACCCATTAATCCAACCATTTAGTCATCCGTGCATCCATCCATCTTACTGGTGATGTCCCACAAACAGATGAATTCTGTCTTTACAGTCTGCTGCAGCCTCAGATTTCGGGCAGATTGTTGCCCATGAAGCTAGGTTATGTCTTCTTGTTTTGGTGTGATATGACTGATGTGCACAGTTGTGTGTGGTTCCTTACGCTCAGAGAGTCCTCCTTGTTCCAGATGACCTTGAATCCCTCATTGGAGTTGACAATGATATTTGACTCTGTGTTCTTCACAGACACTCCAAATTTAACAAACGGCAGACTGACACTGGAAGAGACACACAGCAGAGACAGTAGTTTACAGGCTGCAGTTAAAAAAAGAAATAAGTCCATGACTGATCATCTCAATCAATCAATCTATCAATTAATCTTCTTTAAGTGTTTAGAAAAAATGCTCCAAGAGGACATAACCCTCCTGTTGTCTTCTCTGTCAGTATACTCTCCTTGTCCTTTGAGTCAAAAATAACCAATCTTCACTAATCTCCAAGAGAGCAGCTGAACAGACTTTGAAACCTAAAATTGATCTAGCATGAAGGAACATCTCATCTGTCATCACAAACTTCCAAAGGATTTGGATTTGACCTTTAACAGTGAAAACAGACTGAATTAAATCCCTAAGACCACTCAATTGTCCTAACTGTACTTAAGTTTGGACTGATTTCCTCACTTAATAAGAGGCTTGTAGTCATAGAGTTAGAGTAACTACATCATTGAATAATTAAGCCTTTTTTTAAATACGTGTGTGGCCTGAGAAAGTCTAGAATGTGTGTGTGTAAAAGTTGGCTTTTTCGGCAAACTATACATATCATCATCCAGCATACGTCACAGTGTAACCAAAAAATACTGATCATCTCCCATTCATAACCCGCCCATGCAAACCAGGAGAAGAAAATACAAAACAAGACTGAAGGAAAAGATCTTTAAACCACACATGTAAGGAGGAAATGTAAGAAATGAATATACGGGATAGAGTCAACATGAGCATCACAGATGTGTTTCTAACATGAGCAGATCACAGTGTAGGTCATGGACTCTTTAGTGAGGGCGGGGTGGGGTGGGGGCTCTGTATTCAGAACAGTGCAACATAGATGTGGACATATTCACTAAGATGTGGACATATTCACTGTAGATCAGTCCTACATAGATGTGGACAAATTCACTGTAGATCAGTCCTACAAAGATGTGGACATGTTCACTAAGATGTGGACATATTCACTGTAGATCAGCCCTACATAGATGTGGACATATTCACTGTAGATCACTGCTACATAGATGTGGACATATTCACTGTAGATCAGCCCTACATAGATGTGGACATATTCACTGTAGATCACTGCTACATAGATGTGGACATATTCACTGTAGATCACTGCTACATAGATGTGGACATATTCACTGTAGATCAGAGCTACATAGATGTGGACATATTCACTGTAGATCAGTCCTACATAGATGTGGACATATTTAATGTAGATCAGTGCTACATAGATGTGGACATATTCACTGAAGATCAGAGCTACATAGATGTGGACATATTCACATTAGTTCAGTGCTACATAGATGTGGACATATTCACTGAAGATCAGAGCTACATAGATGTGGACATATTCAATGTAGATCAGTGCTACATAGATGTGGACATATTCACTGAAGATCAGAGCTACATAGATGTGGACATATTCACTTTAGATCAGTGCTACATAGATGTGGACATATTCACTGTAGATCAGAGCTACATAGATGTGGACATATTCACTGTAGATCAGTCCTACATAGGTGTGGACATATTCACTGTAGATCAGAGCTACATAGATGTGGACATATTCACTTTAGATCAGTGCTACATAGATGTGGACATATTCACTGAAGATCAGAGCTACATAGATGTGAACATATTCACTGTAGATCAGAGCTACATAGATGTGGACATATTCACTGTAGAGACCTTTATCTGATAGAAACCTCCTTCATCTAAAGGCTTGTACCTAATTTAAAAGCCTCTTTCACATTAAGAAGTGGTTCCAATACAAAGCCTGCTTTATATAAAGGCCTGAATCCAATAGAGACCTCCCTCCTATAAAACCCTTAATGAAGCACATACTTTAAATGCTTTTGATTAGTCCAGAAACCCTTTGGTACGTCCTTTAGCACATAGATGTACATGTTTGTGTTTATATCTTTGTCAAGATAAATATTTCTGTACTTTAGTCAGCACCTGTGGACCAAACTCACCTTTCACCATCGATCTCCAGAGAACCGTTGACCAGCTCCAGCTCAATCCCGTTCATCTTCATGACGATCCTGCTGATGAAGGGGAGGCCGTTGGCATCTCGGCTACGTCTCATCTGGATGTTGAAGCTCTCGTAGGCCTCCTTACACTCGGAGATGACGGTGTGCAGACAGTGAGACGGCAGGTTGTAGTATTGGCCATCGAATGTTTTCCAGTTGTAGTTTCCCCAGGTTGAGCAGACGCGGTCGACGTGAGGTTCTGGAATAAGAAGATACAACCACAGCGTTGATGTATTTATGTCTAAAATAAGCTGATATGATCTGTTCAGATATGTGAGAGACAGTGGAAAAGATTTTAATTTGTTAACATGATGTCTCCTATGAAACAGCTTAAAGGTTAGAGAGTTAGGTCCACAGAGTCTGAAGGTCAAAGATGTGTCCTGTGAAACATCTCTAACTTTGATATCATGTTTCTGTAGAGCATTTCTCACCATTATCAGCTTGAGCGTAGACGATAAGCACCACATAGATGAACCAGAACGCCGATCGTACACCTTTGGTCCCCATGATGAACCTGAGGACGGACACCCTCTCTGATGCTCTCATCTGCATTGCTTGCATTTTTATATCTGGACATGTGGGCGGGGCCTAGCCACCTGTGCAGGTAAACAAGGTAGAGTGATCCTCCCTCAGTCCAAACATCCTCAGTGACATTTACATGTTGAATAAATACCTTAAAGTGTTCATGCTCGTACTATGTGTTTACTGAGTAAACATGTCTGCTCCTCGTTAGTGTGCCCGCAGGCCTGTTCCTCATTAGTTTAATCCATCCTCAATTAGCAGGACCTTTGTTTACAGAGCGACACACAACAAACTGAGAGAGCTTTACAGGGAGGGACACGCCTCTGTCTTCAGAGCACGAAAACTCAGAGTCAAGAACTACTGCAGGACCAAAGAATCAGAGGAGTACTCAAATAAATGCTGAAGGAGGACTGAAATACTCCATTTATAGTCATGGAATACTACTCTAAAAATGACATCAGTCATTGGTCATACTTGAAAAAGCTCAAATATATATGATAAACCCATAGGCCACTTTATTAGGTACACCTCTCTAGTCCCAGGTTGGACCCCCTTCACCTTCATAGTTCCTTAATTCAACAAGCTGCTGAAACATCCCTCAGAGATGTTAGTCCATATCTCCATGACAGCACCACACAGTTGGCTAAACATCCATAATGAGAATGTCCTGTTCCACCGCATCCCAAAGGTGCTCCACTGGATTGAGATCTGGAGACTGTGGAGGCCATTGGAGCACAGTGAACTCATTGTCATGTACTGGAACAATTTTCTGAAAAGCTTTTTATGTTTAGAAATGGTCTTCTTCACACCATGGTTGTCACAAAATCTATCTATCTATCTATCTATCTATCTATCTATCTATCTATCTATCTATCTATCTTTTTGCATATATAAACATTTGTATATAAACATACATACCCAAGGACACCCAGATCACAAATCTGTCCTCATTACATTTGTCTCTGCTGAATTTATATTAAATCAATCAATCTTTATTTGTATGGTGCCATATTTGTCCTTGTTGAATATAAAATGGCATCTCATTTTCAAAGCATTTTGGCGTGTAGCCCAGGTGTCTTCTTTCATTTACGCTGTAATTTATACGCCACACTAATCTTGCGCAGCAGCTGGACCAACCAAATTCAGTGTCTGTAATCAGGTAGATCTATCTTGACAAGCTCCAAATCTACAATAACTGTGGGCGGCCCAAAGCGGGATAGCCCAAACAGTGACCTTTTAAGCAGGAGGAGCTGGGAGCTTCAAGCAAGACAACAGCAGGAAGTGGCTGCTGTGCAGAGATTAGCATAGATGCTAACAGCTTCAGTAGCAGTTTTCTTGACTGCATTTCTTTATTAAATGAAAAACAAATACCAACACTACAAACTTCTCCATAGTAAGGATATTTTTGCTCCACTTTTGACATGTTTTGTTGTTTTGAATTAAGTGGCTCTCTCTGTGGTGCAGTAGCACTCACCAACTACATTATCTGATTAGCCTGTAATATAAATGTGATTGATGGAACAATCGTCCAATCAGCTGCCAGATATTCTTCTGAAAGGTCCTGTCCTCCCCAAACTCTTTTTATGGGCTCTTCCCAGATGGGCTAGTAAAATATATATTGAACGGTCCATGTGGTATTAGATAAATGCCACTAGAGATAGGGACTCGCGTTTGAGACTCGACTCCATTCACAACTAAGCCAAACCTATAGGTGTCTACACCTGGCCTAAAGTCTTAACCCTGATTTAAAGTCTTAACTTTGTATCAAATCTAAAATGTGGTCTAAAATCTAAAACCTGGTCTAAATTCTAAACCTGACCTAAAGCTACACCTGGTATTATGTCTGAAATGTCGTCTATATTTTTGAGGCTGGTCTTGAGTCTTAACCTGATCTAAAGTCTAAACCTGGTCCTTAATCTAAAGCGTGGTCTAAATTCTAAACCTGGTCTTGAGTCTAAACCTGATGTAAAGTCTACACCTGGTATCAAGTCTTAAATGTGGTCTAAAATCTTAAACCTGGTCTAAAGTCTAAGCCTGGTCTAAATTCTATAACTCTTAGATGTTAGTTGTATTGTAACTGCACCGAAATAAATTTTAGTCATTCATTCATTCATTCATGTTCCTGGTTTGTGAACTTTAGGGGTCAAGTTCAGGTTCCACCTGTGGTCACCGGAGGTGGAGAAGCAGCTGTTTCTTAACTTCCACTCTCACTCCTCAGTTGTGAGGGCTGGGCGAGGCTGGAGGTGAGGAGGGCTGCACTGGTGTCAGGGGTGCAGCAGTGAGGAGCAGTGGAAGATGAAAGGGTGGTGGCAGCAGGATCAGTGCGAGAGGGAGTGAAGCACCGGCTGCTGTGACAAAGCTGCTGAAGAACTGGTTGAACTCATTGGTTTTGTCCACATCACCTGTTGTCATCTGGCTGCTCTTCTTGTTGAAGCCAGTGATGTCCTCATTCCTCCCCACGCCTCTCTATTGTTATAGTTCTCAAGCTTCCTCTACACTTTCCTCTTACAGTCCGTCTTCGTTTTGGACTCTCCTGAGCTTCTCTCTGTCTCGTCACAGAAGTCCATACTTATCCAGGGTTTGTTTTTGGAAAAACAACGTACTCTCCTCACTGGAATCACAGTGTCCCCAAGGAAATCTATGTAGTCTTGAGCTTAGACTTGAGTCTGAACATGGTATCTAGCCTAAACCTGGTCTAAAATCCAAAAACCTGGTCTAAAGTCTAAACCTGGTCTACAATCTAAGACCTGGTCTAAAGTCAAAACCTGTTCATGAGTATAAAGCCTGGTCTAAAATCTGAAACCTGGTCTAATATCTAAAGGCTGGGCTATAGTCTAAAGCCTGGTCTTAAGTCTCAACCTGGTCTAAAATCTAGACCCGGTCTAAAGAGAGCAAACAATCACCCTTTGCTGTTTTTGTCATGTTTTCACCTGAAACTTTTTAAATGGTGTCGAGTCGGAGGCCCACTGCAAAAACTCAGATCTAGGTAAATTTTGGTACAATTTCAAGACAAAAAAATCTCGCCAGACTTACTGTACGCCACAATTTCCTGACATGTCTGAATTTACATCTTAATTAAAGATACAAAAACTGAAAATAAGGCCATAAGTACAATTATCTGCCAACGAGACAAGCCAAATTAAACTTGGAGGGTGTCTTAAAATGAAATGTTCTGTCCAGATTAGTTATTAAAACTCTATTAAAGACCCTCACTGAGTAAAATTTTACTTGTTTCACGGGCAGATTTCTTGTCATTATGAGCAAGTAAATGCCTAATTTTTGCCTTTTCCTCCTTGTAGTAAGATATTTATCTGGACTTGTCAAGTGAATGTGGGTTAGAATAAGCGTTTTGGATGTTTTTGACTTGAAAGTGGATTAAAAGAAGAATGGCTTGAAATTAGGCAAACACATTTGCCAAGATCTGCTTTTTTTGCAGTGCCCCATCTGCAGCACTTTATTTTGTTTTTACTGTAAATGTTGCATTTATATCTCTATACAGACAGAGAGCTGACCTCTGTCTCTGTGGCTAATGTTTAGGCTAATACTGTGTACTCATAGAACCACATTTTAAAAATGGGTTGGCGAGATATCCAATCACCTTGTGACTCAATAACTGTCACTGTGAGCCTAAAAAGATGAAGTGTAGGTTTAGGTTGACTCAGAGGCACCTTGGCAGAGACCTCTGTTTAACCTGAGTTTAGACTTCCCATATCTGGAGAACGTCTAATCTCTGTTGGTAGTCTTTTGTGTTTGAGTGCAGTGCTGTGGCTAAACACTGATGTTTATTTAAGACTCTGTTGAAGCTGACCAGGGTCAACATATCCATGCTGCAGTCTGGATCATTCAAACTTGTCAGGAACATGTCAGGAACATATCCTGTATCCAAGGACAGGCTGTGGGTCACACTGAATATCAAACTTGTCCCACTGCTGTCATCTATCTAAATGTGATTGAATGAGTTAACTTTGTCATCTGATAGATGTTTGATGGTGGTGGAAACATTCGTCTGTGAGAGGTGGGAATTGGAGATGGTGAGCTCTGAGTGAATAAGAACTAAAAAACAAAAATTCTTCTGAATGTGTCAAACCTTCTGTAGAGATGATGGATGCTCCTGTAGAGGTGGTCATGGATGCTTCTGTAGAGATGATCACGGATGATCCTGTAGAGATGATCATGGATGCTCCTCCTGTAGAGATGATCATGGATGCTGCTGTAGAGATGATCATGGATGCTGCTCCTGTCGAGATGATCATGGATGTTCCTGTAGAGATGATCATGGATGCTCCTGTAGAGATGATCACGGATGCTGCTCCTGTAGAGATGATCACGGATGCTCCTGTAGAGATGATCACGGATGCTCCTGTAGAGGTGGTCATGGATGCTCCTATAGAGATGATCATGGATGCTGCTGCTGCTGCAGTGTCAGTTTGATATGAACTGGAGAACATTTCTTTACTGACATTTAGACCAAATAACACTGAGAAAATCCTACTTGGAAAAGATATTTTGGTGCTGATGATGAGGTTTATGACAGAGTTTGATTAAATCATCATCTGTCCTGCCTGTAATAAGTATGATTGACAGAACAATCATAACGTCAACTTCTTGTCATGTTTTTGACAGTTTCTGCCACTCCAACTCGGTGAACCAGAGAAAATCATCATGTGTCAAATGGAATTCTAAATCTGGCATGTCGGGGTCAGAAGATATAACACTTCAGACCAGGGGATGGGCATCTGGTGCCCCAGAAGCTACATATGGCCCTCCTGATCACCCCCCAGTCAATTCCAAATTTACCTCTACGTTAAGAAAATTACAGCCATGTTTGTTGTCTTTTTTTTTTCCTGTAGTGTCAACTTTACATACCGGTGAATATCTAAACAAAAGACGCTCATGACGTCAAATAACAAACACATAAAACTTCCCCTGACAGGGTCTTGGCTGGTCCCTGACAGTTCCTGACAGGGCCTGCCCACTCTGACAGTCATAGATAGTAGACTAGGCCACATTTGGCTGAATTTGTGGTCTCAGGTTTGCTCTCAGTTGATATGGCAGCTAATTTACTGACCAAGGACAAGGTTGAGGGTATGCCATCTTGTGAGGGAAGCAGCATCTAAATGTTTCACTACACTTTTATAACTCCAAAGGACCCTCACTGACTTATTCACACACATTTACATCATGTTACAGCCTTTTGGGTCTCATTTAAAAATCAGTGTATATCATCAAGTGTATGGTTGCCAAGAACCTGAAATCAGCATGTGACCAAAATAATAAATATTTATCAAGTCGAACATTCATGTTCATAAAACCATAAGCAGAAAAACATTCAGGCAGTGTTCTTCATAAATCATGATTTGCCTGAAAAAGTGCACACATGGATCAGCCTCCTGGTCCTCCCTCTTTGTGCCCACTTAAGTAGAACAGTCAATGAAAACACCTTATGAATGAAAATGATTTATCATTATTTATCATTTTCCCCTGACTCGGAAATTCAGTTTTTATGAATGATGAGATGCTTGAACTCGATGTGACTGATTGCTACATAAGATTTCCTTTTTTAAATTTATAATTCTTATTATTCTCATCTTATTATCCTATTCTTCTTATTTGTATATGGAAACCAAAGCCAAACAAAGTCAAATTCTCTGAACCTTTTACATACCTTTAACCTTGCAAAGCAGCTGGATCGATCTGATGCAATGTCTGTAATCATAGGTGCTAATCATCACCACAATCATACAGACATGAGGACCCTCCTGAAAACAAGATGTAGCATCTCAAGAGGCTAACCTCTAATAAATTCGTTTTCAGCAGAAACAAATTTGACGACGACAGGTCTGTGATTGGTCCACTGATCTGTCACTAACTTTAGTTCTTACTTTAGTCCACTTGTCTCCACTTACCTCTCTTCCTTTGCCCACACACCCAACACAGCATTGTGTGGATTTGCTGTTCATCATGAGACTGGGGTCCACATTCAAGATTTCCCGCTGCTTAACAGAAGGTTTTTTCTTGCTGCCATATTGGAGGGATTCATGATTGGCTATTTGGATTCATGTTAGCGGTTGGATGTATATATTTGTATATATATGTATATGTGTATTTTTATATGTATATATGTATCTATGCATATATGTGTACCCATAAAATGAAGATTTTTGTGCTCTTTTGTAAAGTGTCTTGAGATAACACTTGTTATGAATTGGCGCTATACAAATAAAGATTGATTGATTGATAATCCCTAGGGGGACACAGGGGTCGTGTCCCCCCCCTTTCGTAAGGTTGTCCCCCCAAAAAATCCTGTTGTAAACACAAATAAAAGTTTTCTGCAAAGTATAATAACGTTTGTTGACGGTACAATACAAGTCACGCTTCTTAAAAACACACAGTTTGACAATTTGAACAATTGAAAGATTTCAACCCCCCCTCCCCCGGATCCTCGCAGTGGTTTGGTCCAACTGTTTCTCCCGGGGTGGCTGCTGCCACACACAAAGACAGAGCACTGCCACTGAGTAAGTAAGTATATTAAAACACTGAACGCTTAATAAGTTACAGTATTAATCACTGAACGCTTGTTCAACAAGCACACACAGAACATGAAAGGCAACATTTCAGCTCCTTTGTCCAAAGTCTGCCGGCATGTTTTAAATCAACACAGCCCGGTATTTAAGCTAATTAAACAGGGTGTTAACTGTTCAGCTGGAATGAAATTTGCACTGCATATAGCACAGCGGTTCATCTTGGTTTGCAATGAATCTGTGAATTGTCCAGACTTTTTTTACTGCAGCTGCTCTCTGCCTGTAGACAGACTGTGACAGTCAGAGAGTCTGACATCCTCATCCTCTCATTTATGACACAAATATTACACTGTTTTAGATTTCTCCAGTAAGATATTGTTGTCCAGATTTATAAATTCATTTATGTAGGCTATTATTACTTTGAGTTTGATGTTCGATTATAGATTTATTGATTTAAAAAGAAAGTAGTGATAACTTTGAGTTAGATGTGCACTTGAACAGATCCTTTTTCTAATCACATTCTGACTGTGAATGTCCACTCCTGATTGTCCTCCAGTTAAAATCAACACTCTTTACATTAATTTTCAAGTCAGATGATTTTATACTGTATATTTACTTCATGTTGTGGACTTGTAGCCTACACATTAATGCAAAAACATTTTTCATTTACTGAAGGAAATTAAATCTTGGCTAATTATTAGGTGAGTTGAATGGCAGAGAAAGAAATTTCCGTTGCACGTTATGATTTAAGCTTGTAAGGTTTGTGTATTTTTAAGTTTTGTGGGGCATTCACATTTTGTTTTGTTGCTGCTTGTTGACAGTTTGATAAAAACATATTTTTGAAGCATAGTTTTAAGTAGTTTGGTTATTTATTGAAGTATTTCTTCTATTTTTAGAACTTGTATTGAGTTCTTGTAAAGCTGCTGTAGTGTTCATAGTGAGCAAGGAAGTTCTGTTAGGTCACATATGGTGAATTGACAAATACCACCCAATACCACTCTTTGGGTTGCTGGTTTAGCACAAACAAACCTGCAGACAGGTAGGAAATAGACTTATAAGGAACAATGACATCATTACAGTCTTTGTTAAATATCACTATGTAAGACATTTAAGAAAGGGTCAGACACCAGAGCAAAAACTGTGGTATTTATTTTTATGTCCCCCCAAAAAAATACTCTCTGAAATTTTACTGTTTATTGTCCCCCCCCCAACAATGAAGAGGGATTTTCGCCCCTGTCTGTAATCAGGCAGTTCCACCCTTTCGAGCTCCCACCCACAACGATTGTGAGCGTCCCAAAGCAGGGCGGCCCAATCAGAGTCCTTTAGAGCAGGAAGAAGAAGGAGCTACAAGAGGGACAACAACAGGAAGTGACCTCACATACAGAGATTAGCATAGATGCTAACAGCTCAGTAGCAGTTTTATCAGATCTGGACCACATTTCTTAATTAAATGAAAAACAAACATCAACACAACAAACTTCTCTATAGACAGGATATTATCGCTCCACAATCAACATGTTTTGACGAGACTTTGTTTTACAAAGTGGCTCTTCTGAAACGCAGCAGCTCCCATGTACGACATTACCTGATTGGCCAATGACTGATGGAACAACCATCTAAAGCCTGGCTCACACTACAGGATTTTAAAATTTCATAAGATTCTGAAATCAGGTTGTATCACACACATAAAGAGAATCTTGACAGATTATCTTCTCTTAAATCTTAAGCACACACACACTACAAGATTTGAAAATCGTGACCAGCGCACACTACAGGATTTCATCAAGATTATTGGACCAGAGAGACGCTCAACGTGATCCTATGTCATCTCACCAAGGAGATGACGTAGGATCATGTTGAGACAAAAGACTAGACTATGGAGACTAGTGCGGCAGTTAAACAAACAAATCATTATTCCTTCTCGCTTATTACTGTTTTCTAGTAACATGCGCTTGTATGACTGATGTATACAAGCAATATCACATGAGAGCGAGAGCTGTTGTCCTTGATATCAGCGCTGGGGTGATTACCTGTGGCACTCTGCCACATTATTATCTCACCTGGAATATTTAATGCGGATGCAGTTTCTCTCCAACACTTGTCCTTTTCACATCGGTTGTGATAATCTCTGCATGAAACGTTGTACAAACATTTGTGGTCTTGCCACAGGTCGACAAGACTGTCCTCCATCTCCGCTGTCCATCTCACCCATACGCTCTTTGTGCTCACCATTCTTGCCTTTGATAACTCCTGTCTTGCGGTCATTTCCGGTCATCGTAGGCGGCTCTCTCTGATTGGCTACTGTCATCCTCAGCGAATACGAGGTTGCGTAATCATCCAGATAAATATCAAACATGTTTGAAAATTATCGGGGCAGCTCCGACGAGTCTGTGAGACGATTGTGGGGCTTAAGATTGATCTGTCACCCGCTCACACTAGAAGATAATCTTGGTCGAATGCCGGGGCTGATTTTGGTCCCCTCTGGGTTAAATCGGGCCGAGAATCCTGAAGTGTGAACCAGGCTTAATCACCTGCCGGATATGCATTCTCAAACACTTTCTATGGCTTTTTCCCAGATGGACTGGTGAAATACATTAAATGGTCCCTCTGGTGTGTCAGGTTAACGTACCTGGCCAGTGAAGTGCATTCTGACTCTGAAAGGATAATAAAATGGAGAAATGAAAAAGTGAGGCCAAGCTGTGGCCAGTGTTGAGGAACTTACTTTTAAAAAGTGGTGTTTGCTCGTTACTCGTTACTTCTTAAAAAGAACTTTACTTAGTTACCTTCTATGAAAAGTAACTTTTTATGTTACTTGTTACTTTTACGTTGCTTTTATGTTGCTTGACTTTGGGCAGAACCCCATATGTGTTACTAAATTTGTAGGCCTACATAAAGTTCTTCTACAGAGGACATAACAAGTATTTCTTTGCCTCTAATGCTCTTTATTATACAAAATCATGTCACATATTGTGTGGAATGAGAGCTCCTGTCCAGTGTACAAGCAACCTCCAGCTATTTCTTTTTCTAATGGGATATATTACTTTTTTTTTTTTAAGAGAAATCTACATAAAGTGTGTTAATTCTCGTCTCCATTACATTTCAATTTCACAGTGTCAAGCAACTATTCAAAAAAGAAGCCCAACATTGCTCATAATAAGCAGACCTGGCAACTTTGGCTCTGACGCATGCGCCATGTGCATAAATGTGTTTGGGCGCGATAACCACGAAACGAGGAAATGGAAAGGACAAACTACCTACTGCACTCGTGTTTTCTTTATTGTGGGGAGCTGGGAGATAAATAATCAGGGGGGATTCACACAGACAGAAAAGCAAGTCCCAGTAAACAACTGCACGTTAAGAAACAAGCCCAAAAAAAAGCGACTTGCAAGCGACTTCAGAGAAAAACAGGTCCAAAGACACTTATAATGAACAGACTTGGCAACACTGCTCTTGTCTAATGCGAGCTGCTGAGAAGGCACCTTCGATGTCAAATCTGTCTTGCTTCCTTTTAACACAAAAAAGTAGTTACGTGACTGTAACGTGTTACTGTGTTACATACAACACTGGCTGTGGCTACATTCATGTGGAAACAAAACATCCACTATTATCATTATGCACGAGTTTGACTGCAGTTCACATGTTTACAGACATACCCTGATTTATTTATATGTCAGAGTTGTAAACTTCTGTTGTAAAATACCATTAGAGATGTTTAATCAGTTCAAGAAGCTTCAATTTATTAATTGATGTGTTTCATCCTAGTGAACTCAGCCATCTGAGTATCTGATAATGAGAACATCTCTGTGGTCTCACCAGGTTTACTCTCTTTGTCCTTTAACAAAAAGACATGCAGTGTGAAAGAGGGCCGACATACCGTCTTGGTGTCAAACCAAGTTTCAGGTTGGTCATCAATGTGATGCGTAGATGTGTGTAGGCTCATAGTATTTTCATTTTCCATGTCTGATCCATGTGTGATCACTGTGAAGCTCTGCCGTCTTCTCACATTTACAAGAACACATGCTCTGTTCTTCTCCATGACTCACTCTATTACCTCCATCGAGAGAGTTATGTTTGTGCTGTTTGTTTGTGAGCAAGATAACTCAAAAATCTCTAAACAGATGTTGATGAAATCTTCAGGAACTATGGGTCATCAAACAAGGAAGAAGTGATTAAATTTTGTTGGTGATCTAAATATGTCTGTTGTTTCAGATATTTTTTACAGGATTTGATGATGTTGTGAGTTAGGACAGTTTTCCACATTTCAAATAAGAACTCATCAGCAAATTACAAATTCCTTGTGGAGTTTTGTGCTCTCGGAGCACTTCTAGTTTCTCCTGCAGTGTACAGCCCACCAAACTGTCTCTTCTGATGCCTCCACTCTGGAACACCCACCATCAGCTCTCATCCTTCACCTAAAGTGAGGAATCTGAGCAGCTTGAGCACCATCATGTGAGATGATTTCAGACAAATTCAAACAACAGCTACCGTAAATGCTAGAACAGATGTGTCTCTTGGACATAAAGGCATCACAAGTTGCACTGTTGGAAACTCAGGTCAAAATCAGCCTTAGTCTGGATTGGACCACAACTTGTTCTAGAGTTGGACTGGGGTATGCCTTTTTGCACTGCAAAAACTCAGATCTGGGCGAGTGTGTTTGTCTATTTTTAAGTCAGAAATATCCAAAACACTTATTCTAACCCACATTCACTTAACAAGTCGAGATAGACACCTTACTTTAAGAATTAAAAGTCAAAAATAAGGCATTGAGTTGCCTGTAATGATAAGGAAATATCTGCAAATGAAACAAGGAAAGGCTCTTAAATTAAAGTTTAACATCTGCTCTGGAGACAAAATTTCATTTTAAGAAAACTTTCTAGTTAAATGTGTCTTGTTTTATTGGCATATTATTTTACTTATAACAACTAACTCAGGCCTTATGTTTAATTTGCATATTCTCAAATAAGTTTCAGCCCTCTCCAAACACTGTCTATGGGCTCTTTCCCAGATGGACCGGTGAAATATATTGAACGGTCAGGGAAACATCCTGAGGCCACAGAGAAAGATTGTGCCTGTGAACTGTTTTTATCATCACTTACTGACTGAGCTGAAAAACAAAGAGCTGTACATGTGGAGATCATCGTGCTATGGTCCACGCCCTCCACTAATCCTGCTGTGGACATGAACACAATATGAGACTTTGTTCTGGTGTAAATATGACGCTTGTTGCTCTAAGGAGGTGAAGAGCTTTAGTCTGTGGTCAGATAATCCCAGGTGAGTCAGCATGCTCCCTCCAGGATGTGCATCCTGTGACCATTATTGACAGAAACTCTGACATGTTAGTTACGTGTCAGTGAATACGACTCTCCTGCTGTGTAATGATTCTGAGTATGTCTGAGTCCATGTCCGCTCACGGAGACAGGGATTTGTCTCCTCCCATCAAAAACAATGATCCCTCCAATTGTGAAGTTTTCAAGACATCTCCATCCATCAGAGAAAAGCAGGAATGTCCTGAGAAGCAGTGAGGTCTATCAGGTGCAACAGTCTACAATATTATTGAGTCTGTAAAACTGTCTGTTCACCACAATCACAGAACTACAGGGTTTCTGCAGACAGCCTCTGTTGGACAGACCAGGAACTGCAGATTTTGGCACTTTAGCACTGCCTTCATTTTCCAGAACTGGAGGTTGCCACTTGACTGAGGCATATCTGATGAGCTAGTTCTGATACTTAAATGTCAGATATCAGATATGCCCTATGCTTTCATCCCTTCCCCTTGCCACTCTGTTTTGAGGGACAAGGGGTAAAAAGAAGAATTAGGATTCACCAAAACTCTGTGGCACAATTTACCTAAGCTGCTACTCAATAGATAGGAATCTCTGTCTAGACTGGGGAATATTTTTTCCAGCAGCCCTGATTAACATTTACTGAATGTCTTGTTAAGACCCTATGCATGAAAATGAGTGATAAAATGACCAGTTGGTGGTAATATATATTGATCGGCTATAAACCTAGGCCAGTATATTATGTAAAGTTTAATATTATTAGTATTATTATCAATTTTAGTATTAGTATAGTATTTTTATTAATTGCATTTTAATCATATTGAGGCTAGTATTTACATTTATTTAAGATAAGAATAGATAGTGATGTAATGTAGTTTACCATTAAGACCAAACCATGTCTTTATCTGCTTGTGTAATGGATTTCTTAAGCTTAAGCAGCTTGGCTATCATAAGCATCCGTGCAGAAATGACACATCAGTTGTTATGATGACTTCACTGATGACTTTGCATCCAGAAAATGCCGACATGTACATGTTTACTTCAGATTTGTTTAATTATTTATTTCAGTTTAGTTATTTTTATTTAGTATTAATTTATTTCAGGTTGAAGTTATTTTTATTTAATACTTATCTATTTAAGGTTGAATTTTTCTATTTATTATTATTAGTATAACTATTTTTTTTAATTTGACCCATACAGCCAATAAAGGTTGTCAAGCTAAAAGCTAGTATGTTGTTGTACAGTCACTTTGTACCTGTGATATATATGGGATGGTGGGGAGCTCCGAATAAAATTTCGCTTTGGGCCCAATTTAGTCAGGGGTGGCCATGGTCAGGGATGTTCTCTTTTAGAGCTTTGTAGTCTCTTCCTCTATCTTGTATCTGTCAAGGCACAAAGCTAGGTTTGTTTAAATCCTTGATAGTCCCACATGCAGATCTCCCTGTGCTCTCATTGGTCAATGTCTCTGATGTGGAGGAACAGATCGTAGGAGGTAGGACAAAAATCGAACCTGCTTTCTGTCGCAGAAATGTGAGGCGTCTCAGACTGGTCTGTTGTTGTCAGTCAGTATGACACACTTCACGAGATGGAAAAAACTATTTTCGTGGCCGACGGGCCCAAAATCCTATCACTGTCAAGTCAGAGCATAATCATTCATAAACCATATAGTCTAACCCGTCATCAGTTTTCACAAAATTAGCTGCAGTGTTCCTTTTAAGAAGTGTTGGAACAGCTTTGAAACACACTTGTCGAGTTGTGTTTGAATCAACAAAACTCTAAAGGCTCCTCCGATAAACAAACTGATGATGTTTCTCGACTTTGTCCAGTTCTTTCTTAAGTTGGTGGTTTTGCACCAAGTTCTTCAAATTTCCTGCAAATTTAAACACTTATTTTTTCACAACAATAACAAAAAGCTCAATGCATCTGACTTTAGCTCACTGACGTGTCTATAAAAGCTATTAATTATATGGTCTCAAATTTGACTTGGTAAACAACTACAAATCCTTGTCTGTCGATTTCATCCCCTCAAAGAAACATGCAAACCCATCTGAGGTCATATCATTCGTAACATGTGAACCCAGCCTGTTAATTAAATATCAGACTAACGTGAGTCTGAATAATCACACTCTGACGCCTTGTATTCATGAAGGCTTGTGGTCAGAGCGTCTGTTGACCATCGATCCGATCCGAGTCTTAGCCTGTGATGATTTCATTAAATTGATCATCAGGATAAATAGAACTTAAACTGAGTAAATACTCTTATTTAAGAAGACTGAATCCCTTGGATCTGCAGCCTGGTGAATTTCAAAGGCTCTGAAATATCACCTAACACACTCTTTGTTTGTCTGAGGGTGCAGCCTCAGAGCTCTGAGGCCAATCTGTCATCACTGTGGACGCCCAAAGAAAAACACCATCCACTGAAACAACACCCACTTATCAAACCAAGTAGTGTTACACACTAAAAGCAGCTGGGTTATTTTGTCTGCTCAGCCGCAGGGTTATTGAAATGTTCTAACCATTATGGGTTATTTATATTGGATTTGGGTTATTTTTGTGCAACTCATACGCTGAGTAAAAATCCATCATCCCATCATACATTGGTTGACTCAGCACCTGGCTTGTTTGCCCTGCAAACGTCATCACGTTGACAGATGTGCTCCATATTGAGTTCACACACCACTCCAGTTAAAAACAGAGTTTCCAGTCAGTTTCTATGCATCGAGCGCCCACGCATATTACCACCGGAGGGGTATTTCACAAAACCTAGATAGGGAATTAAGCCAGGATTTTCCAGTTAGCCTTGATGAATATAGCTGTGATTTGGTTTCACTAAAGCAGAAGCACATAAATTACCATGGTGATAAGGGTCAATCCCAATTTTACCCCTTAGCCCTTGGTTTTGCGTGTTCACATCTAAGTGAAGGGGTATCCCAACTCTCTGTAAGGTTAAGGGGAAGGGCTACACAGCCCTTGAAACAAAGACAAACCAGGACCTCACTTGAAGGGGTATGAGAAATTACCCATAATACACCGCACCCACTGACAAGATGGCAGAGCAGAGACCGAAGGAAGCGCATAATTATAAGCAATTGTTAAATAATCAAGTAAATATTAATCATTTTTTAAACTGTTGGTCATATTCTAAAATTGCCGTTTATATCAGGCTAGTTTCCACAGCTTTAGCCACAGCTATTTTCGCATCTGCCTATGACACGGCCAGTGAGTGGCTCTGGCATTTGGATAGAGTATTTAACAAATATATGTAGTTGAAACAACCCAGAATATAAATCAATACCCAGCATTTGGGTAGAGTATATAACAAATACGTGTGCTTGGAACAACTACATATGCCAGCGGTGGTGCAGTGGGATAGTGCGTTTGGTCAGAAATCGGGAGGTTGCAGGTTCGAGCCCTGCTCCGGCGAAACATGGTGAAGTGGGCAAGACACTTAACCCCAAGTTGCTGTGTCAGTGGCGTGTAAATGGGTATGATAGGGCGTGAATGTGTGAGTTGATATTGATGGATAACTGACATAGAAACTCTGTATCATCACTGATTGAGTGTCAGAGTGAATGGGTGTGAATGGCTAAATGCAACCTGCAGTGTAAAGCTGCTTTGAGTGGTCAAAAGACTAGAAAAGTGCTATATAAGCAAGTCTATTTACCATTTACCAAATTAATTCAACCCAGCATTTGGGTAGAGTATGTAACAAATATATGTTGTTAAAACAACCCAGAATAAAAATGGATTTGACCCAGAATTTGGGTAGATTATACAACAAATATGTGCGGTTAAATTTACCCAGATTTGCAGTTAATTTGACAAAGAATTTGGGCAAATATTTAACTCATCTGTTGGGTTAAAATGGACCAACCCCTCTTGCTGGGTCAAAAATAACTACCGCTGGGCTGGCGCTACAATGAACCAGTGAGTGGGTTATAAAAATGCCCAAATTGGGTTATTTTTAACCCACCAGTTTTTAGTGTGTATTCAAAGATCGCGATCGGGAATTAAACTTGACCTTCTTATGGAAGAGGATTAGGGCCAGGCAGAAGAAATGTTTTATTTTGTGTTACACATCTTGAGAAAAAGTCGAAATGATGTGAAAAAAGTTGGAATTGAATGTCCAGATAAAAGCACTGAATGTCTGGATTAAATTTTATCTTTACTTCAGTAAAACATAAACCTGTGTTAACAAAATGCCAGGTACTGTAGCCCACCGGGTGAAGCTTTACTTCAGAATCAGATGTTTTACCCAAGAAATTCTCTCTCTCTTGGAAAATAAGCAGAGTTGCCAGTTTTGCTAATTATAAGTGACTCTGGGCTTCTTTTTTGAAAGATTGCTTGTAAATATTGGTGGTTGTGTTTTTTGGGCTTGTTCCAAAAGTGTTCACTCTACTACCTATATAAGCCCAGTTCAGAAGTTACACAAACTATTTTCTCCCCCTCCAAACACAAATGTAAATTTTACTGTAAGAAGAGGGGCAAAAATGATGTTTCCACCAAAAAGAAATCCCTATAGCCATAATTAAATTTATTTTAATGTAGCTGTTATTGTTTCCTCCATAAAAAAGCTGTAGAGGATCAACATAAAACTTAGATAAAATCCTGACTATGTCTGTTTGGTTACAAAAATCAAGGATAGACAGACTTTTAGCGATAACAGAGTTATAAATACCAGGTGTCCCTCCTTTCGCTTCTGTATAAAGAAAAAAAGGTCCCACCTCCAAACAAAAGGATGTTGAAAAGTAAATTAAGTGCCAAATAAGAAAAAATGTCACTGTGAAACTGAAATGTAATGTAGATGAAAATCAAAACACAATTTATGTAGATTTCTTGAAAAAAAAGCTATATATGTATATATATATTTATATATATACATATATATATGTATATATATATATAGATAGATACATATATATTTATATATATATATATATATAAACTCCCTGACCAGTGAAAACTCAACACACCCACCCACACAGATTTAAATAATAATAAATAAATGAAACTGTAACTGTCCCAGTTTCGTCATTTCGTCTTGTTAACTTTTTATTCATCTTTATCACAGAGCTGGAAATAACCCTGGGCTTTATTTCAGAAATCTGGTCACTTTATTCAAAATGCAAAAAGTAGAAATAGGAGTGAGAAACAAGAAAAGTTGAGCTGGCAGTTTATTGAAAACTGCATTTAAACTCAACATGCTTTTGTCAGCAGATCGAAAGTTTAAGAGCACAGCCTTTAAAAGACAAAATCTGTGCAAAAATGTGGAGTCCATGTCATTTTCTGTCAGGTATTCGCACTGCCATGACCTCCTGATGGCAAAGGCAGAAAAGCTCTCTCTGAACGTGGTAGGATTGTCGAGCTTCATAAGCAAAGGATTTCCCAATGCATCATCACTCCTGAGGCTGGACACAGTCAGACAGTCATTTTGAATTCTTAAAAGATCCTGAGGGTTATTGAACAAAAAAGTCAAGTGGGAGACCCACAGAGACCCACCGGAAGATCAGATTGACTGTCCATCAACACACAGGACGATCCTTGACCCAAATTAAGGCCATTACTGGTACTGACTGCAGCCCAATAACCAGCAGACAACATCTGTGAAGGAAGGGCTTAAAAACGAAAACTCCTCAAAGTCCCCATCTCCTTAAACACTACAAAACTGCCTGTTTGGATTTTGTAAGGGAGCACCAAACATTGAACACTGAAAGGCGGAATAAAGTTTTATTCTCTGAGGAGAAAATTTAACCTTGATGGTCCTGATGGCTTCTCCACTCAAGGTTGCAAATCTCTGGAGCTATAAGCCTTGAAGGTTCGCCATTGTAAGTCAACGGGAGCAGACGAGTGGCGAAATTTGTCCTTGTGTGGTGAACAAAATGTGTCTCCCAGAAAAGGTTCAGGAGCATGTTTCAGGTCATTTTGAATTGATTAGCTGTCTGAAGAACATGTTTTCCATCAGTTTATACAAAGTGCAGTGTTCCAATAGATCCATCTTTGCCATCTCAGTGGTTAAAGTTAGTAAAAGGTGCCAAGGAGAAGGTTAAATGGGTCTCACCTGGAGAAGCCTGAGAGCACTGTGAGGATCATGTTCTTTGATTTCTCCAGTGCTTTCAGCACCATCCAGCCTCTTCTTCTGAGGGACAAGCTGGAGCACACGGGGGTGGACAACCACCTATTGGGCTGGATCCAGGATAACCTTACAAACCGACCACAGTATGTGAGGGCACAGGGCTGTGTATCTGACATGGTGGTCTGTAGTACAGGGGCCCCACAGGGAACGGTCCTGGCTCCGTTCCTCTTCACCCTGTACACTGCAGACTTTATGTACAGGTCAGACAGCTTCCACCCGCAGAAGTTCGCTGACGACTCTGCGATCGTCGGCCTCATCACTGAGGAGGATGACCAAGAGTACAGAGGACTGACCCAGGACTTTATGGACTGGTGCCAACGGAACCACCTCCAGACCAACGCGGGGAAGACCAAGGAACTGGTGGGGGGCTTCCTTAGGCGTAGACCCCCACACACAACACTGGTGAGCATCCAGGGCTTGGACATTAAGATAGTGGTCTCTTACAAATACCTGGGTGTTCACCTGAACAATAGACTGGACTGGTCTGACCACACGAGCGCTCTCTACAGGAAGGGCCAGAGCAGACTGTACCTGCTGAGGAGACTGAGGTCTTTTGGAGTGCAGGGAGCTCTCCTGAGGACCCTTTCTGACCCTGTGGTGGCATCAGCCATCTTCTATGAAGTGGTCTGCTGGGGCAGCAGCATCTCAGCTGCAGACAGGAATGGACTGATCAGCAAGGCCAGCTACATGCTGGAGAAGGACTCCCACCCCCTGCAGGACACTCTGACAGCCCTGTGCAGCTCCTTCAGTGACAGGCTGCATCACCTGAAGTGTGTGAAGGAGCGTTACTGCAGGTCCTTCCTGCCTGCTGCTGTTAGACTGTACAACCAGCACTGCTCCCAGTCACCATAAACTGAGCAAATTCTCCAACAATGTGCAATTTCATCCATGTGCAATCACTTACATCCATGTGCAATTACTTTGTGAATGTGTAAATAATCCTTACAGGATTTGCCTTTTAGTTTTTGTGTCCACGCCAGAATAATGTACATACTGCTCTTTTTTATACTTAAGTCTATTTTTTATTTTATTAACGCTGTCCCCTTTGCTGCTGTAACACTGCAAATTTCCCTGTGTGGGACAAATAAAGGTTTATTCTGTTCTTCTATTCTATTCTAAATAAAACCTAAAAGAAGATGAAAAAATGTCAGGTGTCACATTACAGGTAAGTATGATAATTTATCAGGTAAGTATGACAAGTTGGTAGGTTGGACTCTTTGGTATGACTATGTGGTCACTGGCACTGTCCTTGCTGGCTCTACACAGTCTCAGTCCATTTTGCTCCATTTCAGAAAGTGGGTGTTTAGGTTCAGAGCAGAGAAGATTCTTATTTCAAGGTTTTCGAGGACAGCAATACAGCAGCTCATTAGATGGGTTATATTTTAAAGAGCCTACTTCTGTCGGGGAAAGAGCATAGTCTTTGGTTCTATAGATGATTTTGGAGTCTGTAACCCTTTAGGAACTTCAAGAAAAATACTTAAATTGTGTGCAATAGATTGGATGATAGCAAATTTACCTGTAAAATACATATCATCACTGTCTAGGATTTTCCTCACTCTCTTGCTTAAAAGTGTGGATGTCATAACGTTTGATACCAGAAGACTGTAGGGTCCTTTAAAATGATCTCTAACTGTTTGAAGACCAAGAGGTTTACATCAGTAGGTTGGGAGCTACTGTTGGGGTGTAAGGCCCACAAGGTAATAATCATTGTAGTAGGCCCCTTACAGAATAAAAATAAGAATTTTTCCTTGTGTGTATTTTTTTTTTGTTTTGGTCGGGTGTTGAGCAGAATGATTTTTATGTCAGCTAAGGTGCAAAGGAAAATGGGCATTTCGTAAACTATTTTTTAATGGATATTGTTATTATTTTAGTCACTTTTTCCATCTCTCTGTGTATTATTTTTGGAATTAATGCCTCCCACTGAAAGGATAGAGGCGGGGGGGGGGGGGGTGTCATCGTTTCAAAGACGGTCCAGGAGGATCCAGACGTGACCAATTCTTATTGGGAGCTACCTTAGGAAGTTAACAGAGCTGGTGATCATACCTCAGGCTGTTGTGGCTGGACGGTGGGTCCTGCTGCGGTCTTGTCCACCGTTTTTCTTCCCTTCTTTTTTTCATTGGGATTCAAACCACGAAGGAACTGAGGTAGGACTTGTAACTCCCTGGGGATTACTGTGAACCCAAGGACACTTTCCTTTTAGTTTCTGGGACTGAGTTATTTTTGTTTGTGTGGCAACTCGAGGTTGATATAGGTCAAATTTCAAAATTGGTTTAAGAAGATAATTTGTCTTAGATTATTTTTGGAAAACCAACAACGCCACTTTGGGAATTTCGCCCAAAGAATTAGTTAAAGATCTATTTGAAGCACACAGGTTCGCTTACCTTTAAGGAGCAGGAGACGTGGTTCAAAGTGACAAAAATATTCATTTTATTTCAACAAAACAACAATCAATAAAAACATACCAAGCTTACCAAGGAAGGGCAGACCTTTTCCAGGGGCTGAGGCTTACCGACAGCACATGAGTCGAGGAACAGGGTAGGGGTATTCCACAGGAGAAAAACACCCCAATCACACGTGGCAAGCACACGAACACTCACACGGTGAAATAACTAAGGACCAGGGTACACAGCACACAGTAAAAAGGGAACCACCACCAGGACACCAGAGACCACCACTGTCGGCTCTCAGCAACTGGAAAGGGACAAAGAAAAGGGGGATTAGTGGGTTACACTCAAAAGAAACAACAAAAATACCAACCCAAAATAATAACAAATGATTTTAAGCAATATAGGGGCAGCAACCAATTAACTTAATAAATCAACTCATATGCTGCCAAACCAACAAAAACCCTTGGGTGAAATGAAAAGAATAAACCAAAACCTATACTTAAATAAGGAAACAAAATGTTTAACTAATCCTTAACATATGAATTAAACAAAAGAAAGAATTATTACCTAATTAAAGGGGGACAAAATAAGGGTTTAAGGAGATATGAAACAATTGAAATATAAATCATGGAAACAAATTCAGCCCAAAAAATGTCTCTCCATGAACTCAAATTAACCTCAAACGTAAACAACGTATATAAGGGAAAAGAAATAAGAAAACCCAAGGGGGGACACAAAACAGGAGGAATAAATTAACTAAGGAGTAACCCCACAGTTAACTTAGTCACTCGTTAAAATCAGTCCTTTAAATGTAGGCTGATAAAAGGTCGGCATGTAGGTTAAACGAATAAGATGGTCCAGTCCAGCATGCCATGCACAGTTTACTCCCTGCTCCCTTTCCTCTGTGCAGCCCCAGGCCCCACGCTGTCAGCGTAGGAGCACCAGAGGTGTTGTAGCCGTAGCAGGGCAGAGTCAGGGAGCCACAGACGCAAAGCAGGATAGCTGCAGCAAGACGGCTAAAGCAGGCAGTGAATAACTGCAGCACAGACCGAGGTAGAGCAGAGGATAGCAGCGTCAAAGCTGTGATTTCCTTACGTTATTTTTATCACCGCTGGAGTTCCCCAAGGAGGCACCCGGTCCACACAGCCCCTGTGACAAATAAAATTAAGTTAATAATCTCAGGAGCAGAAGATGAGGGTACAGGCTTGTCATAAGGCACACATACCGATCAGGCTGCGTGAGAGACCACCCACGAGGGAGAGGAGCGAGAGGAGCCCAGCCTAAACTTTCTGGCAGCGACAGCAATCAATGCACACCAGCGGTCATGAGAGCGAGCGACAATTAACCTTGCACCTAAAACCAAGCCAAATTATAGGCAGATCAGCATGATGATCTAACCATTTCTCGTTGTTATCAGCCACTGCTAGCTTACCTGCAGCGGTGAAAGCGTGAGGAGAGAGGCGAGGCAACCCGGAAGTGATGGGATGGCCAGAGCAAGAGGGAGAGGGAAGCTGCCACTACTCCCTTTTATAGAGTGCCCCCGTCAGGTCATTGGCTGACAGGGACCCCAAGTGAACAGGAGAACACAGCTCATGTAAGAGCAAGGACGAAACACATCATCCTGCTACATTAGTAAATGTTGAAAGATGCTGTAAGTTTCTTGTGGATATTAGCTTGTCTGCTAATGCTAGCTTGAATTGTTCTTTTACCAGCCTGACTCAGCCTGATTCAATTAATATGTGTGTGTGCATATGTGTGTGTGTTTATGTGTGTGTTTGTGTGCAAACAGCCAGTCAGCCTCGTGGACACAAGAACATTTTTTAGAAAAAAATGAGCACAGTACAGGTATGACCGTAAGATCAATTGGTATGACTTAATTTCCCAAAGCAACAAACTCTTCTGTTAGAATGATGTAAGATCAATTCAATATCAATGTATATCTCATTGGAAAACACATTATTGGTTGTTATTGGCCTTTTAGTTGACAGTACAACAAGAGACTGAAGCAGAGAGAGGGCTTTATTAATTAGTATTCTTACTAGTATTTTTTCATCAATATGTAATATAACATCTAGTTGACTACAGTATATGTTTGTACGATTGTCAGTTCAAAGAGTGACAGATGAAATATGGGAAGGAGAGGAGACAGTACAAGATCAGGAAGAAGCAGGTAAGAAAACAGACAGAATAGTGGCAAGCAAAACAATAACTGTTAAGATGAGGAAGAAAAACATTCACTACATAATTTAACATTTATTATTGGAAGTTATGTGTTCTCCCACATTAAATGCTTTCCAGATTTTACTCTAAACAGGACATTTTCCTTCTTCCCCGTATCTGTTTAATTTATTGCTTAATTTTACTGTACGAGGAGGAGAATCACAGAGGGAGTCTCTGGGAGATGAGAGAGACAGGCCAGAGAAAGACAAGAAGAGAGAGAGAGAGCAGCTTGCAGGCCACCAAGCCAAAGCAGCAGGGTCTCAAAATATTTCTTATGATTTAGGGGATAAGTGTACTGGTCTTAAACAGGTTAAAATGGCTCAGTACCCACTCACTCATTTTGGCAAACAAAAAGAGCCTTTGATGAAAACTGGCTCAAAAGCATTAAATGGTTGGAATGTTCCTCTTAAAAAATGCTGCTTTCTGCTTTGCTTGTCAGGTATTTGGCAAAAGTCTCACACAGTGAATGATGGAGTCAGTAACTGGCGAAAGGCATTGAGCAAGATTCAGAAACATGAAACCACTTGGTCACAAAGACAGTGTAGTTTGTTGGAACAGCTACAAATCAAGTCTATCACAGGGCAATGTTGTAGAGCAGATAGAGGCAACGAGTGCTGCTGAAATAATTGAAAGAAGGTAGTACCTGGAACCAGTGGAGAAAATCCCTCTTCAATGTTGTGGGGGGACAATAAACAGTAAAATTTCAGAGAGTAATTCTTGGGGGGGACATTAAAATAAATGCTATATATTTGCTGTGTTGTTTTGATACTTTCTCAAATGTCTTGCATAGTTATACACAATACATCAGATCAGTCAATGAAAAATGTTTTGGCCTGAATGTGTAGGCTGCAAGTCCACAACTCTATAAACTAAATATCCAGTGTAAAATCACCTGACTTAAAAAATAATGTAAAAAGTGTTTTAATTGGAGGAATATAAGGAGTGGAAATTAACAGTCAGAACGTAATCAGAAACTGGATGTGTTCGAGTGAACATCTAAGTCCAAGTTATAACTACTTTCGATTTAAATTAATAAAACTGGAATAAAAGTAAAGTAAATAAGTGTTTAAAGAGAATTCTAATATAGTGTGATATTTGTGTCATATATGAGAGGATGAGGATGTCTGTCCTCTCTGACTGTCACAGTCTGTTGCATCAGGCAGAGAGGAGAGGCTGTTTGCAGCCAGCAGCAGAGAAAAACTCTGGACAATTCACAGATTCATTACAAACTAAGATGAAAAGATGTGCTACAAACAGTGCAAAATTTCGTCTTAGCTTAAAAATAAACACCCTATTAGCTGCGTGCTGTGTTAATATAAAACATGCCCGCAGACTTCGAACACAGGAGCTGAAATTTTGCTTTTCATGTTGTGGTTGTTGAAGATGTGGAGTGATAAACAACTTATCAACCATCCTGTGTTTTGATACACTTACTTCGTCACCACCGGTCTGTCCGCCTGCCTCTGTGTGCAGCAGCAGCTACGCCGGTCACCGGGAGAAACAGTTTGGACCAAACCATTGTGAGGGGAGGGGGGTTGTAATCTTTAACAGTTAAAATTGTCTGACAATGTGTTTTTAAGTAGCGTTACTTGTATTGTACCCTCAAAACACATTACTGTACTACCAGAAAAATCTTATTTGAACCGGATTTTTGAGGGGGACAACTTTGTGGAAGGGGGGGACACGTCCCCTGTGTCCCCCCCGGGATTTGCGCCTATGCCTGGAACATATTGTGGCAGTGGCCTGCTTCTTCAGGAAGCAAGGAATAGCATTTAGAGGTCATGATGAAACAGAGAAGAGTAACAATAAAGGGAATTTCTGAGAGTGCATGACACTTTTTTAGAAAGTTTGACCCCTTCTTGCAGAGATATACACCCCCTTCAAACACCATATACATCTCTTGTAGCACCCATTATGAGATGACTGGATGTTGTTCACAAGAAGTAAATTCAACTATTGTTGGCGAGATGAAGGAATAAAAGATGTATGCCATTATGGCAGATGAGGCCAGAGATATAAAGATGGAACAGTTAGCATTTGTGAGGATGTCTGTCCTCTCTGACTGTCACAGTCTGTTGCATCTGTGGAAGGTGCCGATAAAGAGAGGCTTCTTGCTCTTAAAGAAATGCAACAGTTTGATGCTTCAGCAATAACTGCTGAAATTGAAAATCAATTGCGAGAGAAGGGATTTGATCAGTTAAAATGTGTGTCACAGACATATGATGGGGCAGCTGTCATCAAAGGGGCATTTAGGGGTGTGCAAGCCCGTTTTGAAAAATTGTCATGCACATGAGTCAAAACTAGTGTTTTGTCACACATGCAGGACTGTTTCTGAAGCCACAGAACTCTTCAACATGCTGGAAAGAGGAAAGGACTCAGTGATGTTGTAACCGAAATTAATGATGCCTGGTGTGTTAGTCTGCATCATCCACCCTTACAGAGGAAAGCTCTTGTTACCTTGATGCCAAAATCAATGAACACAGGAAACTCGTACAGCAAGTTTTCCCGGACCTGAACTTGAACCTAAACACCATTTCTGGAACACTTCCCACATCTCATCCGCTGCTTTGGGCCACTGGTGGACTTTTGGACTTTACCTTTCGAAGCTAAACATAGCTTTTTTAAGAAAGCGGTTCCTGATAGAGATAATTTCAAAAACATTTTACTAACTTTGTCCCTTATGCTAGCATACTATTTAGATACACCTAGCCTCTTTAAACCAAGAGTGGAAGTGAAGGGAGCATCAGATGCTTCTCTGGACATTCTAGCTGCTTCTGTTAAGCAAGTGATTGAGAGGACATTTCAAACTCTGACCATTGTGTTGCTTGACACAACAGTAAACATACATGACACAGAATACACCAAAGAGAAGTTTGTGTCATTAGGAAGCACAAGTGGACTTCCTGATTTTTGTAAATTTGTTCATGTATTGCTTAAATGTAGCAAGCCATTCTTTGTTGTAACCTTTCTTAGTTTGGTATGTGGAGCACCTCAGATGCTATGAAGTCTGCAAGACACTCTTCAGCTGAAGTTGGCTGAACCTGAAGAGCTCAGCTGCTACATCCCATTGGCAGCATACACTGTGTGGTAGACTCCTGATTTCCCCAAAGCCTTTCTGATTCATTAAGGTAATATTTTGTCATTTACCCCTGCATAGAGGTGGTACTGTTGAAAATTTGGTTTAAAGTTCAAAATGGGGAATTTTCATCAGAAGCTGCGAATGGCTGGATGCCCTGAGCCAAATCAATGCACAAAACACTGAAGTGGGCCAAAAAGTGAGAGGTGAATTTTCTTCCAAATTTTCCACAGGGAAAACCGAAAATAACCTTGACACAGAGAGATTGATCATGGTCAGTGAGATAAAGAAAAGAAAGATTGACTGGAGATAGATTGGTAAAATGATGCAGAACAAATTCTCTTTCCAGGAAAACAGTAGTGTAGTGTTAACCTGCCTCTACCTACAGTCATCAGATAAACTCTTCAGTAACGGTCGAGTGTGCTTGTTGTGACTCGTTATTTTTTTCTTTTTTTTTTTTTTAACCGTGTTATGTTATGTTATCTATTTTTAGACTAGGATTAGCACTTCAGCTAGCACTGTAATTTTCAAAAAAGAAATACATACAAAAATAAACCACAGGGCACATGTGCGACCCACCGCAGAAGTGCTTGTAAGTAGGTCAAAAACTAGGCTAACACTACCCATTGACTCCCAGTGTTTGAGCTAAGCTAACTAGTGGTGGGCGACCTCTGCTCTACTAGAGCTCAACACAAAGGAAGAGGACCATTCTTCTGCTTGGCCTTTCTTTTCTTCTCAAGGAAAATCAATCTCAGTTTTTCAAAACTGTGGAGGTAAGCATTGTTCTTTTGTTTTTATATTATTGGTGTCAAGGTTTAAGTGGGCTGTAGGCTATGAATTGTCAGACCAACCCAAACAGAAACAAAAAGGTGCCTGACAAAAGATGTATAGTTGATTTAAATGAAAAACTATAATTCACTGATTACTTTTGAATTTTACAATTCTGAAATAGTATTATGAATAAAAATGTTGATTGTTTTATTAATACCTTAAAAAATAGAAAAGGGGTATCTATGTTAAAAACTATGAATATCTATTAACATATTTTGTATGTTTTTGTCTCATAAATACAAAAACAGAAATCTTTTTCAAGAAATCATCTCAAAACATTTTTTAAATCAAAATCTTAAATTGCTGAATGGCAGTTTAAGAATTTGCCCCCTATTACAGATTTGCAAAGTTCTTTTTGAATGATAATTTAATGAAAATGTACATAATTGTTTTTTCCTGTTTTTATAGGATGAAAAAAATGTCTAAAATGAAAATACATTTTCCACAAAGCAGACATTTTTGTATTTGTTTTCATTTTTAAAAAATGTTTAATATGATACATTAAAAAGTGAATCCATTGAGCTTACATGGTGCAATAACCTGTGGTTCAGTAATGGTCCTCCCATCATCCACTCTTGTATATGTGAACACGTTTGTAGAGGGAATAAGCAGCTACCTGTCTGTGCAGTTGTGTGTGAATATGTAAAAATAACATGGCAGCATATAGCTAGAGGTAAGCAAGCAAACAGTGATGATTAAGTTATTACACAAGTTATTACATAAGTTATTATAAGGTCTGCACAGAAACATTGCCAACTGAAAACTGTGAAATATTGTTGCATTTTGACTGGTCAGTAATATGTGGACAGCGTTTTGGGTGTCGAAAATTTCTTCCCCCACCACCAGTGCTAGTGATGCCATTGCAACCATCATGATGACCACTAACACCAACGTTTGTGGGGCTAACAACACCAATGCCAGCGGGGTACCAACTTATATGCCAGTGTGATGAGTGCTCCCAGCCCTGCTAGCACAACTACCACCTCCAACTGCGCAAGCAGGGCTAAGTGAACCACCAGCAGCGTGTGCAGGGCAAATGCGAGTCAGCAGCCCAGCGGCAGCAGCAACTGCCGCCCCTCTAGATGAGCAGCGAGATGCCCCCCTCCAGCAACAAGAGACTGGCTGCAGCGTACCACCTCAGGGCACACTGACGGACACTCCTGAAGTTGTGTTGGGTGAGTTAGAGACTGGTGCCCTGGCTAAAAACCCTGCATTAAAAAATTAAGCTAAACACCACCCTCAATCAAGGTAAAGCAATCTGGGACCGTGATATAAACCAAAGGGCCTGCTTGGTGGTTATTTAAACATTCAGAGCATCCTACCCAAGTGTGATCAAGTTCACCATCTGTTAAGTAACTGAAACACTGACTTGTTATGCTTATCTAAGACCTGGTTAAACTCAAACTCCCTGATGACTGGGCTGCATGTACCAGGCTACAATATATTTAGGAATGACCAGAAGGGGAGAAGAGGTGGAGGAGTAATGTTACGTAAGAGATCATTTAAAGTGCAAAGCAAGGAAATGTACACATTACCTTGAATGTATTGCTCTTTATATAGCTCTCTATCCACAAATGACCTTGACTCTAACTGGGATGTCTAGACCCCCTTCAGCATCCAATGTGCTTTATGAGGAGTTGCAGTCACTACTTACGAAATGTGACACAATGAATAAAATCATACTATTTGACAATTTAAATATAAACTGACTATGATAGGAACAAATAGGAAACATTTTAAATCACTAATTATCAAATTGAATATGTCTCAAATAATAAAAAGGCCCACCAGATTATCTGGTTCCTCTGAAACCTTCATAGATTTTGTTGTCCCAAACAAGCCTGAGCGAATTCTGAAGTCCTTTAAATTACTATCTGGTCTATCAGTACATAACTTGATCTTGTTCTCCTGAAAACGACTCAAAAACAGATAAATCCAAAACAGTGTTGGCATTTATTAAGAAAATTAAAATTAAACCATCAAAAAAGAACCATCTCCCGTGATTAAATGAAAATTTTATGGTCACTGATGAAAAGAAGAGACCATACAACTTCTTTTTGTTTTGTATTCATGTCTTGCCTCACTCCTGAGTTCATGATTTCCGCTTCCGGCGCTGCTGGAGTGGCTGCCGGTTACAGCAGCTCCTGCTCGTTTGAGTGTTTTCCTTTGTTTTTTTAGTTACTTTTTGTTAATTATTTTAACTTATTAGTTTTCACAATGGAAACCAGAGTGTTTGGGCTTACTCTGGTGGTTCTGCTGTGTTTTTCACTGCTTTCCACCGTGTCTGGAGATACCGTGAGGAGCCATGGTCCTATTGTTTACAGTAGGGATCAGCTGTTAGCGCTCCGTAACACGGAGGTGCTACCCCAGGAGAGACCCGACGTACCTCGCGAGCTGAGGAGGAGGAGACGGGGGTGCCGTGCCGGAGTCCGTCGTCGAGCCAGGAGGAGAAGATACAGACCCGTCCTCCCGTCTGTTATTATGGGGAATGTGAGATCTCTCCCCAATAAGATGGACGAGCTGGTGGCGCTGACCCGGCATCAATCGGAGTATCGGGAGTATAGCATCCTGGTGTTTACAGAGACATGGCTAACCACGCTAACCCCGGACACGGCCGCTACACTGGATGGCTTCCATCTCTCGCGGGCGGACAGGACAGTGGAGAGCGGTAAGAGGAAAGGAGGGAGGCTGGCAGTATTTGTGAATGATAGATGGTGTAACTCGGGGCACATCACTGTCACGGAGCAGATCTGCTGTAGAGACATTGAACTGTTAGCTGTTAGCCTGCGGCCATATTACCTCCCGCGCGAGTTCTCGCATGTTATCGCGATAGCTGCGTATGTCCCGCCGTCTGGTAATGCCGTAGCCGCGTGTGAGATCCTGCACTCTGCAGTAAGCCGGCTACAGACCAAACACCCTCAGGCCCTCCTCCTCATCTCTGGTGACTTTAATCATGCCCCTCCATCCTCCACTCTGCCCACTTTCACCCAGTATGTTACCTGCCACACCAGAGACAATAAAATACTGGACTTACTGTATGCAAACACCAAGGATGCATACAAGTCATTACCCCTCCCCCCCCGGGGAGATCAGACCACAACTTGGTTTATCTCCAGCCTGTGTACAAACCCCTTGTCCATAGGCAGCCAGCTGTGACCCGTACAGTGAAGAGATGGTCTGAGGAGACTGAAGAGGCTCTGAGGGACTGTTTCGAGTCAACTGTGTGGGAGGAGCTCTGTGATCCTCACGGAGAGGACATAGATAACCTTACGGACTGTATCACTGACTATATTAACTTCTGTGTAGAGAACACTGTACCCACCAGGACTGTACGGTGCTTCTCAAACAACAAGCCCTGGATCAATCCAGACATAAAGGCTCTCCTGAAGGAGAAGAAGAGAGCCTTTAGGTCAGGAGACAAGGAGGAGCTGAAGGCTGTGCAGGAGGAGCTGAGGAGGAAGATCTGAGAGGGGAAGGACAACTACAGGAAGAAGATGGAGGACCAGTTGCAGCATAGAAACATCAACGGAGTCTGGAGGGACCTGAAGACCATCTCAGGCCACAAGGAGCCAGACTCTCCAGCTGTGGGGGACCAGAAGTGGGTGAACGATCTAAACCTGTTCTTCAACAGGTTTGACCAGACACCGGCCCCTCCCCCCACCCTGCTAGCCCTGCTGCAACTCCCCTCATCTACATCTCCAGGTCGTTGTCCCACCCTAACCTCCTCCCCCCTTTCCACGACCTCCAGCCCTCAACCACCAGTTTGCCTACCAGCCTGGCATCGGGGTGGATGATGCTGTCATCTTCCTCCTGAACAGAGCTCTGTCTCACCTGGAGAAGCCTGAGAGCACTGTGAGGATCATGTTCTTTGACTTCTCCAGTGCGTTCAACACCATCCAGCCTCTTCTCTTGAGGGACAAGCTGGAGCACACGGGGGTGGACCACCACCTATCGGGCTGGATCCAGGATTACCTCACAAATCGACCGCAGTATGTGAGGGCACAGGGTTGTGTATCTGACATGGTGGTCTGTAGTACAGGGGCCCCACAGGGAACGGTGCTAGCTCCGTTCCTCTTCACCCTGTACACGGCGGACTTCATGTACAGGTCAGACAGCTGCCACCTGCAGAAGTTCTCTGACGACTCTGCGATCGTCAGCCTCATCACCGAGGACGATGACCGGGAGTACAGAGGACTGACCCAGGACTTTGTGGACTGGTGCCAACGGAACCACCTCCAGATCAACGCGAGGAAGACCAAGGAACTGGTGGTGGACTTCCGTAGGCGTAGACCCCCCCACCCAACACCGGTGAACATCCAGGGCTCGGACATTGAGATTGTGGACTCCTACAAATACCTGGGTGTTCACCTAAACAATAGACTGGACTGGTCTGACCACACGAGTGCTCTCTACAGGAAGGGCCAGAGCAGACTGTACCTGCTGAGGAGACTGAGGTCTTTTGGAGTGCAGGGAGCTCTCCTGAGGACCCTTTTTTGACTCTGTGGTGGCATGAGCCATCTTTTATGGTGTGGTCTGCTGGAGCAGCAGCATCTCGGCTGCAGACAGGAACAGACTGGACAGACTAATCAGGAAGGCCAGCTCAGTCCTGGGGTGCCCCCTGGACTCAGTGCAGGTGGTGGGTGAAAGGAGGATGCTGGTGAAGCTGGCATCCATGCTGGAGAGGGACTCCCACCCCCTGCAGGACACTCTGACAGCCCTGTGCAGCTCCTTCAGTGACAGGCTGCGTCACCCAAAGTACGTGAAGGAGCGCTACCGCAGGTCTTTCCTGCCTGCTGCTGTTAGACTTTACAACCAGCACTGCTCCCAGTCACCATAAACTGAGCAATTATCGAACAATGTGCAATTACAATGTACAATTACTGTGCATCTCTACTGACAATGTGCAATTCATCCATGTGCAATCACTTACATTCATCTGCAATTACTTGGTGAATGTGTAAATAATCCTTATAGGATTTGCTTTTTAGTTTCTGTATTCAAGCCCTTTTTATATTTATACTGGTAGGATAATGTAAATACTACTATTTTTCATGCTATTTTTTATACCATTTTTATACTTATTCTTTATCAACGCTGTCCCCTTTGCTGCTGTAACACTGCAAATTTCCCCGTGTGGGACGAATAAAGGTTTATTCTATTCTATTCTATTCTATTCTTCTATGACAAGCAGAAAGACTCCATTCTTTCGACTGTGTGTGCAGTAACAATGAAGAGACGGGCAGAGCTCAACCACCGCTAATTAGCTAAGCTGAAATACTGGTCGTCAATGGGAAGTGTAAGCCTGTCTCGCAAGAAATACATACTTACTCACTTTTCTGTGAAGTTAATGAGATGGTTTGAATCATACCTCTCATCAAGGACTCAGTGTGTTAGGGTACACAACTTGAAATCAGCATCACGCCACAACAACTTTGGGGTTCTTCAAGGGTCGGTTTTGGGCCCATTGCTTTTTAGTATGTTTATCAATGACCTCCCAAGTTGTGGTCCATCTGTTATCTGTCAAATGTATGCAGATGATGCCCCTTATTGTTTGCTCCTGTACTCGTCTCTGGTTCTTTTCTTGTAGGCCTGGGATCTTTGGTGTAGACTGCATTGGTGTAGACCACCTACTGTGGACTCACAAAGCTTCAATTACACAATAACAAATATCTGGCCCATTCCTTTAGTCCCAAAATTAAATACATGGTAGTTCCTGCAAACAGCACACATATTAGTATGGCCTTGACAAACAATCATGGACGACCTGCTGCTGTGGACCTGCTCGACTCCAAGTGTTCTATCCTGCAGCAACCATCAACAGAAATCACATCATTTAACATAAATTTACACAAAATGTAACAAAATTTAAAACTATTAGGACACACCCCATCATTCTTAAACATCACAAGGGCACTCCCTGTTCACTTCTCTTTGGGGGTAGACTTGTGCACAGCAGGGAGAAATACTCGCACTATCTGAGACCCTTCAGTCATCTCAGGTTTTATTTTTGCCACATAAAAATCAGAAGAAGAACAAAGAGAAGGATGGCGAGCTAGCAGCCTGTATTTTTGGTTTACCTCCCCCCTGTGGTGGATTTCCCACATCTCTCACCTCAGAGAACTGATCATTTTTCTTTCTCCATCTAAAGAGGAAAAAGACTTCCCCTATTTTCAGTCATGAACTTATATGTGTTATTGTTTTTTTTTTTTGTTTTTTTTTTTGTTTTATTTATTTATTTATTTATTGGGGGGGGGGGGGGGGGGGGGGGGGTTGATTGTTTAGATCATATTCCTTTTGTTGAAAAATCTAAATGAATTATAATTTATTTTTGAACTTATTTCTGTCTCTGTTCCTGTTTTCACACATTCACTTTGAGCTTTCTGAGTTGAACCTGAGTTTTTTTTTATCGAAATTATTTTTCCACCATACTTTCTATTTTTTAAATTAATCTGTGTTATTTGAATTGAACTGAATTTACTTGAGTATTTAAGTAAAACTGTAAGTCAAGAAGTGTTTTACTATAACCAAGTCAAATTAAACTTTAGTTAACTTGACTAAAAACATTTGAGTTTAACAAAGGTTTTGCACTTACTCTTATTTTCTAAAATCCAAAGTGTTTAACTCGAATATATTATTTGAAAATTGTGAATTTGAGTTTGATTAAAGGGGAATTAGGGTCAGGTAGATTTAACCCCAGCTGATGCAATGAGTAGCTTCTCATTTCTTAAACAACCATGTGGAAAGACACATCCTGTGGTCATGGAAAAGATGTTAGTCTGTTTACAAAGGGTCAAATCATTGGCATGCATCAAGCAGAAAAATTATTATATTTTGGCAATATAGTGCATATGTTAAAAGCACAGTTCTGTCAGGGGATACTTGTTAATCCAACCTCTTCTATTGTATTGCTATAATTATAATTATTTTCATAATATTATAACAATTATAATAACATAATTTGATAATATAATAACATATATGCTATAATTTACTGCTATAATTATTAGAGATGTACAGGTACATGCAGTTGAAATATTGAAATACCTGAGTGAACTATGCGTGGTCCCTCTTCAAGCTTGTCAGGCTTTCCAGGTGTCCTCATTTGTGCTCAAGCCACTGTTAATACCCACTCAAAGTGTCTTACCCCCACCTGTAAGGACACTTTGCCTCCACAACACCCTCACCACAGCACTCACACGAAACATAGCCATCACAAGAAACCCCTACTTTGGACTCTACTTTGGCTGCTTTCCACCAGGTTGTCGACTGTCCAACAAGAAACAACAGTACTATTGACTTGCTGTATGTTAATGTGAGGGATGCAGACAGAGTCACACTAGGGAAGTCTGACCACAACCTGGTCCACCTACAGCCAGAATACAACCCCCCGGTCCAAAGGCAGCTGGTAACCACTCTTCCATCAGGAGGTTGTACCCTGAAATGAAAAGTGCCCTGAGAGACTGCTTCAGAGCCATGGCTTAGGATGAGCTGATCAGCCCCCACAGTGAGGACACTGAGAGACTGACACACTGTCTGACAGACTACCTCAACTTCTGTGCAGACGTGGTCTCCCCTGCCAAGACTGTCCCCTGTTACCCTTATAAAAACAAAGCTGTCCTCAACAGGAGGAAGGCCGCCTTCAGGAGCAGAAACAAGGAGGCGATGAAAGCAGCGCAGCAGGAGGTTAAACACTGCGTGAGGGAAGCAAAGGACAGCTACAGGAGAAAGGTGGAGCAGAAGCTGAAAGAGAACATGAGGGAGATCTGGGATGGTGTAAAAACCAGAGATGGAGAGTATAACATGTTTTTTCAGAGACTTTACAAGTCACATCATGACTTGCAGCCTGTGTTATTGATCTGTCCTTCACAGGGCAGAGGTAACACGACTTTAAAAGGTTCTGTGGTTTATTGTTTATATAAAAATGTGGTCAAAATATTGATGTTTCAATACAAAAGGAGATAATTTCTTATAATGCAGGTTGGTACATAAACAGTATATTTCATACTTATCTCAGATTACTTGTATACACTTCACATGCAGTTGTAAAACTGTTTTAGTATGAATAAAGGAAGTCTCATCCATTCATCAGACATGTTCTGCAGCAGAACTGACGGTTACGTTTCTTCTCACAGAGACGGTTGGACCTCATCATCTCGCAGAAAACCTCATTACCTGACAGAGAGAAACACAGCTCTATGAGTGGGTGATAATCTCAGTCTCAGTATTGATGTTGTGGTTTAATAGTGTTTTTATATCTTCAGACATTAAAATAGAACTGATGGATGAAGCTGACGTGGCTTTTAGTTCTATACTCACCATTATTACAGGGTGCATTCTCAACACAAGTCCTGCTGACCAGACTGAAGCCCTCTTTGCATTTAGTACAAGTTGTTCCAGGGCCACTGCATGTTACACAGTTTTCCTCACACCTGGAGGGAAGAGTTGAGGACAAATCAGGAAAATAGAGCTAAGAGCATCTTGTCAAAAGGACGTCATTATTCTTTTAGGGATACGCCAACAGGGCCAGTTTTAGGCAGGCCATAAAAAAGTATTTGCCCCCTTCCTGATTTCTTACTTTTTTGCATATTTGTAACAATTAAATGTTTCAGATCATCACACAAATTTTGAAATTAGACAAAGATAACATGAGTAAATACAAAATGCAGTTTTTAAATGATGATTTTATTTATTAAGGGAAAAAAGCTCCAAACCGACATGACCCTATGTGAAAAAGCAATGGCTCCCCCTTGTTAAATCATGAGTTAACTCTGATTGACCACATTTTTTTGAAAGCTGAGTTCAGTTTCACTGACCACACGCAGACCTGATTACTGCCAGACCTGTTGAATTGGCACTTAAATAGAACCTGTCTGACAAAGTGAAGCAGGCTGCAAGATCTCGAAAACAAACACATCATGCCACGATCCAAAGAAATTCAAGAACAAATGAGAAACAAAGTGATTGAAATCTATCAGTCTGGAAAGGGTTACAAAGCCATTTCTATGGTTTTATGACTCCAGTGAACCACGGTCAGAGCCATTATCCACAAACAGAGAAAACTGGGAACAGTGGACAGCCTTGCCAGGGTGGTCGGCCTACCAAAATTACACCAAGAGCACAACGAGGACTCACCCAGGAGGTCAAAAAGAACCCAGAACAACATCTGAAGAACTGCAGGCCTCACCTGCCTCAGTTAAGGTCAGAGTTCATGACTCAACAATAAGAAAGAGACTGAGCAAAAATGGCATCATGGGAGAGCTCCAAGGCAACAACCACTACTGACCAAAAAGAACACAAAGACTCGTCTCACATTTGCCAAAAAATATCTTGATGATCCCCAAGACTTTTGGAAAAATATTCTGTGGACTGACCAGACAAAAGTTGAGCTTTTTGGAAGGTGTGCGTCCCGTTACATCTGGAGTAAAAACAACACAGCATTTGATAAAAAGAACATCATAGTCAGACATGGTGGTGGTAGTGTGATGGTCTGGGGCTGCTTTGCTGCTTCAGGACCTGGACCACTTGCTATGATTGATGAAACCATGAATTCTGCTGTCTACCAGAAAATCCTGAAGGAGAACGTTCAGTCATCAGTTTGTGACCTCAAGCTCAAGCTCACTTGGGTTATGCAACAGGACAACGACCCGAAACACACAAGCAAGTCCACCTGTGAATGGCTTAAAAAAATTAAATTAAGGTTTTGGAGAGGCTGGGTCAAAGTCCGGACTTAAATCCAATTGAGATGCTGTGGTGTGACCTTAAACGGGCAGTTCATGCTCGAAAACCCTCCAATGTAGCTGAGTTAAAACAATTCTGTGCAGAAGAGTGGGCCAAAATTCCTCCACAGTGATGTGCAAGACTCATCACCAGTTATCACAAACACTTGATTACAGTTATTGCTGCCAAGGGTTGCACAACCAGTTATTAGATTCAGGGGGCAATTACTTTTTCAAATAGGGTCATGTAGGTTTGGAGAGCTTTTTTCCCTTAATAAATAAAATCATCATTTAAAAACTGCATTTTGTATTTACTCAGGTTATCTTTGTCTTATGATGAAATTTGTGTGATGATCTGTGACAAATATGCAAAAAAGTAAGAAAAAACTTCCCAAACTAATTTATAAAAAGCTTGTTTTTAAAATTTATGTCTTTGTTTGCAACTTTACAGCTCAGCTTTAGTACAGTCGGGGTCTGTCAGACACAGGGTATTTGTCCTCAGTCTGTTACAGGCAGTGGACGTGGACACTCATCTCTGTGCCTGTGTGACTGAGAAACGCCCCCTGAATAGGAGGAAGGACTGAACAAATATGTTGTAAGTTATATTTAACGTTACTTTGTTGTATTTGTTATTGTTGTTGTTAATTATTAATTATTAATTATCTGACAGTCACTACGAAAAAATTTGGCAGAACTTGCTGCTTCTTCAGAGTCTTCTGCTCTGTGCTGAAACCTGACACCATAGTCAGGCTCCACCTGGGCTCATTTGCATACTAACAGCTGATTGGATGATTCGTGTCTTGCCTCACTCCCGAGTCCATGACAAGCAGATACACACCATTTTTCCGACTTTGCCTGCAGGAACAAGAAAGAGACAGGCAGAGTTTGCGCACACTCTGCCTTCAGTCATCAGATAAACGCAGTAAAAAACGAGTCACAACAAGCACACAGGACTGCTTAGAGTTGCTGAAGACTTTATTTGATGACTGTGGGCACACTACCCACTGACTCCAAGTGTTTGAGCTAAACTCATTAAGGGTGTGCGAGCTCTGCCCGTCTTTTCCTTGTTACTGCACACACAGTTCAAAGAATGGTGTCTATCTGCTTGTCATGGGCTCAGGTGTGAGGCAAGACATGAAAAGAAAAAAAAAAAAGGCTGCGTATCCCTATAAAAACCTGTGGCACATCCTGTGAGGGACTCCAGCAGCCTCTGCAGGGTAGAATCCAGCAGAACAGGTGTGCACACACATCCACTGCTGCTGCATGAAGCCCTCTGCACACTGAATACACTCCTCTTTGCCCGGCCCTGTGAACACATGCATTCATACACAAGGATTTCATGTCATGCAAAACAAAAATCTCAGAGTCAAAGTTCACAAAAGCCCTGAAATGTTTTTATTTCTGTCAAGGTTCAGCTCATATTGAATAAACACACTGACCTGTACAAGTCTTACAGGAGGAGTGACATGGGCTGCAGGTCATCTCCTCAAGATGGAAGAAGGTCCCAGTGATGCATTCAGGAACACAAGTCATCCCTGCTAAACTAAAAACAATACATCATGAACAGTTCTGAATGTTTGAAACGCAGTCTGTCTGCCTTAACATACCGGTAGCTTCCTCTGCAGGTCGTGCACCTGTCTGCAAACCTCAGACATCTCACACATGGGTCACGGCACTTTAGACAGCGTCTCTGATCTGTCGAGAGAGCACACTCATGTATCAGCATAATAAATGTTTACCCACAGTTTACAGGGAGAGAAGCTCACTTACATTAACATCTATATTTCATGAACAAAATTAGATTTGTTTTTATATCAATCAAACAACATTCTACGAATTGAGCAAACTAGATCAAACCATAAAATTCAGAATACACAAATGGCAAACAGAAATATAGATACATCTTTAAAAACTATTGTATTTTTTTTTTTTTTTTATTACCAATACACTTTTTTGTTCGCACTTTTAAAAAACTTTTGTTGCGTTTGTATTCCAATCTTGTTCTCTGTGCTCCATGGGTTTCTGCCTGCTGATTGGCTCCTGAGTTTTGTGGTGAAAGCTCAGTGGACTTGTAGTAGTCGTGGGCTTGGAGTGTCTCTCTATCTGATACCTGTTCCCCATAGCAGACAGGCTAATGCAGGGGCTGGCAACTTTGGTAGCCAGGAAGGTCAGGTTAAATTAATCCTTAGTGACAGGGGGCCGCATTGTTGAAATTGGAATAATAAACTTGTGGATTTCAGATGGCTTACTAGTTGTTTATGTTGGTTTTACTAATAGTATTTTTAAGGGACTTTTAAAGAGATAATCACAGCTGTATTTTCTTGGAAATATTGCTATTTTAATGTTTTCACGGTAGATTTTTTCCTTCACTAAAAGGAGTTTTTTTAATATTTCAAATTTACTGGTGGGCCATATTGAGAGAGTAGGAGGGCCGCAGTTGCCCAACCCTGGGCTAATGCTAGCATTAGGAGAATGCTATCTTAGCATTACAAAGCAAAGTATTGTATTACTCTTAACTTCACATATAAGTCAGACGATTAGTTGTTATACAATTGACAAGCTAATATCTCAAAAATAATCTGACAGATGTTATAAACTTAAAATTATTTTATATAGTACCTGGTCAGATGTCAATGGGGAAATCTTGGGGGAATGAGTTTGACACCAAGCCTCTGACTTCCTCAGATCCATTGAGCTTTTACGCCAAAACTCAGTAGCCAATCAGCAGGCAGCTTCCTGAGGTCCCCCATGAAAGAATATGTTTTCAGTGCAAACAATTAAAAAAATTTGAGCAAACAAAATTCTGATTATTGCAAACAAAAGTGTTTAAACAATTAGAATACAATTCTTTTGAAAGACTGAATCAATCTTTTGTTTGCAGTTTGTGTATTTTGATCTTTATGGTTCATTTTTGTTTGCTCAATTGTTTAAGTGCTGCTCGATTATACTAATACAAATCTAATTCCATAAAACCAACCAACCCAGAGAGTAATATGGTTGTCATGCACTCACGTGGTTTGGGATTTGTTGGTCAATATTTTGATATTTGACTATGAAAATTAGCAGCACAAAGCCAGGCGAAGGGTGCAAATAGGATGCATTATGTTCCTCGATTGTAGTATATGGTGTCTTTTGGATGTACATAGATCAAACCAATCAGAGATGTCCACTGTTAAGTCTGAATTTCGGATTATTTAATTACTCTCCTTGTATTGTGCCACAAAACTCAAAAAACACACACACAGGATGATATATGAAATATGTTTCAACTCAGATTAATATGTTTAAGCATCCCAGAGCATAAGACACGATTACAAAAAAAAAGAGTCAGACACACTTTACGCATGTATGTAAAAGCGAAACCTTATTAATCATTAAAATCTCTGTTAAAATTTACAGGATAATGCATTTTTTTTGTCTATGATGTGTTTACTGTACAATAAGTAATTGTGTGTTTCAGGCAGTTTATTTTCTCATTGTTCATGCATGAACCCTTGGCTCTGCTGTCTTTTCCTCTCCATGGGCATAACTATCTGTGAGATTGAATAGTATGTATATTTTAGATAAAGCTTTGTTTCTGGGAGTATCGCACGCGCTGGAGTGCATCAGAATAGCACTTAAGAGTGAGGAGTGCTGCAAAAAAAGCCTCTCTCTCAACTCTCTGTTCCATGATAAACTTATTTTCTTAACAAATAAACAATATAAAACTGTGGAGTGTGTGCTGTTGAGCGTCCATTGTGAAACAAGCTCAGCAGAGTGTGTGTTTTAATCACACAAATGTGTGCCAGCCTCTCTTATGTGCCATTGCTTTTTAAACATCATGAGTTCTGGATATAGAAATAATACCTGCAGCAGGCAAAAATTAGAGAAGACAGCTGTACTTTACGCCAAAATGCTTTGTGCCAGGATTTATAACAGAGCCCAATATACTATTACCATGCAATCAATGGCAGTGACATACATTTGCGAATAATAAAAACACAGGCACAAATTTTTGAAGACTAAAAAGGTCAGACTTGCACAGTGTTGCCAACTTGGCGACTTTCTCACTAAATCTGACGACTTTTCAAACCCTCCTGGTGCCTTTTTTCATCAAAAGCATCTGGCGACAAATCTAGCTACTTTTTCTGGTGAAATTGGCAACTTTTCTGGCACTTTGGAGATTTGTGAAAGCACCATCATTCTGCAGTTACTGTCCTCATCGATCAGCGGGTGCCATGGGAGTCCCTCCCTGTCTCAGAGCACTTTCAGTCTCACAGCAGCCCCAACAGCTGCAGTCAGAGCAGAAAGGAGAGCTGCTCCACCTCCACACGCTGCTAATGAATCACACACTGGTGAAGAAGACGCTGATCCCACTATTTACATTAAAAATCTTACAGTTAACATTAAAACTGTTCATGTTTTACTGTGACTTGTAGCTCCTAAGTGGAGCTTGAGGGTAGAAGCTTAAGAAAACAATAAGAAAAACAAACAAAAATAAACAAACGAGCAAAACTTAGACTTAGGGTCACTTTGTGGGTCCCGTACCCAGATAAAGGAGGAGGGTTGTCATTTTTTAATTATAATATTTAAAAATTTAACAATACAGGACCAATTTGATTCATGCAATGTGGGTCCATATTTCTTGAGAAGTGATGGACTATTTCAGTGGTAAAACTAGAAAAGCACTCAGAGAGCGCAGACCTCCGCCAAGCAGCTTCGGTCCACTTTGGTGAAAATGGTCCTATCTGGCAATGTTAAAGAATCCTTTGAAAAATTCCTGGATCCAGACGGTGATCCGGATCACCCCCAAAATTTAATCAGTTCTTCCATATCCCATTTACGACAGTTCCTGAAAATTTCATCCAAATCCGTTCAGAACTTTTTAAGATATTTTGAACACAAACAAACAGACAGACAGACAGACAGATAAACGCCGGCAAAAACATAACCTCCTTGGGGGAGGTAATTAAAAAAAACAAAAACAAATCAAGAATCAACAGAAATAAAATCATTTGTAGTTCTAAACATATTCAAGGTGTTTTTTACTCATCTTTTGTCTCTCCCATGACATTATTCCTTTCCTACAGCATTCATTATAAGATGCAAATTGCTAGTTATGACAATTAGGCGACAACGTCATCTAGCGACTTCTTGAACAGCCAGTGACTCCTTTCCTTACTGAGGTGTTGGCAACACTGGCCTCACAAGGAGCAGCTCCAACCCCATTCCTCTCTTGTTTGTTGTATTTGTTTACATTACAAGCGTGCTGTGTCTTATGTACTCATGCTCTGCAGACATCTCACATGGATTTCGACCTACTATCATCAGCGTAGTATCCTGGGGGGCAGGTGTCAGTGCAGCTGGAGTTGAATGTGTTGAGGTAAAGTCCTCTTCGACAGGACAGACAGGCAGTAGCTGACGGACTGACACATCTCTCACAGCCTTTATAGCAGCGCCTGCAGCGACGAGATGATGTGTCCCCATAGAGTCCTAGAGGACAGTGACTGACACAGGTCCTGCAAACATGTGGGACCATCAAATATGAATTAAGTTAGAAGACGTACCAGGACAAAACAGATCTCTTGTAGATGTCCCAGTGTATCAATCTGGAATTACAATGGTACAAACACTTAATAATAAAACTTAATAAACACTTAAGACAATTTATATTCAGAAGCGGTTGCTCTTCTTTAGGTTGTTGCAAAGTAACCCCACCAGGGGGCTCTTAAATGAAATAAAATCAGTTGAGACCAAAGGCTATAAAATGATGGAGAGTGACCCACAACCACCTAAACCTGCCTTCCTCGTTTTCTTGTCTTTTGAACTGAGGATTATAATTTAGTATCAACTGCCCTCTATACTTTGTATGTACCAAATGGGAGGCCAGTGTCTCCATTTTCTGGGTAAAGTCTTTAAATCTTTTCTTATAATTACCAGATCAGGATCTTGCAATTCTGAGAAAAAAATCTCATAATTATGAGATCTTTTCTTGTAATCACAGGATGAGGAAAGGTGCCACATAGGCCACTGCTTCACCCAGAATCACTAATTGCTCAACCACAAAGAGGTAAATTCATGTATATGTCTATGAGTAAATCATAAACTTGTTTAACTTTGTATTTGTAACTTTGTGTTAACGACAGTGGCTTTGATACGTTTTGCTGTGTGACGTCGTTATCATGGCAACAGCAAAGCTGGCATGGCTGTTGCCTCAGCTGTACTGCTTCAGGATTAGGACTTTTAAGAGGTGACGTACAGTTCTCTGAGTCACTACTGTGGATTGCGTGTGGAGGGGGGTTGTTTTGTTTTGTTCTCATTTAATCTAATTTGCTTTGACTCAGGTTCATATATTCAATTCTGATGCCATTGTACTCTCTCCCCTCTGCACTGAGCTTTTGAACCCAAGCCAATGGACTTAAACTGCAAATGAAACAATGGTAGAATGTTACACTGGAAGGTCTGTTTGTTTCGGGCAGCTACCCCATCTTGCAGAGGAGTAAAACACTAAGGTACAAACAAAACTAATAAAAAAAGCACAATATAGGCTCCTTAAGGAAATCTTTCAGATACTGTAAGTGCTCACTGATATAAATGCTTGTTACTTTGTAATCAATTAAAATATCAGGTTCCAATTTTCAGAGAATTCTAATTATTACCTTCGCCAAGGAAGTTATGTTTTTGCTGGCGTAAGTTTGTTTGTTTGTTTGTTTGTTAGCAAGATTACGCAAAAACTACTGAACGGAAGCTGCTGTAATTTTCAGGAGATGTTGGTAATGGCCCAACTTAGAAATTATTAGATTTTGGTGATGATCTAGATAACCGCCATTAGCAAATGATCATTTTTGCTCAATTACTGATTAACTAATAATGATATCAACATGATTCTGAGTGCTAGGTCTGGGTTTTCAGGGTCATGAATCATGTTATGATGGTAACTTTATCATGAAACTATTGCTTATAGATGTAACAGCAATATGTGAGCTACCTTGGTGGAAGTTTGCGCTCTGGATGCCTTCTAGTTGCATCTTTAACATGTTCTGCTGTCAGCTCTTACCTGCCGGTCCTCAAGCTCCCCGAGCTGAAATGAACACAGTTGAGACAGTGAACAGCATCTGGACCATCACAGCCCTGGTCACCACATTCACTGTGACATGGACCTTTATGGACATTATACAGTATCATCATTATCAGGTACAGTGCAAATAGCTAAAACATTTATGTGTATGTTCAACACAAAGTGACAAATATATGGTGCCACTTTTTAACTTTCTTGTTTTTTAAAGCTCTTAATTGTCCTAATATAACAGGATTTCTCTCACCATTGTACTCCTCCTCCTCCTCCTCCTGGCCTGACTTCTCCAGGGTTTCCCCCTCGACTGGGGTCTCTAACATCCTTGAACGGGAATGCTGAGGACCATTGAGCTGGTATGGGTTCTGGGATGTGCCATAAAGGATCAGTGTCCATTCTTTCAGGTTGCCTAAGCAGAGTAACAGCATCAGTAACAGTCATAAGTTTTTGTTTTTTTTTCTTTGAAGCTGCTCTTCATAACATCAGTCTGTATTGTAATGATAGATGAACTGCCTTTCTATGACAACAAAGCACAATATGCCACTTTGCTATAGATTCATAGAAAGAAAGAAAGACATCCTTTATTCATCCCTCATGGGGAAATCCAATTCTTCATGCTCTGTTGAAATGCACATGCACATGCAAACAGGTCCTACGATCATGCACTAATAGAGACATGTCAGAGTGATGGCTTGCTACTCCTAAAGAAGCACCACTGAGCAGTTTTGGGGTTGGGTGCCTTGCTCAAGGGCACTTTGGTAGTGCCCAGGAAGTCAGCTGGCACCTCTCAAGCTACCAAACTGACTTCCAAACATGGTTCGGTTGGGACTTGAACTGGCCATCCTTCGGTCCTCAACCAAGCCTTTACAGACTGAGCTACTGCCGCTCCACACACATTTAGTCCCACATTATTCAGAGAGACATCTGGCTACTTATTCGCACACACGCACTAGTACTGAAATCCCTCTTGGAGGAACATCTGGGGATAGATTTCACACCACAGATATTTGACATGTGGACCAGAGATCAAAAGAGTGATCTTCTTATTGTATTATTTATTCCCAGATCTGGGCCTCAGCCCTTCAACGCTTTCATGCATGAATTATTGAATATAAAAAAGGAAATAAATAAATGTTTGTTTTTACTTTCAAAAAAGTTAAAAATCATGGCCATTTTTTTCTTACAGTATGTTATATTTTGAGGGAGGGAGTTAGGCATAGTGGACACCACAAATTGGAAATCAAGGAATAAAATACATGAATAGGACAAAAAAGGAGAATATTGTGTGACACTGCTGCTCCCTTCTGGAATTTTCTCAATCACCCTGTAGCTCCTGCTGGCCTGAAGTCGCTCTGAGAGAAATTATGATAAATTTAAAGGAATAAGTTATTACAGTGAGTGTAATTACACTGTAAAAACACAAACTTCACACACTCAGGGACTTTCCTGTCTTCACATGGACCTCTGCTTTTATATGACACAATAAATAAGGGTGTTAGCTTTGAAATAAAACGACAAATCTGAAACATATTTAACATTGCTGTTTAATTACACTATTTACTTGTGAATTACACCAACATTTTGATTAAAAAAATACAAAGTTAGTAATGTGTGAATACAGGCATAGTATGCAGAATATACTCTTAAGTACATAACGTCCCCTGGAGTGAACAGATGAATTTTTGGTCACAGAATGGTGTTCCTAACACCTTAATAAATTAGATTTTTGTTAAGTGTCCGATTCTTTAAGAATAGAAGGATTTAACACTTATTGCTGAAGGGTGTTGGACATTTTAGATTTATGACACAATATCTCAATATTACCCCTTTCAGACTGGCCAGAAAACCCGTGTAAATCCTCCAACAATCAGCTCCTGTCCGCAGTTTGAAAGGGTCTACTTGGCATTTCGACCGGGGTCGACTTACCCTGCAAGCGATATGGGTTTGTATTGGCTCGTCTCCAACCGGCTTCAGTGAGAACGTCACACCTGGGTCAAGCTGCTAAGTTACGGATGACGTCGGCGTTACGTGCTCACGGCATAACATCGCGCCCGTCCCCTCCGTCTATAACTTACGTGACTCTTTGCCATCTCAGCAACAAATTCCATCCGCCTTTGTATCATCAGCGCCGAGTTTGTACATTTTTAAAATGGTGACACAGAGACAGAAAGGACCCAGATGTGAGACAGTGTTAACAGTTCACAATAAAAAGTCTTTATTGACAGGCACAGAAGAAGTGAAGTCAGGAGCAGGGATCGACCCCGCAATCTCAGGATCAGGAGCTGGTGACAATGTCCTCTCAGCCACGCTGTAGCTGCACACACTTTCTGCCACACAGAGTCTTTAAGGTGGAGCGGCCTCAGACTCACTTGATCTTTTGAAGCAGGAAGTGATGTAGATTGCCGAAGATCAGACGACCACCACAGATCAGGACTCACAGATGGGTGCTTGGCATCAAAACAGGAAACAGGGTCGGATACCGGAGATCAAACGGCCACCACAGATCAGGACTCACAGACAGGTACTCGGCATCAGGAACAGAAGGCAGGGTTGGCAACCAGGGATCAGGCAGGCAGGTAAGTTCAGGGCAGAAACAGGTCAGTACCTTGAGGTCTAGCCGAGGAACAGGCGATACAGGCAGAAACAGGAACAGAACAGGTCGGCAACGGGTGATCAGTCCGGATAGCTGGTCTGGTGTTCTTGGCATGAGAGCGAAGACCATCTGACACCGAGTGAGTGTGTAGCTGGAGCTTAAGTAGGCGGATTGATTGCAGCAGATGAGGTGCAGGTGTGAGCAGGAGCGCAGGTGACAGGAGTAGAGCTGATTACGTGAAGGCTGGAATGTGTCTTTTCCATTGTTTACGTGGTCGTGTTTTGTCACGCCGATGACGTCATCAATGTGATGACATCAGCTTGATGTGCTAGAGGGAAAAAAACAGCCCTGCAGCTCGTCTGCTGCTGAGTAGACCCGGGTCTGCTGGCAGTGGTAAAGGAGTCACTCGCGGGTTAACCAGCGTTGAAAAAAACAGCGTTGAAAAAACCAGCGTTGACCCACGGATTTTAGTGTGAAAGCAGTATATGATAAAAATATACAAAGATCATATTTTTGTGAAACCTGAGACAATAGTTATGTCAGAACATCTTCCACTCTTTTGCCTTTCTGGCATTAGTGATACCTGAACTGAGCCCACCTATTAATATCTCGACCTCACATTGAGTAAAATTTATTTTTTCGCTCGTTTTCCTTCTTGGTCCATCTTGAAATTGGTATCATTGAGTATTCATTAAGGGCGTTCACCTGACCTTTTATAGGCACCATATGGGCGGGGCAAAGCGCTCCCTCATGTGTGACAACTTTAGAGTTGATGGTGATTTATAAATGGAAACTGGTGTTGGATGTGCATGTGCACTCTTTTATAAAGCTGAAACTTTTTGTGCGCATGCATTTCTTGTGTTTCTGGTTGTGTTTCAGTGATCTTTCCTACGCACAGTTCTATAAATGAGGCCCCTGGTAGTTGGGACATGGTGCTGGAACCTAACTGGTATAAAACATATTCCAAATATCTGTCCACTGTAGTTGACACCATGATGAAAGGGTTAAATGTAAAATTTTTGATGTGCATGTGGTTTTAGATCTTACCCTGCACAATGGAGTTGCGTAGCTTCGATGGAGTGTCGATGACCTCCAGAGTCCATGTGCCCTCAGCCCTCTCACCCCAGAAATGAACCGTCATGAACTCCCAATTCCTGAAGCCCTCGTTGGAGCTGTCATATAACCTGCGAACATTCAGTGTGATGAAAGGTGACTTAAGAAAACTACATTCAATGTGGTTTCATATTTGGTCTTTATTAAACTATGGGTCTTACAGTGAGACACAACAAAGTCACAACAAACCCAAAAATACAACATCCTTCAACATTAGACATCAAGCTGTTAAGATGTAAGTATTAATGAGGTAGATTTACCAAAAGCCAGTGTTCACTATGAAGACTTAAAGGAATACGCCAACATTTTTTTGTTGTCATGTCTTGCCTTACTCCCAAGTCCATGACAAGCAGATAGACCCCATTCTCTCAACTGTGTGTGCAGTAACAAGGAAGAGACGGGCAGAACTTGCTTAGCTTAGCTTAGCTCAAACACCTGCCTCTGCCTACAGTCGTCAGATACAGTCATTAGATAAACTCTTCAGCAAGTCTAAACGGTCCTGTGTGCTTGTTGTGACTTTTTTAATTGTGCTTTGTTACGTTATCTATTTGTAGACCACGATTAGCACTTACGTAATTTTCAAAGAAATACCTACGAAACTAAACCACAGGGTGCATGTGTAAACCACCTGCTTATAAGTAGGTCAACAAAACAAAGCACGTCCAAGGCGGTTTGTGCATGCGCCCTGGTGTCTATCTGCTTGCTGTGGACTTGGGAGTGAGGCAAGACACATAAACCAAAAAAATGTTGGTGTATCCCTTTAAGGTATATTGATAGGACCTATTCTTTTGTGATCTTTGACTTATATCCCATGTGCTTGTCTGAGCCATGCAATGATTTGACAAACAGTTTAAACATAAAAATGCCAGAGCTTGTAGTTGTCGGTATGAAGAAGTGTTGCTTGTGTAGCAGGATGAGATTGTTGCCAACCTTAAACCACACCTAACACCTGGGGTGTGTGGTAGCCAGTGACCACCTGGGGGCACCCTATAAGGGAAGGAAGGATATTTTCGCTTCACTTCCAACATGTTTTGCCCAGAGTTTCGTTTACAAAGTGGCTCATGTTCTGTAATGCCCTATCTGATTAGCCCATAACAAATATTGATTAACAGAACAATCGTCTCATCACCCACCAGATATGCTTCTGAAAAGTTCTGCCTTCCCCAAACACTTTCTGTGGGCTCTTTCCCAATGGAAAGAAAAGCCTGAGAGATGTTGTTACTGCTTTCCACTAAGTGGCTTCAGTGTGCCACTGCCTTGCATTACACATTAGGTATCAAAAAAAGGCTTGCACGCTCCATATTCAAATCATCTTTTGCACCAAGTAATGTTTCCAGCTCGAGCTTGGACCTGCAGCGTGCTCTGGCTCTCACCTCTTAGCCAAAAGCTGTGATCTGGTGCCAGATGGTGAGATGAGGTTGATTTCCAGGTCTCCTCGCCGTGGGTGTATGATTAGGACCCTGACCACCACGTGTTCAAGGTAATCCACATGAAGCTCAGGCTCTTCTGAACACCCAGAAGAGGAGAGGCTGCTGTTCAGGCTTTGGCCAGCATGGATGTACCTGCCAAAGCATGAAAATACACATTGTCAGGTCAGGTCAGGCCACAGTAGTGATAAAGATTCTTTTCTTCCTCCTTTTTTCATTTGCTAAGTATCAGTGATGGACAGTCCTTTGTTACTTAAAAAGAAGGAAAATCTGCTGTATTTTACAAGTGAGTGATTTGCAAGCAGGCACTCGGCATGATGGGTGCATCACTTCACCTGCCTCTCCTCTAACCCTGATGCTCCCATCACTCTGGAGCAGGGTAAATCTGGACTCATCAGACCACATGACCTTCTTCCAGTCCTCCAGAGTCCAATCTTTATGCTCCCTAGCAAACTGAGGCCTTTTTTTCCAGTTAGTCTTCCTGATTAGTGGTTTTCTTAAGGCTACACAGCTGTTCAGTCCCAATCTCTTAAGTTCCCTTCACATTGTGTGTGCGGAAATGATCTTACTTTCACTATTAAACATACCCCTGAGTTCTTCTGTTGTTGTTGTGTTGATGGCCGATCACGATCATTCAGGATTTTTTTCGAACCACATTTCTTCCTCGAAGATGATGGATCCCCACTGTCCCTCCAGTTTTTTTTTCACTCCAGTTGGACAGTTGTTATCCCAATTTTAGTAGTTTCTGCAATCTCCTTAGATGTTTTCTCTTCTTGATGCTAATGATTTGATCCTTCTTAAACATACTAACATCTTTTCCACGACCACAGGATGTGTCTTTGACATGGTTGTTTAAGAAATGAGAAGCTACTCATTGCATCAGCTGGTATTAAATAATTTGTTGCCAGCTGAAAGATAATCACCCATACGGTAATTATCCAGTAGGACGCTCGTACCTTAATGTTGGTTCGTATGTATGCGTAAACTGTGCTTATATCTGTTCATTGCTTTAGTTTTGTAGTAGATACTTTCTTGCTTGTCCCTCGATGCCTATAGGTGTTAGGTAAAATATAGCTTTTTTTGGATCAATTGTAAGGTCTTGATGAAATGTTACAAAGGTTTTCAAAAATATCTTTCCAAAATATTCTTAATTTTTCATGTCCACTATATGTGAGTATGAGTCCCAACATAGTCGCCACATACTCTTCAACATTTATCTGGGTAAAACAAACTCATGTTTGACACCATCCTTGGAGTCTGAAAAAATCTCATAATGACCTTAAATTCCCTCCCAGTATTAGACGAGTCAAGTCTTTTGAACAGCTCTTTTTAGTGTATGATGAGAACCAATTCATTCTTAAATGCAAATTGCCTGACAAAACAAAACGGCTCATTCACAACTATGAATCGGTTTTCATCGTTCACTTAAAAGAGCTGTTCAACAGACTTGACTTGTTCGTGAACAATACATCACTAGTGCAGACCACCGCCAAAGTAGGTCCACAAAACAAAGCTTCTATTTAGGAGTAGAAGAAGATAATACAATGGCACAGTTAAAACATGAGACAATAAGCATACAGGACTGTTTAGAGTTGCTGAAGAGTTTATCTGATGACTATAGGCAGAGGCTGGTTAACACTTCCCATTGACTCCCAGTGTTTGAGCTAAGCTAATTAGCAGTACTCAAGCCCGTCTCTTCCTTGTTACTGCACACAAGGTCTAAAGAATGGTGTCTACCTGCTTGTCATGGACTCAGAGTGAGGCGAGACAAAAAAAAAAAAAAAAAAAAAGTTGGCGTATCCCCTTTAACCCTTCTACATGCATAGGTGGCTCCGGGCGATGAAGGGTACAAACCCTACACCTCAAGGCTCTTGCTTTATCTCTAACAGTAAAGCCACGGACAGGTGCAACTCACCTATTGCCTCTCTCAGGTGTGTGTCTGCAGCTGTGCTGAGGGGGGACTGTTCTCCACTTCTTTGCCTCCAACACCATGGCCTCTGCATCCACCAGGCCAAACCCGTACAGGTGGCTGACTGTAAAAAGAAGAGCATGCTCCAGTTTGTCAAACATCTGTCAGTGATGTTGAAGCTTAAAAAGGCGAAGAAACATTAAAAAGGTTAAAGAAAAACAATTGAAAAATGAAGCAGCTGATGTTAGCATTAGAAGAAGAATGCAGTGTGTGTGCCTCTGTGTCCGGCAGCATTGGTTTTCCAGTCATCAGCCCTCAGGTGGAGCGGTCTGGACGTCTTTATCAGAAGATGCTGCACGTCCCTCCATGTCAGCAAGAGGCTGCAGAGAGGATTGTAAATTCAGCTTAACTTTATTTTGGATGTTGTTATGTTTGTGAACTTTGCAAAATGAAATCAGACAATATTTTGGTCAGTATGCTCCCTGGAACACATTGGCTGTGCTGTGAGCCAAAGTCAAGCTTAAACAAGGCATCCTGGCAGTGGAAAAGTAAAGTGCTTTAAAAGTGTTTAATACTGTAAAGCATACAATCCCTCTATAATGTTGTTGTGCCTCCTAAAACTACTTAAATTTTGTGGAGATGGTGGCCCTCTCTGTAGCTTCCAGAGCTGACCTCTGTCATTGTGGCTAATGTTCAGGCTAATGCCGTGTATTTTATTTCATTTCGGTTATCCTGCACTTTGGTAGACTGCTGGATATTTAAATGTGCTATATAAATAAAACTGACATTGACATCCCTTTAAATGACAAGACCAAACATAATATAAGCTCAGTTTGATTTTAATAGACTTATTTTGTGGATCTATGGCACATAAACACATAAGATAATGTGATCATTTGCCAGTACATGTTCTTACAACAGGTAAGGTTCTGTCTTTTGCATGTTAATGTAGTGCACAGGGGAAAAACTTGACAGAAGGGGCACCAGTGTCCTTGAGGTTGGGTTGCTTCGAATGTTTAAAACTCCAAAGAGGGACCCAGGATCAAATTTGACTTGTGCTTCCTTTCTAAACTCTCTCCTGGTTTCCTACTCTGTCCACTGTCCTAACAAATAAAAGCACAAGAACAAATCTTGACAATAAATTGACTGACTTGGCCTCCAGGCTGAGAGCGATGACTCCGGCTGCGATGGGAGCAGAGACTGAGGTGCCAATATGAGTATCAGTGCAGCGATGTCTGAGGTCAGTGGTTACCTGAAAAACAACGCAAACAGAATTTAACACAACTAACCTAATACATGTTTACAGCTAGAAACCAAATGACCTTGAAAAATTAACATTCTTTTTATTGCCTTCAGCTAACAGAAGAGCCTTTTTAAATGACTAAAAGAGGGTTGATGCTTTTTACAACTGTAAACAAACAAAAACAACTGCACAGTTATTTTCTGCTTGATTTTGGGTAGAAATGACTGGAAAGGTCGAGGTTCTCATCATTTCTTTGGTTTGTTCCTTACTGTTTCAAGAGTTGCTGATCCACTTATTATAACTGACTGACTGACTTTGGGCTTCTTTGAAAAGTTGCTTGTAAATATTGTCAGTTGTGGGTTGTGTTTTTTTGGGCTTGTTCCAAAAGTGCAGTTGCTCATTTGCCCAAATTACTTAACACTGGTTTCATGTTAGACATGAAGAGTGGGTTTAAGCTGTGTTGAGATGTGAATGGATTGTCCAATAGACTTGAATGCATCATTGCACAGAGTGAACATTACTTGTCAGATGATATTTTAGCATACTGTGTCATGGTTCATTTTATGGAATGATCATGGGCCTCCGTTTCTTTTCCTTGAGCTGATCTTAACAGGATTTTTGATATAAAGATCTCTGTTATTTTCACAGATTATGTACTTTAATTGCTGTGGCTTACACTGCAATGACCCTCTGGTCAGAGTCTGATCCGTGTGCATTTAAACTATGCTTATTTTTCTAAATAAGAACAAATCTTAACCAGGGACTGTGCAGGTGCATATGGACCACAGGTTGCCTCTTTTCCTCATTTGTTAATGATTTGCTGGTTTCTATGACTGTAAGAAAGAGACCTTGACTTTAGCAGGACTGTAGCACATCAGTAACCTTGCACAGCAGCTGGACCTGCCTGATTCAATGTCTGTGATCAGGCAGATCTATCTCTCCATGCTCCAATCTACATCAATTGTGAGCCCAAAGTGGAATGGCCCAATCAGAGTCCTTTAGTGCAGGAAGAGGTGGAGCTAGGAGCAAGACAACAGCAGGAAGTGTCTGCACATGCAGGAATTAGCAAAGATGCTAACCACTTCAGTAGCATGTTTCAGATTTGGACCACATTTCTAACCTGACAAGCCAGACGGACAGTTCCATATATTTAATGGAAATATTTCACTAGTCCATCTGGAGAAGAGCCCATAGGAAATGTTTTTAGGGGCGGAACCTTCAAAATCAACTGCAGCTGGTGATTGGATGATCGGTCTGTCAGTCACACTCATCACAGACCAATCCATATCAAGCCACAGTATGACGTAGCAGCTAGACACTGTTGTTAGCCATTATTATGTTGAAATGCTGAGTCATCATTTCAACATATTGTTATCCGACTTTATCATGTTGAAATGCTGAGTCAGCATTTCAACATATTGTTCTCCGACTTTATTTTTCTTCTTCTTTTTCTTCTTCTTCTTCTTCTTCTTCTTCTTCTTCTTCTTCTTCTTCTTCTAATTCTTCCCTCAACTATTTGGACCTTTTCACAGCTTTCAGATTTGCACAGATTTTCACAGAAAAAAATTGAGCAGAGCAGCATGTTCAGGAGAGGTGGGCTTGTATTTTTCACATGTTTAACTGTTACAGTTTTTACAGTAAAAATCAATTTCTGCAGATTTTTTGCATTGAAGTCAATGGGAGATTTTTGCAGGTCTGCTGAAAAGTGCTTCAAATTTCAGGCTGTACAGCTTCGGCATACTTCCACCTACAGACTTCATTCTTGCTTTGACAGATTCACTGATCTCTCAACTATTTTAACATGTGTTCAGCGTTTTGCTGTCTTCTACAGTTTTTGAGATATCACCGTTTAAGCAACACTAAGTTTGGAGGATTTCTCTGTTCTTAGAGCGTGTCACGTGACCTGTTAGAGCGTGAGCTTCGCCTAAAAATTCCAAAATTTCTAGCGGACAAACTGCAATAAAAGATTCAAACTTTGTTCCACAGATATGATTTATACATCAAAATAAAGGTACACTTCTCCTCTTTCAGCTGAAATTAATTTCAACCTCAACATTGACATCGTTTTGTCTCAGGGAGCTTCAGAGCCACGGGTATCCCGCAAAGTCCTTCGTCTACTCCAATTGAAATTTTCTTCCCCAGAGAGCTGATCGCTTCACTTTGAAGCCCGTTTTTAAACTGCTCTCGTGTCAACATTTTCTACAGTACAGACATGAAACTTACATCAATCTTTTCAGGAGATACTTGTGATGCTCACGGTGCAGCCCTTTTTTTGTTAGCTATTACGGTTTTGGCACAGCATTAGCCCGTATACCCAGAAGTACCCAGCTTAACTTCACCGCTCTGTACAAGCTTACAGCATCATTACATAGTCTGCTGGTGTGTCGGCGGGTGTGTCTGTATTTATTATCTGGGATGTTGGCTGAGCAGTTAGTACAATTGTCGTTTTATCCGGAGACTGGGGTTCGATTCCATAGTCTGCTGCTCTATTGGCGGGTGTATCATTGTAAAGTATCCGAGCTGTTGGCTGAGCGGTTAGCACAGTCATTACATTATCTGGACACTGGGGTTTGATTCTTGGTACAGGCTATTTTATACTATAATGCATATTTCAGAACATACGTAAACACGCATGCTACTCATTACAGTCTTTGGCATTTTACTCCTCAAAAATTCACGCCTGCCAGCTGTCACGCATTACTCGTGAGACCCACACATTTCATTGGCGTATCACCACCTTCGTCTGCTCATCTTCTCAGTGTACAGCGTGATGACACAGACATGCGAGAAGGATTCTGGGAAATTTAGGCGGATGTACGCCGACACCATACGACAGCGCTGAGTCCGCTCCAAGCACTGCTGTCACACAACACACTGCTCGCCATGTATTTTCACATCGATATTGAATGTGACACGAGCTCTGTCTCTTCATGTTACTGCTTTGCAAAGTCAGCTGGCCTTCGTCCTCACTGTCCAGCCTAATGACACAGACATGCGCAAAGGATTGTGGGAAATGTAGGCTGGTGTAGGCCGACAGCTTCACTTTCAACCCCGTTTTTAAACTCCTTTCGTGTCAACATTTTCTACAGTACAGACATGAAGCTTACATCAATCGTTTCAGCTGATTCTTGTGATGCTCACGGTGCAGTCTTTTTTTTGATAGCTATCACGGTTTTGGCACAGCATTAGGTCATATACCCGGAAGTCCCCAGCTTTATCATCGACCCACATTAAATGTCACACTGCCTCCGCCTCTTCATGTTAGTGCTTTGCAAAGTCAGCAGGCAGAGCAGCTCCTCTTCCTAGTCCTCAGTCTACAGCATCATGACAGAGAAATGGAAAACAATGCGCAAGGTTAGTGGGAAATGTAGGCTTTCACATTCATTTCACAAGAAAATACTACGCGGCAGTGCGCTCGACTATGACAGCTCTGACGCCCGCGGACATTCTGCGCGGACTCTGCTCTACAGTCCACCAGACTCTGGCTACATACGCAGGTATACGCCATATACCCACTAGAAAACGCCCCGAAATACCATATAACCATTACAAAATGCGCAAGGATACGTATAGCAGCATGCTTGTGTGACTTTCACTTTCTCTCAGTGTGTGTGTGTGTGCGCTTCTCCGTCTGCCAGTGGGCGTAAAGACGCAGACAGACGCACATCGCGGGGACAGTGAGGGATCATCAGTCACTCTGTGTGATTTTACCATTCACACGGTGTCTTGACAGCTCATGTGTCCGGTTTAAGTGAACACAAAGACTTCAAAAACTGATGAGTCAGCCTTTCATTCATCAAAACTCTACATTCTTCAGCAGTCCAGCTCTTGTTTTCACTCACTCACTGTTTTCTAAATAATAAATTCATCCTGAGGGATCCTCCATCACTTATTCTCCATGATATCAGAACAATCTTTGAAGGATCAAGCTTCAAATACAGTCTACTGGTGCAGCGGTTCTCAACCTGTAGGTGGAGGCCCATTGTGGGTCTCAGAGCTGTATTCAGTGGACGGTGTATTAATCTGGTCAAATTGTGGTAAAAATGTCTTCAGTGTATGGAGGCCCTAAGAGGACAAACATCATCAGAGTATTTCAGATTATACCCACTAGAATAAACCAGACTACACACAAATATTACACTGTTTTACATTTCTCTGCTCAGATATTCCTGTCCAGATTTACAATTTCATGCATGTAGGCTATTATTACTTTGAGTTTGATGTTCGAGTATAGATTTGTTGATTTAAAAATTAAGTAGTGACAACTTTGACTTAGATGTTAACTTGAGCAGATCCAGTTTCTAATGACATTCTGACCGTTAATGTCCACTCCTTATTGTCCTCCAATGAAAATCACCACTGTTTACATTAATTTTCAAGTCAGATGCTTTTATACTGAATAGTTCATAATGTTGTGGACTTGTAGCCTACAAATTGATGCCAAAACATTTTTCAGTTACTAAAGGAAAATTTAATCTAGGCTAATTATGCAAATTCAGTTGCACTTCATAATTTAACCCTTTAAAGCCTGAATGCACAAATAATAGCCAGAACATTCTTTTTTTTTTTTGAGCTGAAATGTTTATTTCACTTCCTACTGAAATCCAACAAAGCCACAATTTCCATAACATTTAACATATATATTTTTTTTTAGCGGCAAAGTTGCTGACTCTCCGTCCAGGGCCCGGGTCAAATTCTGGCAAAGGCAGTTGTACTTTTCAACTGTGTGTCCAATACAGACTGCTGATTACTACAGCTCCTTGCTGTATGCATCTGGCTGCTGTCCTCTCAGTCTGGATGTCACAGGTTGTCAGTGATTCAACCTTTCACTACCAATACTACTTTATTCTTTTCCTGTCAGGCAGGTCCATCTGCACTGCAAGGTTACCACATATCTCTATTAAATGAAAATCAAATATCAACACAACAAACTTCTCTATATTAAGGATTTCCGCACCACTTCTGACATGTTTTGATGAGAGTTCTGGCTCACTTTCTGTCCTTTACATCGGAAAAGTAAACCCTGACTACTTAACTATCTGATTGGCCAATAATAAATGTGATTGGCAGAATGATCGCCCAATCACCTGTAGGATATGTGCTTAAACAGCTCATAACTGGTTTAAAGGATAAGTTCGGTTTTTTGACACCTGGACCTTATTTTTAGGATTAAATATGCTCGTAGACTCACCCAGACAATTTTGGCGGAGCTCGGAGCCGTTTTTGAGCAATTTAGATCCATCCGACGGCGTTTTTCTCTCATGCCGTAGTAGCAGATGGGGGCAGAAATCGTATTTTGGGGGGCATCAATACGTGTTTCCTCTGGTCTCAAGTCCCACTCTGAGCAGCAAAGGCACTCCTCCTCTGTTGTGTTTGCCGTGCAATGTCCACAGCAACACCACCAGTTAGCCCCCATTCGTGGACGTGCAGTGGTTGCTTGTTCTCTGGCCAGCTGTTAGGCTCTTTCCCTCTGCATCCTCCTTTCAAATAGCTCCTCATCGGTATATTCTGGCTCAAAACACATCCATTATACTCAAAGTTGTCGTCAGACACTTCTACATCGGATAAATATTCTGCCATGTTGCACAAAAGTAGCCGTGTAGCCGTGTAGCCTAGCAACAACAGCGGCTCTACTCATGTTCTTGTCTATGACGTCACCAAAAGTTACCCGTCCTTGTAAAGCCTCTGATGACCATAACAACAAAGTTGAGCTGACATGGTGATAACACTGGCCATTCATTTATAAAATGTAGCTGAAATGAGTGAGTTTCGCAGCAGATTTCTGGCCCCGTCTGCTACTAAGGCATGAGGAAGAATGCCGTTGGATAGATCTAAATTGCTCGAAAACAGCTCGGAGCATTGCCAAAATTGTCTGGGTGAGTCTACGAGCGTATCTAATCCTAAAAATAAGGTCCAGGTGTCAAAAAGCCGAACTTATCCTTTAAGTCAGCAATCAGAAATACAAAATACAAAAACAGATCCTGCAAGATGAAAAATTCTTACTGTCTGACCATGGGTTTGTCCTGTTAAAAGAAATTAAAGGTTTAGTCAGCGATGTGGGAGAAAACGAGTAGAGAGGTTGTTGATACTTTACGTGTAAACAAATACAGACCAACCTCTCCCTTCATACTCCACCCCCGAAGTTCACGGACGTACATTGTCAAGGAAACGGCTGTAGAAACTGTGTAGCTGACCAACATGGCGGAGGCTGGACCAGCCAACGCTCGAGGGTAACTACCATGTCTCTCTCTTACACTAACTGCACACCATGACCTACTACTCCCCCTCCCCTCTGTCTGACCTGCACACGAGTATGAACCATCCCCTGGGTGTGAGGTGGTGTGCCCCTGTTTTGGTGGCTCGGTCCAACACACAGGATTTACCTGCTGAAATTCAGAGCCCAGGCTGTGTATTGAAACCAGACTTTTTTTTCAGCATGCTCTCAGAAGTGACAGCTTGCAGATGGTGAGGAGAAATACGTGGATTTTGACAAACAGTGCATCGGATTAAGATCGCTGACTATGCCTTTGAAGTGAGTGTGTGTGTGCGCGTGTGTGTCGTCCTTTACACAACCTGACTGTTTGGCTGACCTCCATTTTCCTCACTGCCCTAGTTCATCACTGCTCGTCTTTTTTCACAAACCAATCCCTAATATCGACACAGCAGTCAGTGTTTGACGCTGCTGAGGATGGTCAGAGAAAGGATCCTATCACAGAGTCTCACAGGTCGTCATAAACTGCTGCAGAATGATCTTTTCCTGTGGCTGTCTGCTGTGGTCAGAGAAGCCCTCAGTCTCTCATGGTCTTGTTTAACTCTGTTAACTCTTCAGTCTAAACAAACACAACCCAGGCTGATCTTTGGGCTCAACATGAACATGGATCACAAATGCACACAGCGCTGGGTCACAGTCTTCTTTGCAGCACATGCCTATTTTCACATGTGGTCACTGTTACTTCTAGCTCTTTATGGACAATGAGGTCATGATTTGGACAAGAAAAGTAACTTTTACAAATGAAACAGAAGAAAAAAGAGAGAGGGAACCATTTTGGATGCATCTTGGTATGCTCTGCAGATGTGTAGACCAGAGAGAGAGCCCACATAACACTACTTTTAAAGTCTCATTGGCTTCCCAAATCTTTTAGAATAGATTTTAAAGTTATTTATTTATTTATTTTTTAATCCCTGAATGGTCTTGTTCCTTCTTATTTATGCAGTGCTTTAACCCTATGAACCAAGTAGAGCCCTCAGGTGTTCAGGTAGCTGTCTTTTAATGGTACCCAGAGTCAGATCTAAAACATACGGTGAATCAGCGTTTCATTATTATGGCCCTCGTCTGTGGAGCAGTCTAGCTGAAGACCTGAGGGCAGTACCTACTGTTCATGTTTTTAAAGCAAACTCAAACCTACATTTTTAGGCTGGCTTTTAGCTGGTTTTATTCATAATTATTGTTTCATCTTATTTATTAATTTATTTTTAATCCTCTTAATCTGTTTTATTTCTCCATTTCAGTTCAGATTTATTGTTTCAGAATTTTATTCTCTGTTAATCTTTTTTTTTCCAGTGTCCTACTTTAGCAGATTTTATTAAACACTTGGTGCTTGGCCATCTCATTTTCCATATTATTATTTTTACATTTTATTTATTTATTCATTCATTTATTTATTTATTCATTCATTCATTCATTCATTCATTTATCCATGAAGTATATTTTTAATCTCATTTCTTATTATGATCTTTTTATTATCATTATGTCAGTTAGTCTTAGCTCCTGTGTTTCCTCATCTTTCATTCAAGATAGCTTTTCTTCAGTCCTCTATTTCTGTTAGAATTTCCTCTTAATGTCGTTATGTCTGTGTAAGTGAGGGTGTGTGTTGTATGTGGATTGCGAGGGTGGGTATTGGTCCTGTATTTTCATTGTAATCAATCTTCTATTTGTTTTATTTTATTGCTTTTTTATTTTCATTATTTTTTTTTTATGTAAAGCACTTTGTGCTACAAGATTTTGTATGAAAAGTGCTTTACAAATAAAGTTTGATTGTTGGTTTGAGTCTGATGTATCGACATACATCTGCATGGCTGCTGATATCTTAACTAATTTTAATATCTGATAATAGAAACTATTAAACTCTCAAGATACCACCTGCCACTTATGACAATCATGAATTCACTATTTTCATTTGGTCTTTGGAAATTTAACTACGACCTCAAACATCTTTTACTCTGCCTAAGGGTCACAATGTCACAAACTGTCAGACACTCCCAATTGGGAAAAAGTCTATAAATAAATAAATAAAAATAACTAAAGCTTTCATATAAACCTATTCAACCAATACTCACATAATTACTTCCATACATAAATGGTAATTAATAATTTCATAAGCTTGATGTAGCATTAGAACCAATTTAAGCTTAATTTAATATGCAACAAAACAATGGCTGTGGAAGAACAAATATTTCACTTTTTTCATTTTTTTCTAGTTTTGCATTCACTTTTTATTACTTACTTTGACTTTATATTGTATTGTAATGCTTCATTTAAAGGATTCAGAGAAACAATTACAGCTCAGAAAGTTGTGTAATTGCTTGCCAAAACACAACATATACCAGCAATCTGAGGTTATATAGAAAAAATACTGTTACATGTCCTAATTGTCTTTGGCATTGCATTGGTATCTCATGTTAAATCATATTTTTCAGATTCTCTCATGTTTTACTAATGTTCATAATTTTTTGAGTTTTGGGAATGACTGATGGGCTGCACTGTGTGACATGGAGCGCTGCATGTGGCCAGTTGCACACCCTTTTTCTAGACTTGCTCGTTTTGTAAGATTATTATCAATAATTAAAGCAAAGAAAGACCGATCAGACGAGTGAATGTGGCGCAGTCAGACATGCATCAGTTACATACAGCCGGAGTTAACTTGTCCTAGAGCGGGGGTCGGCAATTAAGTTTGGCCTCAAAGTCACTCTATGTCAGGCCAGAACATAATCAGAGGTTAACATATGGGGATGATTAATAAAAATGCCTCCCTTGTTTTCCTGTAATAAAGAGTTTCAGTTGATTTTTGCATCTAAGCATTAAATAATGAATAAAAGAGAGAGAGAGAGCGCCCTGGGGTGATCGACACTTCGTGTCTCCATGGCTCACAGAATAAGAGACAAACATGAATCATACGTCTTTATTATATATGATAAACTGAGTTTATTAACACTGCATCATCATCTTTAATGAGATTTATCAGACGGAAATAACAGTTTTCAGGATGCAGAAAGTCTAATGTTTTTATTAATTTAATGAAAAATTGAGGAAAATTCATGCTGAAGCAGCTTTTAACAGCTCTCCATAAAAAACAAACATTCACAGTGAAGGTTCATCCACGCGTGTTCCTGAGCTTTTTATAATTAACAGATCACTGATGAACATCTCATCACCGTATGTTTCTATGAGACAGCGTCAGTCAGTGAATAGTCTGCTCCTGTCTGATCTGCTCTCAGATAAACTCAAAAACATCAGAACAGATGATTAAACAAAGTTTTTGTCTCTTTTTTCTCCTGTTCTGCTCTATGGCTCACTCCATGTGTTCTGGCTCTGTGCTGTTTTATTTCTCTTCTGCAGTGATCTCTCATCGGGAAAGAGTGGCCGCTTTTATGTTCATAAGAAATAAAATACACCATAATTACTTTAATAAGGGCTCACTCAGGGTAAGCTACTGTAACATCAGGTTCTGCTTTATAGGAACAAACTTCTCAGCACTGAGCAGCACATTTTTGGTTTCTTCATGTTTGTTGCCCCTCATCACGTCTGCTTTAAAACTCTCTCATCACAGAAGCACTTTGGTTTACTGATGATCAGACTCATAACTGAAGAAATCATCTTAATCCGCAGAAATAACAGTCTCTGTCTCTCTCAGTGACTTCACTCTGGTGTGGAGTAGAGATGGGATTTATGGCTCATTGAAGGGAGCCAGATCTTGAGGAGCTGTTTCTTTCAAAGAGCTGCTCAAAAGACTGGCTCATTCGTGAACATCACATCTCTAGGGAGCGTCAGGTGATGCTGGTGCTTAAGACTGAGTAGTGGCCTGGCGTCAAACACTACGTGATGGGGACCAGAACTAGCAGATTCAGTGGAGGTAGAGACTTCACTCTCAATAGTGCCAGAATATATGTTCACTGAGCTTTACCCTGCCTTTCGTCCCCATTTCTGACCCTGGCTCATTTCGTGGATTTCTTTTCAGTCTCTATCTCCCCCTCCCTGATATATCAGTACTGGCTCCAGTCCAGTAAGTCGGGCTTGGGTGGTGCTGGGCGCACTACTTTCTCTCCTCCTCCTCCCTGATAATACAGTGGCAAAATGTCTTCAGTCCAATTGGGCAGTGCACACTAATAGCTCCTCCCTGACGTTACCTGTGCAATTTTCATGTGTATAGCTGTGTTCATGTGAATGGAGTGTGCTGTGGACGACTCAAACTCATGGGCACAAAGATGACACATGAAGGCAGCGTGGACAATTTAATTGCATTTAAGAATGGATTGTGAATGAATGGCTCACTCACAACTGCAAATCGGTTCTCATCATTCACTTATAGGAGCTGTTCAAAAGACTCGACTCGTTCGTGAACGTCACATCTCCAGAGTGGAGGATTAAAGTGTCTTCAGCAGGAGGAGGTGTCAGCTGATGCTGTGCCTGAGGCCTTTATGTTCATCTTTTACTGATCATTAAAGATTTGTTTGTTAAGAAAAAAGAGAAAATAAATATATAAAAGTTATTTTTCAGATCATGGCGAAGGCGAAATTAAGACTGTCGGGCCAGGTTTGACCTGGGGGCTGCCATTTGCCAACCCCTGTCCTGGATGTTTATATATGTAATAAACTGTTTGTAAAACTCTGAGCTGCACAACGAAGAGACAAACCAGCAGTGGTGGACAAAGTACTCAACTCCATTACTTGAGTGAAAGTATAGATACTCCTGGTCAAATATTACTCCAATACAAAAGAAAGTTTTCAGTCAAATTCTTACTTACAGTAAAGTACTGGAGTACCTGCTTTTAAAAATTCTTAAGTATTAAAAGTACATTTTTATTTTAACGTCAACACATTATTGTATTGTTGCCACAATGAATTTACAGAACCTAATGACTGAAACAATCTACTGAATGCATTGATCTGCTTATAGAACCTGTAGAATAAAAAGCTTGTAAAATTTTTGTTATGAAGCCTGTCGAAATGCCTATTGAAACATGATTGAATCAACAAAAGGACAACCATTGCTGTTTTCTTTTTTTTTTTATTTTACACCCCCCCTTCAGATGTGGCCATGGGTGCTCTGGTGTGGAATCATCGTCTGTATGTTCTGTGGCCATCATTCTGCCAAGACAAATCGTTATCTGAGCAACATTAGCTCAACGTTTGCCTGTCTGATCTGAGTAGCATGAGATACAGGTACGACATCACCACTTGAACAAATCCAACGCAGATCGCATTTTAGAAGAGAAAAGAAATTCAGCTGTTGACTTCAGAGCTACTTAAAAGTAACGAGTAAAGAGACTCTTTATAGAAATGTAGTGGAGTTAAAAGTACAATATTTGTCGTTCAAATGTAGTGGAGTGTAAGTCATAACTTTCCAAAAAAAAAATCTCAAGTTAAGTACAGATACTCAAGTAAATCTACTTTGTTACTGTCCACCCCTGCAGCCAGTACTCACGATCTTCCTCTCGTTAAACCCTCCACTGCTGTATGTTGTAGCCATGATGGAGCTGCAGGCCTCCACGTACCATGGCCTGCTTCCATTCTCTGTGGTGCTGGAGATAGAGATTGTGTAGATACTACTGGTGTAGCCGTCACATGAGCAGTGGTCACCCTGGAGACCACCGTTACCAGACGCCCAAACGAAAATGGAGCCAAGACCTTTACGACCCTGTGAGACATAATCACTCAGTGATATGATCAAAACATAAATCATGACAAAATATTTTTTATTCATTTGTGTCCAATCAAACCTTTCTGATGCCTTGTTCAAAAGCTCTCTTAGTTAGCTGCCCTGGGCCATCTACAGTCTTTCCATCATCCCTGGGCCCCCAGCTGGCACTGTAGATGTCAATGTAGTCGGGACGGATTCCAAGAGACTTCGCCTCCACTATATCGGTCACATCACCATCCAGCATCCGGATCCCTGTGTCAAAAATGCATGAATGAGAGTGTCACCCTGAGATGGTGCTTCCCCATAACTTCAGACTTGTGCTTGGTTATTACAGTAACAAGAGAGGGATCTTGACACCAGAGTTGAACATAAATGTGGCCTAAAATTTACTTTTTAAAACTTTTAGGGTGGGCAGACCCCATCGAGGTCCTACCATGGACCAGCCAAGATCCTATCAGGGAAAGTGGGGCAGTTTTATGTGGCTGCATCTGTACATGCTAAGATCTAAATGGCAGACAAACGTTTCCAGCTAGCATGCATTAATTAAATAAATACCAAAAGACCAAAAGAAAAGTCCAGAATGAGCTGATTTTTCTGTTTGTTACTAAGGGAAAGAGGACATTACCTCCAATGTGAGCGTTGAAGGCGACCCCAACAATGCAGCGGGAGTTGTTGGCTGCTGCTGCAACTTCACCTGCACACCTGGTTCCATGTCTTCATGTTATCAAGAAAAAAATACAGAAATTACAACCTGACATACACATGTGAGCTGTTTCAGTGACAAGTTTAAGGAAAGATTATGTTCTGAAGGCCTTTGGCTTATTCCCTCTGAATTTTGGGAGCTCTGCCTTAAACAATGAGATCGTTCAAAAACAGATTTACAGATGAAGGAATTTAAAGCAGAAGTTTAACTTGTCAAACTGAAGATGATATTCTGTCTTACATGTTTCCATTCCCTGAGTTATATCGCGGTGTTGGATCATGGTCATTTCCATTGATGTCATAGCTCGCTAAATGGTCCTGCAGAAATTATAAAGATAGAGAATTACCAGTGTTTAGACTTAAAAAAAAAAATAAAAAAGCAGAGACTCATGCAGTACAGATGGAGCCACTTAAATTTTCCCTGCTTTCATTGACTGAGTCTTGACTGGTCCCTGACTGGGACTTGCTGGGAACCTGCCCACCGTCGTGGCTGTAATGACATCCCCAGCGATGACTTGACAAACACTTAGTGGCCAACTTCACTCTGATAAGGGCAGAGGTTGAAGCCCACTGGATGTGTTCTTGTGAGGGAAACACCATCTCACGGGGACACTCTGTAACTGCATGAATAGGCGTAGGATGTAGGGTGTAATTTAGGCAAACCCCAGAGAGGCCTGGTAATTGGCTGGAACTTGACAGGCATCTGACAGACACTCAGTCGGAAGGGGAAAGCTGAAGTGGCTGCACACTGAACACAACTTGAGCGACCTGGCCAGTCACTCTACATGCAGAGTCGATGTACAGCTGCGATCAGCTGTGACCAGGCGGGACCAGATCTCACGCGAAGTGACAGACACAATCTGAGCGACATTATTTTTTGACAAAAGGGGGCGAGCAGAGGAACTGTGGGAGGCTGATCCACTTCACACTTCACTACATGTGAAAAACAAAAAATTGCACTTGCTATTAGTGGGTGTGTTGCGGGTGATTTACTATGACTGCATGTGCAATTGATAACAGGCGCAAAAGTGGTGTGAGCCGCCCTCTTTAAAGGAGGATTTTGCGTGTGCTACCAGCTGTCAGCATGGAGAGTTTGGGAGAGCAGAGTGGCTGCAAATGAAAAATTAAGTTTGAAGCCACGGAGTTTGAGGCAAATAAACACACTTGCAGTAACCTTTTTTGCTGTCTGTTATTTTGACGGACAAGGTCGTCGCTTTTCCCTCATGCCATATTTTTATCCGTATATATATTATATATTTTATATTATTTTAAATTTTCCTTTTCTGATTGAAATTAAACATAATCTAAATGACAGCATTCACATAGTTACACAGCTTCATCACCAATAACCTCTCATGTGAAGAGAAGTCTTACATTTACGCACACAGACAGTTTGTTTACTCTTGCCTTTTACGCACTGACTACATCGCACTCTCCACGTGGAGAGTGCGATGCGGTCTGCTCTGAGTGACAAACAGAGTGATTATGGCTATGAAGGTTTTTTTTTTTAAACATAGGTTAAATGACCTCCTCCACGATGTATTAAGAGCGCAAAAAGGAGAGGGTTTACTTTAATCGTGAGTCTGCATAAGTATGACAGCACACTGAATTGTCCCTCTTTTTCCAGTCCTTCATAATGACAGACAGCCTCCAAATCTTTCTGTAATTCATCAAAAAATTCAGTCAGTGATAGAAAATATTCTGTTTATGCGACTCCTGTTTCTTGCTAAAATGACAGCAGCTCTCCGTGCAAAATGCTATGCCTGTTTTGCACCTGCTTTTCAAACGTACTAAATTTAGACGCAAAAACACAGCACGCAATCAGTTGCGGGTTTGATAAATCACATTGCGGGTGTTAAATGATTATATTTGCATCTTCTCCTCCCAGTATTTTGCATGTTCTGATCATCTGCATGTATTCTGCATATTCATTAAGGCAAACACGCTAAATGGACTGTGCGTGCTATTTTGCTCATTCGACAGACGCAATCCTCGCTGCACCCTGTTAGTAGATCAGGCCCTTAGTGTAAAATATACGCAGTGTTTTATCAATGGGATTGAACTGAGTATTTGAAAAGGTTGGATGAAGAGCACATACGTAGTTCTGAGCGAGGTCCGGGTGGTTCCTCTCGATCCCGTCGTCCAGTATGGTGACCACCACGTTCTTGCCGGTGTATCCTCTCTGCCAGGCAGCCAGGATGTTCATCTCTGAGCGACACGGACCGTTCTTATCATTGCAGTGCTGGAGAGACACATGACCTTTCACCTCATGCAGAGAAACAGTCAGAGCAGTTTGAATGACTGGATGTGAAACACTCACCATGTACCACATGTTGGACCACTGAGGATCGTTGAAGTGAAGCAGGTCCGAGCCTCTCTGGATCTGCCTCTTTACTCTGGGCCTGACCGCCTGCTGCTCCGCCCAGTGCACCTGAGGACACGGACACAACCGTCATCCAACCATCCATCCTTACATCCATCCAACTGTCCACCTGTCCAGCCATCCATCCAACTGTCCATCTATCCTTCCAGCCATCCATCTATCCATCTATCCATCCGTACATCCATCCATCTATCCATCCATCCATCCATCCGTACATCCATCCATCTCTCCATCCATCCGTAAATTCATCCATCCATCCATCCATTCATCCATCCATCCATCCTCCATCCGTCCATCCATCTGTACATCTATCCTACCTCCACCCATCCGTCCATTCATCCATCCATTTGACCATCCATCAATCCATCCATCCATATAGCCATCCATCTAACCATCCATCAATACCTCCATCCATCCATCCATCTACTTATCATCCATCCATCCATTCATCCCTCCATCATCCATCCATCCATCCATCCGTACATCCATCCATCCATCCTCCATCCATCCCTCCATCCATCCATAAATTCATCCATCCATCCATCCATTCATCCATCCCTCCATCCTCCATCCATCCATCCATCCATCTGTACATCCATTGTACATCTATGCATCCGTCAATCCATCTACTTATCCATCCATCAATCCCTCCATTCAATTAGCCATCCATCTATCCATTCATCAGTACCTCCATCCATCCATCCATCCAGCCATCAACCAATCATCCTTCCATCTATTAATCCCTCCATCTAGCCATCCATCCATCCATCCACTTATCCATCCATCCATCCATCCATCCATCCATCCACCCATCCATACAGCAATCCACACATCCATCCATCTGTACATCCATCCATCCATCCATCCATCCATCCATCTATCCATCCCTTCATCCTCCATCCATCCCTCCATCCATCTGTAAATTTATCCCTCCATTCAACCATCCATCCATCCCTCCATCCATCTAGCCATCCATCTAACCATCCATCAATACCTCCATCCATCCATCCATCCACTAATCATCCATCCATCCATTAATCCCTCCATCATCCATCCATTCATCCATCCATCCATCCATCCACTTATCCATCCATCCATCCATCCATCCATCCATCCATCCATCCAGCCATCCACACATCCATCCATCAATCTGTCAATTAATCCCTCTATCATCCATCCATCCACTTATCCATCCATGAATCTCTCATCCATGCATCCATCCATCGATCTATCCCTTCTTTTCTTCTATCATCCACCCCTCCATACATCTATCATCCATGAAACCCTTTCTTCCTTCCATTTATCATCCATTTGTCTCTCCATCCTTTTATTCATCCCTCTATTCAACTATTAGTCCATCCCTACATTAATCCATCCATCCACAGATCTTCACCTCCATCCAATCATCCATTCATCCATCTATCCATCCACTCTGAATCCCTTTGTTCCTTCCTTCCTTCCTTCCATCCTTTCATCTACCTATCCATGAATCAATCCGTCCCTCTATCCATCGATTAGGAAAGGTGTACTAAATCAGGGCTCTTCTTTGGTCTGACCCTCAGTTTCAGAGGTTGATGTATGTTTATTTATTCATTACTTTACTTTTAATGTTGATAGTTTATTGGCAGGTATTCACTCCGCTGAAAAAGAGCAGAAATTGTCTCTTGATGATCTTTGTCTTCAATTTGAATGTTGAATATTGCCTGTGTTACGGTCTCAGAGCAGTTTTTTAAGAAAAATGTTCTTATTTACAAGATGTGTGAGTGTTTCTGTCATCTTCACTCGCTGTATGAGACAGTTTAATGGAACAAAGACAACAGATATGTGAGCTGCTGCTGCCTGAGTGAAGCTGTTGTTTAAACAGCAGAAAATAACCTGATGTGTATCTCACCTTTGGGTCCAGATGGATGAAGCTGTGAGGGCCCTTGAAGGAGTATGCGGCTCTGCGGACCACTCTGCTGTGGTGGAAATGGTAATGATCCTCCAGACTTCCTATCTGACCAACCAAAAAGAAGGAGCATGAGATGGTTTAAGCTTTCAGGATGTTACATGTTTTCTTTGTTTAATATAATTTAGTAATCGATATTTGGGGAAATACAGAGCAAAAATCAAGCCTTGATGTTGTTTAGCTGACCAGCAATAAACACTGCATTTTCTTTTTTTAATTAAACCTTTATTTAACCAGATAAGTCCCACTGAGATCAGGATCTCAATCAGAAGGGTGACCGAGCCAAGAGGTCAGCAGCACACGTCATAATAACAATAAATTCAAGAGAAGATCAAGACAATAAATTACAAACAATAAATATGGGGAAAAAAATCAACAGTTCGCTGCCCAGTGAGTAAAATGGAACAAAAAGCTTTGACTGAAACCAGTTCTGACATTTTCAGTTCTGTCTGTACAGTGTTCCAGGCTGTGGGGCGCTATAACAAAAAGACTGTTTCCCCAATACAGTTCGGACTCTGGGCACATTTAGGTGATAAACTGCCCTTGGCATAGGCGCTCCTCGAACATTTTTCAAAGACCACCAAGTGTCTACAATGCAAGAACTGACTTTCTCCTCTCAATATGGTTGCCTGTTTGTGTTAAAAACACTAATTTGATTTTGTAATCAAGAAAACTGCATTGTTTTTTTTTAATGAAGACATTTGATGATGATCATGTAAATCACTGAGGTACAACTGTACATTTTCCTATCATCATGGCTGATATATGGGATAAATATTAGGGCCCGACCAATTTATCGGCCGGCCGATTAAATCGGCCGATTTTAGACCTTTTCAAAGGATTCAAGATCAGCCAGAGTTTTGCCGATTTAACGCCGATTTATTCTTAATTTCTCATAAAACAGTAAACACTGTTCGGTGTCCAAGCTGCGCAGAATGATGACGTTGCGAAAGATGGCGGCGCACTGTTAAAGCGGCTCTGAGCTCTGCTGTGTGTATGGATGATGGAGTGTATGGGGCAAAACTCACCTACAGTCACACAGAGTTGCTGAATGTTGTTTTTGCCTGCAAGTCCAACATAACGACCGACTTCCGGCACTCGCACAGTATACTGCTGGACATAGCGAGAGCACCGGGCTCTCTGCTCGGCTACAGAAGCAGCCGCCAGACCGACACTGACGAGCTGACCAATACCAGATCTGACATTTACAAAACTGACGAATTAGACCTTCTGATGGCAGGGGATCGGTTTATTTGTGACTGTTCTGTGATGATTATTACGGAAACCTGGCTTCACCTGCTTGTCCCGACACTGCAGTTGAGCTAACTAGCTTGCTAGCTAGCTGACTATGCTAGCATTAGCATTGCTTCCTCTGAGCTGTTTGACGTCATCGGGGGGAGCCTTCGTCAGAGATGGGAATTTTAATCATGCCTGTTTAGAGAAGTTTGTGCAATATGCGCAGTGTCCCACAAAATATTCTGATTTCCTCACACATATTACCTCATGTTCACAATAAAAAAGTGTTTCTACCTGCACTATAACCTACTTCTGATACACTAATGAGGACTCTGGGACTGAAAGGCAGATGTGACAGGACAAGAATTCATAACTCATCTATATATTTACATTTTAAATTAGGTTATTTATTTCATTTTGCAGAAATTGACTGCAGTTTTGCCCACTATTTTATTTTGTATTTGAAAGGTCCTTGCTCTTGAAAGTTGCAGAGGAGAAAAATAAAAGAGGCTTATGAAAAGAATGTTGTTGCTTTCCTCTCACAATGACCTGCTTACAACTTTTTAAAAGTTGTTCTACCTGAACTATAACCTACCTTCTTATTATTTTTTTTAATCAACAAGAGGTACAAGATAAAGAGTGACTCTTTTTAAGGTTTTATAATTAATTTTCCAGAGGTTTAATGCTTTGCATGTTTTTGTACTTGAAAATTCCTCTCTTGTGTAAAGTTAAACAAATACTTAGTGACAAAGTATTGTAAAATGGTAAAATGTTCTTCCTGTAATTCATATATTCATTGTTGTAAGTGGTTTGGGACAAAATTTAAAAAAAAAAATCATTTTATATATATATTTTTAATTAATCGGCCGATTAATCTGTATTTTTTTCTGCCAAATATTGGTATCGGCATCGGCTTCAAAAAATCCATATCGGTCAGACCCTATTAAATATGGTGAAAATGTTCCTATCTGATGCTTTATGTGTTGTAGAAATGTAGACAAAAGCTCTGAGTCTGTGAAGCATTCATTTAAAACACATCTGGGCCTTCTGTTTATAGCGCATGAGGTTACTTTATAAATATGCGTGCTATTTTTCATAGGAAGACTCTGTAGCACATGTGCATTGCTGGCACAATAGTTATATTCTTCTTTTTCCAGTTCTCACATATTTAAACCACTTCTCTCTCTCACGCCACCAAGTCCTCTCTCTACCTCCAGCAAACCACCTACATACTCCTGTGAATGCTCGGTGCTGACCTGCTGCCTGAATGCAGCAAACAAACAAACAAACAAAAAAACAAACAAAAAAACAACAAGACAAACAGAATCTCCAAAACAGAAAATAACCAGTAAAGATGGGCTGAGGTTAGAGTATGATGAAGTGTGTCTGGTTTAGGATGGAGAGGCTACAAGGACCACCTGGAACCCTCTGTCCTGAGGTTTGAAACAATGGACCCTTTGTTAGCCCTCTGATTGGTCCACAGACCGGCCAATCAGAATCAGTGTGTCTCAGGAGCAGCCATTGCTGGGTTATCTAGTTAGGCTGTTCCTTGTTGGCAGATTCTATTTTAATGCATTGTGGTGAATTTATTATCACAAATCTGTTACCTGAAGATCAAAAATCACAAAGAAAACTCATCAACACTAGTGTTGCCGGTTCGAATACTGTATCAGTCAGAACCTCTCTGTGTGGAGTCTGCATATTCTCCCTGTGCATGTGTGGGTTCTCCCCGTGCACTCTGGCTTCCTCCCACAGCAAAAACAAACAAAAAAAACATGCTTGTTTGGTTAAATGGTAAATATCTGAGTCAATTCATGCTAAAATAAGCACAAAGGCAGATTCGCTCACTCTCGGCGTTCCTGTCTCCTACTGAGTCCACGTGCCTCCCTCTCTCCAAAATCACGCCTCTGTCACTCTGGAGACAGAGCAAAGAGGGGATCAACTCGTTCCCCCTGTTCCGCCTCCAGGATGTTCACAGTGGAGGCGAAACATCACAGAGGGGTAACTTTTACACCTTGAAATGGCAGTGTGAATTGAGCTTGTCTCTCGATGCGGCCCTGTGATTTGGTGGCAACCAGTCCAGGGTGCCTGCCCAATGTCAGCTGAGCTCCAGTCCGCCGCAGCCCCTTAAAGGGTAAGCTGCATAGATGAGGGATGGAATATGTAATGTTCTAGGAATATTTTACGGGAATAATATATCATTTTGTAAGTGTGAACTGTTTCATATGACATGTTTTATGTTTTAAACTACTTTAACAGATTCATACAGATTTTGATGTTTTTTCCTGTAGTTTTATCTTTATTCTTCCACTAAAGCAAAATTTTAAAAAGAACTAAACAAATCCAGCATGAATAAAAGTTTGTCAGAATGTGTTATTTTAAATAGTTTCAAATGGGAGGGAGGTCAGAACAATTCTTAAAGTAATTGCATGCTTTCCTAAAAGAAACAGAACCCAAATGACAAAAGCATCAGCACTCACAATGAAAGCCTCCAACTTTTATTTAAGATAATGCAGCATCAATAAAACAAATGTTTTTCAGCTGGAAGCTTTCATCAGCGTTTGTAACAACTGTGTGTGTGACCATCTAACATAATTAACACCAGGTAACGGGTCAGGAAGATGATTAAAAAAAGAACAGAGAAACAGAGAGGAAAAACAACCGAAACAAGGGAGAATATTGTGCACAATGATGTTAAAACAAAATATCAAAATACAAAAAAAATCCCATTTATTTATTATTTTGTTTATTTTATTTTATTCTTGTTTTATTTTGTTATTATTATTATCATTATTATTATCATCATTATTATTAGATTTTCAGAAATTATATATACATATATATGTATATATATAGATAGATAGATAGATATAGATATAGATATATAGATATAGATATATAGATATATAGACATATATATATAGATATATAGATAGATAGATAGATATGATATAGATACATATTTATAATTATATATATATATATATATATAGATATAGATATATATATATAGATATAGATATATATATATAGATATATATATAATTTCTGAAAATCTAATAATAATGATGATAATAATAATGATAATAATAATAATAATAATAATGCAGTGATAGAAACAATTCCCTGAGACCAATGAGCTGATATAAAGTACAGCAACAGTGATCCTCGAGATGCTTGGACACAAGATGGGTAACATGAACAAGAACAAAGGGCAGTGCCCACCATGATGAAGAAGGCTAGAGGCTAAAATCAAGGCAACACGGACAGAGGTCAGCCAATTGTCAGAGCTCCAGAATGGTGCAACCAAGAAAGACATATCCAAGAGGTACAGGCAGATGCCCATACCTGAGGCCTTGGAAACTGCCAAACAAAGTCTCCAAGCCTTGGCCACCCGACTGAAAAGGTACACAAGAGAGACTGAGGCCAGGCGAATAAACCGGCTGTTCTCCACTGAACCAGCCAAAGTGTACTCTCAGTGGTAAGGGAATAACTCACGAGCTAACCCACCAAGGCTAGAGACTGAACAATACTGGAAAGGCATATGGGAGAAAGAAGCATCACATAACAATGCACAGTGGCTAATCAATCTAAGAGCAGACCACGCCAATCTCCCTGAACAAGATGCCGTGACCATCACAGTAGCAGACATCCAAGAAAAAGTCTCAGGCATGAAGAACTGGACAGCACTAGGCCTGGATATGATCTATACATACTGGCTAAAGAAGCTGACCTCACTCCATGAGCACCTGGCAGTACAAATGAACCAACTGCTGAGAGATGGGACCCACCCTGAGTGGCTGACCAAGGGCCGTACAGTCCTGATCCAGCAAGATCCCCAGAAGGGAACAGTCCCATCCAACTATCGGCCAATCACCTGCCTCTCCACAACATGGAAACTCCTGTCAGGCTTCATTGCAGCTAAGATAAGTGGGCACATGGATCAATACATGACAGAGACACAGAAAGGCATTGGTAAAAATACCAGAGGAGCAAAACACCAGCTACTGGTTGACAGAACAGTCCCTCGAGACTGCAGAACCAGACAGACCAACCTGTGCACTGCCTGGATTGATTACACAAAAGTCTATGACTCGATGCCACATACATGGATCCTGGAATGCCTGAAGCTGTACAAGGTCAACAAGACTCTAAGAGCCTTCATTGCAAACTCAATGAGTCAATGGAACACCACCCTTGAGGCCAACTTCGAGCCAATTGCACAAGTCTCCATCAAATGTGGCATATACCAAGGTGATGCTCTGTCCCCACTGCTGTTCTGCACAGGACTGAACCCCCTCAGCCAAATAATCAACAACACTGGCTACGGATACAGACTCCGAAATGGGACCACCATCAGTCACCTCCTCTACATGGATGACATCAAGCTGTACGCTAAGAGTGAGCGAGACATCGACTCACTGATCCACACCACCAGGATCTACAGCAGTGACATCGAAATGTTGTTTGGACTGGAGAAGTGTGGCCGAATGGTGACAAAAAGAGGGAAGGTAGTCCATATAGAAGGCATTACACTCCCAGAAGGCAGAATAGCAGATGTGGAGGAGAGCTACAAATACCTTGGCATACCACAGGCAAATGGCAACCATGAAGAGGCCACTAGGAAAGCAGCAACGGCCAAGTACCTGAAGCGAGTAAAGCAAGTCCTAAAGAGTCAGCTCAATGGCAGAAACAAGGTTCGGGCAATTAACAGCTATGCCCTGCCAGTAATCAGATACCCAGCTGGAATAATAAGCTGGCCAAAGGAGGAAATTCAGGCCACAGACGTTAGAACTCGGAAATTGCTCACCATGCACGGGGGTTTCACCCCAAGTCCAGTATCCAGAGGCTATACACTAAGCACAAAGAAGGAGGCAGAGGGTTAGTGAGCATCAGAGCCACTATCCAAGATGAAACATCCAAGCTCCATGACTACGTCAGGAAGATGGCCCCAAGAGATCAAGCGCATAGTGCACAGGTGTCAAACTGATCCAGTAAAGGGCCACTGTGGCCGCAGGTTTTCATTCCAACCAAGCAAGAACACAGCTGATGCAAATTATTCAATCAACTGGATTGTCTTTACATAGTTGATTTGTTGGATCAGGTGTGTTCTTGCTTGGTTGGAATGAAAACCTGCAGCCATAGTGGCCCTTTACTGGATCAGTTTGACACCCCTGGCTTAGTGAGTGTCTCAGACAGTGGAAACTGACAGGGGAGGAGGAACTAGAGGAACCATCATGGGAGGAGAAACCCCTGCATGGGATGTACCACCGACAGATAGCTTAAGCGGCTGATATGAACAAATCCTACCAATGGCTAGAGAGGGCTGGACTGAAGGATAGCACAGAGGCACTAATCATTGCTGCACAGGAACAGGCCTTGAGCACCAGAGCAATAGAGGCCCGGATCTACCACACCAGGCAAGATCTTACAGGTGCAGGCTGTGCAAAGAGAGCCCTGAAACAGTCCAGCACCTAACAGCAGGGTGTAAGATGCTGGCAGGAAAAGCATACATGGAACGCCATAACCAAGTAGCCGGTATAGTGAACAGGAACATCTGTGCAGAATCAGAATATTAGAAATGATATAGTCCTTATAATCACAACAATGTAAATCTTTGAATCATTCATCAAATGTTCTTGAATCATTGGACTATTTCACAACCTTTAAATTATCACCTCACAGCGTCAAACACAGTAAACATCATTCATATGTCAAGAAAAGTGATTTTTAATACTTCAGATAAACAGTCATTGGTTTTTACCTGTCCCAGGTTAACATATCCGTACTTAGCAGCCACCCTGTCAGCCTGCTGATGACCTCCTGTGATCCTCACGGCCCAGTGGTTTGTGTAAATGTTCTTCCTTCCTGCTGCCGTCTGCAGTGACAGACAGATTTCTGCTGCCAAAACAAGAAAAAGCCACAACAGAGTCATTCTGTGTCCAGAGCTGGAAAATCAGTCAGCTTGCTGAGCAGGAGGCAAAGTCCAGGCTGAAGCGAGTCAGACCCGGTTCACCTAAAAGTCCAGGTCTAAAAAGAGGCCCTGGTCCCCAGTCCAAGGGACAGTTTCTGCTGTAGAGAACTCTGATCTGAGCTGGAGTCACAGAGAGGCTGCAGTCTGAGGCTTCATGAAGGAGACAAACACATGGTTGCAGGCTGAGAGTCGGTAACTTACTTTCTGTTCTAAACTTTACCTGCAGGAGGCGACTCAGGCTCAGACAGACCGACAGACTGAGCCTGAAAACTACCCTTAAAATGTTTAAAAATCATTAACTACAGTCATTTTCTGCGTGCCTTTAACATTTTGTAACTGCAATAAAAATCATTTTCCTTCAGAGAGAAACAGGGTGAATGTTGTGAGATGGTGTAGGATCACGTTACAATCATCTTCAAGTGTCACTCTCTCTTTCTCTTTGCTGCTCCCTCATTACAGCAGAAGCAGATGTTACTCTGCAGAAGGTTCAGGGTTCTGTAAGCAGTCCCTGATAGTCCTCTTCTCTCAAAGTAAGAGTTAAATAAAGTCAGATGTACAGAGAAAATATCAACTCCAGATGTTGTACATCTGCAAACCTGCAAATTCACTCCAGGTGTTTCTACAAAGGGCCTCAAGTGAATCAGATTATAAACAGATTTCAATGTGATGTCAAACTGCTGAAATTGAAATATTTCATCCTGTTAACTTTCAGCCCACAAACCCAAAAATAACAGTACCAGGTACCAGGGCCCCCCACTGTCCAAAGTTCACTCACACCTGAGCGAAGGAGGCCTTTACCAAACTGGCACAAAAAGAGCATTTTAGAGCAGAAACGGGCAACTGGTAGCCCAGGGGCCACATGCAGTCCTACAGCTCTCTCGTTGTGGCCCCCAAGTTAGTTTAAATTATATTTGAATAGGTAAACATGAAGAAATAAAAACAGAAATATGCCACAAGATATTTTGAGTTTGTGCAATGACACCACTGTCAAAGATTAAAAGCATCAAACATGAGAGACAAAAATGTGTCCTCTTTTCTGATATTTCTATTTTTATTTCATAAATAAATAGAAAAAAGTTATGAGCCAATGAATCAACCAGGGAAATGATCATCAGTTGCAGCTGTAATCCTGTGATTTCCAGACATGCTGAATGTTAGAAAGGAAGTTTAGGATAGGGATTTATTTAAATCTATGAACCAGGAATAAATAAAAAAGCTTTGAGTTGCTCAAGTATTTTGTTTTTTCTACAAAAAAGAAAATAAAAGAAAAAAAACAAGACTGCATTTACATATATATATATGTATATATATATATATATATATATGTGTGTATATATATATATATATATATATATATATATATATATATATATATATATATATATATATATATATATATATATATATATATATATAAATACATATAAATATATATATTTATAAGTATGCATTAATGGTGCAGCTTGTAGAATTTGGCAGCATCTCACCGAACAGAAACGGTAAATATAGGATATAATGTTTCTATTTGTATGTAAAGTCCATCAAAACAGGAGTACAATCATCCCCATAAAACATTTACAAAAAGAACGAAACGCGAATCTGTCCGCCGGTTCTGAAATCTACCTGGAATGCAGAGGAGAGAGGACGGCAGTGGATGTAGAGACAGTTGTTACTCTGCACTATAATCTATAAAAATAATGGTTACAAACCTTTTCACTTTAGCAAATGATGCCGTGTTCACGATCCCTTTTGGTCCTGACAGGCTTCCGTTGCTCAGCGATTTGACGTTTTGGTTACGGTTGGGCTCATTCTAGAATCTGAACGATAAATGTTGCTCAAATGCCAAATTCTACACACTGCACCTTTAAGTAACAATATACAAATGAACTTTAATAAAGTTTCACAAAGTCATCTCTTTTGTTTGTCCCTGCTTTTCTGCATGAATCGTCATTAAGGGTCAGTCCAGTGGTAGCCAGTTCCAACCAGAAGGCCCCGACATCCAACATGCTTGACTTAAGGACACTTCATGGTTTGGTTTTGCACATTAAAACCACAACAGGGGTGCTGGTTTGGTGAAGTGGTAGGCAACCAGGCACAACCCATATATGCTTGCTGCCAGCCCGGAGTCAAATCCAGCCTGCGGCCAGCAAGAGTCCTCCCTCCTCTCTCTCACCCCCTTTTCACAAGTCTATCGCCTGTCTCTCTCTCCTATCAATCTGTTCTTACTCTCCACCAAAATTCACCTGAAAGCCTTTGGAAAAAAGAGCTCAAACTGGACCATTGCAATGTTAATAATTAGCCATCCATTAACGAATATTTAAAACAGTTCCTTCCTGACAATTTTACTATAGGGTTCTGGACATTTTTGTAGACCCTGGCATGATATGTTTCTTAATTCTTGGTAAAATGGTCACTGAGGCTTAAAATATCAAATAGGAGCATTATTAATGTCTGTAAATAGCAACGTATGAACAAAAATTCAAAACAGATGGTGTACTGCTGGTTTTACAACATGAGGGATATGTCTCATGCCAAGACCTTCCAAAAAGCCCTGAGGACTCATGTTGCAACTCCAACAGGAAGTCCTCTTGAAAGGTGTTGAGGCTGATCAGAGATCCATCGATAAACAGCTGAGTATGATCGAGTGAACATTGTAGGCAGGTCAAAAAACAAGCAATTATCATAATTTATCCATGGGCAACATCAGCCCCATGGAGACTTTTGCATTTGTTGATCCTGTCCTGACATTTTGAAACTGCAGATTAGATTTTGACGTTGATTGGTCTTGAAACAGGAGCTCTTCTTGTCGTCAAGGCTCTGAATTTTTAGTCTTTTACCACCAGGAGGCGCTACAGTTATTGCAATTAATTTTTCACATCTGTATTTAGACCTGACCCTCATTATACACAAAAAGTTTGAGACAGATGAGATTGTGCAAAGTTGAGAAAATCATCTACTTCCTGAAATTATGCAAATTTACCATCTTTAATAAAGTATGTATATATCATGCATACCTGAGGATTTTCAGAATCTTCTCTTGCTGTAGACCAAATATAAAGTTTATTTGACAAACTCTACAATGACCCTGAAAACGGCCAAAGATAGGCCCAAATTTGACCTTTGACCAAAAAAAGTGGCTTCCCTGCTGACATCTCGCCATGATGTCAGGAGGCTTTTTTCCCAAGTCTCAGGGTGCTGGATATGTAGGAAAAGTTCCAGATTTTTTGCACAAGGTTTTGTTAATTTAAACATTTTTCAGGGGATGCCACTGAACCAATTCCTTGATTTTTTGGGGGGAGAAACATATAATCTATTTTTAATTTTTATTTATTTATTTATTTTAAGAACTGATGTTCCTGCAAAATAAAACAGACTTTTTATGCATATCCAGACACTCAGATTTAGCTTAGATTTTTAGGCTCAAGGAATTACAGACAGGTCCTTGGTGCAAGGACCTATTAATAAAGAAATAGCACATAGACTGTATGTGGCCCCGTCATCCTTGTATTACTCTGTATGTGGCCCCTGCTGTAAATCAATCTTTGAGTCTGAACTGTTGGATATTTTCTCCTCAAAATGCACAGATAACACTGCTGTCAGAGAGCTAGAGTGTTTGGCAAAGTTTAGTGCACATTCTTTAGATACATTTTTAACCTGCTTTAAATCATGGATTTAAGCTTTCACCTGTGTTGGATTTAATATGATTGTGTTTGACTAAATCTCTAAGAGGGATGTAAGGTCTGCTTCATGTTTAAAGAAGATTTAAATCATACTCAATCTGTAAATTACAGAAGAAGACAAATTAAGCACATATGTTTCATAGTATGTAGTGGATTTAATGAATTGTTATCATAACACAAAGATATCATTTTGACATGAATTGATGCCACCAGAAACCTTAAATCCACACCAGCACCCACGTGCAGAGCCAAATCTGCTGCCAAATAAACCATCCAACCAACAATCATCACTTTTCTCCCTACAACCAGAGAATCAGCGATTAAGAACAGCAATACAGTTCAGTCAGCGCTATAATGTTTAAGAGTCATCAACAGGGCATGTTTACATATTTTTTGCACCCAGTGTGAACATGCAAACATAAATATTTTTTTACTTTTTATCTTTACTTTTTCATATGTGTATATATATTCTTCATCATTCATTTTATTCTGTTTTTATGTACATTTTTACCTTTCATTCCACGAGACACACAAGCAGCCACGAACAAATTCCTTGTATGTTGTGAATGTACTTGGCCAGTAAAGCTGATTCTGATGATATGTCCCAGGGGTGGGCAACTGTTGGCCCGGGGGCCACACACAGCCTCTCACCTCACCACACAGCCTGCCAGTCAATTTCACAAAAATTTCACAAAAAATTGCTAAATGAAAAAATCTGCCAGAAATTACTTTCGCCTGATTCATCACTATGACACCATGTACTTGGGCAAATACATTACATGCAAAATATTTCAGTAATTGTTTTGTTTTATTTCTCTTACAGGAAATAATTACATTTAATTTTCTGTAAGGTTTCTGTGAAGGTCTTTAATGAAATATTATTATTATTAATGCATTTGGAACAAAAAGTGACATTACTGATAAACAAGATTATTATGGCTGCTATCTTGGCCGGGTTACTTTTGTTTATAAGACATTCCAGTGACGCTAATAATGCTATAAAAACAGTGTTATTAGCTCTCCTGAGATTTCATAATGCGCTATAAGAGTAATCAGAAGTCTTTGTAATGCCAGTGTGTATGATGTCAACACAAAAAGTTCATAAGGTATCAGAAATTATAAATAGCCAAAATGGATAAATCTGAGACTGTAAATCATTACAGATAATGAAATTGTGTTAATAAAACATAATCAGCGATCACTGAGTGTATTCACAAACTTTGTACAATTTGATTCATTTAATCCACTATAATTAGTCCATAATACGTTATAAACACTGTTGTAATGCACCACAAAGTGATATCAAATCATTCTAAGTCTTCATCAGATGCTCCAAATAAATCAAAAAAGCATTTTAGAAGACATATCAGTCTTACTCTGCATTTGGAAACTGAAATCAAAACACAGTTGTGATGCCCCCTTTTGTAAAGTCAGGGTAAAATGCACAAAAATTAATAATTGACATGAGACAAGTGTAGGAATGTGCCAATCAAAGATTTTATTTTAAGAATATTCAACAGAAGCTACAACCATGTGGGGGAGAAAAATGGAAACAGAAGGTTAGTGTCGAGTAAGATACAAAGAATTGGATAAAACTTGGATTGTCCAATCTATAATGTGGAATAAAAAACACAAAGTTAAGGCCTGACAAGCCAAGAAAGAAGCCTGAGCAAATAAACACAGCATGCAGTGGCACATAAACTATGTGGTGGAAAAGTAAAGGGGACCCAGCCTACATAGAGCTCCCCTCCTCCCTCCAAACAAAGAGAGTGAAGCTTCAGAAAAGATCTCCTTTTAAAATGTTATACAGCATAACTCTCTGACATTTCACATCCATTCATCTTTTGTTGGAGCTCTTTAGTAAGGCATCTTCTTGTTTGTGCTTTTTTCAAGCTGTCAGCAAGCCTTTAATCAGGTCCACATACAGAAGAGATCTACCTGATGTGTGCTGTACAGAAGTCATTTTTAATGTGAGTATTTAAACAGTTTTTTAATTACTTCCATCCAGTAGGGCCAGAAGAGGTGTGTTTTTCCACACTAACTTAAACACTGACCATTTTTCCTCTCAATCTTTTGTCTGAATTTTGATACTGTTGAGATGAAATATTGTATCATATATACCATGTGAATTCCTCCATGAGGTGCTCCCTATCATGATCCTTCTCTGTTACTTGAGTTACTCTTTTTGTTTCCATGTTTCATGTTTTGTCTTGTACTTCCGGTTTTATTTTGAATGTAGTAATGTATTTTGAATCCTTAGTAGGATGTGTTTCCTCTCTGGTCCTGTCACACCTGATCCCTGATTGTGCCTTCCCCAGCTGTGTCTCAATACCCCCCCATTACCTCATGTATTTAACGTCATGTCTTCCTCAGTCTCTCTGCCGGATTGTTGTACGTCAAGTCACTTTCCAGCACTTATTCCTGTCACAGCTCGTGATCATAGACCTTGTTTGTTTCTTGACTTAGCCTCTAGCCTAGCCCTTTTTGGATACTTCTGCCTGGTTTTGCCGCTTGCCTTTTGCTGTGTACCAAACCCTGGACTGCCCAATAAACTGTGCCTTTTGTCTTACAGCCCTTTTTGTCTGGTCATTGAGTCCTTTTAAGCCTGACTCCTGACACTCATGGATTTCACCAAAGTTCTGCTGGTGCTCTTCTGAAATGTTTGTGGAGGTCTCCGACAGCTCTAAAAAGAAAACAAATCAAAATTTCACTCTAGAGGGGATAACGTCAGCGTACTTGGGTGTCATGAAAGGCACTTCAAAAATAAAATGCATTATTATTATATTATTAATGTGACCTGAGTCAGACAGACTTCTTTTGGAGCCACAGAGCATCACTGGTAAAAATGAGGCAAAGAAGAATTTTGAAGAGGCGCTGGAGGGATTTCTTGGTTTCCTTTGAGCTGGTGAATCTGTAGAAAAGTATTCCCTCACCATCAAAATCATTGAGCTCAGGTGTGTAAAATCAAACACCTCAGGCCGCAGACTGCTTCTACAAACATTTGTGAAAGAATGGATCGCTCTCAGGAGCTCAGGGAATTCCAGCCTGTGGTACCATGATAGGAGGCCAGGAGAACAGTACTTGTCTGACTGCACTGAGCCAGGTGTAAAGTTTGGTGGAGGGGGGATTATGGTGTGGGGGTGTTTTTCAGGAGTTGGGCTCGGCCCCTTAAGCAGGGTCCACACATAAAGATTATTGGGCTGTTTTTGTCCCAACTTTCCCCCTTCCCAACCAAGGACAGCAAATGCCTGATTATCTTTTATCTTATAAGATTATCCTGTGGAAACATAAATTAACCCTTTATTGAATGCTAGTAAAGTTTGAATGTATAAATGAACAGAAACAAATTGAACTTTAGTGTGAAATGCAGTCACCTTTATTTAGGCTACCTGGCAGAGCATCTCAGTTACAATACCAGAACTGACAACAAACAGTGAACCTGCTCTACATGAATATATCAATTCATAAAGAGAGGAGCTCTGATTGGATCGCTCCACAACTTATCCCACCACCATCAAGCTAATACCCCTTTCAGAATGGCCAAGAAACCTGTTTAAACCCAGTAACAATTGGCTCCTGTCAGCAGTTTGATAGGATCTAATCGGCATTTCGACCCGGGTCGACTGACCCTGCAAGCGACACGGGTTTTTATCGGCTCGCCTCTGATCGGCTTCAGTGGGAACATCACACCCAGGTCAACCCGTTAATTTACAGGATGACGTCAGCGTAAAGTGCCCAGGGCATAACATTGCGCCCCTCCCCTCCGTCTGTAATACTGCTTTCACACTAAAATCGGCGGGTCAACGCTGTTTTTTAAAACGCGGGTCAACCCGTGAGTGACCACTTTCCCACTGTCAGCAGACCCAGGTCTAACCGGCAGCAGACCAGCTGTGTGGCTGTGTTTTTTTCCTCTGGTGCGTCAAGCTGATGTCATCACGTTGATGACATCACCAGCGCGATGAAACACAGTCGTGTAAACAATGGAAGGGAGCATGGACGCCGTGGACACGCTGGCCAGCTATTTGCCGTACTTCGTACTTTTGTCCCTTTTCAAAATGTACAAAATCGGCGCAGACTGAAAGAGCTTCGAGCGCAGATGATGCAAAGGCGGATGGAATTTGTTGCTGAGTTGGCAAGGAGTTGCAGAAGTTACAGACGGAGGAAACAGGCCTTCGTTGCCTCCATGGTGGCTATTGTTGGCTGTGCTGCCCCTACTGTTCGCCGTATGTGGGTCCGGGAGAGAGCACACAGCTTTTGGTCAACAATAGAGCATTTTGATGACGATCAGTGGAAAGCTCACTTTCGAATGTCTCGGGCAACATTTGATTATTTGGTCGAACTTCTTGCTCCTGCTGTAACCCAACAAAGGACTAACTTTTGGATACCTATTGAACCACGCCGGAGAGTCGCTATAGCCCTGTGGTGGTTTGCAACGCCTGGAGAATACCGCACGACTTCCTGCCTGTTTGGTGTCGGATTGTCGACTGTGTGCATGCTGGTACGGGAGGTCACAGATGCTTTGGTGAACACATTGTATAAATGTTTCATTTCCCTTCCTACTGGACAGAGTCTAGACAATAAAGTTGCAGGATTTCGCATGCGTGGTTAACCTCAGTGCGCTGGTGCCATAGATGGAACACATATTCCAATTATTGCACCCAGGAACAATCCTGCTGACTACTACAACAGAAAGGGATGGCATTCGATTGTCCTGCTGGCTGTCGTGGACCACAATTTCTGGTACGCATAACAACTGGATGAAACAGAACTTATGATTAAAATATCCGTTTAACATATTACTGAAAAGTACTGACAATATAGCATATGCATGTGTGTATCTCTCTCTCACCGAACACTGCCCAGCTCATTCGCAATACAATTGCAGCTAATGTAACAGCCATGTTATCAGACTGAACAGTTGATGCTGAGTGTTAGAAAACATCTTGTTTTGTATTGTTTTGAATTTAGTAATTGTACCATGTTGCAAACTGTAATAAAAACATTAAAGAAAAGTCTGACTAATTTTTCATGACAGATATATACATGAATCATGCTGCATTAACTTTAGCAGTGCAATTCTTTAAAGTTTAGGGGTTCTTTTTTAGATCAAAACAGCAGTCCCAATACTCTTTACTCTCTGTACTCTACACAGGAGAAGAACTGTAGATTTTGGTGCTATTGGTACTGAGATGTAGTTTCACAATGAAAATGTCTAATTACATGAAGGGGGCAATTAATACCCAGACAGGGTTCCCACTCGTTTCTAGAAATTATTTTGAAGGAGTTTTCCAGAATTTTTTCCAGGACATTAGTTATTTCTAACTCTTGGGCATGAACATTGTCTGTTACCTATGTTTTATGACTTTTTAGACTTTTTAGTACCTTACAATTATAAAGTTATGGTTTATACTTATCGGAATTTAATCAGCCTTTTGTATACCTTTTGTTTATTTGCTGATTAAGTGACCTAAATGTCATTGTGTCATATTTTAGTATTCTTTAGCTTATATTATTTTATCTACTCATATTTTATGGCAATTTGTTCTTTCTGTTAATTTACCTGGGTTTGTGTAGTAAAGGCAAACACCATCTTGTGCATGCATAGAAAAAGATTTATTTGCAAAAAATAACACACCACAAAGTAATGAGGCAAAATAATCAAAATAAAGTAGTCTGTAGGAACAATGTACATAAGGCACTATTTATATTGCACATGTCAGCACCCATGAGCTGCAATACAGATGTCTGTATATGCTTCTCTATTCATGCTTGTGGGGGGTGCTGGAGCAGGCTGGACCACCCTGATAGAAAGAGTTCTCATAACCACCCTGTCCATACTGATGCACAGGAAGTTGTGGAGTGTTCTGAATCTGTGGTGCAGTGCCTGGAAGCCTGGACAGTAGCATCTCAAACAGCACCTTCTGGCTTTCACGGTCTTCCCTGAGAATTCTCTCCCGGCTCTCCATCAGTTTCCTTTCATGCTCCATGAAAAGCTGCATCCGAGCATCCTCCCGCTCAGCTGCAGCTCTGTCCATGTCTTTCAGTTCTGCCATGGTCATTTTAATGAGGGCAGATTGCTGATCCATCATGGTCCTCTTTTGTTTCCTTGGTGGGACACAGAAGCCTGAAAGTAACAAAACCAACTGTTAATAGACATGTATAGGGCAACACAAGTCACATGTAGGTAAAGCATGAAGTAACCATCAGAGACATGGTCATTGTTTTAGTTTTCCTTCTCTAAGTTTTTAAATATGGAAACACTACAGGTTAAATTCACACACACACACACATATATACATATATATGTATATATATATATATATATATATATATATATATATATATATATACGTGTGTGTGTGTATACACATAAACATATATATATGTATATGTGTATACACACACATGTATGTGTGTGTGTGTGTATACTGTTGTTATTGTTGCCTAGTTTAAGTTGGTCCCTCTTACGACGGAAACTACATGTTGTGGTTTACAAAAGGGTAACATCCCTGAGTTCAAGGCAGAAACTTTCAAGAAACATGAAGGTGATTGAATAAATGTTTTTTGTCACCTACATACAGGCCAGTCAGAGCCTTGATGTCACCCCTCACTATTTTTGCCGTTTCAACAAAGAAAGCAAAAACCTACCGCTTGTGTCCTGTCTGGAGGTCTCGGGCACATCTTCCACAGGTGCTGGTCCAGCTTGGCTTGTATTACCCATGTCATCCCCTTCCTGCATCGATTCACATGGTTCTTTGTCTCTCTCCGACTCGTCAACAAAGTCTCCATCGGTCGCCGGGCTGGATAAATCAGAGGACGAGGAGGCCACGGAAGACACTGCCAAAGAGCTAGAAAGCTTTACGGGGTTGGCCAGTGCAGAGTTGCCATATATATTCTGGCAAAGTCCGTAAAAGGGCCAGTCAACCCGACCCATTCCACTGCGATTCCTCTTGTCAGTAATATCGAGATACCTCTTCTTCAACGCTTTCAACTTGTTGATAACTTGCCTCGGCGTGCAAACAATGCCTCGCTAATGTAACATTTTGGCTATATTGTTGTAAATTGCCGTGTCTCGGACAGTCCCCGTGACCTGGTGCCGAATCTCCTCTTCTCCACAGATCAACAGAAGCTCTCTGATTTCGTTGTCTTGCCAATGCTGTGCCATTTCACCGATGTAAATGTTCCACACTGAATGCAAACAACAACAATGGTCCACGCAGCTGCCGGCGTCCTTTTGTTGACAAAGTAGCAGGCGCAGTATTATGACGTAGGTATGTCACGCCAACGTCATGACGTAACTTACGGGGTTGACCCGGGTGTGACGTTCTCACTGAAGCCGGTCGGAGACGAACCGATAAAAACCCATGTCGCTTGCAGGGTAAGTCGACCCAGGTCGAAATGCCGAGTAGACCCTTTCAAACTGCGGACAGGAGCCGATAGTTGGAGGATTTACACAGGTTTTTTGGCCAGTCTGAAAGGGGTATAACTTACGTGACTCTTTGCTGTCTCAGCAGCAAATTCCATCCGCCTTTGTATCATCAGCACTCGAATGTCGTTCAGTCTGCGCCAATTTCGTACATTTTAAAAGAGGGACAAAGGTACAAAGTACAGAAAACAGCTGACCTCCATGTCCACGGCCTCTATGCTCCTTTCCATTGTTTACATGGTCGTGTTTCATTGCACTGATGATGTCATTGACATGATGACATCAGCTTCATGCACCAGAGGAAAAAATGGCAGACCCGGGTTTGCTGGCAGTGGGAAAGGAGTCACTTGCCGATTGTTAGCGGGTTAACCCACATTGACTCACTAATTTTAGTGGGGGGAACCACAGTTATGATTGGATGTCCCTCTTAACTCATCCAACCTTTCCACACAACCAAAGTAGCTGTGATTGGATATATTCCGAACTTGTCGCTACTTTCTACATGATGAAATTAGGTCTGACTGGATTAAGTCTCTGTCAAACATTTTAGTTTATTTTTAATTTGTTGATGAAAATGTCAGTTAATTTAGTTTTAGTTTTTGTCCGTGTGCACTTGCTTTTATTAGTTACTGTCTAGTTTTTGTCAGGGGAAAAAAGGTTGTTCACACAAACTATGACAAAAATAATTAGTCAACAAAATTAACACTGTGTGTATGTATATAATTTTTGTAGTAGTTTTCATATCATATTATCTGTATTGTTGTTGTTGACTTTGATTTTTGTGAATGGGACAGGCTGGTGAACACTGATTGACTGCAAATCCCCAAACACTACAAGTCTTGACTCCATACCTCCCTGTGACCTCCTGAAGAAGGATGACACTAAAACATGTAGAGGTGTTTTAACAATGCTCTATTTAAAGAACATGCCAATATGATTAAGGCATTTTAAACTCTGATTAAGTCAAGGGCCTTGGTTTCTCTGGTTTTTAGAAACTGTTTCATTGTACTTGATAAATCTTCATTTTTATTTTTTACAGAGTGTCATGTTTAATGTGATGTAAATATATTTGCTTTTATGGTTTAAAAATCCTTGTATGAAAAAGTAGCAAATAATTTTTATTGTTCACAAAAAATAGCGGAGTAAAAAGTACAATATTTGTCTTTTAGTGTTGCTGAGTAAAAGTAAAAAGTCTTCCCAAAAATGACACTCAAAGTACAGACATTCAGAACCGTTTAAAGTTTATTTACCTTGTTATCTTCCACAACTGCCATTGAGCCAAACATACATTGAAGTTTGATTTATTTCTTTAAATTGTTCATTTTTATGAATAAAAACATGTCAGTGTTTCATAGTCTTAGTTGTCACAACAAATGTGATACAAATAAGATCTCTACACGTGGTAGAGATCATAGAAATCATGTTAAATATAATGATGAGTCTTAAAAAAACCAAAATAATCAATATTTAAGTGATCAGCACTAGTAACAGTGAGGTCCTGAATCTGTGGCTACTGTTCAAAGTTTTGTCCACTAGGTGTCACCGTCATGCTCCTGAACCTGCGGTCCTGAGGGTGAAGCCTCCAGTTCTGCGCACAAACTTTGTTTTTTCCAAATTTAAAGGTGATAATACGTTGCAGTTTGCCCAAACTGGTATGGAAACGCTCTTCTTTCTGGTCTTCCTGTAAAGAACATTTCACAGCTTCAGCTGCTCCAAAACTCAGCTGCACTCAAGCTGATGAAGACCAGAAGAAGAGCCCACATCACCCCGAATTTGAAGTCTCTGTATTGACTTCCTGTGTCTTTTAGAATTGATTTTAAGGCTCCTTAACTAGTTTATAAATGTCTTACTAGTCTTGCTCCTTCATATTTATTCGATTAGCTTTTACCCTTTGAGCCCAGTGGGGCCCTCAGGTCTTCAGGTCTTTTAACAGTCCCCAAAGTCAGAACTAAAACATACAGTGAAGTCTCTTCATCTGTGGGTCAGTCTACCTGAAGACCTGAGGGCGCCACCTACTGTTCATATCTTTAAAAGCAAAGTCAAGACCTATCTTTTTAGCCTAGCTTTTAGCTGATTATATTTATCATTATTTCTTATTATCTTTTCATTTATTTCAATCCTCTTAATCTGTTTTATTTCTACATTTCAGTTCAGATTTATTATTTGGAATTTTATTCTCTGTTATCTGCTTTTCTTTTTATTATCCTACTATCTCATTTTACCATATTATTTATTTTTATTTTATTTTATTAATTAGTTAATTAATTTATTTACTTACTTTCCCCTATTGTATGTATCTAATTTCTTATGATTTTTAATGACCATTTTAGTCTTAGCTCCTGTGTTTCCTCATTTTTTTATCAAGATAGTGTTTCCTCAATCCTCTAATTCTGTTTTCTGTTCAGAATTTCCTTTTTATGTCTTTGTGTGTGTGTGCTGTATGTGGATTGCGAGGGTTGGTGGGGTCTTATATTTTCATTGTATGCAATTTTCGACTTTTTACTTCATTTATTGTTATTTTATTTTATTTATTTATTATGTAAAGCACTTTGTTCTGCAAATGCATGTATGAAAAGTGCTGTACAAAAAAGTTTGATTGATTGATTGATTAATTGAGAAAATAGAAATACTACAGTGTATGGCAAAAAAAGGTAAAATAGAGAAAGTACCTGCAGGTAGTTGAAATGGTTCCTTCACCTGTGAGACAAATATGAAGCATACGGAGGGAGAGAGGGTGTGCAAAAACAAAACCGCTGAGAAGAAACACAAAAAACAGAAAGTAGTTATATAGCCTCAAAAGGTTAGAGAAAATGACAAATAACGGAAATCAGTGATTTCCTAACAGTGACCGTTCATCCATTTATATATTATACTGTATCACATTATATTATATGAAATAATTTTCATAGTTTTAAGGTTTTTATGACCTTTTTGTTCTTAGAAGCAGATTGAATTTACATGCTTTATGAATTTTTAGATACAGAGAATGATGGTCAGTCAAAGAAGTTTGGATTTGTGAATAATTTGAGCATAAGATAATGAGGTTGATGATCTTATTCAGAGGGTTGCTTGGAGAAAAAGCCAAACATAATATTCTCAGAAGGCAGTTTAACATTTTTATCAATGGACTGATGAATAAAGTCAATGATTTTTTTTTTTTTTCCAAAAGTCCTACAAGTACAGACAGTACCAAACGAGTTATGGACATCTTCTGGGAAGGCGCAAATAAAATCAACATCCTTTTTGAATTGTTGAAGGAACATTTCAGATGCATAAAAACAAGATCATATTTTAGAAGATATTTCTTTGCACTTGTTTGTGATAAAATACTTGCAGGGCAGAGACCATATTTTTTCAGACCAGGTTTGGGGTGAAGCGGTTTTCTTTAGATGGTTTTGTTGCACTTTTTAGATTAAAAAAACTGGTTCAACCCACATCTCTGTCAGCTTCTTCCAGTAAACAGATAAATAAGAGACATCCAAATCTCTGAAGAACCTAAGGACACCTGAGGGGAAAGACCATTACATATTCCTCTGGTGGAGTAGGATTTTAGATTTGTTCAAGATTTCTGAATACAGCACAAGAATCCCATTAGAGTTTAAGACTGGAGAGGTCAGTGTCCAGCTGAACCAGTTTTCATTGAACAGAGATTTAACTTTGTATGAAAAGTCTTTGTTGTAAATGTAGCACTTATTTGTGGAGAAGATATTTGTAGATTAAGGCCCAGGAAATGAGCTTCTGTTCATGGAAATGTAATAATTTTACTATTTTATCAACATTAAAATTACAAAATAATGAACTTAAGGCCTCCCTGTTTTGAAAACAGATGATTCAGGATAAAGTTCCATATTAACGTTCAGTTTATCAAAGAATATTTCATCCAGTTTATCTTGAAGGTGTTGTTACAGGTAGAGAAAAAAGATTGGGCCACGATGTTCATAAGACTTCATCAGAACACATTTTCTAAGGTCATACATTTTATTTCACCACGCAAAATTAGAAAGAAAAACGTCAGTGGAACCACAAGTTCATTTGTTTACATCCAATGACAGTGTAAGGTGAGATATTCCTTCAGCTTTCATTAGCAATATTCTCCATCAAAGAGATAAATCTCTTTAAACTGATTTTTTTTCTGTGTTTTTTTACCATGATTTGGTTACAATTTAGGGAACATCTCTGTATTAGTTTTTGGTAGTTAGGAAACAATTTGATTGTGTCAACAGCACCGGGAATTTGGGAGGCATCCTTTGAAACAAAGTAGTGTCATCTGCCAGTTGACTGATAATAACTTCTCTCACTGCTGTCATGATGCTTTTAAGGTGACTACATTTAATATAATCTCATAACAGAAGAGCACAGCTAAAAATAAAAATAGAAGACATTCACAATGTTCAAGCTATTTCCTAATCCAAAGTTTACTGGGTGTGCTGGCACACATTGTTGAATGTTGTCATTATTTATTTAACCTTTCTTTAGCCAGGTTAAATAAAGGTTAATCACAAAAAAACATCACAAAACTGTGGCTGTTGTACATCTGTTAAAAGACATAAAAAAGCTACGCTACGAATGTGTTAAAGATACTTCAACGTTTCTTACATTTATAAACCAGCGCCAATTTGTGCCTTAGCAGCCTTCTTTCTCTTCTTCTTCTCTCTGGAAAAACACGGCTGCATCGCATTGTGGTATACGGGAGTACAATGTGGGGTAGATCGTATGTACGCTCACGTTTGCTGTGCATTCTGGGTATTTTATAGTGTACTATATAGTGAACGAAATTAACCGCTGAGAATTCAAACAACACTACAAAATGGCGAACACACTATATAGTGCACTATATCCATGATAGGGAACGATTTTGAACACAGCTAATGTCTGCAGTCAGACAGATGCATTTATTATTTATTTTATTTAATGTTTATTTGTATAGGGACAGTATGAAGCAAGAGAATGTTGCTGCACACGACAGCATTTGTAGCCTGAGCTAGTTTGCAATGCCCGTCCCTAGTTGGGCCTTTAAGGACACATAAAACAAACAATAAATACTGTTTAAAAAATCAATAATTACAGACAGAACAATACCAAACAAATACATTAAACTTCATTTACATTACCATTTTGCCAAGCTCCAGTCTACCATTGTGAGCTGCCAAAGCAGGACAGTCCAATCAGAGTCCTTTAGAGCAGGAGGAGGTGACAGCAGGAGGTGGCTGCTCATACAAGGATTAGCATAGATGCTAACAGCTTCAGTAGCAGTTTTATCAGATTTTGACGACATTTCTTTATTAAATGAAAAACAAATATCAACCACAAACTTCTCTATAGTTAAAGATGTTTTCACTCCTCTTCTAACATGTTTGGTGAGAGTTTGGTTTACAAAGTGGCTCAACTTCTGAAGTGTGGTCGAGCCCGTCTACTACGTTATCTGATTGGCCCGTAATAAATGTTAATTGACAGAATGATCATCCAATCACCTGCTGGATTTGCTCCTGAAAGGTTCTGCCCCCCTCAAACACTTTCTATGGACTCTTTCCCGGATGAACTAGTCAAATAAATTGAACGTTCCCTCTGGTGTACCAGGTTCATTCATGGGTTAGTAATCTATATTTACAGATTATATCACTATAGAAATGAAATGTAAAGACAAAGGTCTTGGGTGATATAATGTATTTTTGGACTAAAAGGCAGTGGTCTCCAAACTTTTCACAGCCCGTACCCCTTCAGACATTTGACCTCCAGCATGTGCCCCCTACTCTCACAAACTTATTGCAGCAAGAGAAAGAAATGTGTCTGTAAGCCTGCTGCCACTCTCACCTCCCACATTGAGAGGCACCCGTCTGCAGGGGCCGGCGCCGCCATTTCTGCAGCGCATACCGGAAGTGCACACCGTGTTAAACCGGAAGTTGGTCTTCTTCGTGTATTTTATTACTTATTTGACTCTCTTTCGTAAAGAAAAAAAAGAAAAAAAAACTTTATTGTAAACAAATGAATCTTCAAACTAATCAGGCAAGTACATTGGTGCAAGAAAAAATCAACAAGAACAGACATCATATTGCAGAGATGAAACCATGAATTAAAATAAATATCAAATATCAACAAAACAAAAAAAAAATGTACATACACCTAGAGTATAGAAATTAAATTAGGTTTAAAAGGTTGATTTAATGATTGTTACGCTTCATTATTCAGATCATTTTTGAAAACTAAATAGAGGTCTTTGGCAAGTTTAGATGCCATAAATTTCAGGGACTCAAAGGTGAAATTCATCTAAAAAGCATGAGAGGACGCGTGTGGTTTTTAGATTTTTGGCTTGTGAATAAAGGATTTGGGTGAGTAATGCCTTTGGTGTGGCTTTGGTCAGAGATTTAAAATCTTTGAAATTGCAATTAAAGTGATATTTACCAAAAAAAGTTGACATAAGATAATAAATCTCCATTTGCACATAAGAGATCCATTATGCACCAAATATTCTTATCCATCCAGTCTTTATAAAACTTAGATTTTCCTTTATGGAGAATTTACCTATTATTCCACAATAGAGTACTGTGAGGTGTATAGTTATGTTTGTAAAGCAATTTCCAAAAAAGTAGGACCTGCTGGTGATAATTTGCCAACTTAATAGATAGTTTGCTTATATTGTAATCATATTTAAGGACAACATGTATACCACCCATCTTATCAAATATACTCTGAGGGAATATGTGCCTGGGGATTTAACATATTGCTCTAGCCAGTTTACTTTTAAAGTTATATTCATACATTAAAAGTCTATTGCCTTTAATCCCTCTTTAGAGAGGTCTGGAACTGTGATCGCCTTTTGATATAGTGAGTTTGATTCCTCCATATGAAATTAAAATTAAGTTGGTTTATGGACCTAAAGAGGATGCAGGCTCTCTGCACACACACTCACACACATTGTATTCACAAAGTTTAATAACAGTAATATAATTTATTATTTGAAACATTATCATCATCACTTGATCCGTGATTATTTTAACCTTCTAATTGCTAACATTTGGATCATTAGATGTTTACACTTCAAATTTTCAGGATTTTATCAAATTGTTAAAATAACTACCTAATACAATTATTATTGATAGAGAAATATACAAACTATTATCGATAAAAAAAAAATCAATATAGTAAATTATACAGTTACGGGTTACAGTAAATATGTAACTGCAAAATAAAGATAAATACATATTCTGGTATGGAGCGGTGAATAATTTACACGAAAAAGACCAACTTCCATTTTAACGCGGCGTGCACTTCCGGTATGAGCTGCAGATATGGCGGTGCCCGGTCCCTGCAGATGGGTACTGTTGTGGGACCCACATTTAACATGCATAACATACAAATAAAATCTCTTAAAGTGAATTACTTCTCACAACATTGATATAGTTATCAGCATTTTCAGTAAGCAATACCAGTTCACTTATGAACAAAGCAATTTACATTTCTAGAACATATATGCCATTTTCAAAATGTACCCCCTACATGACTTCGAGTACCCCTGGGGGTCCGAGTACCCCAGTTTGGGAATCACTGACATAAGGATGTATTAGGAGCATCTGACCTCATTAACAAGAGCATTGATGTTGTGATTAAATGGGATCTTCAACAGTCCAATGTTGATAAATGATGTTTCAAATGTGGGTGAACAAACTGAAAGACTTTGAAGATTGTTTAATATGAAGACCTAAAACAAAGCCTACAAAAATACATCTAAATACATGAACCAAAATATAATGTACATAAAACATAAAATAAAATAAGTCTAATAGAATCCTCAGATAGTGAGCTTCGCTAAGGAAAACATTAAACCGACGTGATAAAAGTGATTAAAATTTACATTATATACCGTGTAAAATTATTGATAATACACAGGGAAACATGGATGCACTTATTTACTAACTGTAAACATTAGTGTGAGGGGGCTGCATCTTTGTCTGCTTTCACCTTCAAACAAGAGGGCAGCAGTGAAGACAAAAGTGAGCAAAAACCTGCCACTGAAATATGCAACTTTTAAAGCAAATGTTCAGTCCATCAAATAACCGTGTTTACAGTGAAGGGACGACTGATAACTGACTGAGCGCGCCATCAGACTGCTCCACTGACGCCCCTCAACTGTTAACATCTTTATTCTTGACAGAAATACAGTTTATACACACAGGTAAAATGAGACTTAAGTCTTTAATTTAATATAAAAAAAACAATAACAATAGATGCCTTTCATTGGCCTTTAGATTCTTCCTAACTTACCATTACAAGCCCTGTATCTTTAACGTGTTAAGTCGTGGGTCCATTCAGACCCCCTTTGGTTTGGATAGTTTCTAACAGAGTTAAATCACCTCAGAGTATTTCAGTGTCCAAACTCACCAACAGATAAGGAGCAGGACTTAATGTCATGGATTTCAAAAACTATGAGCTGGACCCAGATTTAAAATGAGGACTTGAGGACAGGCTTTAAAAAAAAGAAAAGAAAAAAAGAAAAATGTCAAAGAAAATATCCAATACATGTCAAAACTGAAAGATAAACCATCTTCGGTTTATAGTCTCAAGAAAACATACTCAAGGGCAGGAGGATGTAACAAAAAGATGAGGGGAAGAGGAAGAGAGGACACGGGGACTGTTAACACATTATTCCGTTTATTTTCTTTATATAAATACACAATACAGTCTATATTACAATTTTAAGTGTCTACAAACAAGAGCTAAGACGTTTCAGCTGTTGGCTCATTTATTTACATCCCCCTTATCTGTTTGTGTACTTTTTATTCACTCATGAAGTTTCACATCAGAGCTTTCACTTCAAAACCTTGAGACAAACTCATCCTACCAACCTGCTTAGTCATTCCCAAGTCTGTTGTGCATTAACTTCCAGTGGTGTGGAAAAGGGAGGATCCTGAAGGCAGCACGCCATTGGCAGCTAAAAAGAGGAGGAGGTGTTTCCCCAAAGTTCAACATCTGGAAGCTCTTAGTGCTGCTGCTCAGTCACTCTGCTGCTCAGTGAAGTGGACTATCACCGATAAAGAGAAGATGTCTTTCATAAAAGTAGATGCAGAATCTGATTTCTCCTTCCAGAACCTTCCTTATGGCATATTCTCCACGGCTGATAATGTAAGATCTGATTCTTCTTTTTTAATCCCATCTTGGGTTGCATTTACTTTGAGGCATATTTGCATGGTGGTTTCAGAGTGTGTATGTGAGCTTTACCTGCACCAGGAACAGTCTTAAGAGAAGATTTAAGGTAGAATATAAACAGACAATCATCACTAACTGGATCTGTTCATATGATGAACAGCTCTGAGCTCAGCTGCTCTGATCTGACCTGATTGTACATCAACAGGTGACCGAGCTCAGGCTTCATTTGTGTTTTTGTGTCATTTCCCCAATTTATGTAGAATTTTTTTAAACAAAACAATAAAGGAGATATCTCCCGTTAGATAGAAGGACACAGACAAGTCACTGGACTTAAGAAACATTAAATAAAAGCAATTAACACAAAAACTATCAAACAAGACTAACATGAGAGCTGTGCTTACTTACACCATGTTTGATAAAACGAGATGTATGACCACCAAAGAAAAGACCGCACAGTATAAAATTATATAAAATGTCCTATGCTTTACCAGTGATTTTTTTTAGGACTTAACAAAAGACTGGGTGTTCTGATTACAGAGAAAAAAAATACCAAAATATTTTGATAATCATTGTAATGCAGGAGTGGGCAACTTTGGTAACGAGGCCTACGTTTGTTATCCTCAGAGACAGGGGGCCTCATTGTTGAAATTGTGTATATTTTATATATATATATGTATCTCTCTCTGTCTCCCTATGTGTGTGTGTATGTATATATATCTATGTATATATATATATATATACATACATATATATATGTATGTATGTATGTGTATATATATATATATATGTGTGTGTGTGTGTGTGTATATATATATATATATATATATATATATATATATATATATACATATATATATATATATATATATATATATATATATATATATATATATATGTGTGTGTGCACGATGTTGCATGGCATTTGCACAATGTTATCAGTTTGATGTCAGTCTCGGCCAATATTGACATTTTTTCTGATATTTACAGCCGATATATCAGCCTCCTATATCGGCCATATATCGTCTGGAATATTGGCAAATTACACAAATGTACAATATTGGTCCCCCTTCTCATCACTATATGGGTATATTTAAAAATCAAGGGTTTCATTTTTGCAGGAGTTAAATGTTGTTTTTCTTGTTTTACATCTGTTTCTCGCAAAAATATACTGTAACACTGAAATAAAACAGTCCATTTTTGTGAAGTACTGACCTTGTGTTGACCAGAAATATCGGTATCAGTATCGGCAATAACAAATTAAAAAATATCAGCATATCGGATATCGACAAAAATCCTTTGTTGTGCATCCCTTATCACCACATTAAGTTATCCCAGTTATTTCTCTTCTTCTTTTTTTACCAGCAGTTTAGTTTTTCTTTGAACAAACATTTATTTATGTACAAAGGGGGATTTTAAAGAGATAATTACAGTTCTATTTTCTTGGACACATTGCTACTGTAATGTTTTCATGGTTCATGGTGTCTTTCACTAATATGCTTTTTTTGACATATCAAATTGACTGGTGGGCCAAACTGAGAGATTAGGAGGGCAGCATGTGGCCCCAGGCCACCAGTTGCCCACCCCTGTTGTAATGTAATGATCTCACTGGACCATCAGTGCAGGGACTGGCAGGGAACTCAAATTTATAAAAAGAGAATTTGTCCAATTAGATAAAGTAAAGAAGTGTTAAAATACAGATTTAAACTCAACTCTGAAGCCTGTTCAGTCACTGGTACAAAACAGCCACACAGTATTAATTATTTAAGCCATCTCCTAACCTGAGTGGAGGAGACAACCTTTGGGTCAGTGCCCAACAGGTAAAAACATTTTCTAGATGCCAGGTGAGCAGCAAAACTGGTTTTGACATCGGGACAAAACCAGTTTACACTGTGGTGAGTGATGTGATTAAATCAGTCAATTATCTGAATGATGCAGTCAGCAGTTATGAGATCAAAAGCCTGTGTCGCATTAAGTGTATTTCAGTTAATTTTTCTTACTGTTAAAAATCCATATCCTCACGCAGCAGCTGGATCTGTCTGATTTAATGTCTGTAATCAGGCAGATCCATCTTGACAAGCGCCAAGCACCAGTCTACAACGATTGTGCCCGACTCGATGCAGGACGGCCCAATCAGAGTCTTCTAGAGCAGTAAGAGGTGAGAGGGATGAGTGAGACGATGGCAGGAAGTGACACACATACAGGGATTAGCATAGATGCTAACAGCTTCAGTAGCAGCTTGATCACATCTGGAACACATTTCTTCATTAAATGAAAAACAAATATCAACACTACAAACTTTCTCTAAAGTAAGGACGTTGCTCTACTTCGGAAATGTTTTGACCTGGGTTTGTTTTTACGAGGTGGCTTACAATCTGTAGAGCAGTAACGCCCGCCTACTGTATAATCTGATTGGCCCATAATGAATGTTGATTGACAGCACGGGCATCCAATCAGCTGCCAGATATGCTTCTGAAAGGTTCTGCCCTCCCCAAACTCTTCCTGTGGGCAGGTTACAACATCTCATATCACACCTTCAGAAACTCAACAAATTACAGATGAAATCTCCCCTTTTGCTTCAGGCATGATTATTATGAAATCTACTGAATTACTTTGTAATACTTTAATGACAAAATCAACCTCAAACATCAATGTCTAAACAGACTTAGTTTAATATCAATAGTTGGTGAAAACTAAAAAATAAAAGCAAATACAATGTATCACAACAGCTATTTATTAAACTACATTAATTTTTTTAAATGATATTTTTTATTAGCACCAGTTTGTTTGTGCTACTTATTTATTGCAATACTTCTTTTTTGTGCCCTCCTAAGTAAGATAGAAAATGGTCAGTGACTGAGCCAATCACACACTCTTAAATGTTTGAATTAAATATAACATATTATAAAGGTTTTCATTATTTAATTTCATTTTTTTTTTTATTGCCACACCATGACTTCTCTGTAAGTCTGAGTTACTAAATGAGAATCAGTCATGTTAGATAGCGTTTTTATTCATTTATTTTTAACACTATATCAATGTTTATATTGTATTTTGTTGTCAAATGTCTGTGATTCCTGCCACACCCTTGTTCCCCATGGGGACAATTAAAGAAATCACAACCACAAATCAAAAACCACAACGACAACTAACATATTGTATATTTTTCATTTGCTGCTCCGTTTTCAATTTATTTTATTTTATTATTTGTTGTGTGTCTTTTAAATTTATTATATATATATATATGTATATATATATATATATATATATATATATATATATATATATATATATATATATATATATATATATATATATATATATATATATATATACACACACATATATATATAGATATAGATATATATAGATATATATATACATATGGTCTTTGCATGTGCATGTTGGACAGTTGACTCTTAAACCCTGGAGTCATGAGTGTTTTTACTGGAATTAAGTTAAGTGTAGCACACAAAGAAACTCATAAAATATAACAATTCAAAAAATCACCAGAGCAAATCAAAAACTGTGACAACAAATAGAAAAAGATATTAAAAAACTCCCCATTTAAAGTTAATAACCTTTTATTGTATTTATTTCATCTGCTGTTGTGCTTTGAATTTGTTGATTTGTTTTCTTATTTGTTTATGTCTGGATTTTTTGTGTGTGTGTTTCTATTGTGTTTTTGTATTTATTGTTGGTCTTTTTTTTTTAACTTTGTTTTGTGCCAAAGTTTTTTTTTTTTTTAATTTGGTGTATTTTTGTTGTTTGTTGTTGTTTTTTGCTGTTTGCTGTTATATTTTCTCCTGTCATTGTGTTTTGCACCTCAGAGCCATCTTCTGTGACTGAATCATCCTGAAGCATGTCAGTATAAGGCACTGATAGGCGGCTCATTTGCTTTATTAGAGATGCTTGGGTGCTCTTTCGCAAACAGAGCACATATTCTTATATTTCCACTTCAAATTAAACAGGTTAATTTATCTCATTGGATAAATGAAGATATTTACAGATATTTTCTTTTTCTTCTTTCAGCCCAGACATCGCATTGGGGTTGCCATTGGAGACCAGATCCTGGACCTCAGTGTGGTGAAGTCTTTGTTCCGAGGGCCGGTGCTGTCAAAACATCAGAATGTGTTTGAGCAGGTATGTGACAGCTCTCATAACCGGTGAGGTTATTGACGGATAATTCATTCAGTCTCAACTGCAGGACGATGTTTCACCACTTACTCATGTCTGCAGACACTTGTTAAGTGAGTATATTTAATCAAATATGGCCAAACTTTGAGAAAACTCCAAAGCATTTGTTCATATTGAAAGGTAACCTTTGAAGTATGTGAATGGATGTCAGTCCTTTGTTTTAGTGTCACTGAGTGATGTTAGGACCACACAGTGGCGCAGCAGGTAGTGCACGTGCCTCACAGCAAGAATGTTACTGGTTCGATGTCCGGGTCGGGCAGGCCCTTTCTGTTGGACTTTGCATGTTCTTCCCATACATGCATGGGTTCTCTCCCATAGACCAAAACATTGCTTATTAGGTTGATTGGTGACTCCAAATTGCCCTAATGTATGAGTGAGTGAGTGAATAGTTGGCTGTCTCTCTGTAAGGGCTTTCACACCGGCATGGTTCTGGTTCTGGAACCAGTCCATTCTGGATTCTAAGAACCTTGGTGCTTTCTAGGGAACCAGCCCACTGTCTTACCAGTTTAAGTGAAACAAAAATAGGGGAGGAAGTAAACAACACACTGACAAAATGGCGGGTAGCATCCATATTCTAAAAGTGTTTGTTGCTTTATTTTACATTTTTGTTTTCATCCAGCAATCAAACACACAACTACTGTTGATGATAAGGGGAAATTCTAGTGATGCCCAAATTGCCATAAAATATTTTGTCTCCTCGCTCGACCACTGCACGCTCTTCTTCTCCATTTTCCTCAACTTCTTCGACTTCCTACTCATTTTATCAACACAGAATACGACACGCCACGGGTCTGAACGCGCCGTTCAAAATTAGGTTCAGGAACCAGAACCGGCACGGAGCTGTGTGACCCTGAAAGGGTTAAGCAGTATAGCTAATGGTTGGTGGATGGATATATGATGTTAACTTGGTCTTATTTGTGTTCAGAGGTTGTACATGTTGAGCCAGATCATAACTGTCAATAATCCTGTCATTTGCCTGTTGGAATAACAAGTAATTAGAAAAACTACCAGTCAGTGCACTCAGTAAGCAGCTTTCATAATCGGAAAGAACATCATTGGTCATCTCACCTTCAAAACTGTGCAAAGCTATGTGCGATTTTTTTTACAAAAGATTTATTCATTTATATTTTTTTAAGTTGATTTAAAATCTGCTTACCCTTCAGTCAACAGATGCATTAATACGCAGATGCGTGATTTTAATAACAGTGTTTCATATTATTTCCATGTCAAGACCACACTGAATGCTTTCATGGCTCTCGGCTATGAAGCCTGGAGGGAGGCGAGAAGGACCTTACAGACGATGCTGGCAGCCAATGAGAGCATTCTGAGAGATGATGTCGGCCTCTGTAGCAGGTGCGTCTATTAAGAGTGTGTTCATGCGCAAGTCAAATGCCAGTGTCAGACTACAGGGTGTTTTTGGTCTGTGACATTTTAGACAGTCAGAGAGCCATAGAAACATGCTGTGGCTTTTTACAAGCATGACCATGTCATTAGTTGTCATCTGAACCACAAAAAGCAAAATATTCTTCAGTAAAATAATTAAATGAATTGGCTGGTTAGTTAATCGTTAATGTCTCTGGGTTCATACTGAGTAGAGGATTTGATCATTTTACAATTCCCCCCATTTTCTTTACAGAGCATTCGTCCATCAAAGTGCAGCCATGATGCACCTTCCTGCAGAAATCGGTAAGCCCCATCATCTCTTTCACGACTCTGGTGAAATTAACACAGATTGTTTTCTTGCAAAATCACAAATATGAACTCACCAAAGATGCATCCATAGTTTGATTCAAGGAATATCACCATTGGGCACTATTTATGACACAACATTTTAATAAATGACTTTTAACTATCTGAACTTGGACAGAAATTGGGTGTGAAGAAGTCTGTGTTGTATGACGTTTCCTCCTTGTTATTTTTTTATGGTTTTTTTTGTTTTTTTTGTTACAGGTGATTACACCGACTTCTACTCATCCAGAGATCATGCCACCAACGTTGGAATTATGTTTCGAGGGAAAGAGAATGCTCTGATGCCAAATTGGTATGGTATTAATTGTATTTACTGTAGATTTTGTGTGCAGCATGTCAGCCTGGCTTTGAGTCGGTGAATCGTTAGGACGGAGCTTACGGGACTGCTTTGGATTAATTGTTATAAAGGATTAAAGGATTAAAAAGGGCTACCCTTATTGATTCTTGAGGCTCAAACATCCTTTCCTAACTCAAGTCTTGTTAGATGATGGGTTGTATTTTGTCTTTTAGTCTTACCTTAAGCCAAATATTTCTTAAATGGAACTTTGGTAAAAAAAAAAAAAAAAGACAACAGACTTATGTTTGCTCAAACATAACACCTGTTTTGGGCATCACTGCGATTACATTTTATTCAAATATTTATCTACCTTTATATAACCGGAAAGTCCCACTATTCATGTTATACCAAAAGTAGAAGTCCTTATCAACATAGACTAACTCCAAAATGGCCCCCCAAAATCCTAATAGTAATTTAAAGAAGGTGAAAGAGTATTGGAAAAAGATATGTAACCCTAACTCATCCATACAAAGAAGCAAGACACAGTCCATGAATACATTCAGGGCTCGTTTACACGACAACGTTGTCACCAGAGACGGTAAGGTTTTTCCTATGCTTTTTCAAAGGAAAGACGGTTTGATAATGACCTGCGAGAACGACTGAAAGCGCGGTGGTGTGCTGGCCAGTTGTTGGCAATGTAAGTTTGTAGTGTCCTTGGCGAATATAACCACATTAAATCCACATTTTGCAGGAGGCGCGATAACAAACTGAGCACAGCACACATGTTGCTTGGTAGTTGATGATAGCTGCTGTTGTTGTTCTTGTTCCTAAGTGTGCGTGCTAGCTTTATCTGAAAAAGTACTGCAAATGCACCGCATGTCCCCGTTTTTACTCTGGACCCCAGTTTCAAAAGTTTGCAGATTCAGGCGCTCCGGGGACTGTTCTCCTGTAAACGGTAGACGCAAATGCAATGAAAACTCTCTGCTTTTGTGCTTTTGTTGTCGTGTAAACAGGTCCTAAGCCTTTTTCCAGCTTCATCCTCGGTCTGTTTGTTTATAGGTGTTGCCTGTGGACTCAAATGCCACACAGAACCCAGTCAATTGAGGTCTATGTTATTTCATTGGTGTCCTCAACTTAAGCTTCTTTATGGCAACACCATAAATGACATCTTTATGTCAACATCTGCACTTACAGATGCAGCCACTTTCAATTTCCCCTTCCAGCCAAATGCCAGCCAACTTCCAGCCACTGGTAGTCGAAACAAGGTTCTTTGTTTCTTTTGTGCTCAATTTTTGTACATTGTGGCATTTTACATGCTTAGCAAAATTTTCATTTATATTTCCTACAAAATATCGGGGGTAAGGATTACATGTTTATCACGTCACTGCCGGGGATCTCATAACAACCATGAGGGTGGGCATGTCTGAGCACTTTCCTGTCACAGACCAGCCAAGACTCTGCCAAGGAAACGGGGGGAAATTTAAGTGGCTCCATCTGTAGCATAGGATTCTGCTGACTGTTGTAAGTTTTGCACAGAGGTGCTTTTTAATGAACAGAAAAAATCAAGACATGAAAATACAGCTTCGGGCTGAAAACAGAAAATAATGCCTGTTAACCACAGATTCAGCAACAAATACTTTGGAGATATTTAATAACTGTGAAAAAAAAAACCTTTGCCAATAACCCTCTCTGTGACTTTGCCTCATAAACTTAAACATAAAACTCAGAAATCGGACATCAGATCCATTCTTCAGTGCTGTTGTTAATAAGACTTTTTTATATCCACTTAATCAAAACTAATGAACTGGTTTGAATAAGTAGGTAAAATGAATTAATGTTTTTTTACCAAAGCAAGTGAAATTGGGCATGATATGTGTTTTAGGGCAAATAAAAAGCTGCGATTCTGATTGAACTCCTGTAGATAAAATGAGAGGATAAAATTTACTGCTGTTAATCAGAGGAAGCTGCATTTTAGTTACATGGGTACATTTTTAATAAAGTACTTTTGACTTTTATTTGAGTAAAGCTCAGTCTTTTTTTCCTCTGAATTTGATGTCCAATGAAATCATTTATTTTATTTTATTTTATTTATTGTTTATTTGACATGGACACACAGTAACATTGATGCTGTGATATTTAAATATACACAAGTCCCAAATGCACTGCTGTAAGTGTTTATAGCACAGTGCTAATTTTCAACACATTTACTTTAATCATGCTTCCTGATACATAAATAATTGTAAAATGTGACTTGTCTGCTGCACAACTGTTACAATATTACTTAAAAATCCCACACAGGGTGATATTTAGTCATAGTGACTAATTTCGTTCAATAAAGATATTTTCCTTAGTTAGTACTCATGAACCTGATACTCTGAACAATCTTGCTTTTGCTTCATGCTCATGTAATTGCTGTAAAACACTTAAAGGTGCATGCCAACTTTTTTTGTTGTTGTTTTCATGTCTTGCCTCACTCCTGAGTCCATGACAAGCAGAAAGACACCATTCTCTTGACTGTGTGTAAAGTAACAAGGAAGAGACAGGCAGAGCTCACCCACTGCTACTTAGCTTAGCTCAAACACTGGGGGTCAAGGGGAAGTGTTATCCTGACTCTGCCTACAGTCACCAGATAAACTCTTCAGCAGCTGTAAATTGGTTAGAGAGACTAAGATTAGCACTTTATGTAATTTTTTAAAAAGAAATACATACAAAATAAACATCCTCTCTTACAAAGTCGGCCATAATCCTTAGTACCAATCTTCTTTTTTTTTTACATGTAAACAGTGGCTTTGTTTTGTTGACCTACTTACAAGCATGTCTATGGTAGTTTAGTTTCATATTTATTTCTTTAAAAGAAATTACATAAAGTGCTACTCTCAGTCCAAAAATAGATAACATAACATAACGCTGCATAGAAAAATGAGTCACAACAAGCACTTAGGACTGTTTAGAGTTGCTAAAGAGTATCTGATGACTGTAGGCAGAGGCAGGCTAACATTACCCATTGACTCCCAGTGTTTGAGCAAAGCTAAATAGCGGTGGGCTAGCTCTGCCAGTCTCTTCCTTGTTACTGCACACAGAGTCAAAAGAATGGTTTATATCTGCTTGTCATGGACTATGGAGTGAAGCAAGGCAAGAACAGAAAAAAAATGTTGGCATATCTCTTTAACCATATATTCTTTGAGTATTCCACTATCAAAATACAGATTGTGCAGTAGTTAGACATTTCTGCTGATAAATACAATCATTTACTTTGTCAGTACATCATGACACTGAGATCATCGTAAACAATACTGCTGTTACTACATAGACGAGAAAAGTGAAGTCCATTCACTGTGTTCTTGTTGGGAAATTCACACTCAAAGTACCATCTTACAGCGTTAAGTTGTGCACCCATATGACTGCAATTTGTATTAAATTTGGTTTAGCAGAAATCCTTCTTGTGGTGCTGCTCGATCTTTTCTTTCTAAGGTCACTGCTAACCTACAAATACTGTCTTTAAGGTTGAGGCTTCCAGTTGGATACCATGGTAGAGCTTCATCAGTTGTTGTTTCTAGGACCCCAATTCGCCGCCCCTCTGGCCAGATGAGACCAGACCAGAGTGAGTCTCTTACTTGAGGATTGTGGGAGTCGGATGGATTTTTTTCTCAAATATTTGAACACTTTAACAAACATCTTTTCTTTTGTATGGTTTCGTCTGGGGGGTCTTATTCTCATTGGTCTCTTTGATTGGTTTTGGGAAATTATTAACCTTTTCAACCATGTTTTGTTTAAAGTTATCAAAAAACCTTTAAGCAATTAAATCATGGTAATTTTAACAGGGGTGGTACAGTGTCACAGCAAGAAGACTGCTGGTTTGAGCCCTGTGTCCATCAGGGCCTTTCTGTGTTTCTTTCTAACCCATCTCTCACCTAATATCAGCTGGGATCGGCTCCAGCCCACCTACGACCCAGTTTCACCAGTGATATGTTTTAACAAGTCACGCACACTATGCCCGGTCCATAATGCTGCCCAAACTGTCAAAAATAAATCTCCTCAAAGTAGTAAAAAGACGCCTAGGGGCTGACAGCTCTATCCCCTCTGTTAACTATGCTATGACGACCCCGTCTACTCTAAAGAGATACAGACAAAGTCTATACTGTAATAGAAAAGAAGCAGATAATGTCAGAACTGCACAGAGTTGAGTCGATTTGAGCAGATACCACAAAGGAAGTTAATAACAGAATGCCACAAAAGGAGGCGTCACATCATATGTACACATATTATCGAGATTCAGCTTTGATGAACTTGATTATTTCTTACATGAAATCATGTTCTGATGCATTTTTATTATCTGTTTATTTGCTGTTTCTTTTTCTCTCTTAGCAAAACCTCCTGTGTTCGGCCCCTCTAAGCAGCTGGACATTGAGCTGGAAATGGTGACTAGTGTTTTCTTAATCTCATCAACAAGTGAGACCTGAGTTCCCAGAGCCTTTGGTCTTTTTACTGAATCAGTGATCGTATTGAGAATTTCGTAATTGCCTTTATTTCAGCGATAACAGTCCTGTCCCTTTAAACAGGCCTTCTTTGTTGGAGGGGGGAATCAGCTTGGGGAGCCAATACCCATTGATAAAGCTCATGAGCACATCTTTGGTATGGTTCTCATGAATGACTGGAGTGGTAAGTCAGTCCCTCTAATTTAAGTATTCATCAAAATTTTCTAATAATAATTTTGATTACAAAGACTCTGCAGTGTAACTGGAAATTCTTTTTTTAATTTCCCGTCATCATATTTTTCATCTTTTTCATGTGTTTTGTATCTTTTTAGATGTTTCGTCTGATCTATTATGTGAAAGACTTGAAATTACACAGAATCAGTTTAACTTGATTAACTTTTTCGACATATTTTGACATCTTGTTAAGAAACTGGTGTTAGGTTAGAATTGGTAGGGGTTGGGCTCTTAAGGGAGTTACTTGTGGGGGGATGTGGAAGTCTGAACCTGAATGGAGCAACAGGTCAGGTCAGGTCAGCCAGTTCGGCACCTCGCCTCATCAGCCTGTCCCCTGTGCTCCTTGGGCCTGTGCCAGCTCCATGTCCCAACTGTATCCTTTAAGCGGACCCCTTTCATAATGCACACACATAGTTTGGTCCAACCCACTGGGTCCTGGTCACCCAGTATACTACGAGCTGGATCAGGTTCAGGAAAGGAGGCCAGGTACCGCTCCAGTATCCAGCAGCTGACCTTTCCTGTTCCCGCCCTCCTGAGCACATCAACATTGGACTCATGGTGCTGCCAACAATACCCAAAAATGCCTGGAAGGGAAATGTGTGTATTGATCTGGTAAATTTGAAGGTGAATTTATAACGTCACTCCAAGAAGGACTTCGATCCAAGGCTTTTACAGTAAAGGGGTCCCAATCAAATTCTCCATGACACAGAAACCACAAAATAGTCCAAATTTATGAGCTAGCAATAGGGTTTGACATTAAAGCTATATAGGAATTAAAAGGATGGACACACATTTTGGCAGGATATATATTTTATGTGTATCCTGCCAAATTATGCTTGCCTCCAGCTTACGCTTGGGACCCAAGGCTGCCCTGGAGAGTACCTGAAGGAAAATGATTCAAAGGTGGGACTTAACAAAAATAAAAAGTACTTTCATACAAGCCATGTTGTTGGAGAGCTACTATAGCACGCTACATCCATGTTTCTCTCTTGGCCTCCTACCCCCTGAATTTTTTCATGATCATTTGACAAATGTTAAAATCTGTACATTTTAGAAAAACATCTGTTTGTACAGCGAAAAGGAAGTTTCTTCTTGCTAGACCATGAAATGCTGCATGTTTTAAAATTCATTATTTATTTTTTGTTATTTTATTTATAATAAGAATATTCAGTTATGACACATGACAAAATTACTCAATGTGTTCTTTGACAAGAAGATTTATTCATATCTGATTGCAGGTGGGGCACATATAGCATTTTGCAACTGTGCCGCTTGAGAACAAAATGATTAAATAGCAATTGTTGGCAAATGAGTAAGCCAAAAGGGGGAGAAAAGAGAAAGGAAGAGGAATTGCGCTGACATTGCACCAATAATACACAAGGTCTCAGTGGCATTAAATTACACCATTTTTATTGCCTGTAGCAAACAGCCTCTGAGGTTATGGTGCTGTTTGCAGCATGGCTTGTTTGCATGAGATTAGATCCAATTTGCAAAGAGATTCAAATATTAATGCACCAAGGATACAATCATTTTGGTTTCTCCTGCCCTTTGCACATGGATGGATTAAAAGCCATATTATTATGTCATTTGCACCAGTTTAGCACAAAAAATCTCCCCAAAAAACAAAAAAACAGTGCAAAATTCTCTGTGGATTTAGCCCTGAAGATTTAGAAGTACCTCAAAACAAACCCTTAAAGCCTCTTTTCCTCGTCCCTGTTATCAGAAATATCAGTCACTTGGCGAGTGGTATTTCATACTAGTTGAGGTCTTTTCCTAAATATGACCTGTTCTTCACCAAACAGGTTGCAGTAAGTTCTTGTGCTTTGCTGAAGTTCTTGTGCTTTGCTGACTTTATAATCCTGCCGGCTGTCAAAGCACTTTGTAAACCGTTGTTTTTAAAAGTGCTATACAAATAAAGTTTATTATTATTATATTATATTATTAGTAAAGTACTTCCAATGTTAAGACCTGTCCTGTAGTCCAATTTCCTGTCCTTTCTTTGCAGTTACATTTCCTGTCTTTCCCAGCCAGGGACATCCAGTCATGGGAGTATGTTCCTCTTGGCCCTTTTCTTGGGAAGAACTTTGGAACCACCATCTCGCCTTGGGTTGTCCCAATGGAGGCGCTTTTACCTTTTGCTGAGGCCAACCCCATCCAGGTTAGTACAATAACAATGTCTGTCAATTAGTGGCCTTAAATTCAAGTCAGAAAGTTTAATTGTTTTTTTTTTTTTTAATTAAATACCAAAACCAAAACCCACTGCTGCTCTCTTGAGTCATCTTGGACTGCCTTTAGGTTGTGGCAGAAGCTCAGTTTTGTATGCTGTCTCTGTGTTTTAGAATAACAGCATTGAAGGTCTTCCTTCCTTTGTTGCACAGTAAAACAGATAAGTTATTACACCTGCACAACAATTTACTATGCAAATTGATATCTGAGAACAAAAGCTCAGATTGATGTTGTTGATGTTTCCCAAAGGGGATTTGAGTGGAATTTAAAATTAATTTGATTTGAAGGGATTACCAATGATCTATTGTGGTTGTTGAATTATAAGACATAGTTGTCATCACTGTAAGAACTTTTGTAAAATGTTAAATGTGACATTAAGAATAATGAACCTTATTAATCTAGAAATACCTCACTGAGATTAAGAATCTCATTTAGTGTCCTGGTCAAGGCAGGCAGCTGCACATAAACAAAAATACAAACATAAGACAATTACAAACACAGATACTATAATATCAACCAGTCAGCAGGAGCAGCGGATCTGAAACTTTTTTTTTTTGCCCATATCAAGGTGAAATTTGAGGAAAGACAGCAGTCACAGAACGAAAACTGAAGCTTCCAGAACTTGTCACATGGATACAATTACTTAAGTATGAGGGAAGCAGGACAATCTTAGCCTTGCACATCAGGATGTGCCAATGATTCAGTCTACGGATGGTCAGAGAGACCTACTCAACTCACTCATACAGATAACAGTGATGAGTTAGAGTCTTAACTTTTGTCATGAACCTCAGAGCTTGATGAAAAACAGTACTCAAAGATTTAAAGCATATAAAACATCACCATAGCCAGCAGAGGCATTAAAGTAGCAGCAACAAGAAGCTTTTTTGCACAAAAAGAAAAAAAAACTTATTTCTAAAGTAAAAGCTCAGTTGCAGCCCTAGCTTCTTTACACGTTGTTTAATATGAAGCTTAAAAGACAGAATCATCAACCACAAACTCAAAGTATTTGTACAAAGAAACGTAATGTAAAGCACTTTAAGTTTGAGGACCACTTCTAGCTAGACTTGTTCAGACAGCAAGTTGGTGTACTGGAGTCCCACTGGTTTGTACCAGTTCTGGCCTGATGGCACAGCTGGACTTTCTAATTTAGAAGGGTAGTAAGCATAATGTTTGAGGAGGTGTGGAGGGCAATACGAAAGCCAATGTAATGACCATTGTAATAAGTAATGGCCAAGTGGCCTTATTGTAGGGGAAATCACTTTCCAGGATCAGTACATTGTCCTAAAAGAATAAATGAAGGGACAGTAAATCAAATAAAGGCAGAAAGTCTGTCATATGCTGAATTATTGTGAAGGAGGAAATGTGCTGGAGTAAAATGAAGAAGAAGATGATGTGACTTAATCAGGTTAGAGTATATGTATTGACCAAGGATGTTCTGTTTTTTTTCATTTCAGTGGTAATTAACTGTTCAGCTGAAATTCAGACAGTATTAGATTGGTTCTTGGAGCAGACCTATTTGGACAAAGTGAACACAACTGAACTGGCATATTCACCAGTGGAATTTTGACTGGAGGATGGGTTGGCAGTGTGGCCAAGATCAGGTGGTGTCAAATGGGTGTCAGTTCTTGTCAAGTCTACACAACCAACTTCACCTGGGTGAAGGCATCCCAAACTAAAGCAGTAAATAGTCTGAGGTATCAGAAGCTAAATCCCTGAGACTCTGTGGGATGGTCAAGTGGAGTTACCAAGAGGGCATCCTTCTTGGGTGTTTCGCTGGTATGCCCACTATACTTCCAGAGGGCTCTAGCAGTGAATCCCAGCATCCCAGGTTTACCTCCTAGATGCCATCAACTCTCAGGTGGAAGTCCTTCTGCTTCATCCACAGCCACTGACTCCCCTTTTCAGCAGCTCTGGAGAAGTCCTTGACTGCCTGTTGGTGGACCTTTCCTTGCACCCCAATCTCCCAGAGTAGACTGGATGTTGAGGTGGCTAAAAACCCTCTGCAGCCTACTTCCACTGGTTGGATGCTCACATTTCAGTCTTGTTGTTGTGCATTAGCTGCAAGGTCTATGTACCTCTGGCTCTAATACTCGTAGGCCTTCCTCTGAGCTGGGCTCTCCCAAGGCACTGTGAGCTTGATGCCTGAGTGAAGCTGACCATAGCTCCAGGTCTGGTTGCAAGTTGGTGGATGGGATCTCAGTCGGGGAGCAGAGCTGTTGGTCTACATCTACTAGCAACTTCTAATCACATGCCCCACTCAACTGCCCAACGTCTGGTCTTGAGGTGGTGTGACAGGCTTGACCTTCGCCCTCCCGGACAAATGTTGCCTGCCAGTGGGATTACGGGGATTGAAGGGCGTTGACACTCATCTGTCATGTTTTCAGCACTGCTGCAAGACATTTTAACACCTGGTTGGGCCGTAGGGTGTAACAGCCTTGGGTGAGGCTTGTCCTGCAGCCCACTAGGATGTGTATCAGAGTGTGGCCTGCAGGAACATGTTGGGTCTTCGCCATACCATTGGTTGAGGTTTGGGGAGATGGCAGGACATCATTGGCAGCCCTGAATATCGCACAGCTCTTGTTGGGAGATCTTCCTGTTCTCCTCTCCTTTCACTGCCCAAAAGAAACTGCCAAAAAAAAGATTAACATAATTTTTCCGACAGTGTGAACAAATCCTCGGTGTAAAGATTGTGTAAAGGTTCACTAACAATAACTTTATCCCTAAAAACTTTATGCCATCTCATTCTAACCTTGCATCATGGTGCTCACCGTGGCCCTGCTTCCTCCTGACAGTTGTCTTCTGTTAATTCTGCAGGATCCAGAGCCTCTCTCCTACCTGCAACACCAGGACACTTACACCTTCAACATTAATCTGTTTGTGTCGTTGAAAGGTAATGGTCCCAAATACTTGAGTCTCACTTTGTCAACTGTATTTTGTAAAGCTGTTTTTGTGTGGTTGGATACCCACCCAGAGACCTAGACCTGTTATATTAATCAACTGGTTGGTTGGTTTTTAGTTCATATAACCACTGTTATTAACAAAAATACAATTTACTTGCTTTGTATAATAACTATCTGGGTCTAAAACTTATCATGCTACACTCTAGAGAGGCCTTCAGTCCATCTTTCACACAGATGGAGCAATCACAATATAAGCTTTAAAGCGAATTGTTTTGTTGTTTTTTTTATCTGTGTGGCCTGTATCAGACTCAAATGTAGCAACCACAGTCCTGAACTTATTGCATGTTTGAGATTATTTACATCAACCTGTATGAAACCGCCTTGACTGACTGTCACTTACCATTTATCAAGCAGCCAGAACCCAGCTGGGGTAAAAACAGTCCCAAGAATACAGTAGTGGAAAAAGTTTATGGACAGCCCATACATTTGGGATATATTCAATTAAGACTCACTCTTAAGTCTCCAAGTGTAATTTCCTTTGGTCCAGTCACAGCCAAAAAACTAAACAGACCCTAGAAAGCCATTAAAAACTTCAAATTGTTTGGTTCCATAGAAACACATAAGAAATGTTTAGTATTGTGTCATTTTTAGTAAGATCAGACGATGAGTAAAATCATGGGTTTTAATGAAGACACTATTTTTGTTATCTTACTACTTTGCTTTAACATGACACTGTGTGTCAGAAATACTGGAATATGCCATTAAGTGAAAAATAATTTTTCAATATGAGTAACTTTCTTTTTTCATTTGCATTTTCAGGACAAGACATGAAAGAAAAAGCAACAATCTGCAAGTCAAACTTCAAGGTAAACCTTCAGTGGTGGACAGTTTCTGACCAGATGAGATTGTTTAGTAAAATTTGTTCAGCAAATAGTTTATGTAACAGATTTAAAGAACATGTGCTGCATAATTATTAAATATATCAAGCATCAGCTTTTTTATGAATTACTGTACACCAAAGTTAAAGAATGTAACGCACAGGGAGAACTTGACTCATATAAGAGGACTGGATCTGTCAGATTTTACCTTGTCTGTGATGATTAGAATAAAAAGTCTGAGATGCAGAGCCATGCCATTTGACATTTGTTAAAACTTTTTACTAATTTTTACGAAACAACAAATATTCAATATTGTTTCCTTCTGTCAATTTTACAGTTTGTATCTAGACATTTCTGTGGATCCTGGCTCGATGCATAAGGATACCAAATTTCAAAATTCAAGGCAAAATGGCCTCTTAGTCTGATTTTTAAAAACCTTTTGGAGGCGCCACTCTGCCATTCAGCCATACCCACCATAAAAGCAGCATTATTCTTTCCCTTGGTCCACTGGACATTTTTATAACAAGTTTCATGGTTTAAGGAGCTTTTCCTGATTTATCTTGAGTTGTATTTGAGCAGGTCATTTACACCTTTTTAATCAAAAACATTTAAAATGGTTCACATCCTGTCACTATAACAAAATAGCTTCTGGAGGCTTTTTTGTAGGTCCTGGAATGACACACGTTCCAGGGCGTCACACAGAATTTTAGGTCCATCCTGCTGCGAGGCTGATTATTTTGAATCTCTAGGGGGCGCCACTGAGCCATGTTGCTGTATCAACTGTGTGCCCCAAGTTCAGTGAATATCCCTGATAATAGTACCTCAACAACATACTTTCTGTTTATGGTGCAGAAGGCCAACTAAGAGATTAATGCGATTTCTGTCTGGTGGGCATGGCTCAACGGCTCGAGGCGCCCCCAACAAGAGTTTTAAAATCAGCCCCAACAGTCCTGTCACTTGTATTTTTAATTTGATTTGCACATTGTTTCATGCCAGAACCCACAAAAACTTCTTAGGAATCATTTTGTAAAATTTACAGGAAAGAAGTTATTTGGAATATTTGTTTATATGCTTCTAATTATACAAATGTCAAATGACATTTATTCTGATACCTGAGCGTGTAGCAAGGCACACATTACCTGATAGCTAAACACTTTGAACTTGACTGTAGTATTGCTGGATAGCTTCAATGATGTAGAGACGTGAAGTGAGTTTGAAAGATCACTTGCACGCTCGTTTAATGATGTAGAAATGTGAATCAAGTCATCACCATCAAACTGAACATCACTGAAATCAAACAAAGAGGTTTCCTTACTTAATTGTATAAATACTAACTTAAAATATTTCCTGAAAATACAAATGAACCAATTACTTACAAATAATGCTTCTCCTGGGCTTACACAGGCGGATGGCGCTGATAGGAACAGAGGTCTTGACTCTAACTTATTCTCAAAGGAAAATGGCTTCCTAGGCCTCAAAGGATAGGAGCATGCTACTGATCACATGACAAGCAATCATTGGCTATGTTTATATGCAGTCAATATTCGGGTTAAGATCAATATTCGGGTTTCTGAAAGATTCGGAATAACCCAGTTTACATTCGTGAGCATACAGGGTTAGTCCACTATGCATAGTATCCCGATCAAAACAGCGATGCACGGAGAACGTCATGACGCAATGCACGTCATTTCCGCTTCTTCTGCCCGTATCCAATAGCAACGAGAACAACAGCAGCAGCATGACAGATAATGAACAGCCCGGATCAGCTAACAGTCGGCTTCGTTTGCGCTTTGGTGCCCTTTGGTTTGTCAGTTTCTTTCTTCATTAATGGAGGGTGAGAGCGTGAAGAATTGGGAAATCGAGCCGGAGCTGTGCCATGTCACAACAAGTACTTCCTGTACTCAAAAGACAAAGATTCTTTGCAAAATGAACATGTAAAGAACATAAATTAATGTTCCTTTCGATGGGGATATTCCAATGGGCATATACATGACCAAATATTCGGGTTAGAAAAGGGGTAACCCAGGGGTGATTTTCAGGTTTTTCAAAACCGGAATATAAGCATAATCCGGTTTTTAAAAAGGTTTATTGGTGTTTACATGGCTGCACACAACCGGGTTATTGCTAATATTCCGATTATGAAAGGTTTAATGAATGCATGTAAACATTGCCATTGACTTTTGAGATCCAGTGAACATAAGACTATGTGAATGAACCAAAACAAGCTGTATTTTCTATGACAAAATATCCAAGACATTAATCAATGTAACATGTTGCGTTACATCATTTAAATTATGAGATTATTTTCATGAAAATCAATATCAGGTTTTTACAAATTTCAAAGAGCTTCAACATTTTATTCAACCATAAAGAGGAAAAATTCTGATGGATCCACTTACATGAGTGAAGTTCTCCTTGTGCATGAACTTTAATTTTGGCAAACAGGAAGAGAAAATGTTTGTTATCAAAAATAATCAAAGAATTGTATATAAGTGAAATGTCCTCGTTCAGCTACTCCTAAAAACCTGGAGACCTGTGAAAGACCTTGGTTGAAAAATGTCTACAGCACACGGGAAACTCCTAGAAAGAAACAGAATAGATGTCTATAAAGTTTGGATCCAGACATTTTCCTCAAACAGTCTAGCTGTGCTATGAATGTTTGTGTTTGTGATCAACTGGACACACTCCGTAGTTTAAAGAGGTTTATCTTCCTGTCATCGGCACCAATTCAGTGCCAAAACCCCTGTGCATTTGTATTGGGCCCATTTCTTTGTTCTGTTCTGCTTTTACCCTTTTTCATAAGTTATTTTATCTATAAAATGAACAAAACAACATCAGGAGCATCATGATAAACACATGTGGTCTTACGTTGTCTCTCTCTTTCTCCAGTACATGTACTGGACCATGAAGCAGCAGCTCGCCCATCACACAGTGAATGGGTGCAACGTGAGACCAGGAGACCTGCTGGCTTCTGGGACCATCAGTGGACCTGTGAGTGTCTGTGTGCAGCATAGTTAACACATTAATTAAGAAATTATTTAATAAAAGCTTTGATGTGTTTATCTAACCTGTGGTTCATACAGTGTTGATTTAGCAGCTATTTTTTAATTAGTCTTTAGAAAAAAAATCTGCTGTAGTGTCTTTCACATGTCTCCTCATCGTGATGGAGCACAACAAAACAAAGTCTGTGGCATCTGGACTCCTCCCTCTCCTCCTGTGAACATCACCAGTAGCTTCCTAAAGTGCCTGATTCAGGCCCAAGCAGACAGACCTACCATTGTGACATCATACATTTACAGGAGCTAAAACCCATTTGCTCCTGGTTCTGAACTGTACTAAAGGGACCAATTACCATGGAGTAGAGCTAAGTGGAAAATTAACCAGACCAACATGGGCCCATGTGACCTCAGAGTGACAGGAGCTCCCACAGAGTCTTTGACAGACGAAGAATAAAGGTGGATTGGGGTGCACAGTATTTTTTAGCCTGTATTCAACTAGGAATGTTTCCATTTTGACACAGAGATCCTTTTGGTGAGGGAGTCCCGGCCAAAACTGCAGCTCAATAGTTTCATGTGAATAACAACATTAGATTATAACACACAACGATTTCATCAAACATCAAATCAGCATTCAGGCATAAAACGTGAAGTTCATTCATGGATGAGATTATCCTTAATTCTATTCTAAAGCCTCTAAATCAATACAAAACACTAGTTAAAAGGGATATTCCAACTTATTTTTTGGTTTTCATGTCTTGCCTCACTCCTGAGTCCATGACAAGCAGATAGACACCATTCTTTGACTGTGTGTGCAGTAACAAGGAAGAGACAGGCAGAGCTTGCCCACCGCTAGTTAGCTTAGCTCAAACACTGGGAGTCAATGGGTAGTGATAGCCTGCCTCTGCCTACAGTCGTCAGATAAATTCTTGAGAAACTCTAAACAGTCCTGTGTGCTTGTTGTGACTAATTTGTTTAACCACGTTATGTTACGTTATCTTCTATCATCGTATCATCTTCTTCTCGTAAACAGAGGCTTTGTTTTATTGAATTACTTCCACAGTGCTTTGAGCTAGAGATGTGACGTTCGGAAGAGAGTTGAGTCTTTGAACAAATCTTTTAAAAAACTTTAACTTTCCCTAGTATACAGCCTATATGGGTCACCTAACAGCTCTTTTAAATTAATAAAAAGGTCTTATCCTTTACAGTTTACTGATGTTGTACTTTGTATGTCTACTGATACAGAGTTTGGATTTTTAGCATCCTACAAATGGCGTCCACCAGGACAGAAACACTTAAACCTTCATTTTTGACAAATTAACGATATTTTAAATGTCTAACAGTCAACAACCTGACATTTTAGTCTCATCTTGACTGGTTCACGAAAAGAAAACATACAAAATAATGTGTGTTTCCTGTTGTCAAAGATTTATTCTAAGCCGATCGTAACTTCTTTGTCAAAATGAAATTATAGCTATATAAAATGAACAAAACAAAATGAAAAAAATTTAAAAAACAAAGAAAATTGTTACATGCAAAAAAAACAAATGAAACTAAGACTTCACAACAATAACAACTTGATATTTCACTTTATGTTTTGGATATTTCTTGAAATGATAACATGTTAATGGAGCTAAAATGCTTTTTAATCATCTGTCATTTTCATGCAAAGTTACGAAACTTTTGTGTCTGAAATTTATTCCAAAAGAATCCGGAGAGTTTTGGCTCCATGCTGGAGCTGTCATGGAGGGGATCGAGAAACATCGACCTTGGAGGAGGAGAAACTCGAACGTTTTTGAAGGATGGAGATGAAGTCGACATAACAGGTCAGATTTTGTTTTCAACTTCAGTCAAATCTTTGATTAATAGACACCCAAGACATGAAACGAGTGGCCAAACTCACCAGGACATGAGACCTTTCAGCTCTAAATTACTGAACTACTAAAATGCTTTCAGACAAAAGTATATATTTGCTTCTTGCTTTGATTTTTTGTGGCTACTTTTTTAGGTATTATGTAATAAATGATGCAAAGTTCATTCATAAATGTTTATTAGTGCAGTGATGTCCTGTCTCTTTCTTTGTACAGGTTACTGTCAAGCAGACGGATACAGGGTGGGCTTTGGATCCTGCAGAGGAACTATCCTTCCTGCCCTGCATCACTAAAGCACTCGATATTTAATATATTAGGCTTTGTGTGTGCAGCATAAGTACAGGAACATGCTCCAGCATGTTCCTGTGTGTACCTATTTTCTGTACTTGGAGAGTGAAGTGAACCGGTCCTTGTATGTCTAACATACGTGGCCAATAAAGCTGATTCTGATTCTGATTCTGATTCAGCAGCATGTTGTCTCACGTCGTCTGCACTTTCACATGACCTCATTACCTTCATTTCTTGGATTTGCTTTAAAGTTGGTGAGCTTTTACAGCTTCAGTTCATTGAGTCTAAAATCTCCAGGTTTTGCTTCCTTTCATTTTGTTCCTAAAAAATATGAAAGCGAAGAAGGACCACAATTAAAATTAAAATGGATTAACAGAAATGCTTTTTCATTTTCAGAATAAAGCTAAATTTTTTGACTCAAATAAATTGATAATAAATTACCCAAACAGCATTTTCATTTTCTTCTTCAAGACTGCTCATTCTGTGACTTAATTAAAATGAAAAAGCAAAAGACATTTAAGATTTAATTTTTAGAAGATGCCCCCGCAAAAATGTACCAAAATTCAATCTGAATTGTCAAATTTGAAAATTAAAAAGCATTAGCGGTAATGCTTTTTCTTTTCAAGGTTATGGCTGCTATTTCTGACTCATAAATAAAATTAATAATAAGTCATCCAAACTGCATTTTCATTTTCTTCTTTCAGACTGCTCATTCTGTGACTTAATTCAAAAGAAAAAGAAAAGGACGTTTAAGATTTAATTTTCAAAAGCTGGCCCAGCAAATAGTTACCAAAATTCAATCTGAATCGTCAGATTCAAAAATTAAAAAGCATTAACAGGAATGCTTTTTCATTTTCAAAAAAAGGTGCTTTGTTTGACTCAAAAAAAATTGAATAATAAATCATCCAAACTGCATTCTCATTTTCTTCTTTAGACTGCAAATTTTATGACACAACTTAAAAGAAATCAAAGAGGACATTGCTTTTTCGTTTTCATGCCCGCCCCACAAAAAGTGGTCCATAATTCAATCTGAATTGGCAATCCCACGCGGCGCAGGAGAGTGACGTCAGTGGCCACCGTTCCTCTTCAATCAATCAATCTTTATTTGTATAGCGCCAATTCATAACAAGTGTTATCTCAAGACACTTTACAATAGAGCACAAAGCTCTTCATATTATGGATACACATATATGCATAGATACATATATACATATATAAAATACACATATACATATATATACAAATATATACATCCAACACCCAACACGAATCCATATAGCCAATCATGAATCCCTCCATCATGGCGGCAAGAAAAAAACTTCTGTTAAGCAGCAGGAAATCTTGAATGTGGACCCCAGTCTCATGATGAACAGCAAATCCACACGATGCTGTGTTGGGTGTGTGGGCAAAGGGAGGGAGGTAAGTGGAGACAAGTGGACTAAAGTAAGAACTAAAGCTAGTGACAGATCAATGGACCAATCATAGACCTGTCGCCGTCAAATTTGTTTCTGCTGCAAACAAATTTATTAGAGATCTAACTCAAGTCTGACTACATTTAATGGTACGGTAGGTTCGGGTGAAGGCAGGGAGTTGCTAATTTTATCTCTAATTTTAAGAATTTTATCGTTAAAAAAGCTCATAAAGTCCTCACAGCTGAGAGCTAGAGGAATCACAGGCTCAATAGAGCTCTGACTCTGTGTCAGCCTGGCTACAGTGCTGAAAAGGTACCTAGGGTTGTTTTTATTTTCTTCAATTAGTGAGGAGTAGTAGGCAGCTCGAGCATGTCGTAAGGCTGTCATGTAGTTATCATGACTTTCCCGCCAAAGTATATGTGACTCCTCCCTTTTATTGGAGCGCCATATTCTCTCTAATTTACGGGATGCTTGTTTAAGTTCACGAGTTTCAGAAGTAAACCAAGGAGCCGTCCTCAGACGTTTAATAGTTTTTTGTCTCAGTGGGGCAATTGAGTCCAAAGTGGATCTTAGTAGACTGGCAGAGTCATCAACAAGCTGATCCAGCTGAGAGGGGCTATAGCTAATATCACAGTTATCAGTTGGCCAATTTATTGAGTTTAAGGCAGCAGGAATGGCTTCTTTAAATTTAGCCACGGCACCATTGGACAGATTTCTACTCTTCACCATTTTGTTACAAAACACAAAATCCTCTAAGATGTTAAAAGTTACTAAGAAGTGGTTAATTAGAATCGGTGAATTAAGGATTTTCAGGAAAAACTTTCAGTCCATTAACATCAAGGCCATATGCCAGAACCAAATCAAGAGTGTGATTGAAATGATGAGTAGCTTCACGAACAGCCTGAATAAAACCAACTGAGTCTATTAAGGACATAAAAGCTGAGCTAAGGCTATCACTGTCTTTGTCAACATGAATATTAAAATCACCTACAATAAGTATTTTATCAGAGCTAAGCACCAAGTTTGATACGAACTCAGAAAATTCTGATCAGAATTCAGAATAAGGGCCTGGAGGACGGTAAATTATCACAGATAGGACAGGCTGGCAGGTTTTTGAGTCAGTGTGAGATAAATTTAGAACAAGGCTTTCAAAAGAAGAGTAATTAGCTTTTGGTCTAGGATTGATTTGGAGACAAGAATGATAAATAGCTGCTACACCACCACCACGGCCTGTGTCGTCGGTATATGAGTATTTGAGTTACTGGGAGGAGTGGATTCATTTACACTGACATATTCCTCCTGGCACAGCCACGTTTCTGTTAGAGTAAATCAATGTGATTTTCTGATATAAGGTCATTCACTAGTAAAGATTTGGATCTCAGTGATCTAATATTTAAGAGACCACATCTAATTATCTGATGTTTTGAAGCTTCTACATTTGAGGTTTTGATTTTAACCAGATTTCTATGATTGACACCTTTTTTATTTGTTTTTGTGCTAACATCTATGTGATGGTTGGGTCGGGGGTCATTGATAAGTTATTGACCCGGAAACTCTGAATCTGTGAATATCTTTGTAACGTGGTGGGAGACAGACTTGAGTACAGACCTGCTGTTAGCGGCTGAGTTTGTTCCCATTCGAGTGCAGCTTCGGCCTCCCTCAGCAGCTCTGGCACAGATGTGGACATGGTGGTGATGTTTCCGTTGTTTCTGAAAACACTTACCACAGCCTGACACGAACACAACCTTCTCACTCCACTCTGTCTTCTCCCCTAACGTACGCAGCAGGTCTGAAGAGGAACAGTGGCCACTGACGTCACTCTCCTGCGCCGCTTGGGATTGCCAATTCAGATTGAATTATGGACCACTTTTTGCGGGGCGGGCATGAAAACAAAAAAGCAATGTCCTCTTTGTTTTCTTTTTAGTTGTGTCATGAAATTTGCAGCCTAAAGAAGAAAATGAGAATGCAGTTTGGATGATTTATTATTCATGTCATTTATGAGTCAAACTAAGCACCTTTTTTCTGAAAATGAAAAAGCATTACTGCTAATGCTTTTTAATTTTCAAATTTGACGATTCAGATTGAATTTTGGTAACTATTTGCTGGGGCATCTTCTGAAAATTAAATCTTAAACGTCTTTTGCTTTTTCATTTTAATTAAGTCACAGAATGAGCAGTCTTGAAGAAGAAAATGAAAATGCAGTTTGGGTAATTTATTGTTAATTTTATTTATGAGTCAGAAAATGCAGCTTTATTCTGAAAGTGAAAAAGCATTTCTGTTAATCCATTTTAATTTTAATTGTGGTCCTTCTTCGCTTCCATAAAAAACAAGATGAACAAGAAGAATTACACACATGAAACACAGGATCTGCAAAATACAGGTTTAGTGCTGGACCAGGATTTAAGTTACTGATATTCTGTGTTGCCTCTTGATTTGTCATAAAATAATCCATGATAAACCACATTGTTTCTGTGTCTTTTTTCCTTTCTTACTCCTTAAGCCCAACCAAAAAGCAAGTTTTAATCCCACCATGGAGACTTAACAGATAAATACAGCTATCTTTGTTTAAGACATTATTATTCACTTTAACCCTTAAGACAGGGGTATTCAATTAAAAGTCACCGAGGTCCAGTTAATAAAGTTTCCACCAATAAAAGGTCCGAACCGAAGTCCAAATTGTGTCTTATAGCCTTCCCCAATGGCCACATTTTTATCGTTTCAACAATATTTTTTGTCAATTTTTAATGCAGGATATGTTTTATTGAGTGCACAGCTAGCTCCTTTAGTCCTAGGCAAATTAATTAAGGTTTTTATTTCAGATTAAAAAAGAAAAACCTGAAATATAATAAATAAAAAAGTGCAAACAGAGCCAAATAAACATTGTTTTCTCTTAAATGAAAGAGCTCCCAGCCAAGAATTGAAGGCCTACACATCAAGTTAAAAAGTCAACATCTTCAGAAAACAGTAAATAAAAGGCGTCTCTTTTTAGGAAAAAAACAAGTGCATACAGAGCACTGACTAAATATTTTCCTCTTCTTTTTTCTTAAATAAGAGAGGTCACAGCCTAAAAAAATGAAGACCTACACTTCCAGTAAAAAAAAGTCAACATCTTCAGAATACAAAAAATTAACTCTTAAAAGTACAATCACTTGTCATCTGTAACTGCTTTTCTGCTGTTTTTGCAAAATAATGTAACAAGAAAGTGACAGGAAGATAAATATTTAATTTGCGCATGTTTCAGATTTTGCTCTCTCTCTCTCTTTGGCTCTCTGTCCTTAACTCTCTCTCTCTCTCTCTGTCTTTCAGTCTTTCTCTCTCTTTCTTTCTCTTTCTCTCACACACAAACAGCGCTGCACGCATTGCATGAACCCTCACTCACATAGGCTGATAAATAAATAAACAGAACAGTGTTGCTAGAACTTGCAAAATATGAAACATTCGGAAATAAACTAGTGCTAAAAACTGTAGAACTGCAACAATGAAAATAACACGAACAAATGATCAACTCGATTAGTAAACAATTAGAAAAAGAACAGGATCAGCCCCGTGGACAGCGCAGCGCCACCACAGCGCAAAAGCTCTCAGCCCTCATCAGCATTTCCCACACAGGTCGGTCGCAAAGCTTGCAGGTGACAAGGGTCTTATTATTTTGCACAGGCAGTTTATTCCCAGTTAAATTGTCTCTGCCTCCTGTTTGCTGGTGGGTGTGGCTGCTGCAGCTCGTGCCGTAAACACGATAGCCGCGGGAAAGTCACCTCCGCAAAATTAATCATGTCTCGTTCCTCTTTAGTGCTTCATTAAACAACAGTATAAGCTTCAGAAAACTTACAGAACATATATTTAGGAACACTCATGGCATGACCAGCTTGTGATCAGACCACAGTAGCGGTTCTAATGTTAACTGGAGTAGCAGCGCCCGCTGTATATCCGCGACTGTCGGAAAAAATGGTCAGTTAAAATCTATTCCTGTGAATTTATCAGAGATTGGTCACGGGTCCGGACAGAACCATCACTCGGTCCGGATCCGGACCGAGGTCCGCCATTTGGTGATGCCTGCCTTAAGAGATCCTTAAATATCCTAACACATTTGTCCCTAATGACACGAAATTTCCCTTTCCCAAAAACTGCCATAAAAATATTAAATATTAATATTTTGTCCACTTTAAACAACTCAATCTTTTAAAACTACTTCAGTCTGAAATATACATATCAGATATTAATTATATTTTGGAGGATTTTAATGCTTAATATGTATAGTTCAGGCTGCAGTAGCTTTAAAAATGAGTCATTGAAGGTAGAAAACAATATTAATATCTGCATCATACTATTACTTCAGCTTTTGGGAAGGTGACATTTTTTGTCATTATGGATATATATGTGTATGTTCTTTTTTTTTAATTAAATGTGACACTGAAAAAAAATGCATCAAAATCAATGTTTTTGCCAATCATTAACCCATCTCAGGGCCTAATGATAATCATGATGAAATACTCCTTGAAATGTAATTTATATAAATTTTTTGTGTTTGCTGATAAAAAAAAAAAAAGAAAAACATCAAAAAACTGTAGAGTTAATTAAATATAGTGGCCTTTAAAGGGTTAAAACCCCCAAAACATAATCAATATTTTATATGTATTTTCCAGGCTGAAGTAGTTTTAAAAGGCTGAGTCATTTAAATATATATATATATTGATATATGTAACCAGGTGGTAAAATGGTTATTTTATCCACTAGATATGTTAGTTCTATTGTTTTGGTCCTCAAATCCGCGTTCTATGGTGTTCTCCTACATGTTTGATATTATTGTAGTATGTAAACAAATGATAGATTGTAAGTGGAATTCCACAGGGAGTCGCGGATTATGGGCACTAGGTGGCAGCATGGGCTTGTAAGAACGGCACTCCGCCAGGTGCATTATGGTCTTTTTTTCCTCTTCCTGTTTCCATGCCATTATCGGAGGTTCTCCTGAGATAATTTCGGTGTTTTATGGGCTTGAAAAATGTTTGAAACATTGAGTAAACATCAACATCTTGTTGAACATTATTGTTACAAAATGTTTCTGCAAGTATTATAACAAGATGATGTGTTTTAGGCTCTGACAAGGTAGATGTTTATGGATTTTCGGTGCCTTCCCCACGGACACTGTTTGATTTGGAAGGTAATGGCGGCTAGTTGAGCAGCATATGTGAGGTTGTAATGCTAAGAGCACATGATGTACAGCTGTATTTATTTTTGTTTTAAAGGTGGAAACTGGAAAAGTGACTCCCTGTGCCACTGCCGTATTTTGTTGGTGGTTATTAAAATGTGTCCTGTGTGGCTATCAAATTTCCCGGGTTACATATATAATACTTTTACATCAGTTTTTGGGAAGGGGACATTTTGTGTCATTAGAATCTCAAGCGTGAGCTTAGTTTTTTTAAACCTGACTGTCAGGGTTAGAAACCCAAATAAACTAACAAAAAACAAAGGTGAGGACTCAAAAGATAAACCAAAAGACTCAAAAATAAACAAAAAAGGGATCAACAGTCCAAAGCAGTCTTTTACAGAAGTGTCCAAAATACAAAACAAAATCTCCACAAAGAATCAAATTAAAGTCTCACAAAAAAGAAATCAGCCAAAAACAGAAACTACCTACAAACACTGGAGTTTCCACTGGAGAACACTGAAGACAAGCACATGGAGGGACTCTGGGAGGACGAATGACCCACAAAGACAAAGGGGGACACAGAGACAAAATACACTGGGAGAGCATCAAGCACAGGAGAGACAATCACACAGGCGGAGGGAATCATCATCAGAGAGACACAGAAGGAAGGGCAGGCAAACACCACGAGGAACACAGGGATTTCAAAATAAAACAGGAAACATACGACCAAACACAAAACGGGTAACTTAATTAAGATCAAGAACAGAAATGACACAAAAAAAGGAAACACAAGAGGTATAAAAAAGAAACATAATACAAAATAAAACAGGACCAGCAGTACCATAACACTGACAATGCAAAAAAAAAAAATCACCCTATGCATCAAAGTCAGTGTTGCTGCCAATTATTGACCCATCTCAGGGCCTCATAATAATAATGGTGATGAAATACTCCTTGAAATGTATTTTATGGAAATTATTTGTGTTTTTTTGCTTTTTGGACAGTTTGTTGGTGTGAAATGTCATCAAATCTGTCCTCTCTCAGACATTTCCAAACCCTCTGACTGAAATAAGAGCTGATCTCCTAAATTCTGAGACAGCCTTGTTTTTACAGAGTACTGAGCTCTACTGTGAGCACCAGTGAAAGACGCTCACACCGCTCCTCTTCCTGAATGAACTCAGAGCTGGACGGCCCCTCCCTCCTCTCTCTGCTCTCAAACACAGCCAGCTCCGCTCTGACCCAACACTTCCTCGTTCACTCCCCTCCAGATCTACAGTTTGAAGATGGTCTAACCAACATGCTCTGAGCACAAACACATGCTGTGTAGATCAGAGCTCAGACGAGGGTCAGTTCTGAGGAAGTGAAACTCAGACAGGCATTGTTACTGAGAGCTGAAATGGAGAGAGGAGACATGTCCAACCTCGACAAGATTTCTTGTTCCCTCTGTCTGGATCTACTGAAGGATCCAGTGACTACAGCCTGTGGACACAGCCACTGTAGGAGCTGTATCAAAGACCACTGGGATACAGAAGATCAGAGGGGGGTCTACAGCTGCCCTCAGTGCAGACACACCTTCACGCCCAGGCCTGTCCTGGAGAAAAGCACCATGTTAGCAGATTTAGTGGAGGACATGAAGAAGACTGGACTCCAAGCTGCTCCTGCTGATCACTGCTATGCTGGAGCTGAAGATGTGGCCTGTGATGTCTGCACTGGAAGGAAACTCAAAGCCCAGAAGTCCTGTCTGCAGTGTCTGGCCTCTTTCTGTGAAGAACACCTTCAGCCTCATTTTCACTCAGCTCCATTCAAGAAACACAAGCTGGTGGAGCCGTCCAAGAAGCTCCAGGAGAACATCTGCTCTCTTCATGATGAGGTGATGAAGGTCTTCTGTCGCACTGATCAGCAGTCTATCTGTCTCGTCTGTGTGATGGACCAACACAAAGGTCATGACACGGTCTCAGCTGCAGCAGAGAGGACAGAGAGGCAGAGAGAGCTCCAGGGGAGTCGACAAAACACCCAGCAGAGAATCCAGCACAGAGAGAGAGTCGTGAAGCTGCTTCGGCAGGAGGTGGAGGCCATCAACGGCTCTGCTGATAAAGCAGTGGAGAACAGTGAGAAGATCTTCACTGAGCTCGAGCAAAGACGCTCTGACGTGAAGCAGCAGGTCAGATCCCAGCAGCAAACTGAA